>OZ024836.1:1372500-2572500 GCA_964016985.1 Anodontia alba
GCGATATATAGTGTGGGGGAAAACGGCCTATCTTACGTTTGCATTTATCCAGTATAGTGCCGAATTAGTGCCAGAGTTAAAACTTTAAGCCAAACTCAGCAGGGATTATAATTCCTTAACCTGCTTAGAATAGCAAGAACCTTTGTCAAAGCGTTACAAATTTTATACCATCTGCTTGTCCCTGCATTGACTGGCTCCAGTTTCCAGTAACTTTTTTTTCTTACAATCCTGTTTGATAATCCACTAAATAAATCCCAAGTAATATCCCAAGTAATATCATGGCTATAAAGGTTGGTCACCAGCCTTCATAGTCATGATACTATTTTTGGTTTATTTTGGAGGATCAAACAGGAAATAAGAAAAAAATATATATATGTAGTCACTGGAGACTGGTGCAAATTTTGTCCCTGCAGTGCGGATCTCCTGCTGGGAAACTACTTGGCGAAAAATCACTAAATACGTCAGCACTTTTAGTGGGCGCTGTCATGATCTGGCGTGTATTATGCTCCCAGCTTTGAAAAGGTTGAGAGGAGCGTATGTTTTTTTTCTTTGCTAGTTCGTTTGTCTGTGCGTTTGCCAAACTTTATTTTGTGTACAAATGTACAAGATATCTTAGAAACTATCTGATTTTGGATTTTTGATATTTGGCAGATCAGCTGGGGATACTCTGATTAAATTTTAAAGAAGAAAACTCCGATTACTTTTTTTAGAGTTCTGTCCATTTCCGAGTTTGGCATTTTTCTTGGATCAGGAAATAGTTGGTGCATAGTGTTTTATAAACATACATTTCTACAAGCAGTTAGAAAAGCTTACTTGATGTATATGTTTTAATTATTCTGGGATTTCATGAATTTTAGATAGCAATTCTATACTAGATCTATACCAAGAGAACTCATAAATATTTTATGTACGGAGAATTTTTAGTGTTTAAAGATGTAATTAAGTTAAAGTTATGTACAATACGAATATGTTAAAGGCCATCCCATGCGAAAATGTGTCTTCTGTCGTATGCGGACAATGAAGGCCCAGATCAGACTGCGCATCCGCGCAGTCTGATCAGGGCCTTCGCTGTCCATTAACAGAATCATTAGACACTATAGAATGTATCAATGGAAAGGAAATGCCCGGATGAAACTTTGCGCATGCGTGGGAAAATCTGAATCTGTGCATCTTGCGCATGTTCGAAAGACCTTTTTGCTTGACGCGGCCCAGTAGTAAACCGGGTCGAGCTTGTGCGACGAGGGGTGAGTAAACATTAGACTACTGTAATACAAAAACGAACTTTTGCCCTGCTCAGCACAATAACAGGTCTTTGTATAGTAAGACTACAATGCTGTCCTTTAAGTTATTATTGAAAATAAATCCAGTATAACTGAATGATACAACAGGCGGGGTATACCACAAAATTAGTCAAACAAGTGTACAGTGATTTCCCAATAATGGAATTTAGTGTATCCCTTATGACGTCATAATGCAAGTTCGTTTCAGTACTTTAGCAAGTATTAGCTTTCACAAAAAGTTTTGTCTATGCTTTGTGCTTAGCGTAGACCAAGCTTTTTCGTTGAAGCTAATACTTGGTTATAATTACGTCAAACAGCCCATGGAACGTTGAGCATTGGACCAGTCCATGACCTTTCATAAATTGCTTCCGGAGCTCGCCGTTCACATTTAACATATTCATATTATTAATGTACGTGTGTCTTGAAATTGTGCTGCGTACAGAAATTAAAAGGACATAACACGTATGCACATAACAAACAGCTTTCGCATGGTCAAGTCATGGCGTTCTTTGCTAATGTACCAATCATTGATTTGAACTGTATAATTTGCTGCAAAAGCCAAAGTGCCGAATCTGACTGCAGGGATTATTAAGGCAATCATTGCTGGCGCCGGTGTTTGAAAGAATTTCATCGACCTATCGCCATTATCAATTAGATTCAGAGATGTTTGAGAGGACTCGATTCTTGGTAGAATTGATAAAAGTCTCCCCACACATCATGCAGATTATATTTTTATTTCCTTTGGACCATAACCCCATTCGGGTTACTTTGTAAATCGAATACTACTTAAGCCGATGCTAGGGTCTGGGGAGGGGAGCGTATGAAGCCTCGCAGACTACCATTATGAAAACATGCCTATTCAAATATACAGAAAATTTCACCTCCAAAAACTGAAAATTTTCAGATAAAAACTCATATATTTTTTTCATATTTCTGCTCAAAACATAGATTGTGGGTACTCGTTAGAACCGCCTCACTTGCTCAAAACATAGATTGTGGGTACTCGTTAGAACCGCCTCGGTGAGGCGGTTCTAACGAGTACCCACAATCTATGTTTTGAGCAGAAATAAGAAAATTATTGTATACCCCTGTTAACCCCAGTTTTAGCGTATAAAAGTTGGGTTTAAAGTGGTCAAAATTATATAGGCATGTTTTTGTGATGACTACTGCATATTAAGACACTTGATAAAACAGACACTCCGATATTCTTTCTTTTATGTGTTCTTTGTTTCCAAAGGCAAACTTTTAGATGTTTATTTTACTTCACTGCAGCTGGTGCTAAGTACCATGTGGGACCTTAAAACGTCTCCCAATACTTCACCATAGTACAGTTTATATTTTTATCTCCTTTTGGATCGGGGTGGTCGGGTGGTGCGAAGGTGTCGTGTATCTTACGTCAACGGGGCGTCCAACTGATATTGGCTTACAGTTGGGCAAGGCCTGCTCTCCTTGTAGTAGGTAAGGGTAGAGGGGAATGTTTTTATTTCTCCTGTTTCTTCACTCTCATTTTTGTTCCTCTTTCTTCCCTGTTTCTCTCTCTCATCTCTTCTACTATCTATTCTATCTCTTTTCGCCCTTTCTCTGAGAGACGACACAAAATGTTCCACAAGGGTTGACGTGTCGTTAAACTTCCAATACAATAAAAAATCCTTTTGGATCATAAATCTCATTCTGTTTACTTTGAAAATCGAATACCACTTAAGACGGTGCTAGGCGGGGATGGAGTGTGTGTGTGTGTTGGGGGGGGGGGGAGGGTGCGGAGGGGGCGGGGGGCGGTGGGGAGTAGAACACTTGTCAGAAGGAAACACAAGTAATTTTGACAGACTTGGCTCCCTAGATACGAAAGCAACATTACGAAAACATGCCTATTCAAATATACTGAAAATTTTACCACCAAAAAAAAAAAAAAAAAAAAAAAAATGATAATTTTCAGATAAAAAAAGTCTGATATTTTTCATATTTCTGCTCAAAACATAGATTGTGGGTACTCGCTAGAACCGCCTCGACGAGGCGGTTCTAACGAGTACCCACAATCTATGTTTTTGAGCAGAAATAAGAAAAATAATGTATACCCCTGTAAACCCCAGTTTTACTATATAAAAGTGGGATTTAAGGGGGTCAATATTATATAGGCATGGTTTTGTGATGATCCCCATAAATAGATGCAGTTCACACAAGTATTGAGGATCTCTTGATACTTCAAGGGAACTAGGAACTAGGTTTGTCTGCAATTTTACACGAGGAAAACAAGTTTTTGCGATTTTCTGTTTTCTTACCTTTCTGAAAAGGATCTACTCTTAAAGGAAATGTTTTGCTCCAAGATGGAGTAATGTGTTTCGTTTTTAGATCAGATCCCTTTTCAGAAGGGAAAAACAGTTTTGATAGCGTTATCCCCCTCCCCCGAGCTCCCCCGCTTACATTGTATCCCTTCCCTTTAAATGGAAGTGATACAAAAAAAAAAAAAAACTCGGCCCTCGGTTCAGCGAAAATCCCCTAACCCCCTTTCAGCCCTGCAGAGCAAAACAGATCCCTGTGCAAACAGTGTAGATCCAGATGAGACGGCTCGTTACTACGAGCCGTCTCATCTGGATCTACTCTGTTTGCTATTTTGTTTTGATATTAGAGTTAACCACTGTTTTGCATAAACGGACATGCAAATTCGAGGATGCAAGGGTCAACTTCAGAAGTTCTGGGATGAAAGATGCATACATAAGCATCGTAGATCCAGACTAACCTCATTATATCTTCCACCTTCTAGCTTCTCTCCTTTCGATATCTTAAAGAAAGTCGTTTTTTGCTTCGCACTTTACACAGAAGAAGTAAATTTGCAAATGTTTGTTATGATTTAATGTTGAACTATTTGTCGTAGCAATGTATACACAAAAAGTTTTATTCTAGTAATTGGTTTAAAAAATCGAATATTTTCGGGTTTTTTCCTATAGTAAAAATGGCTACAAATTATGCTGAAATCTGTATGGTAGATACGCTTGAAACAGGTTTCAACAAGTTCCTCTTGTTGAAAATTTCTGAAATTTCATGCCATGGAACGTAATTAATTCAAAACCACAAAAGAAAACTAAAAATTATTTTCCAAGAGAAAATTCCAAAATATTGTTTTACTATAGAAATTGCATAGATCAGATCAATTTTTTCGCAATAACTTTAATTTTTAGATTAAAATATTTGAGAACAAAACACAGAAACGGAAAAAGCAAATGGTTTCTGATAAGAGGTGATCAATCAAAACAATTTTTTTTTATTTATAAAAGATAAAAGAATAAACGTCAAACTAAAAGCGTCTTTCGGAGTGATGTCGAAAGGACAGAAGTTCCGTCTTTAGACGTCCTTTCGACATTCCTCCGAAAAACGCTTTTCGGTAAACTTATTGTCTTACCACAAGTATCCTACCATTTGAACACGTTTTTTTTTTTTTTTTTTTTTTTTTTATCAGCCCTGTTGATGTATCTAAAATCTGTTGGATAAGTGACAAACAGTGTAGATCACACGACGCTTCAGTGCACGGAAACGTAGATCTTCCGGACTCATTTCTAATACAGTCGACTCTCGTTATCTCGAATTCCAAGGGACTCTCTAAAACACTTCGTGATATCCGTACCTCGACATATCAGATTTTCAGAATTGAGGAAAAAATAAGTTGAACAACCACATTTTACAAATATATATGTAATTTGACTCTTGAAGTTAGAGATATATCGAAAATATTGTGGAAAAGAGGAGAAATTGCTCCTTAGGAGCAATTTCTCCTCTTTTCCACAATACTTTTTACTTGTTAGATTTTCATGTTTAGGCAGGGACAAGATTTTCACTTTGAGATAAGCGGTTATTCGAGATAAGCGAGTTCGAGACAATGAGAGTCAACTGTATATGCTCAACTACAACCAATGATACCTTGGGTCAGTTGTGCGTATATGATCCAAAAACTGGCCACTTGCTCTCCCACTAGGAACAGTTTGTTTCCTTATATACAAAATATAATATACCTCTTTTCAGAAGAGGACAAAACAATTTTGACAGAGTTGTCACCCCTGAAAGTGTATCATATCCGCTTAACTCTTGCTAGCTGGTTAAGTCAGACTGTTCGATGGAAGTTAATCCCTTTGGTTTATTACTAGCATTAGCTTCTCCTTCATTAGAAAAAAAACAAAACATTGTTGTAAATATAGGTCCTGCGAAGCAATTAATCTTTCATGCTCTCTGAGGAAATTCAGCAGTCGACAAACTGATGACATTTTTCACAGAAAACAAGGTTTGACATTTCATGCAAATTGTCTCCATTAGAGACAATTTGCATGAAATGTCAGATCCTGTTTCCTGGGAAAATAAGAAAAATATTTAAAAATGTCTTCTACTGAAATTTTTACCCTGAGTGCTAAGCATTAATGAAAAGTTAGAATCAGAATCAGGATTTTTACTGGTGATACGTCTAATGACATTCATTCATCAGGACCTGTGATATGGGAAGTTAGTCCTTAGCTCTCACCAGAGAGGTAAACCTAGCCACACCATCCTCTGCTCCTTCAGCAGAGGTGATGGGCGAATCTGGAAAGGCATTCCAATCTCTGACTGGGGGAAGAATCAGCCCTTGTAAATGTCAGTTCTTGTAGTGGGGTCTGAAAAGTCAATGAATGATGATTTCTACTGCGCCTAATTGAAGAGAGGGGGGAGGGGAGAGATAAGATCATCTCTTTGGTTATGTGTACAAAATAACAAATTGTCTATTGACTCAAAATAAATGTTTGATAAATAAGTAATTCAAGTACAATATTTTCTGGGTTTCGCTGTAATCTGGTATTCGCTGTAATCTGGTATTCGCTGTAATTTGGTATTCGCTGTAATCTGGTATTCGCTGTAATCGTATTCGCTGTAATCTGGTATTTGCTGTAATCTGGTATTCCCTGTAATCTGGTATTCCCTGTAATCTGGTATTCGCCATTTCTACGCAAACTACGGTAAAACAATCTTGAAAACCTGTGGCACGTGACGTGGCAGACATTTTAGATTCTAAATAGGGCCTACCATTGCCTTCACAAAAACCAGTCAGCACCCCTATTGCATACCATCTTAGAATTAATTCATCTTGCAGTATGACTAACTACCCTAACTACTGTTTCACTTTTAAGTACTAATATTAAAAAAAAAAATATTCAGGAGGTGGAACTATGAAAAAGGTATTGGAAGTAATTCCATGACTGAGCAGCCTGAAGTGAAAAAGTTCAGAGCCCAGTTATTCAAAACTAATGATGTCGTTAGTTAACGAGTCGTTAAAATTTACATCGAGTGATACGCAAATATGCAATTTATATGAAATTTATATGAAATTTATTGCTGAAAAAAATGTGAGTAGCTTTCGCATTGCAAAAGCTACTCACATTTTTTCAGCAAAAAATATCAGAATAGTGTGTATTGAATCTGCTAAAACAGTTAACGAAATGACCCTTAACGAGCTCGTTAAGCTAACGATGCTTTGAACAACTGGGCCCAGGTAATCCTGTTCCTGAGCATGCGCAAAGTATCATCTGTAGCTTTGCTCTCTGTCAAACATCCTGCAATATCCAATGATTTAATTAGCAAATGTGCAGGCTGATCTGGGCCTCTGTTGTCCGCATATACACGACCACTCGTTTCAACATGGCACGGCCCATGTGACGTCATAATGCAAGTTCACTGGTACTCTTATGTTAAATTCCACCTCGTTACACAAACGTGACTCGGTTCAGATTTAATATATTCGTACTGAAATTCTAACTTACTGTCTAACTATTTATGGATATGACTTTTATGGGAAAGATATAAAATGTTAGAAAATTGCATATTCAGAGTTAGCTTAACCCTTAAAACGCCAAGAAAACCTGTATCTGAAAATGTCGTCTGTTTATGTCGTCTGCTGCATCTACTTGCAAATTTTTCAAACATACTTTTTGCATACAGGCAAACAGTGTGGACCCAGATCAAACTGCTCCTAGAGGAGCAGTGTGATCTGGGTCCACACTGTTTGCAACAATGACTTTTAAAGTAACCGGCAGAAGACAAAGCAGACGACAACAATTGTGATTGGCGCTTTAAGGGTTAACTTTGTAGCCCGGTGTATTTTACAGTGTTCGATAATTATCATGGTTCCCAAACAGAGACACTACAGTTCTAATCAGATTGCGGGAATGCAGTTCTCATTGTCAAACAGTGTAGAACCAGAAGCCGCGTTCTGCGTCGTCTGGTCTGGGACTACTTTGTTTTACAATGTCTCTCTTATTGGACGCAAGGCAACATTGGTTAATGACACGTCCGTTTTGTTTGCTCATTTTGACAAAAACAGAATCAAGCCAATAGTTGCTCTATTGTAAAGATCTGTGTAACAGATTGAATGTGATTATTATTCTTCCAATAACTGGTGAATAAATTCTCTTCTCTTTTATTCTCTTTCTCTTTTCTTCTATTCTCTTCCTTCTCATCTCCTTTCCTTTCCTTTATACACTTTTTGTCTTTTCTCTTCGCTTTAATTCTATTTTATTGTTTACTTTTTTAGCCTATTTTTCTTTTCCATTCACCAACATTTGTTGGTCGTTTGTGTCGTCCCAGGGAAAAAGAAGGAAACGGATGGACGAGCTAGTAGAGAAGAGGAGATAGAGAAGTAGAGAAGGACGAAAGAGCAAGTCAGTGACAGTGCAGAAAGCGAAGGAATTCTAATATATCCTCTTCCACCACCTGCTGAAAATACATCAGGTCTTACCAGTACCCTTCCACACGGTCTATGCAGTAGAATATGCCACAATGTTCAGAACATTACGAAAACACGCCTATTCAAATAAATAGAAAATTTTATCTCCAAAAACTGAAAATTTTCCGATAAAAAACTCAGATATTTTTCATATTTCTGCACAAAACATAGATTGTGGGTAGTCGTTAGAACCGCCTCGTCGAGGCGGTTCTAACGAGTACCTACAATCTATGTTTTGGGCAGAAATAAGAAAAATAATGTATACCCCTGTAAACCCCAGTTTTACTATATAAAAGTGGGGTTTAAGGGGGTCAAAATTATATAGGTATGTTTTCGTGATGAAGAACCGTATCAACCCCCGCCATCTAGTTTAACCCATTTAGCCTGGAGACCCCTAAAAGGGTATTGGCAAACAGTGCAGACGCAGATCAGATGCCGGAGAACGCGGCCTGGTCTACACTTTTTTTGCATTAAAAACAGGAATTTATATAATTTATAGTAATAATAAAAACTAACCAGTCACCTTGCTATTGGAAATAGACCGGTCCATAGAGTTTGGTAGAGGAGTCCAATCGACGCAAATGGGTTAATAGGCGATGGAAACCGAGTTAAACGTTTCCCACATAAATATCGTCCGCTCCATGCGAAAGAGTGTCTTCAGGGCATATACTGACAGGGAAGACCCAGATCATCCTGCGCATGTGCTCAGGGCACAGGTGTGAGTAACATACCTTGGACCCTATTTTTTTTCGCACCCTGTATGCCTCTTTTTTTTAAATATGCATAGAAAAAAAATCTGATACCATAGATACAGAACAGAGACAAGGTGGCTCCCTTAAAATCAAAATAACTACCCGAACCACATTTGGACAGATTTTATTTTCAACATAAGAGGTAAAAACGAACCCGCTAGCCCAAGCCGTTTTTCCACAGTAAACATCGATTTTGATACTTTCGGTTACTCGGAAACAATGCGACACATTTCGATAAACGCATGTCATATCATTAAAACTGGACTGTTCATCACCCGACAGAAGCGCTTGTACGCTTGAATTTATTTTGATAGCTACAAAAACTTTCCAAAGACGGCCATCGCTGTTTGGCTTTTGAAACGTGCATTTCTATTGGTTACTATTTCAATCAACCAATAGAAATGCACGTTTCAAAAGCTCTCATAATCACAAACAGCGATGGCCGTCTTTGGAAACTTTTCGTAGCTATCAAAATAATTTCGAAGCGTACGAGCGCTTCTGTCGGGTGATGAACGTAGTAAGCGATATATTTCGATGAGATATGATTTTGTTTAATTGAGACGTACGAGTATGATTTTGCCCATTGCTTTTGTGACAGTCCTGTTTTAGTGATATGACATGCGTTTATCGAAATGTGTCGCATTGTTTCCAAGAAACCGAAAGTATCAAAATCGATGCTTACTGTGGAAAAACGGTTGGGTTAGGGGGTTTGTTAGGGATTTGTTTATACCTGTTTAGAAAGCTTAACCAGTCTGCTCTATGTTGGAGGTTGGTTTACCTGGTGTCTGTGCTTATGTTGAAAATAAAATCTGTCCAAATGTGGTTGGGGTAGTTAGTTTGATTTTAAGTGAGCTACCCTGCTCTGTTCTATATCTAGAGTATCCGATTTTTTTTTTAAAGATTTATGCACATTTCAAAACAAAAGGCATACAGAGTGCTTAAAAAAATAGGGTCCAAGATATGTTACTGACACCTATGGATCAGGGACTTCGCTGTCCGCCTATAGAATAATTGGAAGCTGTAAAAAAAAGCATATCGTGATTCAAAGGCCCATATCAGATTGTGTGGCTTTGTTAGGTGATCTGGATCTTTTCTATTGGCATATGCCATTGCACTGATTCAAGAAGGGCAGTTTGTCAGTTTCTGGTGAAAGAATGGGCACAAGTACTGGTAAACCGCTTAGAGGACTAAGCCTGCCCAGAAAAAAAGAGTGGCTTGGTAAACTAACTAGCTTAACTTGACCTTAATAGTGCTGACTGGGCCGTTGAACTCTAAACTAACCAACCAATTAGAAGACATATTTTTTCATGATGTAACGGCTCATATATAGTGTAACAATTTCTTTTCACCTACCGCAGAGCTATATTACATGTCAGTCATTGTGACTTAATTCTCAGGCCTGCCTGTGGTTCCACCAAATCTGGACAACACTTTTGTTTCCGTTTAACCACGCTTGAAACTATTTGCGAACAGCGAAGTTGCTGGCATGCCCTTCGCGAATAATTAGATAAACCTAGGCCGCCACCGTTTGATATTTATAAGGTACCCTTTCTCGAGAGGAGACCCGTATTATGTTAATTCAAAAATGGCTTGCGTTACAAGCTAAAATATATTACTACAGTGAGAAATCGGTTATTTCAGCTTGACTGTAACTTGAGATTTTACCACATAATGCGAGATGATAATATATCATTGAAAAGACCCTAACGCTTTGCATGCTGGGAAAAAATTCAGCAGACGACATTTTGAAATAGTTTTCCTATTTCACTAGAAAATAGGATTTTACAATGCATGCACTTTGTCTCCTTGGGAGACAATTTCCATAAAGTGTCAAATTCTATTTTCTAGGAAAAATAAGAAAATAAAGCAGCAGTTTATCGTCTGCTTAATTTACTCATAGCATGGTAAGTGATACAATAAAACGTTTCAATCTTTCGAAGTCGCTTTAAACAGAAATATTGAATACAGTACAAATGTAAGTAAGTACTTTAATTTTTATTTACATTATTTACTTTACCGACATATAGGTAAAAATATAACCGTCTGATGACCTGTGACTTCTGGTTTCAATTTTTAATGTCCGTTATACAGTTGGTAACGAAGCGTCTGAGATCACCGGACGTTACTTTTTGGTCTATAATCTCGTTACGAAAACATGCCTATTCAAAATATACTGAAAATTTAACCACAAAAAAATGAAAATTTTCAGATAAAAAATGCTGATATTTTTTCATTTTTCTGCTCAAACCATAGATTGTTGGTACCCGTTAGAACCGCCTCGCCGAGGCGGTTCTAACGAGTACCCACAATCTATGTTTTTGAGCAGAAATAAGAAATATAATGTATACCCCTGTAAACCCCAGTTTTGCTATATAAAAGTGGGGTTTAATGGGGTCAAAATTATAGAGGTATGTTTTCGTGATGTGTAAATATATGCACAGAGTACCAAGCAACCATTACATTCAGTAGGGTTTTGCACAGCAAACCCATGTTCTTGAAAGCGGGAGAGCGACAAATCTGGTACGCTACGATATACACACCTACTTACAATGTTAAATGGGCATGGGAAAAAATGAACGTTAAACCTCAAACGAATTTAACAGTGTGTATTTAGAATGTCTAAAACGATTCACTTAATCTTATGCACCACCCAGTTAGATTCCTTTATAAATCTACAGCGGGCCGTTATCGGCCCGTCAGTTACCCTGACGGGCCGTTAACGGCCCGCTATAGATTTATTTAGAATGCTTACTGGGTGCAGTCATTTGTTGTCCCGGACCCTATGCTGGGGACGGGGAATGGCAGGCTTTTAACTTTAGTTCGTAAACCTCTGCTAAAGACCTTGCAATGCGAGGCCAAATCTATGGTAAAATCCTAGCTAAAAGCTCCTGTCTCCCGTGGGAAGGGGGGAGTAGATGGGGGTGGGGGCAGTGGTTGTGGGGGGACAAAAATGAAAAAGAACAAGTGAACTGAACCATTTAGGTATACTTTCTGACTTACTTTCGATTTGGTATTATGAAGAAATGAAATTTCGGTTCTCGCGAGAAGTTACATCCCGGCAAATTCATTGTACTATGTCCCGGTATATTCCGGCTGAAAGCCCGGCCATTTCTTCAGGCTATTTTTTGCGGGACATTAAATCCTCGGAACACCTACGATACTGCCGGGACTCATCGGAGGCTAAACCGCGGCACTTAAGCCCTGTTATGTCCCCGCTTTTCCCCGTCCCGTACAGGCCGGAGTTTCAGATGACTGGTGCATTACGAATATGTAATTGGTGGCACTTATCGACAAGGACACTAACTCAGTGCATAGGGAATGCCCCACCCCTCAGAATTTGTCAATACTAGTAAATTTGAAATCGTGTGGTAACGGTGCTGGTACAGGTGTCACAAGTGTCAGTCGGTATTTGTCTAAGGACGAAGGAAATTGATCTGTTGTCTTGATATCTGTTGATTTTGTTTGATCCACATGGCGTATGCTGCCATAATTTTTATTTGAAAATGGATTGACCTTTACCGTAAGGTCTCTAGAATGGGTTCTGTTGAGGATGAGGCTTTCGGCCAAATTCTCTGAATTCACTGGAACCCTGGAGATATTGGTCTTTTGAAAACGTATATGTATGCACATTCTTTAATAGACTAGAAAGTTCAGAACAGAATTTATTTAGCATAAAGGACGTCAGAAAACTTGGTTTAATTGAGTTTGCTCTTGAACAGTAATGTAACATAATACACTGTTCACGCCTTCTGGGCCACAGATTAGCGATATTCTATTTTCAAAAGCATCCAAGCTATCAGTGATCCCAGTGACTAGAAATAATCAACTACACTAACGTGAAGTATGGGAAGGCGTTTTAACCCTTCTCATGCTGAATAAATTAAGATGCCACGCCCACTTCTAATTTCCAGCCGATCAGATTACTTGATCCGAGTTTTCTGATAGAAATTCAAATATTTAATGGCAAACAGTGCAGATCCAGATCAGTTGGCTTCTTCAGAAGCCAACTGATCTGGATCTACACCGTTTGCTAAGATAGGGCATGACATGTTCAGCAAGAGAAGGGTTAAGGCCGCAACATAACATATAAACATGCTATAGTGAAGGTATATAAATTCTGAAGTCGAGCCCTTTGGACGCATTACGACATATTAAATACATTGTAAATGAACTTTAGCAAACTTGGATTCACTGAGTCTAGTTTTGCTATGCTGTTATGAGACATACGTATCCTGTTCATATAGTCTAGTGCATCTACCTAAAGTTTATCAAATAACAAGAATTACTGTAATATATAAACACAACAAAGACGCTTAATGTAATAAACTGGAAATTGCTCCAATTCCAGGCCATTAGTGACAACTTTTTTCTTCCACTCCACTAAGTCAGCGCACTACTTCATTAATAACTCTTAGCATGCTGGGTAAAAAATTCAGAAGACGACGTTTTGAAATAATTTCTTTCCTGGTCAGACCTTTTCTTATTTTTCCCAGAAAACGGTCTTTGACATTTCATGCCTTAGGAGACAATTTGCATGAAAGGTCAAAGCCTTTTAATTAGAAAAATGAGAACAATTTTTATCAGCTTGTCGCCTGCTGAATTCTCCAAGAGAGTGGTAACGGTTAAACTTGATCATTGTTAACTGAATCTACAGATGACAAATTATTGCTGTTTAGCCTTATTTTTCGCATAAATAAGGCTTGACATTGCTATCACTGGGACAGTGTGAATGTAATGTCAAGCCTTATTTCTGTGACAAATAAAGCAAATGTAGTTCTGAATGTTTCCTGCTTTCATTTAAACTGAACAGGATAAAGGTCAACAAATCTACTGTCACAGCCTAGCAATTTTCTACACTTTAAGAAAGGATGAAGTCAATAGCTAAATTAGCGACACATCATAAGTTATTGACTTGATAAGGTATTTCATGAAAATTGGGAACACATACTTGGTTTTTGCCATATTAAGAATCCCCACCAGCTCTTTGTTCTTACTCTGTATCTAATTGGCGCAGCCGGTCACCAGCATAACCTCCACGTATTTTTTTATCTTCCTCACCCATCCCACAATTCTCTTCAATGTCAAAACACGTGTATTAATCTTTATTATAAGTTTGCCTTCGCAAAACGAGAAAAAAAAAAAATAATAAGAGGACTAGCTATGCGTGTACTTAGCAGCCCCCACCCGCCATTTGCCATAAAAGAGACAATATTGTGGCTTCCTGTTTGCTTTCCTGCACATTAAGCCAATTCCGAAAAGGGTCTACTTCGATAGAAAAGAAATTGCTCTTTTGGGGAGGAAATGTTTTTGAGAGTAGATCCCTTTTGAGAAGATAGGGAAAACAATTTACAGACTACAGTTCCTAGAAAGTAGAATGGGCAGATTCAGATCATTCTGCCAATCCTGCTCGTCTGTAGGCTGTTCCTTCTTATATGCAGGCTGCTTCTGCTCATCCGCAACCAAACCCTGCTCATATGCAACTTGATTCTGCTCATCTGCAACCTCACCAAGATCTTCTTTACCCCCATCAAGCTCATCTGCAACTTCATCTAGCTCATTTGCAGCCTCATCAAGCTCATCATGCAGCCTCATGCAGTTCATTTGCAGCCTTCTGCTAATCATTTAAAGCCTCATCCGGCTTATTCTCGGCCTCATCAGCTTCATCCGCAGCCTCATTCAGCTAATCTCCAGCCTTATCCAACTCATTTGCGGCCTCATCCAGCTCATCCAGCTTATCTGCAGTTTCATCCATCTCATCTGAGGCCTAACTACAGTCGACTCTCGTTATCTCGAACTCCAAGGGACTCTCTAAAATACTTCGAGATATCCGTACTTCGACATATCAGATTTGCAGACTTGAGGAAAAAATAAATCGAAAAACCGCATTTAACAAATGTATATGTAATTGGACTCTTGAAGTTAGACATATGTTGAAAATATTGTGGAAAAGAGGAGAAATTGCTCCTTAGGAGCAATTTCTCCTTTCCACAATATTTTGTTACTTGTTATTAGATTTTCATTTTTAAGCAGGGACCAGATTTTCACTTCGAGATAAGCGGTTATTCGAGATAAGCGAGGTCGAGATAACGAGAGTCAACTGTATTAGCCTTACAAACTCCATTTGCAGCCTTACCCATCTACTCATACAGCTTATCTACAGCCTCATTCTTATCATCTGCCATCTCATTCTTATCATCTGCCATCTCATTCTTATCATCTGCCATCTCATTCTTATCATCTGCCATCTCATTCTTATCATCTGCCATCTCATTCTTAACATCTGCCATCTCATTCTTATCATCTGCCATCTCACTCTTATCATCTGCCATCTCATTCTTATCATCTGCCATCTCACTCTTATCATCTGCCATCTCATTCTTATCATCTGCCATCTCATTCTTATCATCTGCCATCTCATTCTTATCATCTGCCATCTCATTCTTATCATCTGCCATCTCATTCTTATCATCTGCCATCTCATTCTTATCTTCTGCCATCTCATTCTTATCATCTGCCATCTCATTCTTATCATCTGCCATCTCATTCTTATCAACACTCTCGTCATGCTCATCTTCATTCTGATCCTGTTCCTCTGCAGCGTTGTATTGCTTATCTCATTCTGATCATATGCACCATACTGCTCATCTGCAGCCTCATTTTGATTATCTAGAGCCTCATTCTGATTATCTGCCATCTCATTCTAATCATCTGCAGTCTGATTCTGATCATCTGCTGCCGAATTCTGATCAGCATTCTTATCCTGCTTATTTTCAGCCTTCAGCTTCATCCTGCTCATCTGTAACCTCATTCTGATAATCTTAAGCCTCATCCTTCACATGTACAGCCTCAATCTGCTCATCTACAGACTCATTTTGCTCATTTGCAGCCTCATCCTGAACATGTACAGCCTCACTTCGTTCAACTGCCGCCTCATCGTGCTCATCTGCATCCTCGTATACTCCTCTGAAATCTCGTTCTGCTCATCTGCAGCCTTATAATGATAATCTGAAGCCTCATTCTGATCATCTGCATCCTCATTCTGATCATCTGCAGTTTCATTCTGATCAGTTACAGCCTCACTCTTCTCATTTGGAACCTGATCCAGCCCTTTGCTTTCCACTGATACATCTTACAGATTCCAATGATTCCGTAAGGCGACAACGAATGCCTTGATCAGACTGCGCAAATACTAAGACGAGCCGATCCTTTAACGTCCGCTTAAGCCTGAAAATATCTACTCTTCCGAACCAATATACTCTTAAAGATATACAATGTAATCACGTTTGCAGTAAACGACATTTTGATTTTTATGATTTTATTTATCCTTTATTTTATTTCTTTTTATTATTATTATTATTATTATTATTATTTATTTATTTATTTATTTATTTTATTTTATTTTTCTGAGAAAATACCATATAGCATTTCATGTGAATCGTCTGCCATGTAAAAAATCACAATTTGTATTTTTTTTTTTTTTTTTTTTTCTGAAAATAATTTGACACAAAATTAAAAAACAAAACAAAACAAAAATACCAAACAGGATGTCGTCTGGTATTATTTTCTTAACACTTTGATAGTTAAATGGGTTAGAAACCAAGAGCAGTCGGATACTTACAATAGAGCGTAGTTCGATGCATTTCTGCTGCGTGAAGTGAAAAAGCGAAATATGCAGATTAGGAACATCTTGATGCGCACGGTATCATCCTGGCTTATACTTCCAGTGATACGTATTGCAGTATTCATCAACACTGTAAGCAAACAGCGATGGATCTGGTCAGACTTTTTGGACATGCTGACTCATCTGGATCGTCGCTGGCTGCTTTCTGAGTACAGAAGACATTTTCACTCTGTCTGACCCTTTTCAGGACAATTTATTTTAAAAAAAAACATACTCTTTTTAATGTACCTTTAAACGAATTAATTGAAGAAGACTAGACTTAACAAATAGGTGTCACCGTGATATTCTTAAGCGGGTTTTAAAGTACGTATCAGATTAATGCTCGTTAAGTCTTTCACTATCGTAGGCGATAACAATAGGCTTTTCATTACGAAAACACGCCTATTCAAATATATAGAAAATTTCACATCCAAAAAACCGAAAATTTTCAGATAAAAAATTGGGATATTTTTCATATTTCTGCTCAAAACATAGATTGTAGGTACTCGTTAGAACCGCCTCGGCGAGGCGGTTCTAACGAGTATCCACAATCTATGTTTTTGAGCAGAAATAAGAAAAATAATATTTACCCGTGTAAACCCCAGTTTTATTATATGAAAGTGGGGTTTAAGGGGGTCAAAACTATATAGGCGTGTTTTCGTGATGTGCAAACATGAGCCGTCTCATCAGGATCTACGCTGTGTGACATTTAAATATATATTTACATATAAACTTCTTTCCAATCGACAGTTTGTTTAAAAAACAACAAACAAATAGACGACAAATGCGGTTTGAAAATTGGCACCGAATGAGTTATTTTTATATGTCGGGTATGCAAGTGCGGATTCAGAGGGGAGAGTGGGGCGGGGTCAGTCGAACCTTCCTTCGACACAAAATTTCAATTTGGAATACCGTGTTTACCCTAAATATTCACACCCCTTACACTTTATCTTATACTTCAACTGGTCCATTTCAGTACATGTGAATATGTGTTAATTGCGTTCCGCGGCATCTGATCGGGATCTACTATCCGTCCCTGGTTCGTAAGAATCCGCATAAACTGTATTATGCACAACAGGGCCCAGGTTTACAATCATTCCTCAGAGTTAAGGTACACCTTAACATAAGGTTCGAAACTTTGACATATAAAATGTGGCATTTGAAGTCGACGGAAATGTGCTAGTCTATTCGGTCGATTGTTTACAATCGAGCTTAAGTATACATACACCAAAAGTTCCTTGAGGTTGTTGTCCACGTGATTATCATTGACCAACATAATCAAACCGCGCGCGCTTTTGTACGAAGTCCATATTACGGCTGTTTGGCCGCTGTGACGTCAGAGTTCCGTATAAAGACGGTTATTATCTGTGAAACCTAGACTGGGACATTGGCAAAAATGCACTCAGATTAGGCGCCACAGAACGCAGCGTCTGATCAGGTGCTGCACTGCTTGCTTAAAATACAGGAAGCCTACATACGGAGACAATCGAACCACCAGTGCTGTCAGTGCTTTGATTATTATACAGTAGAAGGTGTCGCAATACATCCATTGGCGTCATCATTGAAAAGCATATTTTACATTAAAGTGCAAAACATGCCTTGCAAATCCCAGTCCTTAAGTTTAAGGTAGACCTAACCTGGGGCCCATGTTTATGTACAGAGAACGTGTCGATAAGGAATATTTGAAGATAATTCTGGGATAATTTTCTGCAGTTCTCCGTAAAACATCCTTATCTCAGAATCATTTATTAAACTAAACAAAAAAGGCAGAAAGGTTGGTTTTGCCCAAAACGTAAAAATATGAAAAAAAAAAAAAAAAAATGCCGAATAATTGTTCTTGAAAAATACATCAGCACATTCAAATATAAAATAATAATTATTTCATTTGACTTTTTTTTCTACTATAATCCCACTGAACCTTATGCAAAATGATTTTTTTTTCTGGCAGTATTAAGAAAATAGCATAAATGTGTCGCCTGCTGAATTTTCCCATAGAGTGGTAAAGGTTAAATAATTATGATCAATTCATCTCGCCATGCATGGAGGATAAACATTATCTCGACATATCGATAACGATGTCTTAATATTCTGCCCGCGCTAGACACTTAGCTATTTAAAATCTTAAAGCGTTACTTTTTTTTCTCATATTATCGTTTAGAAAGTGAAAATGATTTCACCGTCAGAAAAAGTCCAATCGAACATTTGCGCCCAGCGAAGATTCTGATCAGACTGCGCATTTGCGCAGTCTGATCAGAATCTTCACTTGGCGCATTTTGGACAGCCAAGGATGCAAACTTACGTCATGTGGACAACAAAGACTGACTATTGAAAATGGACCAATCCAATGAGTTAAGGTTGAATAGGCCACTTGGCATAAGGGGTTAAAATATATATCAGAGAGGTAAATGGTCTGTTATCAGATGACGAGCCTACTATAGAGGTAAATGACTTTACTGACATCAGCCCTCAACCGGATGCTTTTGTTATCAATAATTTTAAAGCTGAGCTTAATGCTCTCCAAACAAGTCCAACCAACTACGTAAAATTTGTACTAAAACAATTAAACACAACTATTACATTACCAAGAAATGTGGTTTCCATATACAAATTCAAAAAGCATCCATGACAGCCATCGTGCTCGAGATGATAATATTCATCATTAGAATGAATTTCATTTCTGTGACTTTAGGTGGAGTTTGTGAGTGATTGGCCTGTGTTTACGCGTCGATTAAATCCATAAAAATAACATGCATTTTTTATAATTCCGCCTAGGTCATATTTACGTCGAAAATTTGGGTGAAATTGCTCACTTTAGAACTTTGCGCGAAGCAAAAGGTTCCGCGATTCCTGTGCGATGGATTTATCGAAGTATAAATCCCGCTTTCAAACTGCTTTCGACCAATCAAATTGCGCTAAATAATTATAAGCCTGTTGAGTTTGAATTATATAATTTTATATTGCTCACTCAAGTCCGAGAAGTTGCTAATATGGAAACCGATCCTTGATCAGAGAAGAAAAGCTCCTTCGCCATCCCAAGAGTGTCTAGAGAAGACCGATCAGTCTGTGCAGGTTGATCTGAGTCTTCGTTGGACGCACATGCCATATTAGAACATCTTCTTTTGTTGCATTCCAAATACAGTATAACCTCAATGGCTTGAATACGGATGGCTCGTTTACCGTGGATGCCCGGATTCGAACTCTTTTTTCAGTCCCTACAAAATTCTTCCAATGGCTCAAGAAAACAAATAGTTAATGATTTTTTCTTATTTTATCATGAAATTGTATGTTGTGTGTACTCATTAGAATCGCCTCATCGAGGCGATTCTAATGAGTACATTCAACATACAATCATTGTGTAGAAAATCGAAAAGATTTCCCTGAATTATCGCTATTTGCTTCCTGTACTGGTGCCATGATTACCCTCAGTGGCTCGAACTACCCATGTATCGAACGAATTTTCATGGTCCCGAAGATGTTCGAGCCATTGAGGTTCGACTGTATTAAGGAACCATAAATCTCTAGGACTGGCCGAGTTAATGTGCTGTCGACCCGTGTCAAAGAGATAGGAAAACAGAGGTTCTAGTTTGTAAGGATATTGATGTCTCATTCCAGCAATTATGAGTGTGCATACGTCATTCATACGAATACGAAACAGATGTGTAACGTATGCGTATAGCTGTACGCGTACGTAACAGATTGTTACGTTGTTACGTATGCGAACTGCTGTACGCATATGTAACACATGGCAATGTTGATGTGTTATGTTTGTGTACAACTGTTCGCATATGTAACATTTGGACAGTTTAGTATGAACCCAGCAGGCACATAACATCAAAATGACGTCGTATCAACGTCGATGCGACGTGATCACGTCGCATCGACGTTGATACGACGTCATTTTAACGTTGTGTGCCTGCTGGGAAGCGTTTTTATTATATATACGAGCCGTACATATATGCAACACCTGTTTATTACATGAAGATCGGGAACGATTACTGTGACCGATTTGTTTCTAAGTATGGTTATTGTATTTGGCACACAGCCCTACATGTACCTACATAACCAACGTTTTGGCATCTATATAGTTACGTTTGCGTACAACTGTACGCATATGTAACATTTGGACAGTTTAGTATGAAGTTTTTATATTATACGTACGAGCTATACACATATGCAACACCTGTTTATTACGTTCATGAGGTATTGGTTACTACGTCGGGAACGATTACTGTGACCGATTTGTTTCTAAGTATGGCACAAGGCCGTACTTACATAACCAACGTTTTGGTATCTATATATGTACCACAAACATTTAGGTTTAATATGATACAGTGAACCCTCGTTACAACGTTACAACGTAACCATTTGTTCCCAAAGATGTTGCCATTATAATAATAATAATAATAATAATAATAATGTCTTTATTTTACGAGGATGACATATTTAGCAAATGAATTTGCTGTTGTAAAGAATGCTTAATGGACAAAATGATATATAAGAAAGACCCTGTTTTATTCTTATTTCCTCATAGAACATATGGTTTGGATATTTGTTAGAATCGCCTCACTGAGGCGATTCTAACAAATATCCAAACCATATGTTGCTTGAAGTTTTAATGCAGTGTTCTTGCATAATTTCTCATTAACTGTCATCTCCTTAGAGAAGGTTTCATGACAGTCATATTGTCATTATAACGAATTTTGTCGTTGTATCGAGTGTCGGTATAAAGAGGGTTGACTTATGTAACTTGTATAATTATAAACGTTTCTAGTCGTTTGCCGGCCTCGGTGGCTCAGTTGGATGCGCAGTCCGACTGGAGACCAGGAGGGGTTCAACCTCCGCCTAGGTCGGCAACATTCTTTCGTGGAGATTGATCATGAAATATTTTCTACGGTCATTCTCTCCCTTCCGCTGATTCAAGAAGGGCGGTTGTCAGTTTCTGGCGAAAGAATGTGCACAATACTAGTTAACCGCTTAGAGGACTAAGCCTGCCCAGTAAACGTGTGGTTAGGTAAACTGACCGTGCTCGACATGACCCCATTGGGTTGACTGGGCCGTAAAATGTTTCTAGTCGTTCGCATCACGAAAACACGCCTATATAATATTGACCCCATTAAACCCCACTTTTATATAGTAAAACTGGGGTTTACAGGGGTATACATTATTTTTCTTATTTCTGCTCAAAAACATATATTGTGGTACCCGTTAGAACCGCCTCATCGAGGCGGTTTAAACGAGTACCTACAATCTATGTTTGAGCAGAAATAAGAAAAATATCAGAATTTTTCATCTGAAAAGTTTCATTTTTTTGGTGGTAAAATTCTCAATATATTTGAATTTGTTTTCGTAATGGTGTTTGTTAGACCTATATCTACCATTGTTAGATATATATTAAACATGTAGGCACAGACATTGCAATTATTTGATATGCATGGTTTCCCATGTAGATAACGTCTACGTTTTTAATAGCCTATAACAAAAACTTCTAGTTGCAAAGATCATCTTTGATGTGTGGTAATATTCTTTTTACCCTGTGTAAGGATATAATAGGACCTTCATGAGAATCGCAGCTGAAGCATCTAAGGATCAGTGTCTGAATTCCCCTTTTCACGTTACGCGTTTCATATAAATGGTCGAAAATGTTTTGGATCGATTGTTTACAGTCGATCATAAGATAGTCCACTTTAAATATTGCGTCACACAATAAAATCATTCGTAGCCTCTCGGTCTTTAACGGAGAGTAGGTTCTAGCCTCGATCTGGTTTGATTGGCTACGTTTATCTGACAGTGGAATGGCCGATTTTTTTTAATTTTTTTTTTTTTTTTTTCAGAAAAATAAAGCAGCTTTCTTCCTTTCTTCCTCAAAAGTGTATTTTTAGTAGAGATTCTGATCGACTGATCATAAATATAAACACATTTTATCTATCTATTAACTATCTAATACTAGGCCTTAAAATGGTCACCATAAAACCACTACATTACGAAAACACGCCTATTCAAATACACTGAAAATTTTACGACCAAAAAATGGCACTTTTTCACATAAAAAAATTCTGATATTTTTCATGTTTCTGCTCAAAACATAGATTGTGGGTACTCGTTAGAACCGCCTCATCGAGGCGGTTCTAACGAGTACCCACAATCTATGTTTTTGAGCAGAAATAACAAAAATAATGTATACCCCTGGAAACCCCAGCTTTACTATATAAAAGTGGGGTTTAAGGGGGTCAAAATTATATAGGTATGTTTTCGTAATGATTAGGGTTGCGCGCGTCTGCTGATATCGGAAAAAAAATATCTGGTATTTATTTTAGGAAAAGCAGTCAAATTGCTTCTTAAAGCTGTTTTGGATTGAATCAATTATTATCGATGGAACCCCAAAGAATTGTGCCAGCCAGAATTATTAGTTACAAAGTATAACATTCTAATCACGTGGTCAGTAGCCCGGATGATTACAATAACATTTAACTGGTCAATACTCACACCAAAATTTTCTTAAGGTTGTTGTCCACGTAATTATCATTTACCCATAAAAACAACGCGCTGTTTATTATACGAAATGCAGGTAACGGTTATTCATAACCGCGCTAATCTAGTCACTGTGACGTCAGAGTACCGCGTAAAGTAGATTATATGTAAAACCAGGACTGCGACATTGGCAAACAGTGCAGACCCAGATCAGACGCCACCGAATGCGGTGTCTGATCAGGTCTACTCTGTTTGCTTAAATTACAGGAAGTTAAGGGTTAAATAGAACGGTTTTAAGTCCCCGTTCAGGACCATTTTTCCAGCCTACACTCAAAGTCCATCTACCAACAGTGCTGTCAGTGCTTTGATTACTAGAATGGCGCCCCAACGATTGTGGGACATCGCATATTCCCGCAGTCGCACACTTAGACCCTAACGACCAATGCTTTGACCATATGTAAAGAGTGTGAACTGTATAATGGTCTACCTATCCATCATGAAAACATGCCTATATTATTTTGACCCCCGTAAACCCCACTTTTATTTTGTAAAACTGGGGTTTACAGGGGTCTACATTATTTTTCTTATTTTTGCTCAAAATATAGATTGTGGATGCTCGTTAGAACCGCCTCGCCGAGGCGGTTCTAACGAGTACCAACAATCTATGTTGTGTGCAGAAATATGAAAAATACCAGAATTTTTTATATGAAAATTTTCATTTTTGGTGGTAAAATTTTCAGTATACTTGAATAGGCATGTTTTCGTAATGCGTACCGGTCGCTCTGTTATGCTACAAGACCATGTTCTAAATATATTTTTCATCTACCCCTCCCAATTTCCCACGCTGACATCTTTGACCCATTCTGTGAAAAAAAGCTAAAAAAAATGTAAAATGGTATGGTTATCATTCCAACCATTTTGATTTGATATTTTTATCATCCCGGTTGCTTTACCATATTCTAATAGAAACACTGGCTGCACTGTTGAATCGATGGTTCTGAACGGGGACTTAAGACTGTTTCATTCAGCCCTCAACTTCCTGCAAGCAAAAAGTGCAGACCCAGATCAGACGTCGCGTTCTGATGCGTCTGATCTTGGTCTGCACTGTTTGCCAATGTTCCAAATGTCCCAGTCCAGATTTTACAGATAACCCTCTATCAATAGAACTCTGACGTCAAAGTGACAAGAATAGCGCGGCTATAAATAACCGATCCCTGGGTTTCGTCTAACCCGCGGTTCCGTTACATCATGTGGACAACTACCTTAAGGATATTTTGGCGTTTGTATTCTATACATTACGAAAACACGCCTATTCAAATATACTGAAATTTTTACTACCAAAAAATGAAAATTTTCAGATAAAAAAATACTGATATTTTTCATATTTCTGCTCAAGATATAGATTGTGGGTACTCGTTAGAACCGCCTCGATGAGGCGGTTCTAACGAGTGCCCACAATCTATGTTTCAAGCAGAAATAAGAAAAATAATGTATACCCCCCTGTAAACCCCAGTTTTACTATATAAAAGTGGTGTTTAAGGGGGTCAAAATTATATAAGCATTTTTTCGTGATGGCTCTATTGTAAACAATCGACCCAAAAAAGCAAATCAATGTTTGACAACCATTTGTGACTCAAGTGCTTGGCCCCTACTCTGATTGTATTCATAACGTGAACAGGATCTTAATTTTATATATGACTTATATAGATATTGCAATTGCTTGAGTTTTGAATATGTTAAACCGAACGACAAACAGTCTGGAGCCTGAAGCTGTCTCCAAAGAGTTTGCCTAATGTCAAAGTTTAAAAGAACTAACCCATTAATTGGGTAAAAATAGCGTTCATACCACTTTTCATGTATAATTTCTATTCTGTATCAAAACAAACAATCCAACTTTATCTTTTCTTTTCTTTGCAATTATAATATGTAAATTTTCGTATTGTTTGCACATGTGTACATTTCGATATGTGACACCCATACGCATATGTAACTGTTACGTCTGAGTACATTCTTTTTTAAAATATGTAAATGAGCCACAACTTGAGAAGACATCCCATCAAACATGTGCGCCAAACGATGACTCAGATCAGCCGGGACATCCGCACAGTCTGGTCAAAACCTTCGTTGTCCGCGTGAAGAAACTTTGCAATCTTGGCTACCCAAAATACGCCCAGGGAAGATTCTGATCAGACTGCGCGAATGCGCAGTCTGATCTGAATCTTCGCTGGGCGCACATGCCCAAAGGTACGTTTTCTGACATTGCGGCTTAAATACTTCGTGTTTAAATTGTATTCTAGCTTACCCAAGATACCTTTCGAGTCTGTGTAAACAGAGAAGATTCTCTCAGACGCAGCGGCGTCTGATTAGATTCTGTACTGTTTGGTATTCATCCAGCATTTTTCATACATCTCAACAGGATTTACAGTTGAACCTCAATAGCTCAAACACCGATGGCTCGCTTACCATGGCTAATTCGAACTCGTTTTTGAGTCCCAAGGAAATTCTTCCGATAGCCCAAAAAACAAATCTTTAGGGATTTTTTTTAATTTGTTCTTTCATGAAATAGTATGTCGTGTATATTCATTAGACTTGCATCATCGAGGTGATTCTAATGTGTACACTTCTCATAAAATTATTGTGTAGAAAATCAAAAACACCTGCTACCATGATTTACACTCAATAGCTCGAACTACCCATATATCTAATACATATTTATGGTCCCAAAGATGTTCGAACCATTGAATTTGACTATATACATGATAAAAATCTTGAAGGTTTCCCTTGTAAACAAAGACCACATAAAAGACACTCGGTTTTATTTAGTCTATTCATATGCAGCACTATAGCTCGCGAAGCTTTATACGTTCCTCCTATCCACACCACCCCCTCCCCCCTCCCCGCCCCCTCCCCGACTCCCCTCCGACTGAAGTAATATTCGATTTTCAAAGAAGCTAGAATGAACTCAATGATCTGAACTAAAGTGAAATATAAGCCAACAGAATGTATTTGTATGCAAGGAAGTAATGCCAAATACGTCAATCTAAAAGGCGTTTATGAGCATATGCGAAATGCATAGACTCAGATCATCCGGTGCACTTGCGCAGTTTTAGGCACTGTGTTGTCCATTGATGTATTCTGTAGTAGCCAATGGTTTTGAAAATTTGAAGCGAAGAACTTGACCAGGCTGCAAAGATGCGCAGGATAATATGAGACTTAGATGTCCGCATACGCTGCGAAGACAACTGGTATGTTTCTTGTGGTTAGCTAAGTCACATGATATTTGAGCCACAACGTAAAAAGTTTACCTTCAGACATGTGCGCAAAGAGAAAACTCTGATCAGACTGCGCGAATGCGCAGTCTGATCAGAGTCTTCTCTGTGTGTATTTTGAATAGCCAAGGACACAAAACTTCCTCATGCGAACAACGAAGATTCAGATCAGACTGCGTAAATGCGAAGACTGATTTGAGTCTCAGTTGGTCGCACATGTCAGAAGGTACGTTTTCTGATGTAGCGACCCGATTTATAATCCACTTATAAAGCATTTTACCTCTTCAGTCAGTGATTGGACTACTTAGGGAGAAGTAAATGACATATAAGTATGGCTATAATAGGACATTTTATAAGTGTAAATTACAGTTATACTTAAAGTGTATTCTTTTGCTACACTACAACTTACGAAATACAGGCCTAAAATCTGAAAATATACATTAAGATAGAGTACGAGGGTCCTGCAAAAAGTTCTTTCACTAATAGGCTTCCTTGGTTTTATCCCAGATATATTTTAAAAAGCTTCACTGCACTTAAATGGTGTGTTGAATAGCTAGCGATACCCGTTTATTACAAATTGTTTTCCAAATGACCGAGTTATTTCAAATTGAAATAGATGCAGTCATATCCACTGACCAATTTACTTGTTACAGTAAGAAACGACCAAGCAAAGGATGGTCAGGAGTCCACCTTTTACATGTCAACGCCTCCTCTCATAAGTGTGAGGTTGTTAAGTCTTTTTTGGCTTCTGAAAAGGTGAAAGTTTTAAACCATTTACCTTATTCACCTAACCTGAGTCCCTGTGACTTCTTTTTATTTCCAAAGCTTAAGAAAATGCTTTCTGGAAATAAGTATATGTCTAGAAGTCCTCTTGGCAGTGATATTTTTCAGTGTCTCCAACAGATACCAAAAGAAGACTATTTATCTGCTTTTCGCGACTGGGTAAAAAGGTTACAAAAATGTGTTTTAGTAAAGAGGGGATACTTTGAAGGTTTGTAATAAAAATATGTTTGATAAAAAGTTGCACTGAAGTAATCCTAACCCAGTGACAAAACTTTTTGCAGGACCCTCGTATAAATTATTGAGTGGCTCTTTCGATACTGAAATCAAACCACTGATAGCACAGGTGGATCGATTGTCTGTGAGTGTAGGGTGGGAAAATGGTCCTGAAAGGGGACTTACGATTGTTTCATTTAACCTTTAACTTCCTAAAATTTAAGCAAACAGTGCGAACCATGATCAGGCGCCATTCTGTGCCGTCTGATCTGAATATACACTGCCAATTCCCAAAATGTCCCAGTCCAGGTTTTACAGATAACCTTCTATCAATAGCAATCTACCGTCACAGCGGCAAAAAAAAAAAAAAAAAAAAAAAAAAAAAAAAGAAAAAAAAAAGAAATAGCGCAGCTATAAACAACCGTTACCTGGATTTCTAACGCGCGGTTTGATTATGATGGTCAATGATTATCACGTGGACAACCACCTTGAGGAAATTTTGGCGTTTGTTCACTATGGCTCGATTGTGAACAATCGACCCTACAACTCACCTATGCTTTCCAATCACATTTGCAGTGAAAACACGATCGATCTTTACAAATCATTACGAAAACACGCCTGTTCAAATATATTGAGAATTTTACCACCAAAAAATGAAAACTTTCAAATGAAAAATTCAGGTATTTTTCATATTTCTGCTCAAAACATAGATTGTGAGTACTTGTTAGAATCGCCTCGGCGCGGCGGTTCTAACGAATACCCACAATCTATGTTTTTAAGAAGAAATAAGAAAACTAATGTATACCCCCTGTAAACCCCAGTTTTACTGTTTAAAAGTGGGGTTTAAGGGGGTCAAAACTATATAGGCGTGTCTTCGTGATGTACTGAAATTTCTTCTGTACTTCACTATAGTGCAGTGTCTATTTTCCGGTCTTTTGTGATCATTGAGCCCATTCCGGGATTTTTTTTTTTAAAAGTCATATGAGGGTCACTGATGAGGCCTATTTGGCCGTAACTAATTAGTCCAGTCCAGAAAACAGACAATTTAGCTGTTCTCATTTTTTGCGAGTGTGTTCCCTTCTCTTGAGGGCATTCTGTTTAGAATCTTTCGTTCGAATGTTAGAACAAGTATTGAGAGGAAATAAGCTGTGTCAACAGGTAGCTCTAATATGATATATGCATCTGAAATTGTTGCTTATCAGCCACTAAGACTTACCCCCAGGTGTGCATTCTCTTCCCGACAACGTTTTTGTTGATCTTCACTCACTGCGCAACCATGTGTATTTCCAGTAAACCAAACCACTTCTGAAAAGTGTACTACTCTAAAAGGAAAGAATTTACTACCAAGGTGTTTGGGGGGAGTGGGGGTGGGGGGAGGGGGTGGCGCAAAGTCTTTCCTTTTAGATTAGAACACTTATCAGAAGAAAGGTAAAACAATTTTAGTAAAACGTATTTTATTTCGATGTACATGTATATGTAACCATCATTCATACAATTCACATTATCAGAATAAAATATTTAAAAAATATGATTGGCGTATAAGCTAAGTTGTTTCCCTTCGTAACGTGTAACATCCACTGATAAGCTGAGAGATATCATTGATTTTTTATCAATATTTGATATCTAGCTTTCATGTCAGAGACAAATGAACGAAAAACAACTTCTTAAATACTTTAAGGTCCGGAAAAAATAAAAATCGCGCAGAAAATAGCGGGAATCTTCATTTCTTTTCTTTTTTTTCTGAAGCACGCCCCCATCTGGAACATTAAACTTTGAGATCGGTGCAAATGCCGCGCTCGAAAATAATCTCGGAAGAAAAAGTTACCCTAGCCGCGGTTCTACTAACTACAGAAAAGGGCTGAGAAGGGGTTATTCTCAAGCTGTCTTTTGGCACAACAAAGACTGCGGCCTAGGCAAAAAAAGGTTTATGTATGTTTGTTTGTAACAAAAAAAAAAAAAAAAAAAAAAAACAATGGAAAGGTTTATAGCGACGGGTTTGACTGTAAAGGGACGATGATGTGAAATATTGAGCATCTTTAATGTAGATACCTATATCATGATCGAAATAAAGAGATGCCTGTATTACAGATACCAATATCCGTATTTCAGTTAGATATATCTCTATTTCAATTATAGATATCTGTATTTCAATTAAAGCTGTCTGTAATTCCAAAACTTACAGATATCTGAATTTATTTAAAGAGATCCCAGCAGACACATGACGTCGATACAACGTCGCCTCAACGTCGATGCAACGTCATGACGTTGCATCGACGTTGAGACGACGTTATATGAACGTCATGTGCCCGCTGGGATATCTGCATTGATATCTGCATTAAATGGGTAAAACCCCAAAGTGGCTGCCATTATTGAGCACTCTTTATGTATTGCTTTCTTTTTATCTCTACGTAAATTCCAATCAGTTCAAGAGTCCCGGTAACCGCACCCATCAGCATTCTCAGTTCTTTGATCTCAGAACGTTTCACCGGATGACTGTCGCGTTTGCTAACAACGCAGATACATTGATTTCGGATAGCCACTTCAACGTCGCATAAAATAACACACTTACAAGTGTGTACCTACTTGATTCACTTCATGCTGGGTAATTATTTCAGCAGACGACATTATAAAATACAGTCGACTCTCTTTATCTCGAATTCAAAGGGACTCTCTAAAATACTTCGAGATATCCGTACCTCGACATATCAGGTTTGCAGAATTGAGGAAAAATAAATCGAACAACTACATTTCACAAATGTGTACGTAATTAGAGATTTATTGAAAACATTGTGGAAAAGAGGAGAAATTGCACCTTAGGAGCAATTTCTCCTCTTTTCCACAATATTTTGCTACCTGTTGTTATCTGTTTAAACAGGGACTAGATTTTAACTTCGAGATAAACGGTGATTCGAGAGGTCGAGGTCACGAGAGTCACGAGAGTCGACTGTAATTTTCTTATTTTTCATACAAAAATGGCTTCAGCATTTCATGCAAAGTGTCTTCGAAGGAGACAATTTGCATGAAATGTCAAAGCCTTTTTTCTGGAAAAATAAGAAAACTGCTTCCAAAAATGTCGACTGCTGAATTGTTTATTAAGCATGCTAATTATGCTAAGCGTAAATTATCACTTTATTTGTACCAAATGAAAGGGCAAACGGACATAAACATACACAAAGTTTTAAGAACAGCTATGCAGAGTGAGCAGGGTTTTCGCTGTATGCCTGACGGTACGTCAAGTACGAAAGTGTATATGGCCACAGCGTGCATGAAACCGATATTTGAAGCGGATATATATATATATATATATATATATATATATATATATATATATATATATATATATAGGAATAGGTTGGGTGCGTGTGCGTGTGTGTGTGTGCATGTGCGCGCGCCCCATCACGAAAACATACCTATATAATTTTGAGCCCCTTAAACCCCACTTTTATATAGTAAAACTGGGGTTTATAAGGGTATACATTATTTTTTCTTATTTCTGCTATCAGAAGTTTTATCTGAAAACTTTCAGTTTTTTGGTGGTGAAATTTTCAATATATTTGAGTAGGTGTGTTTTCGTAATGTGTGCGCGTATGCTTGTTTCCTTTTCAATGCATATATGAGGGTGGCAGTTAACCCATTGTAGACTGAATGAACTCCCCAACACTGTATATTGGAAGATTCTAATTATGATTTAAGGTATGTCAGGCTATATGATTTACATCACGAAAACATGCCTATATAGTTTTGACCCCCTTAAACCCCACTTTTATATAGTAAAACTGGGGTTTACAGGAGTATACGTTATTTTTCTTACTTCTGCTCAAAATATAGATTGTGGGTACTCGTTAGAACCGCCTCATCGAGGCGGTTCTAACGAGTACCAACAATCTATGTTTTGAGCAGAAGTATGAAAAATATCAGAATTTTTTATCTGAAAGCTTTCATTTTTTGGTGGTAGAATTTTCAGTATATTTGTATAGGCGTGTTTTCGTAATGATATTCCTTGAGAAAAATGGTTAAAATTTTTGCAAACAGTGGAGACGCGGCGTCTGATTTGGCTCTGCACTGTTTGCCAATTATCCTATTAGGGGTTTCCAGAATACTATATTTGGGCGCATTGCGAAGCAAGAATCAAATTGTTACTATACTATAAGGTATAGTCGGCATTAAATATTTTCTGTAATTATTTTGCTGGTTATGGTAGTACAGCAATTTTATCTAGGTCCTGTTTGCTCAGTTCTAGTATAATACGAAACTAGGAATCTTAGACCAATTCTCATAATGACTATAGTAAATAATATGAACATAGGCAATGCCTATAGGCGAGCTCGCAATGCTCTATGCTTTGCCCAGTAGTTTAGAGAAAAAACTTTGTCCGGGCATTTTTCCATAGACTGTCAGGTTCTATATAGTGCTCCCTATATCAGTAATGAATGATCGAGGTAAGAATTCGTCACATACATTTCAACTTTATAGGCCTATGGAGTATGCGGGCTAGAATCGTCCAAAAAATTCTAAGTATAAGACCCAAGCTATACCGTTAAAATTTTGGTACTGGAATCTGGTACCGGATTTTCCCAGTTGTTCCCGGCAAATACAAATTGATCTGCCTCAGTAGTTGTGAACCCGACAAACTGCAAACATAATGTTTATTTCCGGTTTGGTTTGACGGCAACGAAACGTACCCAGTACCAGAGAGCATGTGCCCTGCGGCAGCGAGCCCGCTATAACAGTGTCAGTAGCGTCGCATAAAATGGACCGCATCAAGCGAAAACATGCCTTCTAATATGCGCAAATGCGCTGATTCAAATCGTCCTGCGCCTGCTCAAAGTATCATCCGGGTCTTTGCTGTCCATTCATTCATTCTGTTATATCCAATAATTCTGTTCAGTAAAGGACAGACTGTTCCGGATACATAGGATGGTGTGGGCCTTCGCTGTCAGTATATGCCCGGAAATACGTTTTTATATGACTCTGTGGTATGGTGCTCACCTAGAATAACTGGTATGTTCTGTGCCCTGTCTATTAATGGAATGCCGTAATAACACAAAGCATTCCAACGGATAGGCCTGGGCAAACAATGTAGACCCAGATCAGACGCCTCTAAACGCGGCGTCTGATCAGGGACTACATTGTTTGCCATTCATCCAGCAATATTTTAGACACATCAATATGCAGCAAACTGGACTTCGTTTCTAATTTTAGGGCAAATATGGTAAGGGATAATGTGTCACAAGATTTAGGGTAAAATTCTATCATGGAGATTGATCATGACGTGTATCTGCCGTCATTCTCTCGCTTCCGCTGATTAAAGCCTACAGAATATGGCGACAGAATATGAACAAGTACTGGTAAGCCTGCCTTTGTGCCCTTGAAAAATGTGGTTAGGTAAACCGATATGACCTTAAAAGTGTTGACTGGGCCATTAAACTCCACTAGGAGAGAAATTCTTCGCATGCTTTTGCGAAATTCCCTTTCACAAAGCGTTTATTCTGGTAAAATTGTCAACAATAATAATCCGATGAACGTTTTTTTTTTTTTTTTTTTTTTGTTTTTGTATTTTTAAATCTGTTAACGCTTAGCACTCTGGGTAAACGTTTCACCAGACGACATTTTGAAATATTTTTTCTAATTTTGTTTTTATTTCCAGAAAAGAAAATAGACACGGATGCCCCCGCCTGAAAATCTTGAACGTAAATTGCTAATAACGGTCGCGGACGGACGGACGAACAGTGGTAATACTATATGCTCTTTCCACCAATCTTCGAATGACGGGGACATAAAAAAAGCTTTGACACTTCAAGCAAATTAAATTTCATCATTCCTTAAAAGACAATTTGCAATAAGTATTAAAGTCTATCTGCTGGGAAAAAAAAAATAAAAAAAATAATGTCGTCTGCTGAATTTTGCTCACAGAGTGGTTAAGGTTAAATAAATGCAAATACTTACTTTGTCATTTCTTTTTTATTTCAGAATGTGCTTTGTTCGGACAGAGACAACTGTCTTCTTCCTGAATATAATACTATAAGACTACTGTAATAAGAGATCAGACCTTGTCAATCATAATTACATAATTGTCGACCTTGACAATCACCACTAATTGTTACGGTGGATTTATGATTTATTCCGGGCATCGAGTTTTGAAACATCCCGAATGCAAACAGCATAATTTTAGCGGGTTATGCTTAAACCAACATTTTCTGATATGCTAGTAGCAAAACACACGACGTCGTAAAAGCGTTGTTTCGACGTTGCTGCGACGTCGAAACAACGTTATTACGACGTTGTGTATGTACTGGGTATTAGCAAATTACAAGCTAACCATTACAAAAACGCGCCTATTCAAATATATAGAAAAATTCACCTCCAAAAACTGAATATTTTCAGATAAGTAACTCCGATATTTTTTTTTTATTTCGGGTTAAAACAAAGCTTGTGGGTACTGGTTAGAACCGCCTCGGCGAGGCGGTTCTAACCAGTACCCACAAGCTTTGTTTTTGAGCAGAAATAAGAAAAAATAATGTATACCTCTGTAAGCCCCAGTTTTACTATATAAAAGTGGGGTTTAAGGGGGTCAACATTATATAGCCATGTTTTCGTAATGCAGTCCATTTCGGGAGACTACTTTGCAGTAAAAGCTTTGATAATCCGCTAGCACCACAGGGAGACATATCTCAGCAGGCTATACGCGCATGAGCACTCTGATCAGAATATTCGCTCTTCCTATGTGATAAATGGTTGCCTTCTCACGATGACTAGCTTTTTTTTTTCAAATGAGAGTCACTTCCTCTTCCTAGTTCATCTATTTTAGCAGCTCATTATGCAATAAAGAAAAAATAATAATGCCACGAAAACAACCGCAACGGGATAAAACGTACTTTCTAACATGTGCGACAAACGTTGACTCAAATCAGCCTGCAAATCCCCACAGTCTGATCAGAGTCTTCGTTGTTCGCATGACGAAAATTTGAATTCTTGGCTATCTAAAACGCCCTGTGATGATTCAGTTCAGACTGCGCGAATGCGCAGGCTGATCTGAATCTTCGTTGGGCGCACTTGTCCGAAGGGCGCAGGGCGCACATGATCTGATGGTAGTTAATGCGCCTTCCTTGGTTATCTATGTCGGTAGGTCATACGCAGAAGTGCAATACGATACTATTGACAAGACTCAGTTTAATTCGCATCGCCACGCATCAATATACATCGTTTCTTTGCAATAAGACGACAGAAAGATATGTCAGCTGCTGAGATAGGAACTAAATGTTTGAAATATTTGAACCGTAACGTCAAAAAACAGACATGTGCACCCAACGAAGATATAGATCAGCTGATCAGAATCTTCACTGGGTGCATTTTGGGTAGCCAAAGATGCAATGTTTCTTCATGCAGACAACGAAGACTCTAATCTGACTGCGCAGATGCGCAGACTGGTTTGACGTTTCGCTGGGCGCACATAGCAGGAGGTTTGTTTTCTTACGTTTCGGTTCGATTAGTGGCATTTCTTTTTATTTCGACCAGGATTTTAGACGGGTTTGCCAAGACGTCATTTTGAACTATGATTTAGATATTGCCTTGCAGAAGAAAAGATTTATTTTGAATATCTTCTGAAGCCAGATTTTCTTTCGAACTTTTAGTCTACTTGTAAGACTATTTCCAGTTGTGGGCTAACTTTGGCAAGGATAACAAGGATAATCTAGATTTAGCCTTGTCCAAGACAAGAATTTTGGCAAAACCGTGTGTACATATATTCCAGGAGGTGTACTTTTAGGATAAAAATTTCAAAGTCTGGCCATTAATCGAATGTGATTCTGATGTGTCCCATCATCAATTTCAGTAACTCAGATCTGAGATCTGTCGGTTTAAGGCGATTAGTAAACAGAAAACAAATGGAGTAAGGCAGCATTTCGATGTGGATGTACATTTCAATGTACTGTTGAGGACAAACCAGAGTGGAGGAATTCAAAGTGATGCAAACTGATTTACGACATACTGCTTTCGATTTAACATTATGTCTGGAAGCGAGGAGCTTTCAGAGAAACCAAGCGACGCAGCCAAATCTATCGAGGCACTGGTGTTATGTCTTATTATCACAGCCGCCGTCGTCGGAAATGTTTCAATATGGATCATTATAATTTCGACGAAATCTCTCAGAACGATAACAAATATGTTTATTCTTGGATTGTCGGCAGCTGATCTACTCGTGTCGGTAGCCAATATGCCAATGACTGTTTACGCGGTTATCTGTGGGTACTGGCCGCTCTCGGAGTCTGCGTGTGTTGTGTTTGGGTTTATTAACATGTTAACGTTAGTTACGAGTGTGTTGTCGTTGTGTAACATCAGTATAAACAGATATTTTATGGTTTGTCGGCCCTCAAAATTCAGAGGAATATATACCAAGAGAAATGCAATCTTTATGATCATAGGTGAGTATTAAATTGTTCATCCTTCTATCGATTGACAGATATACAGATCGGTCGGTCGGTCTGCCTGCCCGTCCGCAGGCCCGCCTGTCTGTCCTGTCAGTCCTTTCTGTCTACCTAACTTCTGTTTGTTTATCTATCTATCTATCTATCTATTCCTCAATCCATCCACCCATCTATCCATTCATCCATCTGTCTGTCTATCTATCTATCTATCTATCTATCTATCTATCTATCTATCTATCTATCTATCTATCTATCTACAGTCGACTCCCGTTATCTCGAATTCCAAGGGACTCACTGAAACACTTGGAGATATCCGTACTTCGACATATCAGAGTTGAGAGAGTGAGGAAAACAATAAATTGAACAACCACATTTAACAAATGAATATGTAATTTGACTCCTGAAGTTAGAAATATATATATAAAATAATATGGAAAAGAGGAGAAATTGCTCCTGAGGAGCAATTTCTCCTCTTTTCCACATTATTTTGTTACCTGTTGTCATAGTTTCATGTTAAAACAGGGACCAGATTTTCACTTCGAGATAAGCGGTAATTCGAAATAAGCGAGTTCGAGATAACGAGGTTCGACTGTATCTATCTATCTATCTATCTATCTATCTATCTATCTATCTATCTATCTAAGATTACTACGGCAACCTGTATGCATAACTGTTTCTCAAATTATGCATCACGAAAACATACCTATATAAATTTGACCCCCTTAAACCCCACTTTTATATAGTAAAACTGGGGTTTACAGGGGTATACATTATTTTTCTTATTTCTGCTCAAAAACATAGATTGTTGGTACTCGTTAGAACCGCCTCGCCGAGGCGGTTCTAACGAGTACCCACAATCTATGTTTTGAGCAGAAATATGAAAAAATATCAGAGTTTTTTATCTGAAAATTTTCTGTTTTTGGAGGTTAAATTTTCTGTATATTTGAATAGGCGTGTTTTCGTAATGGTTAAGAATTTTTGCTTTCCCTTTTTATTTCACGACGGTGTAGCGCTCCTCAGAGAGACTAACAGCTCCTTCCTCAGTCTAATCCAGACTACCAATTTATGTGGTCCGGGCCGATTGCGGTCCTAGTGATAGATATCTTCACCTCTGGCTTCTAGTCGCATGCATTTTTTTCGTATGGGCAGCGTCTTGAGAAAGCGTGTCGTCGGCCTTTGCAACCTTTAAAGTTCGCTAACAGAATTATCAGATACTACAGAATCATGAATGGAGAGCAAAAGTCCGGATGTTATTTTGCGCATGCGCAAGATGATCTTAAGCTGTGCATTTTGCGCATGTTTTCGTATGACGATGCTTATATAGTATATATACAGTCGACTCTCGTTATCTCGAATTCCAAGGGACTCTCTGAAATACTTCGAGATATCCGTACCTCGACGTATCATATTTGCAGAATTGAGAAAAAAAATAATTCGAACAACAACATTTAACAAATATATATGTAATTGGACTCTTGAAATTAGAGATTATTGAAAATATTGTGGAAAAGAAGAGAAACTGCTCCTTAGATATATTGAAAATATTGTGGAAAAGAGGAGAAATTGCTCCAAAGGAGCAATTTCTCCTCTTTTCTACAATATGTTCAACATATCCTTAGGAGCAATTTCTTAGGAGCAATTTCTTTCCAAAATATTTTCAATATATCCTTAGGAGCAATTTCTTAGGAGCAATTCCTTAGGAGCAATTTCTCCTCTTTTCCACAATACTTTTTACCTGTTGTTAGATTTTCATGCTTAAGGAGGGGCAAGATTTTCACTTCGAGATAAGCGGTTATTGGAGATAAGCGAGGTCGATCTAACGAGAATCAACTGCATGTGTGATTATATGTATTTTTTATGATGTTTCACTTATGAAGCAAAGGACATTTACGTGGACCAAACACATATAATATGAGCCGGCGATTGACAAAACCAACAATATGGCATGTGCGCCCAGCGAAGACTCAGATCAGCCTGGGCGTCCGCCCAGTCTGATCAGAGTCTTCGCTGTTCGCACGAAGAAAGCTTGGGTCTTTAGCTACCTACTGAGCGCACAACGAAGACTCTGATCAGACTGGGCGGATGCCCAGGCTGATTTGAGTCTTCGCTGGGCGCACTTGTCATTTTGTAGCTTTTATCATCTGCTGCCTCGATGTGTTATTTTGGAAGTGCGTCAGAAATAAGGGCTAGTTATCGCGCGAGAAGAGTAAGTTTGAGCCCCATACCGCACCTCCTATCCTAGATTTTTTTTTTCTTTTTTTTTTTTTTTTTTTTTTTTTTTTTTGGACTACCTGCGGTTCCTCTGATGCAGTCGTTGCAAAATAGTTATGAAAGTTATCAGTAGATGTATTGCAAAGCTCAGAACAAGACCAAATTAACATAACTTTCTTGTAGGCTATTTCAATATTTTATTCAGATACAAACAAAAGTCTGCTCTGTAATAATGACACACGAACTCTTCAATATTTTATTCAGATACAAACAAAAGTCTGCTCTGTAATAATGACACACGAAATCGTACTAACCAGGGTCAAAGTCATTTATTAGAGTTCAGATGAGAAATTTAAAATGTGAAAAATAATTTAAATTAAAAGTTTTATATTTGTTCAATTGACAATATAGATTGCATTATTGGCGCATCAATAAAAGTCGGCTTTTATGTGAAATCTTGAACTATGATTTGCAAATCTCTGTCCTTGAATTTAAGGTCGATCCTGCCTTATGGTAAAAAAATGCGTACACATCGGAGATTTTCCGTCATTTTTGTGACTGTGTGCTTTCTTGCGCAAGAAACCCCTTCCAAAAAGGGTCTCTAACAGCAAAGAATTTTCCCCCAAATATATTCTAAACGGAATAGCTCTTGAGAGTATTGAACGCAATCTAAAAAAAATATCGAAAATGCGTAGGTTTCATTTTCAGGACCAGAATAGCTTGTTTCGGCCAATCAGGCCTCGTCAGTGATCCTCATAAATTCAAAAAAACAAAATCCCGGATTGTGCTTAATGATCACAAAATACCAAAACAATATAACTTCGACTATAGTGAAGTACGCTAGCGGGTAGCGGCCATAAAACGTCTCCGCATACTACGCGGAAACGTTTTACGGTCGCCACACGGCACAAATACCATCTGCGGTGAAGTAAAACTAGATTCTAACAGGAAACCTTGCAAAGATAATGGATTTGTAGAATATTTTAACCCAATTTAGTCTGGAGATCCCGAAAAGGGTAATTGGCAGACAGTGCAGACTCAGAGCACACTGGTCAGCGTCTCACTGTTTGCAAATACTAGTTTAGTCATTTTCTCTGAGAGTATCTAAATCACACAGCCTGACAAACCTAAAATTGAAATTCACCTCTTCCAATATATACTGTGTGCGTGTGTGCGTGCGTGCTTGGTTGTGTGTGCGTTCTTGTTTGTGTGTATGTGTGTGTGTTTAATTGTGTGCGATGGGTGGGGTGAGTTTATTCATGAAATAAACATATACTAGGTGTGTAAATGAAAAAGGTCGTCTTACTACATGTAACATTTTCTCCACCCACCGATTCGGCAACATTCTTTCGTCATTTGATCATGAAATATTTTCTACGGCCATTCTCTCACTTCCGCTGATTCAAGAAGGGCAATTGGTAACGGCCTGTCCATCTTAACTGTGTCAGTTTCAGAAGAGTGTGTACACCCTGCATCCCTGTCCTTTTCAGGATTTCTGTGCCTGGAATCCTGTCTTGCCACTAAATCTTTAAACGTTTTCTAAGGCAGCTTGTATGGAAGTGGTTCAGTCTTTTGGTGTGCCGTTTGTAAACTGTCCATGTTTCGCATGCATACAACAGTGTTGGCAGCGAAAGAATGTGCACAATACTGCTTAACCGCTTAGAGGACTAAGCCTGCCCAGTAAAAGTGTGGTTAGGTAAACTGACCGCGCTCGACATGATCCCGTTGGGTTGGCTGGGCTGTAAAACCTCAACACAAACACAAACAATTCTCCGCAGTTTTAGTCAAGAATCACCTGCATTGACCCAAATGATGATATTAAAGATATTTCATGTTTTGAACAATGCGCTTAATTGGCCTGAAACAGGAGAAAGCCAATAACTGCAAGCAATCTATTATCAACAAAATAATAGGTAGACGGTTGGGAAGTTTCATGTCTCTCGGGGGAACCGTAAAACAGCCATTCTAACAATAGCTGTATAAAGTTCCGTTACGAAAACCGCCTTATATATATTTAAATATATTGAAAATTTCACCACCAAAAACTGAAAGTTTCCAGACAAAATTTCTGATAGCTTTCATATTTTTCTGCTCAAAACACAGATCGTGGGTACTCGTTAGAACCGCAGTTCTAACGAGTACCCACAATCTATGTTTTTGAGCTGAGATAAGAAAAATAATGTCTACCCCTGTAAACCCCAGTTTTTAGATATAAAGGTGGGGTTTTAGGGGTCAAACTTATATAGGCGTGTTTTCGTGATGAAACAGGTGTCAGATAATTCCAAAGAAGTGATTTAGGACAATCACAGACCGTAGCCTGCCAATGACACATTAAGAAAACACCCCTATTCAAATATATAGAGGCTGAGGTGGTTCTAACGAGTACCCACAGTCTATGTTTTTGAGAAGAAATAAGAAAATTAATGTATACCCCTGTAAACCCCAGTTTTACTATATAAAAGTGGGGTTTAAGGGGGTCAAATAGTTTCTACGGTCATTCTCTCCCTTTCGCTGATTCAAAAAGGGCAGTTATCAGTTTCTGGCGAGAGATTGTGCACAATACTTGTTAATCACAGAAGGACTAATCCTGTACATACATGTGTGGATAGGTAAACTAACCGAGATCGACAGGACCCCAATGGGTTAACTGGACCGTAAAACCTCAAGACAAACATATGTTGCAAATAATAATAATAATAATAATAATAATAATAAAGTGTTATTTTTTTTTCAATTATACATATACCTTTTCAAAATTCCAATTCATTTTACATGTACATAACAATCGTTCAGGGGAGTTGTTATGAATGGATACAGATTTAAATAAGTTAGTTGATGTCGGGATCCCTTTCGTATTATTTCATATATGTTCTGTTTTGTATTTTCTTTAAAGATTCGCGAAAACATGCCTATATAATTTTGCCCGCCTTAAATCCCAATTTTATATAGTCAAACTGGGATTTACATGGGTATACATTATTTTTCTTAATTTTTGCTCAAACACGAAGATTGTGGTACACGTTAGAACCGCCTCACCGAGGCGGTTCTAACGAGTACCCACAATCTATGTTTTGAGCAGAAATATGAAAAATATCAGTTCTTTTATCTAAAAATCAATTTTTATCAGTGAAATTTTCTATATAATTGAATATATGTTTTGTAATGGATTTAAACAAATAATAATAATAATAATAATAATAATAATGTTTAAAGCAAGGCGTATTCGAAGATACTGCTGGGACAATTTTCTTTAGATCTCTAACTCATAACTGTGTTATTTTGCTCATTAGAAATACCCCACCGAGACGCTTCTAAAGAGCAGCCACAATATATGTTGTATTGAGAAATAAGAAAACATTCCAGAATTAACATCAAAATATTTCCTTAATCTCTACAACTGTATGGGCAAATCCATCAGACGACAAAAAAAAAAAAAAAAAAAAAAAAAAAAAAAAAAAAATATATATATATATATATATATATATATATATATATATATATATATATATATATATATATATATGTATATATATATATATATATATATTTTTTTTTTTTTTTCCTAGAAAACAGGATTCGATGTTTAATGCAAATTGTCTCCGTTGAAGAATTGCATGAAATGCCAGAACCTGTTTTTCGGGAAAAATAAAAAAAAAAAAAAAAATTCAGATATGTCGTCTGCAAAAAATTGTACCCATAATGCTAAGTGTTAACAGCTATGATAGATTTTAATTATCACATAGTGACCGAAATTCCCAACTTTCCATCACGAAAACATACCTATATAATTTTGACCCCCTTAAACCCCACTTTTATATAGAAAAACTGGGCTTTACAGTGGTATACATTATTTTTCTTATTTCTGCTCAAAAACATAGATTGTGGGTACTCGTTAGAACCGCTTCTGCGTGGCGGTTCTAACGAGTACCCACAATCTATGTTTTGAGCAGAAATATGAAAAATATTTTTTTTATCTGGAAATTTTCAGTTTTTGGAGGTTAAATTTTCTATATATTTGAATGGGCATAAAATTTCTCGCGATGTAGATGGTCTACATGCATGAAAATATGAAAAATCAGTTATACCATGGTTCTGCGCATGTACGTGCGATAATGCACTCGCTCACGCTCGTTCATTATCGCATCGTACATGCGCACGAACCATTGTATAACTAAGACTTATTTTACAGGGGTTGTGTCATTGTCTGCTCTACTGTCATCGCCGCCATTATTTGGATGGGGAGAATACGCCTATATTCCAATACAGTCGTTCTGTTTCTGTGACTGGGCTAACCACATGTCGTATGCATTTTTCATGATCTGTTGCTGTTTTGGCGGGCCTTTTAGTGTGATGACAGTTTGCAACATCTTCATTTATCGTACAGTGAGGGCAAGCAGACGAGCAGTGTCCATACGAGTGAACGAAGCCTCATCGGCCATTACAAGTAAACAGGAAAGAACGATAAAAAATAAACAAGTAGAAGATGATTTTGATTCGCCGGACACCGGAAATCACATGACAGAAGATATTGATAGCCATTTGAAAGGCGTCCGTGAAAATGATGGTTGCGTCACAATCACCAATAACATGCTCCATCCGAAATGGGCTGTTCAAACAGAAAAGCAAAACGAATTTGATAAGGCTAAGCATGAGATAGATGCGGGAACAGACTATGAAGTAAGTGATAATTCTTCTGCAAATAACAATGAAGGTAACGAAAATAGAATAAGCAAAACAAGTGCGTCAATGAACTTCTCGAAGATGTCATCTAAATCAAAAGTTAAACGGAGGGAGGAACACAGATTTGCCATTACACTGATTGTTGTCGTCATCGTATTTGTCATATGCTGGTTACCGTACTGTATAAGCATGTTACTGTCCATATTCTGTGAGGACCCGGTACCAAGAGAGTTTCACATGTTCACGCTCGTGATTGGCTATGCAAATAGCTGTTGTAACCCAATAATTTATGGACTGATGAACAAGAGGTTCGCGACCGGGTTCCGGGATTTATACTGCTTCTGGAAGAAGAAATTTCGGATGCCTATTACAGCATCACCGTAACTCATTCATGCCTATGGACTCTTCTCATCTTTCTCGTTGGACAGGTTCATTTCCAATTTAAGGGATGTCTGTTTTGTTTTAGTATTACCGTTTATTATAGAAATTCCGGCACTTAAAACAAATAGTGTAGACCCTGATTAGACGCCGCGTTCTGCGGCGTCTAATCGGGTTCTATACTGTTTGCTGATGTCTTTTATGGGACGCTAGGCATAAATGGGTTAACCGTTATCACACAACAGACGACAAACTGATGATATTTTTCTAAATTTTCCTTAAAATAGGTTGTGGCATATTGGCAAATTGTCTCGTACGAGAAAATTTGCATGAAATGCCAAATCTTACTTTCAGGGAAAATTTAAAACAAATATTTCAAAATGACGTCTGCTGAAGTTTTTCTCAAGCATACTCTGCGTTATGGCGGATGGAGGAAATGGGAGCACTATGTAGGTTTTCTGCCATTTCCAAGGGAGACAACTGTTGTGCCTTCCTGTTTACTTCCCTGCACCAACCCCCTTCTGAAAATTGGCCTGCTTTTAAAGGAAACAAAATGACTTCCTGTTAAAGTAGGCCCTTTTCCAGAAGGGAGGTAAAACAATTTTAACAGATTTGTCTCCCTTGAAATTGTATCAGTTTCTTTTACACCGGTATTTTCTCCTCTGGACACTAGTTACACAGTATGCTACTGTGTAGACCTCAATCAGATGTTGCATTCTTCTGCATCTGATCAGGGTCTGCACTGTTTGCCAGTCACTCAGCAGTTTTACACACATTCAGTTTCACAGATAGTCAAAATTGAAATTCTGAGTCAAAGGGGCTTCAGCTGAATCCCCATCCCCTGCGAACAGCTGAATGCGCCCCTTTTCAAGGCATATACAAACAGCGAAAGCCCAGATCGGCGTATGCCTCCATACAGTCTGATCAGGACCTTCTCTAACTACTTGCAGAATCCCCGGATAATATAGGGGGACTATCAAAGTAAACATTGACGAGACTATATATATGGGCAGAATGATCTATGTATAACCCATTTATACCGAGTGGACTCTTCTACTTGAACTCTTTGGACCAGTTTATTTCCAGTCTAAGGGATGTCTGGTCAATTTTGATTATAACTATGTTTTAATGAAATATCTGTAGTTAATGCAAACAGTGTAGGCCCTGATCTGGGTCTACACTGTCTGCCAATGTCCCATTTATGGGACGCTAGGCACAAATGGGTTAATGTGATCATGAAAACAAGATTTAGCGCATGTGAGTACGGTTTCGGTCTGCGCTGATTTCGGAACATGTTGACTCTTGTGTGCGGCTACGAACGTTGGCGAGTATTTACGATTACTCACGAAAATGAATGGCTTAGGAACAGGAATGGACATTTCAGGGAGACGATTTGCATAAAATGTCAAATTCTGTTTTCTGGGAAAAAAACAACAAAAACTTCACGACTTTGTCGTCTGCTAAGTTAGCCCAGAGAGTGGCAATAGTTAACATTGCAAACAGCGTGCCGTTGGCAGATCTCAGGATTAATTCATTTATACCTTGTGGATTCTTCCATCTTTAGGTTGGACTAATCCATTTATCATTTGAATGGACATATTTGTTTTTCAATATTATAATTTTCCGAGTAATTTAGTGGCATACAGGGGAAAACCTGCTTTGACGCCGCGTTCCTTAGAGTCTGTTCTGGGTCTACACGTTCCTCGAAAATGCACTTTATGGAACAATTGCGTATAAAACGGTCATACATGTACTATCTGAACAAATAAGTGCTATTCTATTCATACTTTTCAAGGAAAACCACTTGGTATGGTTTAACTCTTTCGCTGCCAAATTTCAGACGACATTTGTCGTCTGCTTTTATTTTAAAGAAACTATCGATTGGAGAGAAGTTTATATGTAAAGTTGAAAGACTGAATGTCAAACAGCGTAGATCCATATGAGACGGCTCATTATGAGCCGTCTCATCTGGATCTATGCTGTTTGCACAAGCCTGGCAGTGAAAGAGTTAACATTTGACCCTTAAAGTTGCAAAGTACTTGTAGCAGATGACAATATATTTTGTAATTTTTTCAGAGAAGCTTTTGAAATATTTTTCAAATATGTTTAAATGATTTTTATTATATTTTGTTGTTGTTGTTGTTGTTGTTGTTTTTTGTTTTTTTTTTTTTTTGTTTTTCTTTGTTTTTTGTTTTTTGTTGTTGTTTTTTTTTTTTTTCAGAGAAAATAACGCCTCTCTTTTCACGTGAATCGTCTGCTCGGCAAGTGAATCGTCTGCTCGGCCGACAACTCACGTGAAAAGGTATCGTCTCTGAAAAATAATTTAAAAATTCAAAATGTCTTCCGCTTTAACTGTGATTGCCGCTTTAAGAGTGAATTAGAATCATCTGAGATTTCTATATGAAATTTTGTCACGTGGTTTCATTTGAATCATCTCTTCATTGAAAGAATCGTACTTTATGTTGTAAGAACATGTGGTCTAAACCATTTGCTTGCATGCTATTATGCAACCTTTACCACTCTCTTGGCTAATTCAGCAGACGACAAATTGGTGATATTTTTCTTACTTTTTCGCAAAAAAACAGGATTAGGCATTTCATGTAAATTGTCTCCAAAGAAGAAGGATATAATTTGCATGAAATGTCAAAATCCGTTTTCCGGGGAAAATAAGAAAAACATTTCAAGGTATCGTCTGCTGAAAGTTTTTACGCGAATGCAAAGCGTTAAACGAATCACTTTACAGAGAATAAGAAAAGTCTTGCTTTCTCCAGTTTTCTGCCTATCTAGAATCCCTGCTTTTAGGTGATTTTTTTTTCCTGCAGACTTCGAAGCGTACGCGTGGTCGAGCGGTTTGCACTGCTGCTCCGAATCGTGAGGTCCCGGTTTTTAATCCCCTAAGAGACGGAATTTAACTCATGACTGTGCGGAAATTCATTGTCTTGATATGACCTAAATAATGTTGAAAGACGTCAAACTCCAAATCAGTATCATAACCATCATCATTCTTGCAGGCTTGGTCTGTATTTAATTTTAGAAATTTCTGTGGAATATAAGAATATTGAGCCTGCGCGTGACAAAACCAACAAAATGGCATGTGCGCCCAGCGAAGACTCAGATCAGCCTGGGTAGCTTAGGACCCAAGCTTTCTTCATGCGGACAGCGAAGACTCTGATCAGACTGGGTGGAAGCCCAGGCTGACCTGTCTGTCCTGGATGCACATGCCGTTTTGTTGGTTTTGTCATGCGCTGGCTCAAATGATTTTGAAAATGAGAAGAGGTGATCTGCGCGCATCAGACTGCGCAGGTCAGGCTGCGAGGATAGGGACGCTTATCTCCCCCTTCGTTGTCCGCATATGGGAAGAATATAAGCCACACTTTGAGACAGAAAAGTACATTATGACATGTGTACAGAGCATAGTGTGTGATCAGCTTGCGCACTCGCACACTCTGACCAGGGTCTCCGCTGTTCACTGGTAGAAACTTTCGGTCACTGGCTCTCTGCAGCTCACCCCGCGATGAATGATCAGGCTGTTGGGTTGGACGGCTTTGGTGGCTCAGTCAGATGTGCGTCTGACTGGTGATCTTGGGTCGAGGGTTCGATCCCCCCTTGTCCAGCAACATTCCTACATGGAGACTGATCATGAAATGTATACTATTTTCTTCCTTCCGCTGCTTTAAAAAGGGCAGTTGTTAGTTGCTGGTGAAAGAATGTGCAAATGAACTGGTTAACTCCTTAGCGGACTAAGCCTGCCATGGAAAGGTATGGTTAGGTAAACTGACCAACCCGACATGACCTTAATAATGTTGACTAGGCAATAAAACTCTAAACCAAACAAACCATTAACCCTTAAAGCGCCAATCATAACTATTGTCGTCTGCTTTGTCTTCTGCTGGTTACTTTAAAAGTCACTTCTGCAAACAGTGTGGACCCAGATCAGACTGCTCCTAGGAGCAGTCTGATCTGGGTCAGCACTGTTTGCCTGTATGCAAAAATAGATTTGAAATTTGAAAAGTTTGCAAGAATATTCAGCAGACGACATAAACAGACGACATTTTCAGATGCAGGTTTTCTTGGCGTTTTAAGGGTTAAAGCTGTGTGGATGAGCAGGCTGAGGAGTGTTTGCTATGCGTAAACGTCCGAAAGTTATATTTACTTTTAAAGTTGCGGCACACATGATTCAACCATTGTCCTGCTGAACCCAGAAATACCCTTCCTTTGCAAACAGTGTAGATCCAGATCAGTTGGCATCTTAAGAAGCCAACTGATCTGGATCAATCAATAAGTTAGATTTATAACGCAGCCGGGCAACAGAGACACAGAGGGACTGCGCCCAACTAACCTGGGTCTGCACTGTTTGGCATTAAGTATTTGAATTTATATCAACAAGCTGGATCAAGTAATTTGATTGGCTGAAAATTAGAAGTGGGTGTGGCATCTTAATTTATTCAGCATGACAAGGGTTAAAATAGTATCTGTCAGTTTCAAGACCAGACTACTGAGCGTTCAACCCAGTTTTGTTTTTAAGTCGAGTTATTGCTCAAACAATTGTTTACCCTTAAAGCGCCAAGAAAAACTGCATCTGAAAATGTCGTCTGTTTATGTCGTCTGCTGAATATTCTTGCAGACTTTTCAAACCTATTTTTGCATACAGGCAAACAGGGTGGACCCTGATCAGACTGCTCGATCTGGGTCCACACTGTTTGCGAAAATGACTCTTAAAATCACAAGCAGATGACAAAGCAGACAACAATAGTTGTGATTTTTTTGGATTTAGTGTGATGCCGTACATTTGTTGTTTGTTATTGTTTGAAAAACATTTATTTTCTGATGTCGAAGCAGAAATAAATATTTTGAATATGATATTTGTATCTTTCTTACAGTTTAACCTAATGGTTTGAAAATACTTTGCAGGCCCTTAGGAGTTTCCTTATAGAGTAACGCTCAAAGCGCTGCTATTGTATTGAGGAATGTCGAAATATTTTTCACTCTATCTCATGAATAACTGTAAGACCGAGTCTGTTATTTATTATTATTATTATTATTATTATTATTATTATTATTATTATTATTATTATTACTTTTAAAGTGTCGCATGCCTAGCATGGCAGACACATAGTGATCATGGTGTCCGTCCACGTCGTCGTCTTCGGCGGCGGCGGCGGCGGCGGTGTCGTCAGTGCCGTCGTCACACTTTTCGTTTCCGTTCAATAACTTTTGAAGGGATGTACGGATTTCATTCAAATTTTGCAGAACTTTATATCACTATAAAATAGAGGTCAGTTTCGATATTGGTAATCATCCGCCAAATTTTGGCTGAGTTATGGCCCTTTATCGACTTAGTTTTTGTTGTTCGTTTCCGCTCAATAACTTTTGAAGGGATGCATTGATTCTATTCAAACTTTGCCGAACTTTATATCAGTGTAAAATACAGGTCAGTTCGATATTGGTACTCATCCGCCAAATTTTGGCGGAGTTATGGCCCTTTTTCGACTCAGTTTTGTTTGTGTGTTGATATTGGTTTCCGGTCAATAACTTTTGCAGGGATACATTAATTTTATTGAAAGTTTGCAGAAGGATATATCATTGTAAAATACAGGTCAAGTTCGATATTAGTAATTATCCGCAAAATTTTGGCTGAGTTATGGCCCTTTTTTGACAGTTTTTGTTGGTGTGTTGATATTAGTTTCCGCTCAATAACATTTGCAAGGATGCATTGATTTTATTGAAAGTTTGCAGATGGATATATCATTGTAAAATACAGGTCAAGTTCGATATTGGTAATTATCCGCACAATTTTGGCCAAGTTATGGCCCTTTTTCGACTTAGTGTTTGTTGTTGGGGTAAAATACAAGGTAAAGATATTGTTTCCCCTCAATAGCTTTTGAAGGGATGCATTGATTTCATTCGAAGTTTGTAGTGAGTGGGTGCCTTTAGGGATAAGAGCGATTATAAGGACCAGTCTTTTTTCCTTCGGAATTCTAGTTGTTGTTGCTGTTATTATTATTATCATTATTATTATTATTATTATTATTATTATTATTATTATTATTAGTCGACTCTCGTTATCTCGGCCTCGCTTAACTCGAACAACCGCTTATCTCGAAGTGAAAATCTGGCCCCTATTTTCACATGAAAATCTAACAGCAAGTCACCGAATATTGTGAAAAAAAGAGGAGAAATTGCTCCTAAGGAGCAATTTCTCCTCTTTTCCTCAATATTTTTAATTATTCTCTAAATTCATGCTTCAAATTACATATTCATTTGTGAAATGTGGTTGTTCGATATATTCTTTTCCTTTTTTCCTTAATTCCGCAAATCTGATATGTCGAGCTAAGGATATCTCGAAGTATTTCAGAGAGTCCCTTGGACTTCGAGATAACGAGAGTCGACTGTATTATTGAGTTTTGTCCCCCATTTCAGATTATCTAGACCTGCTGTACACTAGAGTAAAGCATTAACCCTCTCATACCTGCGTTTTCGAAGTTGACTCTTCATCCTTGAATTTGGACATGTCCACTTATGAAGACAGGGCTTTCAGCCGAAAGTATAAACAGAATGGCAAACAGTGTACATTTCGAAAACACGCCTTTTCAAATATATCGAAAATTTTACCACCAAAAATGAAAATTTTTAGATAAAAAATTCTGATATTTTTCACATTTCCGCTAATAACATATATTGTAGGTACTCGTTGGAACCGCCTCGGTGAGGCGGTTCTAACGAGTACCCACAATCTATGATCTGAGCAGAAATAAGAAAAATAATATTTACCCTGTAAACCCCAGTTTTACTATATAAAGGTAGGGTTTAAGGGGGTCAAAATTATATAGGCATTTTTTTGTGATGGATACGAAGAGATGGCTTGTTACGAGTCGCCTGATTTGGATCTGTACTGTTTGGAAAAATATCTATATTGGTCTGTAGGGACTAGGGGATTAATTGATTGTGTTGTGGTTTAACGACACGTCAACCTTTGTGGGTCATTCGTGTTGTTTCCCAGAGAAAAGGGGCAGGAGAGAAGAGATAGTAGAGGAGATGAATGAGAGGGACATGGGAGAAATAGGAATAGGAATGAAAGTGAAGAAACAGAAGAAATAAAAACATCCCCCCCCCCCCCACACACTACCCTTACCTGTTACAAGGACAGCAGGCCTTGCCCAACTGTAAGCCAATATCAGTTGGACGCCCCGGTGACGTAAGATACACGACGCCTTCGCCACACCCGACCACCCCCACTGGGGGAATTTAGCTCCTGGTAAGAGGGGTATTCACATAACACATTTTTTCTCATTTAATTTGGTCAAGCTCTGCTATCCACGGTATGGCCAAATTCTCATGTACCAACCAGGAATGAAACGTTCCAAGTATGACAACAAATTTTGTATATTTTTGTTGACAAGTGAAAGGTGAATTCCTTAAGACAAACGGCTCAACTACGATAACTTTAAGTATGGTTTTAGACATCCAAAAAAGGTAAGAGAAAAGTCCAGGGAGTGCCACAATCACAAACCGCAGCCCTTCCCAGACAACAAGAAGAAGACGAAACCGACAAATCCAAACAAGCACAAATCGAACAAACGTACGAAAAGAACTAAGATTAGCTCTCTCTTCCCCAAGCGAGGTAATCGCAATGCTAAAAGGACTGAAAAACACAAGAACAAAATGGCACAAGGCAAGACATACAACAAAGCGCCTCGCAGAATAAACCACAAAGTACCAAAGAGTAAGACTAACACATGGACCACCGCCTTAGAACGGTCAGTAGAGTAACCCACCGGGGTAGGGTGGGGGGCCGGGGGTTTAAAGCACTTTTACAGCTAGCCAACTTCACCCTGGGTCCCGATTGCGTTCATATTTGAACGACCCCCTTGATGCTCCGAATGTTCTCTCTCACCGAGTTACATCAACAATTGAACCCATCGCGACTGAACAACTGAAACTATTCTCAATGTTGTCTCTTTTTCTGCTATTATTCTAAGGTGCAGACTGGCATAAATATTATATTGCATACGTAATTTAAACGCAATTGATTTAAACATTTTAGTTAAACCCTTAAAGCGCCTACCACAACTACATGAGACAACTTGTTTTCATAAAAATAAGTCGACATTTCGTATGAATCGTCTGCCGTGCAGACGATTCACATGAAATGTCGAAACCTATTTTTTATGAAGAATACTTAAAAGAAAAGGTTATAGAATATCGTCTGCTATAAATTTTGCTTGGCGCTTTAAGAGTTAAATGTCGGAATATAATATCAATGAACTTCGGATCGATGAAAGTTTATCCCTGATCATCACGGAAACATGCCTATATAATTTTGACCCCCTTAAACCCCACTTTTATATAGTGAAACTGGGGTTTACAGAGGTAAACATTATTTTTTCTTATTTCTGCTCAAAAACATAGATTGTGGATACTAGTTAGAACCGCCTCGCCGAGGCGGTTCTAACGAGTACCACAATCTATGTTTTGAGCAGAAATTTGAAAAATATCAGCGTTTTTTGTCTGAACATTTTTAGGTTTGGGTGGTGAAATTTTCTAAATATTTGAATAGGCGTGTTTTCGTAATGTTAATATAATCATGTTAATCAGAACATAATATTTACAAAAATGTATCACTCTCTGGACTAATATAACAATAGAGGCAATTTGCATGAAATCCTGTTTTATGAGGGGGAGGGGGGAGGGGGCGGGGTCGGTGGGGGAGGGGATAGGAAAAATAGTTCAATATGTCGTCTCACCTTTGTAATGAGAATCATTTAAATTTTTACGAAAAGTGTGCATTTAGTCTACTTCTTAATTAAATTCCATGCAGGGATTAGGAAGTTTAAAACCCACCGTCTGATCAGCAAATTGCATCAATTAAAGGCTATATTTATTCCGGCTAATTGATTACCAATGACTAAATGATAGGTTATATAATATTATAAATATCGAGGCAAGCATATTTTACTGATCTTGTTAACTGTCATTAAACACGGCTGCTTATCTCTACATGCGCAACACTGTGTTGTGAAAAGAAAACCGTGAAGAGATCTTCCGGGGGTGGTTGCGGAGAGTCAGTTTAGATAGCCGCATTACGAAAACACGCCTATTCAAATAAATTGAAAATTTTACCTCCAAAAAATGAAAACTTTCAGATGAAGAATTCTGATAGTGTTCATTTTTCTGATCAAAACATGTTTTTGAGAAGAAATAAGAAAATTATGTATACCCCTCCCAACCCTAGTTTTACTATACAAAAAGTGGGGTTTAAGGGGGGTCAAAACTATATAGGCGTGTTTTCATTATGGTTGAAGGTGGGTGTCAGTTGAAATAAGGCTGACATTTTGGCCTGATCGCCGATATCCAAGATCGCTGACACCCACCTTTAACGCTGCCTAAACTGACTCTCCGCAACCACTTCTGGGTGATTTCCTTACGATTTTCTTTTCACAACATGGTGTTGCGCGTGTGGAGAATAGCAGCCGTGTTAAAGGCAACCAAAAGTGGTACCACTTACTACTTATTTTATTTATGCACTAAACGAGGTAGATCAAAGTTATGTCACAAAGGGGTGATCGTGGGATCCCAGCAGGGGTTGGTAGGCCTTCTGAATGGTAATTTGGAGGGGATTTTACATTTATATCAGATCAATAAGCCAGTACTAAGTTCCTCGGTTTGGCCTTCACCTGTCTATCGGATATTGGCCGTATACTAGACTTTGTTGTACCCTGTCTCTTATTGGTGCTAAGACTAATGACCGATACACATCTAATTTTATGTCTTTAAGGGGACAGGATACCATCACGAAAACAGACCTATATAGTTTTGACCCTCTTAAACCTTGTCCTGCTGAACCCGGATATACCCTGTCCTTGCAAACAGTGCAGATCCAGATCAGTTGGCTTCTGAAGAAGCCAACTGATCTGGATCTGCACTGTTTGCCATTAAGTATGTAAATTTATAGCAACAATCTGGCACAAGTAATCTGATTGGCTGAAAATAAGAAGTAGGCGTGGCATCTTAATTTATTCAGCAGGACAAGGGTTCAAGGCTCCGTATTTTTAAAAAATAGACATTTTATTACCCAAGAAAGTTTTAATAAACTGATATATGGTATTAATACAATCATAAAATGTGGCACCTGACAGACTGTAAAATTTCAGTTAGTCTCTCGTTCTTGAAATGAAACGATTTTTATCGTATCTCTGAATTAATTTTGTGAATATTAATTCAGAGATACAGTAAAAAAATCATTTCGTTTTTGATCCAGCTCAAAAACGAGAGATTATCTGAAATTTTAATGGCTGTCAAATACCACATTTTATGATCGTATAATACCATATATCAGTTTGTTAAACCTTTCTTGAATAAAAAATGTCTATTTTTAAGGAATATGGAGCCTTTAAACCCCACTTTTATATAGTAAAACTGGGGTTTACGAATACATTGTTTTTTCTTATTACTGCATAAGAAAACATAGACTGTCGATACTCGTTAGAACCGCATGGAGAAGCGGTTCTAACGAGTATCCACAATCAATGTTTTGAGCAGAAATATGAAAAAATATCAGAATTTTTATCTGAAAACTTTCAGTTTTTGGTGGTTCTAACGAGTACCCACAATCTATGTTTTCAGCAGAAATAGGAAAAATATCTTTCAGTTTTTGGTGGTAAGTTTTCAATATATTTGAATAGGTGTGTTTTTGTAATGCATTTCCATGTGTGGGGGTAGGGGTGGGGTCGGTGTGGCGGCAACTGTCAAAATACTTTTGCCTCCCTTGAGAAGCGTGATCTACTCTAAAAGAATAAAATTTTATCCCAATTCTTGGTGGGCCGATAGTTCCATCACGTTTTGCTTTCCATTACGAAAACACGCCTATTCAAATATATAGAAAATTTCACCTCCAGAAACTGAAAATTTTCAGGTAAAAAACTCTGATATTTTTCATATTTCTGCTTAAAACATAGATTGGCGAGGCGGTTCTAACGAGTACCCACAATCTATGTTTTAGAGCACAAATAAGAAAAATAATGTATACCCCTGTAAACCCCAGTTTTACTATATAAAAATGGGGTTTAAGGGGGTCAAAATTACATAGGCATGTTTTCGTAATGCCATTTCGTTTGGTGCCTCGGGAAAGCTATGTTTCGCAACTGTGCCATTTCCTAGGTTTGGTATAACATTATACAACTAAAAAACTACTCAATAAAGTCTAGTATTGAGTTTTGAAAACATCTTAGAACAAATAATATTGTGAGACAGCAGGTGACTAAACCTACAAAATGGCATGTGCGTCAAGCGAAGACAGACCAGCCTGGGCTTCTGCTCAGTCTGATCAGAGTCTTTGCTGTCCGCATGAAGAAAACGGGGCCTTAGCTACCCTTGGAGCGCACAGCGAAGACTGATCAGTGTAAGCGGACGCCCAGGCTTATCTGAGTATTTGTTTGGCGCACATGTCATTTTGTAGGTTTTGTCATGAACTGGTTCATTGTGAGCTTACATGTACTGATCATGCTCCGTTTGTTTTCCAAATTTCATACTCATATAACTACTTTTAGTCTGGAGACCCAAAAAGGGTAATTGGCAAAGAGGGCAGACCCAGATCAGACGCCGCAGAATGCGGCGTCTGATCAGGGTCTACACTATTTGCAAATAGCTTAGCCATTTAGCTTAGCCATAAGGGTCTCCATTGTTAGCATATAGTTTAGCCATATTTTTCTCTGAGAATATCTAAATCGCATAGTCTCACGTACCTAAAACTGATGTTTGACTCTTCCAATATATAATGTTGGGTGTGGTTATTCAGTCTAAAATGGGTTACGCATATTTTGATGCTGGATATAGATGAATTGACACTCAGTGGCACACTTTAGCTCCAGATAATAGGAGGTATCCTCATAGTATGTTTTCTTTACACAATAATAAGGCGGGTTTTTTTTTTGTTTTTTTTTTTTTTTGTTTCTTTTGTTTTTCTTTTTTTTTTTTTTTTGCAACCTAAAAGAAATGATATTTTTTGCTTATTTCACTACGAAAAAATATGATGTTCGCACTCATACGATTTTTTCTCAACTGAAAAGTAATGATATTTTTCTTATTTATCTACGAAAAAAAAATGCTGTGGGTATCTATTAGATTTTTTTCATCTGAAAAGTAAAGATATGTTTTTTCTCATTTCTCTACGAAGAATATGTAATGGGTCTCATTAGATTTTTTTTTTTCAACTGACAAGTAAAGATATCTTTTTCTCATTGCTCTACGAAGAAATATGTTATGGTACTCATTAGATGTTTTTCTCAACTGAAAAGTAATGATATTATTCTTATTTCTGTACGAAAAAAAAAAAATATGTTGTCGGTACTCATAAGATTTCATTTTCTCAACTGAAAAGTAATGATATTTTATCTTATTTCACTACGAAAAAACTAATTTGTGGGTACTCATTGGACTTTTTTTTCAACTGAAAAGTTGTGATTTTTTCTCATTTCTCCATAAAAAAGATATGTTGTTGAAACTCATTAGAAGCGCCTCGACGAGGCGCTTCTAATGAGTACCATAACATATGTTTTCGTGGAGAATAAAGAAAAATATCATTACTTTTCAGTTGGACAAAGGGCGCCTTGTCTGAAGCTCTGATATACCATAATCGTTTTAAAAAAATTATTTATCAACTGTACCATCTAAAAGTACGAACTGGATCAAAGGTTGTGAGATACACATCAAAAGTTACGAATTCTTACAATTATCTATCTCTACATCATAAAATGAGACAATTTTCAATCCTACTTGTTATTTATTACACGATATTTAAGAAAGCAATGTATGACTTGCGATACTTTTATAGAATTACAATAAAATTCAATATGACTTCAGAAACATAATTAATGCAAATACAGTTTAAGACAGCAATTTTGTTGAAAAATTAATGGCGATGCAAAGAAAATGCCCACAGTTACGAAACACAGATTTCCCGTAGCATTGGACAAAGGCTGAATGACATGCAAACACTTGTCTTCGGGCATATGTGGACAACAAGCGCCCAGATCAGCCTGCGCATCCGCGCAGTCTAATCAGGGAATTCACTGTCCTCTAATAGAATCATTGGATACTACAGACTGTCTGACTGCAGAGCAAAGGCCCGGATGATAACTTGCGCATGCGCAAGATGATCTGATTTTTCACTTTTCGAGCATGGGGCGAATGCACTTTTTTGCTTGACGCAGCCCAAATGACTTTGCGTGTCGTTTAAGACCTCAAAGTGATAAAAGACATGCATAAGAAAATGGTCCTTGTATCATATGAGAACCGCAAAGACCCAGACCAGTTTGTCATCCACACAGTCTGATCAGAGCCTTTTGTTCCTTGTCATACTCTATATGTATTATTCGTCTCCTAAAGTTTGAATAAGTCCATTTTATCACCTAAGGATGTGCTGGACGAGTGGCAAACAATGTAGACCCAGATCAGACGCCGCGTTCAGCGGCGTCTGATCTGGGTCTACATTGTTTGCTTAGGCATATCTGCCCGAATACTTAGAGAAAATACGGTCTGTCCACGGGCAAAGACAGTCATGATCACTACACTAGACCAGTTAGTTCTGTGTGGCAATTCGGTCTCTGGGCCACCACTTAAAGGAACAATAAAGTTGTTTTCACAACTCTGTTTATGTTCTATGACATTATCATCCCTTCTTTTTCTTGTCCAGCTCTTGCATTTGGACCTCAAGTCGCAATCAACCTTCGCGCGATCCTAGCGAGGAGGTGTTGCAGTATAAAAAGAAAACTAGATGATCAGACTGCGTGGAAGCAAGACCTGATCTGGGTTTCCTGTACTTGCATGTATATGAGGTAAGGGATCTTTTCTCGTGGTCAGATACATATGTAATTACAGCCGTATACACCATGCACACTTTTTAGCTTACGTCATCTGAATATGCATGTATTATGATATAAAAGAAGCAGCAATCTTAATTAGGTCTGAATACGTACACTTGGTATATTTTCAGCCATTTCTGCCAAGGAAGACAACTTTTATGACTTCTTGTTTGCATTCCTGCACAGCAAATTCCATCGGAAAAGGAGTCTACTCTGAAAGGAAAGAATTTGCTCCCGGTGGGAGCAAATTCTTTCCTTTAAGAGTAGGCTCCCTTTTCAGAAGACAGACAGAAAACAATTTGAAAGAGTCGCTTCCCCCGCTCACCCCAAGTGTCTCCACATTTTCCTTAAATAAAGATTATTTGCAGTAGGCTCAAGAGCTCATACTTCTATGATTCCTCTATTTTCATTCCCTCAGATATTGTCTTCATGTATTGTTTGTGTTTTGTGGTCACGTGCTTCAGCACATTCTCCTTGATAGTCACAGACAGGTAAAATTTACAGAGCACCGGTTTGGTTCCATACGAATATAATTTCACATTAAACAGTGCCAAATATGTTGCATGTTTCGAAAGTGGTTTGTCTGATTTGATGCCAGAATTGGTCAAAATGTATATAATTCAGACAGTTATGCAGTAGACATTCGCAAAACTGTATATTTTAGGTTGTTGCTTTGAATATAAAAGTAGGAAATCATTGGTGGTGTAATTTAACCTTACACCAACCGTGACAATTTGCAAGACCTGAGTCAGTGTCTTCGAAGAGGCGTAAGAAATTATGTAAGGGAAAAACAATAGTAGTTTGAAGCCTGAAGGACGAGATAGGCCTACACTTGACAGCTGATACATGTAGATTTTCCTCCATGTCTGACAAGAAAGACTTGATTGCCATTTTTTTTTTTTTGTTTTGTTTTGTTTTATTTTATTATTTATTTTTCTTTTTTTTTTATTGCTTTATTTATTATCTTATTTTATTTTATTAATTTATTTATTTTATTATTATTATTATTTTTTTTTTTTTTTTTTTTTTTTTTTTTTTTGTGTGTGTGCTTTTTTGTTGTTTTTTTGTTTGTTTTTTTCGCTTTTTGCTTCTATGCACTCTAAGGCCATTTAAAAAAGAAAAAAAAAAAACAAAAAAAAAACGGGTCTACAGCTTTACCGTCCGCCGAAAACTGTCACAACTAAACGGGAAGTCCGCAAACTTTCCCGAATGTCCGCGAACGCTTTTCTGTACTAAACGTAGACCAGATGTAGTTCCAAATCGCAGTCAAATATGTGTCCGTCAACGGACGTGCAATCTGAGCCACAACGTCAGAAAATCCAGCGGACACACAGCGTTGAAACAACGTCGATTCAACGTCTTGACGTTGAATCGACGTTGAAACACACACAGCATTGAAAAAAAACGTCGATTCAGCGTTGATTAACGGTTGAATCGACGTTGTTTCAACGTTGTGTCTTGGCGTTGAATCGACGTTGTTTCAACGTTGTGTGGCTGCCGGGAACATACCGTCGGGCATATGTGTCCAGCGAAGAATCAGAATAGCCTGCGAATTCGCGCAGCCTGATCCGAATCTTGACTGGGCGTAGTTTGCATAGCCAAGGATAGAACGTGTCTTCATGCGGACAACGCTTCGTTGGGCGCACATGTCCGATAGGTACTTTTTCGTGCGTTGCGGTTCATTTAATTAAACGTGTCGGACAATTACAAGTATCACATTCATTGTTATTGACATGTTACATCGATATAGTAGAAATTAAAATCAACCTGTTAATTAACAGGTCAATCAGCTGATCATCCGAGCCGTAATGTCAAAAAACGTACCTTTGTTAATGCTTGTCCAGCGAAGATTCACTGGGCACATTTTTGACATCCCAAAATGTAAAGTTTCATCATGCGGACGACGAAGATTCTGACCAGACTGCGCGTATGCACAGGTTGATTTGAGTCTCCTTTGATAGCAAATGTCGGAAAGTACGATTACTCACTTTGAGGCTCGTATAGAAACGCTTTTAATCTTGTAATCAAACACAAAGAGACAGAACAGACAGCGCATGCGCACAGTGGGATCAAATATGGTCGACAGACACGTAGACTACTGTTAGCTTTCTGTAACCCTGGGGTATGGGTCTGTCATATTTCGCACTGAGGGCTTTCTAAAACACAAAACGAACTCATGGCATATGTGGTCAGCGGAGATTCAGATTAGTCTGTATGACGAATATGCGCAGTCTGACAAGTCTACATTACACTTACGTCATTAATGGACAATAAATATTATGCTAGCAGAAAAATGTAGACCCTGATCTGCTTACAGGACGTGTAGGATGACCTAGGTGTACGCTGGTCACGTATGTCGTACGGTCGCTTTATATTTGCAGCGGCTGCCTAACATTCTGAATGTTTTCCGTTGTTCTGTCCCAATAGCGAAATACCATTCAAAGTAACTTCCGGTTTGTGACATCAAAAAGCACTAAAGCAGGGATAGAATTTATTTTATGTATAATGATGTGTTATGGTAACGGATGAGTTTTGTATAGCCAGCCTAACATCCAAAAAAAAAAAAAAAAACAACAAAAAACACACACTCAAACATTTGATACACGGTATAAATTAAATGGCTATCTTATAATAATAATAATAATAATAATAATAACTTAATATAAATTTCCAAGTCTGCGACCTTGATATCTAGGTCATAAGCAGGGGTGGGAATACTGCAGAATAAAATTTTGGACCAATATCTATAATCATGCCAAATATAAAATAAACCCGTGCAAGGATTTAGAAATTAAGAGATCTTTAATAACTTTGACGCAAAACTTTCGCATATATTTCTAAGTCCGTGACCTTGACCTCTAGGACATAAGCAGGGGTAGAGGTAGTGCTGAAAAAAATGTTGGACCAATTTTTATTATCAAGTCAAATATAAACTTAACCCATGCAAGGATTTAGCAATTAAGAGTCCTTAAACACTTTGTCACAAAACTTTAACATATATTTCCAAGTCCTTGACCATGAGATCGTTATGAGCAGGGGTGGGAATAGTGGTGAATAAAATGTTGAACCAACATCTACAATCATACCAAGTATAAAACAAATTCGTCTGAGGATTTAGAAAATATAAGTTCTTACAAACTTTGACTTAAAACTTTATCATTTTTGTTAACACAAATTTCTAAGCCCGTGACCTTGACCTAGAGGTAATGAGCAGCGGTTCGGATAGTACTGAATAAAATATTGGACCAACACCTATAATCAAACGAAATATAAAGTAAATCCATCTGTGGATTTAGAAAGGATCAGGTCTAAAAATCTTTGACGTCATTACGAAAACACGCCTATTCAAAGGTATAGAAAAATTCACCTCCAAAAACAGAAAATTTTCAGATAAAAACTCTGATATTTTTCATATTTCTACTCAAAACATAGATTGTGGGTATTCGTTAGAACCGCCTCTTTTTGAGCAGAAATAAGAAAAATAATGTTTACCCCTGTAAACCCCAGTTTTACTATATAAAAGTGGGGTTTAATGGGGTCAAAATTATATAGGCGTGTTTTCGTGATGTTTTGAATAACGCCGACGCAGCAGGCGCCAACACCAACGCCGACGCCAACGCGGAAGCTAATGATGACTGGAACACCGATGGCACGTTTACTATGGCCGATTCGAACTTGTTTTTCATTCCCTATGAAATTCTTCCGAAAGCTCAAGAAAAACAATTATTTAAGGATATTTTAGGGAAGTTTTCATATTTCGTTAACTCATTGTAGTCGGGAGACCCATAAAAGGGTAACTCGCAAACAGTGCAGACCCAGATCAGACGCCGCAGAACGCGGCGTCTGATCAGGGTATCCACTATTTGCAATTGGTTTAGCCATTTTTCTCTAGAAATATGTAAATCTCATAACCGGACATACCTAGAATTAAAACCGGACTCTTCCAGTATATAATGTGGGAGAGTCTATTCAGTCTGCAATGGGTTAAGAAAAATGTATGTTGTGTGTACTCATTAGAATTATTGCAGTTCGACTGTATAAGCAGCCTGAAGCAAAAAGCACCTTTAGTATAGTTTACTGATAGTGTCAAATGTATGGAAATTTACTAGGACTAAGAATAATATTTATAGCACTAACATCATTTTAGTCCCACTTAAATTATTATATAAGCCCCACTAAATATGAACATTATGGGGATGAAAAAAAAAATTAAATGGGACTAAACATAATAACAGTCCGACTGGGAGCAAATTCTTTCCTCTAAGAGTACCCCTATTTTGGAAGAAATTTTAGGCATAGTTTTCATTTTTTTTCTTCAGTGCGTGTAAAAATAATTCCGGTCTGGCTACGCCATTGCTAAGAGGAAAAGTTAACCCTTGTCCTGCTGAATAAATTAAGATGCCACGCCCATTTCTAATTTTCAGCCAGTCAGATTACTTGGTCCAGATTGTTGATATAAATTCACATACAATGGCAAACAGTGCAGATCCAGATCAGCTGGCTTCTTCAGAAGCCAACTGATCTAGATCTACACTGTTTGCAAATGCAGGACATATCCGGGTTCAGCAGGACAAGGGTTAATTAACCAAAGAAAAACAATCAGTTCCCTCTACCCCAAGCCGATGTTCTCAATACTAGACTTAGGATCTACTAAACACAAGATAAAGAACAGGACAAAACCTGAAAAAAAGCCCTGCAGCGACAAAGCCACTTAAAGACAAAACAACACCCCAAACACGGCTTTAGAACAAAGCATATTTTCTGGGAAAATAGGAATGGTATTCTGCTGAAATAGCACTGAGAGCAATAATGGTTAAGATATGACCACACAGAGTAATTGTCCCGAAATAAGACCGAGGTTTGGACCGATTAAAATTAGTTCGACTCTTTCCCCGCTAGCTGCGTCTTTTGTCGTCTGCTGATAACCTTTACAAACAGCTTGGACCAAGATCAGACCCGACAAAACGTCGGGCCTGATCTGGATCCAAAACTGTTTGCCATTCTGATTGGTATTCCTGAAAGAGGTTTCAAAAAATAGTTAATCAAAAAGAAAAAAAAATCGACAGACGTCAAAGAAAGCATGCAAAATTACCCAGCATGCAAAGAGTTAACCCATTTAAGCCTAGCTTCCCATAAAAGGGACATTGAAAAACAGTGTAGACCCAGATCAGACGCGGCAGAACGCGGCGTCTGATCAGGGTCTGCACTGTTTGCATTAAGTTCAGAAATTTCTACAAAGCATGATAATAATAATAAAAAAATAATAAAAATAACTAGACATCCCTTATTTAGGAAATGAACCTGTCCAAAGAGTTGAGGTAGAAGAGTCCACTCGGCATAAATGGGTTAAGTAACTTAGTAATTGTTCCTGCGGTCCCTCTGGTGCAGTTCTTTATTATTTGTATACTGGTTATTACAACTCATCCCTAAAACCTACCTATATAATTTTGACCCCCTTAAACCTCACTTTTATATATAAAAACTGGGCTTGACAGGGGTATACATTATTTTTCTTATTTATGCTCAAAATAATTGATTGTGGGTACTCGTTAGAACCGCGTCGTCGAGGCGGTTCTAACGAGTACCCACAATCTACAATTTTAGCAGAAATATGAAAAATATCAGAGTTTTTTAGCTGAATTGTTTTCAGTTTTGGGATGTGAAATTTTCTATATATTTGAATAGGCGTGTTCTCGTGATGGTATGCTGGTTATTACAACTGTCCCACTCTGTCTTATTATTTTATTTATCTCGTTTTCTTTCGGTACTTCGAGAAGGCTATACTTTGTAATTGTGGCCTCTTTTGGCTATTTTCCTAAGGCTGAGCTTTGTGAAAGGGGCATTTCCTGGGTATCCTCAAATATTTTTGTTCAAATGTATGATGAACAGTGACATGCAAAAATGTGCCTTCGGAACCTATGACGACGCCTGATCTCGGCCTTTACTTTCCACTTTCAGAATCCTTGGATACGGTAGAATATACCAGTCATTACGAGAACACGCCTATTCAAATATATAGGAAATTTCACCTCCAAAAACTGAAAACTTTCAGATAAAAAAATTCTGATATTTTTCTTATTTCTGCTCAAAACATAGATTGTGGTACTCGTTAGAACCGCCTCGACGAGGCGGTTCTAACGAGTACCCACAATCTATGTTTTTGAGCAGAAATAAGAAAAATAATATATACCCCTGTAAACCCCAGTTTTACTATATAAAAGTGGGGTTGCAGGGGGTCAAAATTATATAGGTATGTTTTCGTGATGTGTTAAATAAAAGTCCTTATGGGGCCGTGAGGCTTTGCTAGCTGATCAGGCCCCGAGGTTATCCAACTTTTTTTCATGCTCAATTCAGCTGAGCGCTGCATGAATTTTCTCTGCTAATAAATATAAAGGCATTTTCATAACTATTAGCAAAGAAATTTTCATGTTCAGCTCTGTTTAGCAAGAAAGAATTTGCAGTTGTTAGTAATTTGAGATTTATTAGCCGTACAAATTTCATGCTCAGTTGAGCTGAGCATGAAAAAAGTTTTATACTTTCCGCTGATTCAAGAAGGGCAGTTGTCAGTTTCTGGCGAAAGAATGTGCACAATACTGGTTAACCGCTTAGAGGACTAAGCCTGCCCAGTAAATGTGTGGTTAGGTAAACTCGACATGACCACATTGGGTTGACTGGGCCGTAAAACCTTAACACAAAACAAAAATACTTTACTGTTCCCATATGCCCCGAAGACATTGTTTCTTGGCACGGTCCAGATGAGTTATGGTTAGGAGATAAGGTTTCCGAATATACAGGACAAATACGGGAACTGTAAGAGCGCCCTATTAAATACTCTTGGATCCGGCCCTGTGCTGGCTACATATGATCCACCTGGAGAAGCTCATATTTACACGAACAGATAAGATCTCTTTGCAAAAGCGATTCAAAAGAAAGCAAGTAAAGAATACAAGTAAAGGATACACGGGCGCAAAAATAACAAAGAAAGAATGCTTTCTGCAAAGCTTTTTGTAAGTTTGCTAAAATGTGAACCACTGATTAGAAAGGTCTCCTAAAAAAGATGGTTGCACAGGAAACCTATCAAAAGAAGCCTACTTAAATGACAACATATTTTAAATGTCTAAATAGAAAACAAAGAAACATATGGACCACAACGTCAGAAAACGTACATTCGAACATACGCCCAGTGAAGATTCAGATCAGACTGCGCATTTGCGCAGTCTGATCAGAATCTTCACTAGGCGCATTTGGATAGCTAAGGATGCAAAGCTTCATCATGCGGACGATGAAGACTCTGACTCGACTGCGCAGATGCGCAGGCTGATTTGAGTCTTCGTCGAGCGCAGATGTCAGAAAGGACGTTTTCTCACAATACGGTTCATATAATCTATTCAGTATTATTCTATTGTTGTTTCTGTTTCAACTTATATGAGGTATTTATGTTGATGGAGTTGATTTCTTCTTTTCATCTGGTGATTCTGTTTCCTCAACGTCCGATTCACTCCTAAACTTTCTTCGACCGTCAGTGCTAAGCGCCCGTAGCAAAGTTTTGTTGAAGCCCTTGGGATCCGATACCATTCTGTGAAACAGGTTTCGTCTCTCACATGCCCGCCGCAGAGTATTTCTTTGTTGATCGAAAATCAATTCGCGATCAAATAGTTCCTCAAACACTTCATCTTCGCTCTCTGTTTCAGACAGTTCATTTGTATCCATGTGTTCAAATACGTTCCTCTTCTCCAGAGCGTTTTTGGACGTCATTAGTTTCTCGGACATCTCAGCTGTTATCTTCCATGCATACAGTATGTCCTTTTCGTCAGCATTTTCTGCGCAAACAGCAAATCTGATGACGTAGTTCTCATTTACAAGGGCGGGCACCATATGCAGCTTTCCCGATTCGTTTATCATCTTCAGGAGTTTCTGTGTTAGTGCATTTGGACCCTAACGAGGAAAGAAAATTACTAGTGTTAAAGATCTGAACAATAATAGGGCTGCACCATAAGGGTATAAAATACACGAGTGTGCTTTTTAAACCAACCTTATATTTGGACAATTATTCTGAATGACGGGGTTAAAACTTGGAAAATATTTTGACGTAGTTTATGATAACGGTACCTTTGCTTAAGAAGTTCAGCAGTTATGTTTTTATTTCTATTATGAGAGTCGCTTACTTGACTAGATGCTCCAGCAAAACGAATAAACTGAGATATATATTTAGCACGTGGAACGTCGCCATCCAAAAATGGAAATTACAATATCAAAATCAAATTCGTTCCGTTTGTCATAAATTTTATTAGAGATCATGTCATTTGATATTGACAGAACAAGCGCAAATAGAACAAACGCACGAAAAGCACTAAGATTAGCTATCTCTTCCCCTAGCGCGGTAACCTCAATGCTCAAAGGACTGAAAAACACAAGAAAAAAAAAACACCAGGCAAAACTAAAACAAATCGCCTCGTAGAATAAACCACAAAGCAACAAAGAGTAAGACTAACACCAGGACTACCGCCTTAAAACGGTCAGCAGAAAAAAAATGTAAGAGAAAAGTCCCGGGAGTGCCACATTCACAAACCGCAGCCCTTTCCAGACACCAGGAGGAAGAGAAAACCGATAAAAACCAATCAAGCACAAATCGAACAAACTTACGAAAAACACTAAGATTAGCTCTCTCTCTTCCCCAAGCGAGGTAATTGCAATGCTTAAAGGACTGAAAAACACAAGAACAAGATAACACAAAGTTAAGACATAAACAAATCGCCTCGTAGAATAAACCACAAAGCAACAAAGAGTGAGACCAACACCGGGACCACCGCCTTAGAACGGTCAGCAGAGAAAAGCACTTTTACAGCTAGCAGCGAATAGTATAAAGCACTGGGGTTTAAAGCACTTTTACAGCTAATCAACTTCACCCTGGGTCCCGATGCTACTCTTAATACAGAAATACATGAACAATCGGTTCACATAAAGGTTCCCAACTCAGTCAGTGCATCAAAGCGAAAACAAAAATCAATGTAATCGCTATGATAAACAGACAACTACTCATGGCTAATTCTACTCTTTGCCAGTGTAAATGAAAACCAACAGTTGAACCGCGGCGGGCCAAGCCAGACATATCGTCAAAAAAGGTAAGAGAAAAGTCCAGGAATCCTACAATCACAAGCTGCAGCCCTTCCTAGACACGAAGAGGAAGAGGAAACAGAGAAAACAAATCAAGCGTAAATCGAACAAACGTACGAAAAGCACTAAGATTAGCTCACTCTTCCCCAAGCGAGGTAATCGCAATGCTAAAAGGACTGAAACACACGAGAATGAAATAACACAAGGCAAGACTTAAAACAAATCACCTCGTAGAATAAACCATAAAGCAATAAATAGTAAGACTAACACCGGCACCACCGCCTTAGAACGGTCAGTAGAATAAACCACCGGGGACGCGGTTAAAGCACTTTTACAGCAGGCCAACTTCACCCTGGGTCCCGATGCTACTTTTAATTCAGAAATACAAAAACATCGGTTCGCATAAAGGCTCCCAACTCAGTCAATGCATCAAAGCAAAAACATAAAAATGAAATTAATCGCTATGATAAACAAAGACGAGTACTCATGGCTTATTCTACTGTGCCAGAGTAAATGAAAACCAATAGTTGAATCACGGCGGACCAAGTCAAATACATATCGCCAAGCCTCAATCCACAGGTTAAAGTTTAACGAAGAGGCCGTCATTGAGTCTGAGGCCCGAGCCGCCGTCGTGCAATTAAAGAGTGAAGCATAGCCATCAACAATGATTGCGCTAATAACTAGGCATGCAGTCTGCCGCATAATATCCAGGATATAGCCAATACTTTTATAGCGGTTAATTAGTTTTCTGAATTGCCCCGAAAAGTTAGACTTTGCCACATTTATTTTCTAACTGTTCACTAAGTCATCGTAAAATTCTGGTTCACATATCGAGGGTTGAGCGCAAGACTAGCGTTAAGTCAGATGGTTGTTTTTCCCCAAACCTAATCTCCTCACCATGAAGGCGTTATGAAGATTACAACATTTTTTTCTGTAAACAATGAAAATTTAGGTGCCATTGCTCGTACGAGCAATGGCACCTAATTTTGCATTGTTTACAAAGGGGTCCAAGTTGCCCCTAAACAAGGGTTTCAAAAATACGTTTGAGTTACAATAGTCTTGCGCTCAGCCCTCGATATACCTTATTGCAGAAGTGTTTTCAGACTGACGTTATAAAGCCATGAATTATGACTACTCATGGTGGTTCTGTTGCATTGATAACTCAAATATGAACCGGGCTAGAGCATATCCTATACGACTGCATGTATGCCAAGAGGAGATTCAGATCAGCCAGCACATCCGCGCAGGCTGATCAGAGTCTTCGCTGAATACGCTCTGGATCCTTGGCCACGCACATAGTGCCCTGAGAATGCTGATCAGACCACGCAGCTGTACAGGCTAATCTACTTCCTCGCTGGGCCCACTTACAGTCTTGTATGAAATTGTGTAGGAAACTGCGAATGTTCAAAAATCACTTTCTCAAGCAATAACTAAGCTATAGAGAATGGTATTTTGACACGTTTTTTTTTATCGGTTGATCAATATCTAATAAAGGTAATATTCCAATCACGACTTATTTTGGCTCCAGTTAGAAATAGGATACAGGTTAAATGACACATTAAACTGATGAAACATCGTGAGTGTAACTGCAATATTCCATGTATAGTTGTCCACTAAGATTATTAATTACATGGCAACAAGTTTTGAAGGTCGCTTGCTACGGCGTCCCTCACACTTGAAGGTATTAAGTTTCAAAAATCTTTTCAACCGATGAATACTCTTTAACTAAAATCTAACACTAGTACACATCACCAGGTAGCTTTAATCATTTAAGTAAATTATTTTTTCATAATTCAATGTCACAAACGGATTTCATGAATTATAAAATAAATTATCAAATAGAAATTGGATAAAAGAAATTATCTCCAAAATCTTTTATCATTTAATGCGTTTGTGACTGAACTTATTTTAGCATGAGACATCTATGACATATAAATATTTATGTGTGGAGAATAACCATTTTATGAAATGAACATTGTCTGTTCAACCTCATAATCATGTAGGCAAAATCAGGAAATTGTGTGACATGTTTTTCTTATATTTCACGAAAAAATAAGACTTGACAGTTCAATCAAAACATTGCGAAAACACGCCTATTCAAATATATAGAAAATTTCACCTCCAAAAACTGAAAATTTTCAGATAATAAACTCTGATATTTTTCAATTTTCTACCCAAAATATAGATTGCGGGGACTCGTTAGAACCGCCTCGGTGAGACGGTTCTAACGAGTACCACAATCTATGTTTTTGGGCAAAAATAAGAAAAATAATGTATACCCCTGTAAACCCCAGTTTTACTATATAAAAGTGGGGTTTAAGGGGGTCAAAATTATATAGGCATGTTTTCGTGATGTGTCTCCTTTAAAGTCTTATTTACAGTGACAAAAAAATTAAATAAATAAATAAAATAAATAAATAAAAAAAAAACACGAAAACATAACACTTGACAGTTCATTCAAAATGTCTCCTTTAAAGTCTTATTTACAGTGACAATAAATAAATAAATAAATAAATAAATAAATAAATAAATAAATAAATAAAAAAATAAATAAAAAAAATAATAAAAAAAATAATAAAAAAAAGATAATGTTATCTGTTTTTATTTTTCATTTTTTAAATTTTTCATTTTTTTATTTATTTTATTCATATACGCAGCATATTTGCAGTGACAAATAAATATAAAAATTATATAGGCATGTTTTCATGATGTGTCTCATTTAAAGTCTTATTTACAGTGACAAAATATAAATAAATAAATAAATAAATAAAATAAATAAAAAAATAAATAAAAAAATTACAAAAGATAATATTATCCTTTTTTTAATATTTTTTTTAATTTTTTTATTTTTTTTATTTATTTTATTTATATATGCAGCATATTTGCAGTGACAAATAAATAAAATAAAAAGGATAACAGTCTCTGCTTTTATTTATATTAGATTAATGTGCCTGCGTAAAGTTAGGCTGCGGCGGCAGCGGTCCGCTTATTAAACAAACATGTTTCCCAAATTGTTTATCTGGTTTTAAAATCAACCTTAAAAGAATTGGTTTAAACATATTTATTTCCGAAATGTTTACATATACAACACATACAAAAATACAACAATAAGATTAGAACGAAAGCATAAAAAGTTATTTAGTTCCTTTCCTAGGATGTGATCATTGTTAGAAATATGAGTATACGAGCAAATCCAGAATGGTTAGTTTCCAATGGTCCTCTTCAAGTAATAACAATTTATTAGTAAATAATAATTGTGAAGTTTGACATGAAGAGATGAGCAAACATAAATTGAGAACAAGAAGAGAAAAGAGAAACAAATTACACAAGATGAAACAAAGAAAAACAGAGAGAGGGAAAGAAATGAAGAACTATGGAGCAGATTTTTACGAAGACTATGAATATAGTAAGAAGTTACTGGGGACTGTGAGTGGTGGAGGAGAGATCCGAGTTATGTCATCGATGTATGCTCCGAATCACTGTCACTATTTAAAGTCCATTTAGTCTGGTACAAATAACACCTGATATGAGTGTACCCGATTAACTTTCTTAAAATCTTTTCGTTCTTTGGATATACCTCTGTACTGCTTCAAAAATGACTATATTAGCTTCATTAGGTAAATTAAGATCGTCATTGAGGATTATGTTTTGGGTGATATTGCCATGTTGTGATAGAGTGTCCTTTAATACCTGTCTATGATTTCGGTATAAATGGCATCTAAAAAAGAAGTGGTCTGCATTTTCTATATCACCACATCTAAAATTACGGAGAGGTGATTCTATGATTTTTCGAGTAAAGATCGTAATTGAGAGAGCTGCAACCAGTTCGAAAAAAGGTAAGAGAAAAAGTCCACAATATCACGTAGTCCTTTATACAGTGTAGATAGGCCATTAAGTAGAACAGCATGGTTCACATAGGCATGTTAATCCCTAAAATCCAAAATTGCTGGCCTCTTCCTATTCTGAATTTGGACATGTCCACTGTTGCAAACAGAGATGCTAGTCAATAGCCAGAAACAAAATGGCAAACAGTGTAGATCCTGACGACGGCTCATTATAAGTTGTCTCAACTAGACCTAACACTGTTTGCAAAGGCATCTATTTGAAAAAAAAAGGTAAGAGAAAAGTCCAGGGAGTGCCACAATCACAAACCGCAGCCCCTCCCAGACCCCAAGAGGAAGAGGAAACCGTCTGCAAAACTGTAATGGAAACTTTAACTACGTTTATATATGAAATGTGAAAACAGAATTTCGCTTAATGCGTTTAGGGGCATGAAGAATGGGGCCTCACGAACAGACTCGATCAAATCGGTGTTATTAATTATTTGCAATGAACAGTTAACTACTAGTAGACAATAACTAAAGTGTTACTAATTATTTGCAGTAAACAATGAGTCACTAATAGATAATAAGAAATTGTTACTAATTATTTGCAGCAAACAATTAACCACTAATAGATCATAACTAATTTGTTACCTTCAGGCGGAAACAAACAAGCCCCATAGTGACTTTGCCAAGTACTTCAAACTGATTGTCATTCTGTACGTATCTCTCGAATACCTTCGCCAAACGCACATGCTGTAATATACAAATTGGCTATCATTTTGTACTTATCCCCAAATAGACATGTTGTAAAAATAAAATTGGCTGCCATTTTGTACGAACTTCTCGAACAACTTTTCTAACCGAACATGCTGCAAAATACAAATTGATGGTCATTTTGTACGTTTCTATCGAAAACAAGGATAAGAGAAAAGTCCAGGGAGTGCCACAATCACAAACCGCAGCCCTTACCAGACACCAAGAGAAAGAGGAAAAAGACAAAACCAAACAAGCGCAAATCGAACAGGCGTACGAAAAGCATCAAGACTAGCTCTCTCTCTCTTCCCCAAGCGAGGTAATCGCAATGCTAAAAGGACTAAAAACACAATCACAAAATAACACAAGGCAAGACATAAAACAAATTGTAGAATAAACCACAAAGCAACAAAGAGTAAGACTGACACCGGGATCACCGCCTTAGAACGGTCAGTAGAATCAAACACCGGGGGTTTAAAGCACGTTTACGGCCAACCAACTTCATCCTGGGTCCCAATGCTACACTTAATACAGAAATACATAAAAATAAATAAAACAGAAAGCAAAATGGGCTGCTGTTCAAGGTGACCAAAATGCTAGCATTACAATACAAGAAGACCTAAGCCGAATATACATGCTGCAAAATACAAACTGATTGTCACTCTGTACCTAACTCAAGAATAACTTTGCCAAACAACCATGCTGTAATATACAAATTGATTGCCTTTCAATACATATCTCCCGAATAATTTGCCAAACGAACGTGCTATAATATACAAATTGATTGTCATTTTATACATATCTCTCGAATAACTTTGCCATAAGAACACACTGTAACAAACAAATGGATTGTCTTTATGTACATATCTCTCGAATAACTTAGCCAAACGGACATATTGTGATATACAAACTGATTGTCATTCTATACATAGCTCTCTCGAATTACTTCACGACATTAATTTCATCTACATATCAGTTCTTATCTTCTAAACGAACATACTGTGGTATATAAATGGATTGTCATTCTATACATATCTCTCGAATGGCTTGACCAAACGGACATGCTGTAATATACAAATGGATTATCATCCTATACATATCTCTCGAATAACTTTGCCGAACGGACATGCTGTAATTTACAAATTGACTATTATGCTATAGGTATCTCTCGAATAACTTTGCTAAATGAACATGCTGTAATATACAAATTGACAGTCATTCTACACATATCTCTCGAATAACTTTTGCTAACGAACATACTGTAATATACATATGTGCTGTCATTCTATACACATCTCTTTAACAACTTGGCCAAACGAACATAATGTAATATCATATAGATTGTTATTCTATACATATCTCTCGAATAACGAAAATCTATCGAATAACTTTTTTGAACGGCCATGTTGTAGTATACATACAGAGTGGCATTCTGTACATATCTCTCGAATATCTTGGCCAAACGATCATGCTGTTATATACAAAATGTACATGTAGCCTAGTATGGTTTGGAGTGGAGTCCCATTGTGGAGTCTTTGAAAATGGAGTTTTACTCATGTATACGCTAGAGGGCGTAAGCAGTGTTGCAAACTCCATTACAGCTTATGAAGAGTCTCAATAAAACCGAGACTCCCATTTTCTTATCTTTAGTGCGTTCTTTGTTTCCAAAGGCAATCTATTTGACGTTTGGTATTAAGGCGTTCGAATACTTAGAGCAAATGCGATATCTTTTGAAAGAATGGTGTGGACTGGTATGGTTTGCATTTTGTCTAGTTAATCCGTTTCACGCACAAGGGGTCTATTTACATGTCTGGACAGCAAAGCCGAGATCAACTTGGGAATCCGCACGGACAGATCAGGGTTATTGCTATCCGCTTGCAGAATCATTGTATACTGTTGAATGTATCGACAGCCAGCAAATGTCTGATCAGAATGCGTGGACATGTTAGGTGATCTAAGCACTTGCTGTTCGCATATGTTATAATAATCCTTTACTCACCTGCGGCTTATCTATTGACTATTCTTATGAGCTGTAACGTTCGAAAACGTACATTCGGACAAGAGCGCCCAGCGATGATTCAGATCAGCCTGCGCATTCGCACAGTCTGATCAGATTCTTCACTGGGTGCATTTTGGGTAGCAATGTTTCTTATGCGGACAAAAAGGACTATGATCAGACTGTGCGAATGCGCAGGCTGATCTGAATTTTCGCTGGGCGCACATATCAGAAGGTACGTTTCCAGACTGTGGCCCATGTGTAAAAGTTTGAATAACATGCCCCGTTTGTATTTTAAATCTCTCTTATGGGTTTCAATCAGAAGGTCAAGATAGACATAAAAGATCGTATGTCCAGCAAATACATCCAAATATAACAACAGAAAAAAGTGCACGACGAATTCTGTTTTACGGTAAAAAGGAGACTTTTTATCGGCAAAATGAAATACAGTCGACTCTCGTTATCTCGAACTCGCTTATCTCGAATGACCGCTTATCTCGAAGTGAAAATCTGGTCCCTGTTATAACACAGAGGTCTACCAACAGGCAACAAAATATTGTGGAAAAGAGGAGAAATTGCTCCTTAGGAGCAATTTCTCCTCTTTTCCACAATATTTTCAATATATCTCTAACTTAGGAGTCAAATTACATATTCATTCTATTAAAGGTGGTTGTTCGATTAATTGTTTTCCTCAGTTCTGCAAATCTGATATGTCGAAGTACGGATATCTCGAAGTGTTTCATAGAGTCCCTTGGAATTCGAGATAACGAGAGTCGACTGTACCAATATTGCCATTTGGAAAGTCACATGATCATGTCGTCTTGCGGAAGGTATCTTTATTGCACCTTTGAGTGAAAGTTTAACTGAGATTACGGCCATGTCAAATCGACACCAATCGATATGGAGTGCTGCTTATTGGGTGTCAAATGTGCAAGCTCGATTTGCACCTGTCACTCAAAATGGGAGATTTAGGCCCAAAGTGAAGTGATCGGAGTATTTAATTTTTCTATCTATTCTAGGTCTATGTTTTTCACGAGTAAACTGGAGCCATTATTTATACGCCTTGACTCGTATTGGAGATCCTGTCTAGCGCAGGAGACAAATATCCCGAGTGGTGGAAAATTGCCACGCGTGGGGGACAGTATGCAGCTTGATAGTCCTATTAGTAGAGGCACGGACCTTACCTTATTAATTTCCTTGACTGACTTCATCATAGTATAGATTATATGGGCGCCACCTTGCAAAAACGTGTTATGCGTGCACCCGCGCAGTCTGATCAGAGCCTTCACTGTCCGCTTACAGAATTATTGGATACCATAAAATAAATCAAAGTATAACAAATGTCCTTATCAGATTGTGCTGCTTCACTTGCTGAGCTGGGCCTTCCATCACGAAAACATACCTATATTTTTAACCCCCTTAAACCCACTTTTATATAGTAAAACTTGGGTTTACATGAGTGTACATTATTTTTCTTACTCAAAACATAGATTGTGGGTACTCGTTAGAACCGCCTCGGCGAGTAAGCGAGGTAATCGCAATGCTAAACGGACTGAAAAACACAAGAACAAAATGATACACGGTAAGACATAAAACAAATCGCCTCGTAGAATAAACCACAAAGCAACAAGGAGTAAGTCCAACACCGGGACCACCGCCTTGGAACGGTCAGTAGAGCAAACCACCGTGGGGTTTAAAGCACTTTTTACAGCTATCTAACTTCACCCTGGGTCCCGATGCTACTCTTAATACAGACATACATAAAAATTCGGTTCGCATAAACCACGATATACAAGCAAAGAATACTTGAAAACAGAGGAACTGGCTTGGAACGGTCAGTAGAAAATAAACTAGACGGGGTGGGGATAACAAACAAAACCGAGTCTGCTTTCTTCGGTGTATTAAAACTAGTTTCTAAATTATCCCTTTTTGCTCAGCAGTCCTCTTGTTGGAACGTGCATTTGCCATCACGGCCAAACAAGAGCCTGACATTAGTATCGAAAATCATTATCTTCTGGTCAATGATCACTTTATATTGCCGCGGAGTTCTAAACAATTAAAATTTTATAAGGTGTAATCAAACTAATTGCCGCTGTCATTCTCTTTGAAGTTTCACCGGTGACGGTTACGAACTCTTATCTAAGTACAGAAGGTCGAAGAATTGTTACCTTAATTATTCTTAATATACTGCTTGCTGTTTCACGTGGAACGCAGGATTAACTTTCTGACTTGCCTTTAAATTGTACATTGTACGTATCCTAATGAATTTTAAATGAATGTAATGGTCAAGACGTCAGGGCCCCGTTGTTCAAAGCGTCGTTAGCTTAACAAGCTCGTTAAGGGTCATTTCGTTAACTGTTTTAGTGGATCCAATACACAATTTTCTGATATTTTTGCTGAAAAAATGTGAGTAGCTTTTGCACTGCAAAAGCTACTCACATTTTTTCAGCAAAAAATTTAAGCATATTTGCGTATGACTCGATGTAAATTTTAACGAATCGTTAACTAACGACGTCGTTAGCTTTGAACAACTGGGCCCTGGTCAATTTGATCGATAAATTATACCTGTTTAGGCAGTAACTAAACGTATATTAATAAAAATTATCATCATATGGTCAAAACGACAGCCAATTCGCTCGGCCTATAGTTAGAGTACATCAGTATTTAAATACATAACATTAAAGTATTAAAAATGCAATTTCAAAACTATACAAATACAGAGTTACATTTTCAAAAGCCAAAATGCAGTTTATTCGTTGTTTATGTTACCGCGTACAGATGAACGACGGACGTCGGGTAAAGGAAAAAGACCTTTGCACATTACAAGACGTACCCAGTTAGCATTCTTTATAAATCTACAGCGGGCCGTTATCGGCCCTTCAGGGTAGCTGACGGGCCAATAACGGCCCGCTGTAGATTTATGTAGAATGCTAACTGGGTCTCAATCGGAACGTGAGAATTTCTGACTATATGACTAAATTGTGAACGCCCCAGCTAGCATTCTTTATAAATCTACAGCGGGCCGTTATCGGCCCGTCAGGGTAGCTGACGGGCCGATAACGGCCTGCTGTAGATTTATAAAGAATGCTAGCTGGGTATGCGATAATTTCAGATGAGAACCAATGTGCCAATAATGGTTTTCGCCATTAACTCATCAAATGCCAAATGGACGTTTCTAACTCACTCATTGCACAATTCCATTCTAACTTTAAGGATGAGTCTATTTTTTTTCACAGACGTTTTAACGTTTGACGCAAATACTACAGAGCTTGATCAGACACTTTCTTTGCGTCTAATCAGGGTCTGTTCTGTTGCATTGGCCCCGTGTTTTGAATGTTAAACTTTAAATATTGAAGCTGCCTCTAACTATTGTTTTAAAGCAAACAGTTACTACCCAGATCAGGTTACGCGTATCTAGAAAATGGCCCAGCACACGATAAAACCTACAATAAGACTTGTGCGACCAGCGAAGACTCAAATCAGCCTGCACATTCGCGCAGTTTGACCAGAGTCTTCGCTGATAGCGAGTGCCTTCCACAGCCTTCAGGCTATCCAAAAAGAGATAAACAAGAACCTTTGCCAGACTTGGTGGGTGCACAGGCTTATCTGAGTCTTTACTGGTTACACAGGTCTTATTGTAGCTTTTTTGTGTGCTGGCTCAAGTGACTTCCTTCTCCGCTGCCTGTACACACAATAACCTCTTTTTGAGCCACGTTAAGCAAACATTGTCATCGGGCATTTGTGTAACAGCTACATTTAAAATAGTGCTTCTTTTTTTCCGAACCATTCATGTATGTCAGCATACGCTAAAGTATTAGCCTATAACCTTCACGGCATTTGTTGTGGATAACGAAAGCCCAGATCTGGGCTTCCGTTATCCACAAATGCCGCGAAGACACAACCCGCCCCACCCCCTCCCCTGTGTGTGTGTGTGTGTGTGTGTGTGTGTGTGTGTGTGTGTGTGTGTGTTGCCTACTTTTGAATTGTTGTTGTGAAGTACAGTACCTTTCTAATGTAGCTTTGAAGACCCTCCACACCATAAGACCTCAGAACGAACCATAGTTTTAAGGAACGAAACCGACGACTTAGTGGTATACCCCAGTGCTGAAATAATAAATAAGGTACGTTAAGTTTTTTGTGTGTGTTTTTTTTTTTTTTTTTTTTTTTTTTTTCAATTTTCGCTATATACTCTTTTCATCATTGGTAGGCATTGTTCCGTAATTGTCGCTCTTCCTAAACATCTTCTATACGATTTAGCAGTTGCATTCAGAATCAGACTCCAGTGAACCCTCGTTACAACGACAGCAATTGTTCCCCAAAAAAATGTTGTCATTTTAATGAATTTGCTGTACTAAAGGATCCTTAATGGACAGAATGATATGTATGAAAGACCTTGTTTAATTCTTATTTCCTCATAATATATGTTTTGGATATTTGTTAGAATCGCCTCACTGAGGCGATTCTAACAAATATCCAAAACATATGTTGCTTGAAGATATTAAGCAATGTTTTTGCATAATTTCTCATTAACCGTCACCTCTTAAGCGAATGTTTCGTGACATTCAAATTGTCATTTTAACGAATTTTGTCGTTGTATCGAGTGTCGGTATAAGGAGGGCTTATTGTATTTTAAAGTGCCCGGGGCGTAGGCAGAGATTCGCAGATGGTGGTCTAAACCCCCATAAAGCACAGGCAACAAAAACAACATAAGTATAAAATCTCCAATATTTTCGAGTCCTACCTTATTAACTTGGTTACCCATAAAACGCCAAGTAAACCTGCATCTGAAAATGTCGTCTGTTTATGTCGTCTGCTGAATATTCTTGCTAACTTTTCAAACCTATTTTTACATGTCGGGTCATGTCGAGCGCGGTCAGTTTACCTAACCACACGTTTACTGGGCAGGCTTAGTCCTCTAAGCTGTTAACCAGCATTGTGCACATTCTTTCGCCAGAAACTGACAACTGCCCTTCTTGAATCAGCGGAAAGGAGAGAATGACCGTAGAAAATAGTTCATGATCAATCTCCACGAAAGAATGTTGTCGGACCTCGGCGGAGGTTGAACCTGCGACCTCCTGGTCTCCAGTCGGACGGCGCATCCAAGTGAGCCACCAAAGCCGGCACATGTTCAATGTAAAACCACACTATCCCTTGAATCATTGGATAATAACAGTTTTGCAATAGTTTCGCATACGATGTTGGCTGACAGCTTCATTCCGTTTACATGGCCTTTCTGTTGAAAGCATTACACACACACACACACACACACACACACACACACACACACACACACACACACACACACACACACACACAAACACATACACACACACACACACCCGCGCGCGAATTCACCCACGCATAGTGAACTGAATACAAAGAATATACGGTCGACTGTCGTTATCTCGAATTCCAAGGAACTCTTTGAAACACTTCGAGATATCTGTACCTTGACATATTAGAGTTGCGGAATTGAGGAAAACAGTAAATCGAACAACCACATTTAACAAATGATTATGTAATTGGCCTACTGAAGTTACAGATATATTGAAAATATTGTGGAAAAGAGGAGAAATTGCTCCTTAGGAGCAATTTCTTCTCTTTTCCACAATATTTTGTTATCTGTCGTTAGATCTCAATGTTAAAACAGGGACTAGATTTTCACTTCGAGATAAGCGGTTATTCGAGATAAGCGAGGTCGAGAGAACGACAGTATACTGTATAGTGAGCCTACTTCATAAAACGTACCTTCGTGCACATGCGGCGAGCGAAGATCAGCCTTCGAGAAGCAGAAACATCACGAAAACACGCCTATATAATTTTGGCCCTCTTAAACCCCACTTTTATATAGTAAAACTGGGGTTTACAGGGTATACATTATTTTTCTTAATTTACTAAAAGACATTGATTGTTGGTACCCGTTAGAACCGCCTCGCCGAGGCGTTCTAACGAGTATCCACAATCTATGTTTTGAAAAGAAATATGAAAAATGATGATTCTGATCAGTCTGCAAGCGTGCGCAGGCTGATTTGAGTCTTCGTTGGGCTCATATTTCAGAAGGTATGTTTTCTCACGTTTTGACTCATAGTAAAGAAATGGCCATACCCTGAAATCCAGTTCTTTATCTGCAAGAGATATTGTAAAAAAGCAAATAAACATTTTCAGCTTCGCAGACTAAAACTTTAACCCTTAAAGCCCCATGAAAAACTGCATCTGAAAATGTCGTCTGGTTATGTTGTCTGCTGAATATTTTTTGCAGACTTTTCAAACCTATTTTTGCATACAGGCAAACAGTGTGGACCCTGATCAGACTGCTCCTAAAGGAGCAGTCTGATCTGGGTCCACACTGTTTGCAAAAATGACTTTTTTAAATCACAAGCAGACGACAAAGCAGACGACAATTGTTGTGATTGGCAGCTTAAGGGTTAACAATTATAACGTATTAAGATAGGATGTCTCATCAAGTTCCACACAGTACATTTGGTTTTGCCGATAGATATGTTAATTTACATATGTAGTTTAAACATTTTTTTTATTTGTATAAATTCTACATAACGCAATATAGACTAAGAGAAGCATACACAATTTATACAAATGGGATTCAGAAGAGTCAGAAGATGTAGTCAAGAGTTCAGATATTTAGTGAGATACGAGTAATATGGGTTTAATATTTAAAACACAATATATGCAGATATGAAGAATGTTGCATTCCCCATGTACATATTTGAAGAATACGGTCTTTCTCTACCTTTTATCGATCTTCTTATAATATGATTTGTGCGATGCGTAGATGCAAACTTGTATATTAGTCTTCGACTTTATTCCTCTTAGAGTCTATTTGTTTCAATTTCTCTTTTTTTAAATAAAAGAACAATCTTAACTTATAAGATATAGCTTTGTTTCCCTGCTTCACTGTGACGTTCCGCTGATAAGGTAGGGAACCAATGTACGGACCATTACGAAAACACGCCCATTCAAATATATTGAAGAATTCACCACCAAAAACTGAAAGTTTTCAGATAAAAATTCTGATGTTTTTCACATTTCTGCTCCAAAAATAGATTGTAGGTACTCGTTAGAACCGCCTCGCCGAGGCGGTTCTAACGAGTACCCGCAATCTATGTTTTAGAACAGAAATAAAGAAAATAATGCATTCCCCTCTAAACCCCAGTTTTACTATATAAAAGTGGGGTTTAAGGTGGTCCAACTTATAGAGGTATGTGTTCTTGATGTGAACATATGTTTGTTATTTGGATCTGCATCAGAATAAAATGCGAGGTTTCGCATCGGGATACTACATCTGTTCGGCCATTGCCTTGTAGAGTTTAATCAAATCGTGTAGCTCAAGATAATATACATCAGACTGCGGCGTTTGATAAGGGTCTGCACTGCTTGTCAATTGTCAAGCAGTTTCTCGACTCATAAGTACACATCAGCCTCTTTATAACACGGTTCATTAAAACACGGTTTGGGATATAACACGGTTCAAAAATGGATCCCAAAAAATGTATAGATTATATAGAAAAATCTATACATTTTTGTTTGGATATAGCACGGTTGTTTAACTAACACGGTTTATGCTTTGGACCCCAACAATAGTGTTTTAAAGAGGTTGTGATGTTGAGAGCAATATGACTTTGTCCAAATTTTAGAATAAATGTAGCAGGTAGTTATAGTGTCAGAATACGGCGAACCCGTGTTACAGCGACATCATTTATTCCCAAAGATGACATTAAAATTATCTTCCTTTTGTAAATAATCCATAAGGAGCAGAAAGATATTCTTATTTTCTCATAGAACGCATGCTTTGGGTATTTGTTAGAATGAGCTTTATGAGGTTGTTCGAACAAATACCCCAAACATATATTTTCTAAAATATAAAATACCATGCTATTATATAATTTCTGATTAACCGTCACCTCTAGAGCGAAGGATTTTTGTCAGTCAGATTATCATTGTAACGAATTATGTTGTTGTATTGAGTGTCGGTATAAAGAGGGTTAACTATACTTAACTAACTTAAGTTAGCTAAATTCACTTTAGAGTAAATGCAGAAATCAAACGTTACAGAGAAATACAAGTATACTGATCAGGGCGTGTTCGTAATTCTTTTGACTAGCGAGATCGTATCATGTAATGCATTATGGCTTCAGAAAACTCAATATTTTACAAAGTAACATCTTCTACATGTAAACAATGTATTGAATAAACTGTTAATTATATATCCGTTGTGTGGAAGGTTATTTCATGTTGTGATAGCATTTATAAGTACACTTTAATGGGACATAATTCAAATCGCAATTACACTTAGTACGTGCGGAAATTTTCCATGATTTGATGGGAAAAGGGCATACATTTGTCAGCACTTTCTATAATAAGCTTTGTGAAAGAACAAGCAATTTGCGGGCTAGGGTGTGTGAGGGGAGCAGTCTCTGAAGCATGCAATTGAAATATCTCTTCTCCCATCATTTCCTTACTTAGACAATGAATATGAGAGCTTGGTAAATCCCCGAGGTCTGGCAAAGATAAATAGATTATAGAAAGAATGACCCTTTAGAGCAATAACACACACACACAAAGACAATAATTGCTGAAGTGTCAAAAAACAAATATGTGATTGAAGGAGCAAAAGCTTTAAGTTACAATCATTTTTGTGAGGGTTATCCATCATGAAAACATGCCTATATAATACTGACCCCCCTATTCCCCACTTTTATATAGTAAAACTGGGGTTTACAGGGGTATACATTATTTTTCTCATTTCTGCTCAAAAACATAGATTGTGGATCCTCGTTAGAACCGCCTTGCAGAGGATGTTCTAACGAGTACCCACAATCTATGTTTTGAGCAGAAATATAAAAACTATCAGAGTTTTTCATCTGAAAATGTTTAGTTTTTGGAGGTGAAATTTTCTATATATTTGAATAGGCGAGTTTTCGTTATGCTTCCCCTGCCTCTATGCTGTATACATGTATAAAACGATGGTGTTGTTAAACAACTTCTCTTCTGAAACCACTTGGCCAATTTCCACCAAATTTCATGTCGAACCTACTGTTGGAATGGGATTAAGTGTTTGTGCAAATGGTCATGCTCCATTGATTGTCATGCCCATATATGTTAAAAAATAATAAAAAAAAAACAACATATTTTTCTTTTTCAAAACCAAGAACTGTTCACATGATAATCCTTTCTTTAGTTGCAATGACTGGATTGAAAAAAGTTTGCATAACATCTGCATATCTGCAGAACGTTGTTGTCAATTTGACCATGTTTTGCATGTTCCAGAATATAACCAGTCTCAATGTGATTCCATACAGATTTATTTTCATCATTATTGCCCAGAAACAGGGGCAAATAAAGAAGGCTAAAATTTGAATCGCGAATGAAGGCTTGTGCCGCTTTTAATCAATTGTTGCAAATTTCTTCCATTAGTTTTAAGAAAATGATTTTCCCACAGTTTTCCTATATAAATGTATATGAAACAAATTAGGCCTTGCCGTATGGAACATATTCGGTAAACCGTCCATCGCCGATGGTAGATATAATAATTCAGACTCAACGCGGTCTTGGCAGTAAAGAATTCAGTCATTTTTGTAATTTATCGGGCAATGGCGACAATCTTGGAGACAAGACTGTGATGATCTGAACAAAGTTTCGTTTTTCAACCATAAGCAGGCTCTGTTGCAATTCTGCTTTGTGCGTCCGTGGTTTCTTGTGGCGTTTGTGTTGTCCTTATCTGTTCCTCATCTCTACTTCTTTTCATTACGAAAACACGCCCATTCAAATGCATAGAAAATTTCACCTCCAAAAACTGAAAATTTTCAGATAAAAAAAACTCTGATATTTTTCATATTTCTGCTCAAAACATAGATTGTGGGTACTCGTTAGAACCGCCTCGGTGAGGCGGTTCTAACGAGTACCCACAATCCATTTTTAGCAGAAATAAGAAAAATAATGTATACTCCTGTAAACACCAGTTTTACTATATAAAAGTGGAGTTTAAGGGGGTCAAAATTACATAGGCAGGATTTCGTGATGTGGTGTCTCGAGAAGGCTGTACTTCGTGATTGTAGCATTTCCTGGGTATCTTCACTTATATTTTTTTCATAAGAAGTTTAATTATAACTGACCCAATGGTTTAAGAGAAAGTGGAGTACAACGTGCTACCGGGCGCATAGACATACGGGCGTATGTATGACTGACGGAAAGTGATCACAATGGCTATTCTAGAACCTCCGAGGTAAAACAATGCTTTTAGAGCTGTTCCTAAAAATATTCATATTATTTTCCTGAGAGCATAAGTATTTGTTTAAACTAAGCACAAGTCTGATAGTAGAAAGAATAATTATTAACCCTTTTCCTGCTGAACCCGGATATACCCTGCCTTTGCAAACAGTGTAGATCCAGATCAGTTGGCTTCTGAAGAAGCCAACTGATCTGGATCTGCACTGTTTGCCATTAAGTTTGTGAATTTATGCAGGATCACTTGTTCTGATTGGCTGAAAATTAGAAGTGGGTGTGGCATCTTAATTTATTCAGCAGGACAAAGGTTAACCTAACTCGGCACGCCTGTATAGGCGGCAACTGATCTGTGTTTTATTTTGCATAAAACAAATGAGCCGAAGAGCGTGACGCAAAGAGCCGCCGTTTCGTGAAGTTTTAAAGAATTTTCTGACGTCATTTGTCATTTCTCGGACATTAGACTGTGTAACGTCGTGTTTTCTCATCAGTTATGTTACAAACAGACGTAGACGCATGTGTTACAGCTAAGGAAGTTGGCGGTGTTTCTTCGAACAATGGCGGAAGGTAGGGATAATCTGAAGGCATCAACGGTATTTTTGCCGATTTTGAGTGTGTTAGATTCGAAACAGAACAGCTCTAGTGCGTGAAATGTTGAGAAATAAGTCACAGTTTGTCGGTCAATTGTAGATAGATTTATTTAACAATTCACGGCTACAGCTGCTCTTTTTATTAAGTAGCAGTAGCAGTAATCAGTAGTAGTAGCAACTGTAGTTATAGTGATACTAGCATTATCAAAGTGGCGAGAATGTCTTGATATACCCCGCTTTCCGTCACACAGAAAAAACCTGTTAATTACAAAATGACCTATTTATCTGCAAAGAAGTGTTATGTCTCTTTGATCAGGACGGATAAATAGTAAAAAGTGAAAAATGTGTTAATCCATATTCCATGGTCCTAACCACATGTGTTACGGACGAATTGTCTTGATCAGCATGCTAACAATTAAGAGCAATGGATATACAGTCGACTCTCGTTATCTCGAATTTCAAGGGATCTCACTAAAACACTTCGAGATATCCGTACCTCGACATATCAGAGTTGAGAGAGTGAGAAAAACAATAAATTGAACAATCACATTTAACAAATGAATATGTAATTTGACTCCTGAAGTTTGAAATATATATATAAAATAATGTGGAAAAGAGGAGAAATTGCTCCTTAGGAGCAATTTCTCCTCTTTTCCACATTATTTTGTTACCTGTTGTCATAGTTTCATGTTAAAACAGGGACCAGATTTTCACTTCGAGATAAGCGGCAATTCGAAATAAGCGAGTTCGAGATAACGAGGTTTGACTGTACTTTCAAAGGAGGTAACAGTCAAAATAGCTTGCCTCCATTCTGAAAATGGGTCTAGGAGTAAAGTTTTCCTTTTAGAGTAGACCCTTTTTTAGAAGGGCTATGGCTTGTTGAAGCAAACGGGAAGTCACAAAAGTTTTCTTGCTTGGAGGAATTGGAGAAAAATCTATCAGGTTATTAAATCCCTTAAAGGACCCTGCCTTTGGTAACATTGCGCATAATCCTGCTCGCCATTACTCACAATGTTGAAAATTAGCAAACCAAGATATACCTTTTGAGATGACCTCCCCAGCTAGCATTCTTTACAAATCTATAGCGGGCCGTTATCGGCCCGTCAGCTACCCTGACGGGCCGATAACGGCCCGCTATAGGTTTATAAAGAATGCTTACTGGGTCCAGTCTTCCCCAATCAAGATGATTTAATATTTTTTATTGGCTGGATAAGCAGAGAAGGCTTTACTTGATACAATGTTGCAGTTGGTGTAATTCTCTAGAGCAGGTCTCTCACAACGCGACTGAGCCCAGTGTCCTTAGATGAGAAAATATCAAGGAACGACCACAGTCACGAAATGACCCCCTCCCAAGGCACCGGACTCGGGATAAATTACATTTTGGCACAGAATGATCAGAGAATTATACTCGTTAACATGATCTTAATTGTCCATTGATACTTAATCTGTGTAGACCGATATAAAACCGCAGAACCAACAGTTAACCTGGAGACCTAAAAGGGCAATGGACAAACAGTGTAGACCCAGATCAGCCGCCGCAGAACGTGGCGTCTTGTCAGGGTCTACACTGTTTGTATTAACAACAATAATTTCCATAAAACACTGCTTTTGATTTGTGACTGGCACCCCTATGTGCAACTGTAGGCATGTCCATATTCAAATTAGGAAGACGCCATTTCAGAACTTAGGGGCGAATGGGTTAGGTTAAATAAATGTACTAGGTTAAATAAATGTACATACCATCGTGTTCGTGCTGTAAATAAAGAGGATCAACTGTCAGTGCTGACGTCAAGATCTTTTTATCCCGTACCCTGTGGATTAAAAGACAAAGTTAAGCACACAATATGCTTTATTGACCTTTTAGTATCAAGAAAGAAAATACAATACAGTCAAATACAAAAATGCATGGGACTACTTTGTGTTGGTTTTGAAATATCTGAAGCGTCTCCATTATAAAATGAAACATTCTGGCTAAATCATTACGAAAACACGCCTATACGAATATATAGAAAATTTCACCTCCAAAAACTGAAAATTTTCACATAAAAAAAACTCTGATATTTTTTCATATTTTTGCTCAAAACATAGATTGTGGATACTCGTTAGAACCGCCTCGGCGAAGCGGTTCTAACGAGTACCCACAATCTATGTTTTGAGCAGAAATAAGAAAAAATAATGTATACCCCTGTAAACCCCAGTTTTACTATATAAAAGTGGGGTTTAAGGGGGTCAAAATTATATAGGCGTGTTTTCGTGATGAAACCCAAAGTTGTTTTTATATCATCACGAAAACATACCTATATAATTTTGACCCCCTTAAACCCCAATTTTATATAGTAAACCTGGGGTTTACAGGGGTATACATTATTTTTCTTAGCTCTGCTTAAAAACATAGATTGAGGTTACTCGTTAGAACCGCCTCACCGAGGCAGTTCTAACGAGTACCAACATTCTATGTTTTAAGCAGACATAGATTGAGGTTACTCGTTAGAACCGACTCACCGAGGCGGTTCTAACGAGTACCCACAGTCTATGTTTTAAGCAGAAATATAAAAAAATATCTGAGTTTTTTTTATCTGAATATTTTCTGGTTTTGGAGGTACAATTTTCTATATATTTGAATAGGCATGGTTTCGTAATGTTGACCATTCCAAGGTGGTTCTTTTGTTGTTCTTCTTTGTTTGTGCGTCTGTGTTTTTCTGCCCTTTTAGTATTGCGATTACCTCGCTTGGGGAAGAGAGAGCTAATCTTAGTGCTTTTCGTACGTTTGTTCGATTTGCGCTTGTTTGGTTTTGTCTGTTTCCTCTTCCTCTTGGTGTCTGGGAAGGGCTGCGGTTTGTGATTGTGGCACTCCCTGGACTTTTCTCTTACCTAATTTTTATATGTAGTGTTTGTGTTGTTCTTATTTGTTCCTTATATCTTCTTTATTTGATGCTTTGGGATGTCTGTTCTTCGTGATTGTGGCATTTCCCGGGTAATTTCACTTATATTTGGTACGGACAAAGAAACCAAAAGAACAATAGCTTTGAAATTGCTGAAGCATCTCCAGCATAAGATGAAACAAACATGCTAAATACACTGGTTTATTAAAACAAGGTTTTGGATATTACACGGTTCAAAGATGGATCCCAAAAAGGTATAGATTATATAGAAAAATGACCATAAATGGTCATTTTTCTATATAATCTTTACACTTTTGTTTGGATATAGCACGGTTGTTTAACTGACACGGTTTATGCTTTGGACCTCAACAATAGTATTATAAAGAGGTTGAGGTGTAGTATAGGAGATTTGATCACCTCGTTGGGAAAGAGTTGGTTGGTACTTTGTTTTTATTTCGTTTGTGACTTGTGTACTATCAGTTATGGTTTGTTTGCTCTTCCTCTTTGTGTCTTTGGTAGGCTATGTTCTGGGACTATGCCTCTTCCTGGACATCTTTCAATCTTCAGTCGAACCTCAATGGCTCGAACATCTTTGGAACCATGGAAATTTGTTCGAGACATGGGTAGTTCGAGCCACTGAGGGTTAATCATGGCACCAGTTCAGGAAGCAAATAGCGGTAATTTAGAGAAATCTTTTCGATTTCTAAACAATGATTGTATGTTGAGTGTATTCGATGAGGCGATTCTAATGAGTACACATAACATACAATTCCATGATAAAATAAGAAAAAATCTCTAAATATTTGTTTTCTTGAGCTATTGGAAGAATTTTGTAGGGATTGAAAAAAGGGTTCGAATCATCCACGGTAAACGAGCCATCCGTGTTCGAGCCATCGAAGTTCGATTGTATTTTTTTATTCATCATATTTTTATATGTTGTTCCCTTTAATCTGCTCGGGGTCATTTTTGTGACATTTTTTCTCTTTTCCTAATGAAACGATAAAATCAAACCCAGTCTACTATTTTAAGGTTTTGATTTTTTTTCCAAAGAATGCCAATTTCATGACATTTTATAACCGCGCCGCTCTCATTGATTACTTGTCTAAAGATACCGCAAATTGCTCTTTTGAAACCAGCGGCCGTCGAATGTATATGTATGGCTAAGTGCAGCTTTTTCTATTGACAGTTCCAAGACGGTTCTTCTGCTGCGTTTGTTTGCCATTATTTCTTCCTCATCTCTTCTTTCTTTTGGCAAGGCTGGACTTCCTGCTTCTGGCATTTCCAAGATTTGGTCAAGTATTCATTTGTCTGTAGCGCCCAGTTGAACCAGAGATGATATAAAACTGAGTTTTATGGCATTAAAATGTCAACTGAGTCCAATTCTTTGGCGTTGACACACTAAAATGTATTGCTTCTCCCTATTTTCCTCGTCTATTTTGTATACAGTTATGCTGTTTAAACGGGTTCAGGACAACTCGGCCAAAAGACAAGTCGGCCCAGGACAACTCGGCCCATAAAGAAGTCGGCCCAAGACAACTCGGCCCAAGTCGTCCCAATTTCAGAAGACAACTCGGCCCAAATCGCCCAAACTGCAGAAGACCACTCGGCCCATAAAAATCAGACCAGACACCTCTTAATGTATTAAAATAATTGAATGGTGGCACTTTTATAGCTTTGTACCAGATGAATTCAGATAGCAAAACAAATTTGATCACAAGCTAAGGAAGCTAATTATACATATAACCGCATCCTACCCATCACGCACACATACAATGTGCATGTATCTATCTATCTTTCCATACTGCAACACCCCCTCGCGAGGATCATGTGCAGGGTTGATTGCGACTTAAAGTCCGAGAGACAGAACAAGAACAGAAAAAGAAAAAGTAAAAGGTGATAGTATTAAAAGAACAAGTGCAGAATGTAAAATACAGGTTAAAAACAGCTTTATTGTTGTATTATGGCAGGTGGTGATCCAGGGACCGAACTGCCACACTGAACTGGTCGAGTGTAGGCAGCATGACAACCTCAGTTGGTAGATTATTCCAATAAACTATAGACAATGGAAAAAAAAGAATACTTGTAATAATTAGCAGTAGTATGTATCTGGCGGAAGGCATAGGGATGACTATGTCTTGACCGTCTGGTAAGTTGCTCAAAGTACGCTGGAAGCGGAATGGCAACGATGCCGTGGACTATCTTATATAGCATTATGACACTCGCATCGGCTCTCCTTCCAGTGACCTAAGGCCTAAATTTGACTGCATAGCAGTAACACTGTCATAGTATGAGTAAGAGTGACATATCCAACGAATCGACCTTCTCTGCACCATCTCAACTTTGTGAATATCTTTTTTAGTGTGTGGACTCCAAGTAGTAGAGGCGTACTCAAGCTGGGGCCGAACAATAGTTTTATAAGCCGCCTCACGTATGCCAGAATGAGTAGTTTTTATATTCCTTTTCAAGAAACCAAGATTTTTTTGTGTATTAGTAGTGATTCTGTCGATATGGTGACTGAAGCTCAGATCCGAGGATATGTCGACACCCAAATACCGGGCCTTCTCAACCGAATCAAGGTTCTGTCCATGCATGGTGTAGTTGTACCTGATAGGGCGACGAGATCTGGTTATATGCAAGACCTGACACTTGGATGGATTAAACTCCATGTCCCACTTTTCCTCCCACTCTTGAAGTAAATTCAAATCATTCTGAAGCTTTTCCGAGTCGTCAGGGCCCTGCACTGCCAAATATACTGCAGTGTCATCTGCAAACAAACGAACCTGTGACTGTAAGTTTTCCGGCAGGTCGTTTATATACAGTAAAAACAGGATGGGACCCAGAACTGACCCCTGGGGAACTCCCGAAAGAACAGGCAGGTCATCCGAGCTCTCCCCATTGAGGACAAATGTTTGACTCCTGCCCAAAAGGAAAGATTCAATCCATCCCTGCACGCCATGCACTTGCAACTTGTATAGCAGTTTCAGGTGGTTGACCTTGTCAAAGGTCTTGCTAAAGTCTAGCAATATAAGGTCTGTCTGCTTACCTTCTGTCATGTTTCGTGCAAGGTCGTCAATTAATTGTAGAAGCTGGGTTTCGCATGACCTTCGTTTTCGAAAGCCATGCTGAAGGTCATATAGGATATCATTCTGGTTGAAGTGCTTTGTGAGACCAGAAGCAATGATATGCTCCATAGTCTTACACAAAATACACGTTAGAGATATCGGACGGTAATTAGTAGGGTCCTGTTTGCTACCTTTCTTAAAGAGAGGACAACTTGGGCTTTTTTCCAGTCTGAAGGAACCGTATGCAGAGACTTCTTGAAAATAGCAGTTACCACTGGTGTTTTAACCTGACTGAGCTCCTTCAATACTATAGGCCTAATTGCATCTGGACCAGCTGCCTTTGCAGAATTCAAGTTTGATAGGAGTTTGGCAACTCAATTCACAGAAATCTCTATCTCGGGCATTACTAGGAACTTGCACTTGCATGTAACTCATTTGTCTCAAATCAAATGAGCTACCCCAGTATCCATTTCCTTAAAAACTACTGGCTTGTATTTATACAGATCATGTCGGCAAATAAAAGAAAATATTTAAACAAAGGTTGGCAATTTGTTATTGTTCAAACTTACTAACCATTAACATTTGTCGGTTAAAGGATGACAATTAACACTTAGTGAATTTCAGTGCTGGTCGTTAATTAAATCAAACATTGAAATAGTTTTAGTTTGAATTAAGTCATTAAAGGAGATTAACCGCTGATTACTGATTAAAGGTGATTGGCCGCTGATTTCCACCGTTCATGAAAGTCTCTAATGATTTTTTTTTTAATTTCGATTTTTTCACTATTTTTCATGACTGAATTCAAAGAATTCGATAGATAGATAGATAGATAGAGAGAGAGAGAGAGAGAGAGAGAGAGAGAGAGAGAGAGAGAGAGATGGGTGAGCTGGATGGATCTCACGCACTTTTATTTTCAACATTGAATAAATTTCGATCACTTACATTATGTTGCTATAACCTTCACATGTCATTTAAGTTAGAATATGTACTTTAGCAATCTGATCTAAGACATCTGCATATGCTTTTTATTCATCAGGTACAGAGCAATAAAAGTACCACCATCCAATTATTTTAATACATTAAGAGGTGCCTGGTCTGATTTTCATGGGCCGAGAGGTCTTCTAAAGTTGGGGCGATTTGGACTGAGTTGTCTTTTGAAATTGGGACGACTTGGGCCGAGTTGTCTTGGGCCGACTTTTTTATGGGCCGAGTTGTCCTGGGCCGACTTGTCTTTGGATCGAGTTGTCCGTAATTCGTTTAAACATGCTCTATATTACAAAACAATATTTTTTTCTAAATTTAAAGCATTTTATCCCAGTAAGTGGCAGTTCAAACCACACAACACGACTAAACCTACAAGATGCAAAGAACAAAAAATTTGAAAATACAATGAGGAAGTTAATATTTATACTTAAATAAGGTTTCAAACGACCACAGACCGGAGCTTGTCCCATGTTAAAAATCAAAAAACAGAAAACAAATACCTATAACAAAAACTATTTTCTACCAAACAGCACCAGTGAACAACACAGAAAAAAATACTATCATATTCCCAGAAAATATCTGAATATTTCAGGTCTTAAAATATCGTATAGTACTGACAAGTAATACACATAATGTACGTACCACAATAGCGAACAATCAAAGTTGACTAGTAACCATTTGTTTGGATTAAAGTTGATTGAAGAAGCATGCTGAAACAAAAATGGAACAGACATGAGTCACAAAGTAAAAACCTCATCACGAAAATATGCCTATATAATTTTGACCCCCTTAAACCCCACTTTTATATAGTAAAACTGGGGTTTACAGGGGTATACATTATTTTTCTTATTTTTCTAAAAAACATAGATTGTGGCTACTCGATAGAACCGCCTCGAGAACCCACAATCTATGTTTTGAGTAAAAATATGAAAAATATCAGAATCATTTATCTGAAAATTTTCCTTTTTTAGGTTGTAAAATTTTCAGTATATTTGAATAGGCGTGTTTTTGTAATGCATTGCTCTGTCTTTGGTCGGGCCCACCGGAATCTTACTGTTGGTTTTCTTTTGATCTGGCATTTCAGTTGTTTCGTGCTGTCGAGTCCTAATCGTTGTTTCATCTCTGTTATTTGTTGACATTTTGTGTTCTCGGAGATGTAGCACTGATGAGTTAGGAAGCCTTCATGCGGACTGAACAAATTATGTGTCTAAACCGCGGCAGAAGTAAGGGCGACGATTGTGGCCACGTAAAATCGATTTAAGCCCTCCTGTGAAATACTTTTCACTGACCGTTCCACGGCGGCTCTTCTGTCATGGTTTATTTTTGTTATAGTTAGTCTTTGAATGTGTGTGTCGCTTACATCTTTTTGTTTTGGATAGCCATTTGGACACTTTGTGGGAAAGTAACTGTCCGTTTGACTTCTGCTAGTGATGTTTCCATTAGGGTCCAGGTATTTTGTGTTTGTGTTTCTTTCCCTTTGATGTCTCTGGTGGGGGGGGGGGTGGGGGTTGGGATAATTGTATCGATTCCTGATCATTGCCTTCCTTTCTATTTCAGATAGGCCGGCGTAAAGGACCCTACGCGGACGGAACGCATATTTGTCATTTTGAGCGGTTTCAGAATCAAGTGTGAGGTTGCGATCATGTAAAATAAAAGTCAAAAAGGATTGTCTTTGAAAACAAGAACACAAAAAATCACGAAAATCGGAGACTTGGTTTGATTGAGTCTCTTTATATGCAACACTTTTGTTTGCGAGGCTGCATACGCCACCTGGCGCCGGATTAAGCGGTATTTGATTTTCAAAATAACCAGGATGGAATCAATGATCCCAAAGGAAATAAAATATAACCTGCACTATTTTGATGTACGTGGAGACATTTTACGGCCGCCACACGGCACAGCAGCTATAATAGAGTAAAATAAAAATAAAAAAGGAGTACCTATGGAAACAAAGAACACACAAAATCACGAAAATTGAAGACTAGGTTTGATTGAGTCTCTTCATATGCAACACTGTATTAAAACCAAAGTATTTGTTTCAACTGACCATTTCAAGGCGGTTCCTCAGATGCAATTATTCTTTGTATGTGCGTAGGTGGTTTCATATGTGACGTTTATTTTATCATTGTTTGTTCCTCATCTCTCCTTCTTTTGATGCTACATGAAGCCTGTTCATGATAATTGTGACATTTTCTGAGTTATTTCTCTATGTTTTTCATGTTTCTAACAAAAACAATCATTTTTCCATGCATCAGGAAGTCTGAAAATATTTGTGATTTTGTTCTAATGGAGAATTCACCATTTTGTTTCTTCAATATGTTTTTTTTTTCTACCGACCGTTCCAGGACGGTCCCTCTGTTGCAGTTCTTAAAATTTGTTCGTCGGTGGTTTCTTGTGACATTTGATTTTTCTTTATGTGTTCTTTATCTCTCCTTTCTTTCTTTTGCTTTGTGGTTGTGGCATCCCCTGTCTATTTTCACATACTTTGATTTCGGGGATGTCGCATTTATGAGCTAGAAACCCTTCAAGCGGACTGGACAAATGTCTTGTGTATACCACGGCAGACCTAAGGCGAGGGTTGTGGCCATGTACTCACCACGCCACCCAACCCCATTTTACTGACCGTTCCAAGGCAGTACTTCTGTAGTGATTTACTACTTCTGTCATCGTATGTTTTTGCATGTATTTCCTGGTGAAATTTTTATTTTGGATAGCCGTTTTGCCATTTTTTGGGGGGAAATAAACTGTGCTTTTGGCTGTCTGCTTGCAGTGTTTTGTGGTACAGTTGCTTTACATGCGTCCTTCATTCCCTTTGGTGTCTTGGACGGAAGCCAAGATTGTTATGAGGGCAACAAATGAGATTAAATTAAGAGTAAAGTTAAAATACAAATAAAAAAGGCGTACAGAGTCACAGACTTACCATCCCAAATACACGAACCTAATATAACCAAAGCACTGAAAACACTTGTGGGTCGATTGTCTTTTAGCTTTGGCTGGGAAAATGGTCCTGAACGGGGACTTCTGTTTGATTTAACCCTTGATTTACTGTACTTTAAGCAAACAGTGCAGACCCTGATCAGACTCTGCATTCTGCATCTTTGCCAATGTCCCAAATGCCCAAGACCAGGTTTTACAGATAACCCTATCTCAGCAGCACTCTAATGTCACAGCGACTAGAATAGCGCGGCTATAAATAACCATTACCTGGATGTCGACTAGAGCGCGGTTTGATTACATTGGTCAATGATAATCACGTACATAACTACCTTAAGGAAATTTTGGCGTTTGTAGACTATGTCTTGATTGTAAACAATTGACTCCTCCGTCAGAAGGCTATAACCACGCCCATGCGTAAATCCTTAGACAAATAATATCGTGATACCTGTATTTGTCAATGAAAACTGCATGTGTACCTGTATTTATCAATGAAAAAATACATAGGTAATAATTGTTTGTCTAAGCAATAACATTAACCGTTAACTGGTAAGCTATTTTGGTTGGTCAGATTTTGGTGTTATTTACTGGTCAGGTGATTTCACGGAGGACTCAACTGACCAATTCATACCTCTATTCCTTTAAGTAGATACTGGAACTCGGGACAAATTAAAGCATTTCCTGCATAGGCGGCGTCAATATGGAGCCAAACATTTTCCTTTGCGCATACCTCCCCCAACTCTGATATATTGTCAAACGAACAACAACCGGTAGTACCGAGTGTAGCACAGACCTGTTGAAAGAATTATAAAAACAAATCATGAATAAAACTGTTAACAAAATTGAGCTGCAGCGTGAAAAACCATACCTTCTTACATGTGCGACCAATCAAGGCTCAAACATACACGCCAACGGAAGATTCTGATCTGTCTGCGCATCCATGCAGTCTTTTCTGAGTATTCATATCCGCATGGTGATTTTTTTCTTCCTTAGCTATTCCAAATGCGCCCAGTGAAGATTTTGATCAGAATGCGAGAATGCGCAGACAGAACTGAATCTTCAATGGGCGTGCATATCCGAATGTACGTTTACTGACGTTATGGCTCAAATCGCCAAGTATTTCCGTCTTCAGTTCAAGAAAAACGTTTTGCGGATGCATGATATATGTACAGTCTGTCACCGGAGAAATGTATAACGTTACCATATTGACCAGCGTTTCGAATGTAATACGTAACATATCACCTTCTCTACGCTTCCATGGGTGCCACCACACTGCCAATTAATGAAAAATGCAACATTGTGATGAAATCACTTTGTTTCCTCATGAAAAGAAAATAAATATAAAAATACCTAGTAAAGATCACAATAGCGGAACGCAGCCCTTCCAGGACACCGGATAATGGTTCATCACCGTGGCTTTACCTGTGGGTTTCACACATTGAGCTAGGGAGCCTCTAGATGAGACAAACATTCATTGGTTTTGTTGTTGTTGTTTTAGTTAACATTTGCACCATAGGTGAAGTTTTTGTACCAGTAAAACCAATTTAACGCCCACTATCCCTCCCCTTTTATTACTAAACATCCTAAGTCGTGGTTCCGGTTTTGTTTGTAATTGGCGTGGCTTTGATGCTGATCATTAAACTTGTTTCATAATTTTTCCTGTTCGTTGTTGTCTTATTCTAGTTGTTTTTTTAATGGATCCTGTCTAGCATTATATCCAAGTTGTTAGGGACTTTTCTCCTTTGCACAGTCTGTCTGAAGCTCCAATGGTCGTAAGCGCGAATCCCAGCACAGTCACAGAACTTTCGTGGAGATTGACTATGAAATCAATTCTTAGATCATTTTCCCGCTTTCGCTGATTCAAAAAGGGCAATAGTCAGTTACTGGCGAAGGAATATGCACATGTATTGGCTAACCGCTTAAAGTATTATGCCTGTTTAGGACAAATAGTAACTAGGTTAACTTATCGGCTCGTCATGATATTAAAGAGCTGTAAAAGTGTCTTGTATTTGTTTGTTCTTGTGTTTGTCAGGGCTTTTAGCACTGCGATTACCTCGCTTTGGGAAGAGAGAGATTATCTTAATGATTTACGTACGTATTTTTTTTTTTTTTTTTTTTTGTTTTTTTTTTTTTTTTTTTGTTTTTTTTTTTTTTTTTTTTTTTTTAATTTGTACTTGTTTGGTTTGTCTGTTTCCTCTTCTCTTGGTGTCAGAGAAGGACTGCGGTTTGTGATTATGGCACCCCCTGGACTTTTCTCTTACCTTTTTTTTTTATCTTTTTTTTTTTTTTTTGGCTTGTGGCATGTGCACTGTCTGTCATGGTTTGCTAGCATTTCCTTTTGGTGTTATTTGTAGGCTGTATTTGTGATTACGGCAATTTCTTTGATATCTTCTATACGATTTTTAGTGAGGTGATTAATTAAGACCATCGTAAACAGAATGTATAAACGAAAACGAGCTTCGACAGATATACAGCCTTCGAACAATCAACAGAAACAGCTGATGTGAGTTTAGAGTGGCATGCCGTTCCATCGGCGACAACGACAGTTCTTAATCCCGACACCATTCCAGCTACACATAAATGCTGAATCAAAACAAGCTCCCTAATTCATCAGTGGATGAACACAGAAAGCCATATGAATTACAGTCAAACTTCAATGCCTCGAACACCTTTGGGACTATGGAAACTTGTTCGAGCCATGGGTAGTTCGAGCCAATGAAGGTTAATCATGGTGCCAGGTCGGGAAGCAAATATCAGTAATTCTAGGAGATCTATCGATCTTCTACACAATAATTGTATGTTGAGTGTATTCATTAGAATCGCCTCTTCATTGTGAGTGTACTCATTAGAATCGCATCGAAGAGGCGATTCTAATTACACGCAACATACAATTTCATAATGAAATAAGAAAGCTTCCTTAAATATTTGTTTTCTTGATCTATCAGAAGAATTTCGTAGGGACTCAAAACCGAGTTCGAATTAGCCACGGTGAACGAGCCATCGGTGTTCGAGCTATTGAGATTCGACTGTACCTTCTCAACTCACTAAAGGCAAAAGATGAGGGCTTAACTACCAATTGTAAGTTAGCGCAAAAGAAACCTTAGTAGAACCAGTGTGAGCCCGACCACCGGCAGGTAATCACACATAGCATTTTTTTAAATTTTATTTTCCACTCGTACTTTGTCTTATATACAGTAACTATTCAATGACTTAAACACCGATCGCTCAATTACCGTTGCTGAATCGAACTCATTTTTTAGTCCCTTGGAAATTTAGCTCAATAATACAAATATTTAGGAATAGTCTAAGGATTTTGTCTTATTCTATCATAAAAATGTATGCTGTGAGTACTCATCATCGAGGTGATTCTAATGAGTACACTCAATATACCATCGTTTTGTAGAAGGTATCCCTGGTATTCCCATTTGCCTCCCCACCTGGTGCTACGATTAACCCTCAGTGTCTCGAATTATTCACGTCTAGAACAAATTCCCTTGTTCCCAAAGATGTTCGAGCCACTGAAGTTCGATTGTATTACTTACTGCGGAGGCTGGTGTATTCCCTTTACATAAATACAATGAATAAGTCATTAATATACCTTGTACAAACAAACGGACGAAGCTTTACATACAGACGCAAAGTAATATTATAAAAAAAGAAAACAACATTAAACGTAATTAAAACGATACTTACATAAAATGGAATGAGTCCCATTCGGCGATCTTCCTGGAAAAGAAATTAAAAAATATATGAAGCTGTTTAACTTCACTACTGCTGATATTCAGTGCTGTAAGGTGGCCTTATGTCTAGAAACTTCATCATAGTGTCGATTATATTTTATGGTCTTTTGGGATCACTGATTCAGTTTTCATGTAATTGTGTAAAATAAGTGTTTTGCTCAACACATGATGTGAGCACTGTTGTTCGTGAACAGACTCACACAAAAACACGTATGTTATTTTTGTTTCAGGCACTTGTTCCTTGATTCCAAAGGATTTCTTTTTACTGAATATATTGTAATAACAGCTGAAAAGGTAGGCGCATGCAGAGTTCAGCAAATGATTACATAGATATTTAGTTAACAATACATAAAGTGGTGCAGGGTACATATCTCAACGGCCACAGCATGTAAATATTGTTTGAAAGACCTTCCCAATCAAATTCCTTGAATGCCACTGGTTTATGACAGTATTAAAATATGTACGAAAAACACATACAGAGAGTGAGACAGAGACAGACAGACAAACAGAGAGAGGCAGACAGAGAGAGAGAGAGAGACAGAGAGAGAGAGACAAGGAAGACAGAGAGAGACAGGCAGACAGAGAGAGACAGGCAGACAGAGAGACACAGAGAGATGAAGTAAATACATGTAGTAATGTCGGAAAATAGAGACCACCGAGGCTGGGACTACAGCCAAGCCACTACCACAGCTATGACGTATTGCTTGCTAGTTGTTAGACTGGCTTCAACGTTTTCTACTTCTGATTTTCTTTGCCCTGACTTTTAATGTGTACTGTACCATGGTCTGTTTGCTCTTACTCTTGTTGTCTTTGACAGGCTATATCTGTGATTGTGTCTATTCCTGAACATCTTCTATGCTGTTTTTAAATATTTCCTTGACCTCTGACCCCATTAAAGTAGACCCCATTCCTTATATAACTGATACACCACAACCTCTTTATAACACTATTGTTGGGGTCAATAGCATAAACCGTATTAGTTAAACAACCGTGTTATATCCAAACAAAAAGGTATAAATTATATTGAAAAATGACCATTTATGGTCATTTTTCAATATAATCTATACATTTTTTGGGATCCATCTTTGAACCGTGTTATACCGAAAACCGTGTTATAACGCACCGTGTTATAGAGAGGTTGTAGTGTACATTGAGGGGTTATCACATTCCTAAGGGTAAAGTCAAGCATAGGTTTAATTGAAGATTTAACGAACGAAATTAACCCTGAAATCCCATACTTCACCATAGTGCAGATTACATTTGTACTTCACCATAGTGCCGATTTCAGATGTACTTCACCATAGTGCAGATTACATTTGTACTTCACCATAGTGTAAATTACATTTGTACGTCACCATAGTGCAGATTACATTTGTACTTCACCATAGTGCAGATTACATTTGTATTTCCTTTGGGATCAAGAAACAACTATTCACCTCTATAGCACGTTCCAGCGTGTGTCCCCGTAAGGAGTAGTTTTCGTCTACATCCAGCTGTCGCATTTTCACTAGGCCTATCATACCAGCCTTCTCAACACAGGAATGTGCCTGAAACGGAAAAAAAATGTTAACGTTCAAAGGTATCAAGGTCTTTATTAACCCTAGTCCTGCTGAACCCGTATATACCCTTCCTTTGCAAACAGTGTAGATCCAAATCAGTTGGCTTCTGAAGAAGCCAACTGATCTGGATATGCACTGTTTGCCATTAAGTGTATGAATTTATAGCAACAATCTGCATCAAGTAATCTGACTGGCTGAAAATTAGAAATAGGTTGGCTTTATTTATTCAGCAGGACAAGGGTTAATGTTTGATAGCATATATCATTACATTTCTGGTGCCTTATATATGATAATAAGACTCAAATGAAAACACACTCCGGCAAGAAGGCATGTCCGAAGTTGAATTTTATGGCGCCGTAGTCTTTAAATACAGAAAAATTGCTGGCAAAGCTGAATTTTCAATACAAGTTCAAAAGATTGTCACTCGCAACAAGGAAGGTTACAGCATGGATATTCTACGACAAACTGCATGCATGGTTGTAAATCCAATTATGCTTGATAGTTTTGCTTCCCTCTTTAATTGTACGCCGGTGGGTAGGTCCTTAGACATCTCCCTCAGCAATCTGCTTCAAGCGGTCGGTGCTTGACTATTTATGTCTGTGGACGGGCTCATCGTGGTCCTGTTTGTAGTTTACTTGTGTTCTGGCTTCAGATCCTATTGACCCCTTTGCTTTCAGCATAGTGTTTTTGATTATATAACTGTTTCACTAATTCTTCTGTTTGCAGTTCGTCTTTGTTTTCGTTTGTGCGTCTGTAATCACGAAAACATACCTATATAATATTGACCCCTTTAAACCCACTTTTATATGGTAAAACTGGGGTTTACCGGGGTTTACATTATTTTTCTTATTTCTGCTCAAAAACATAGATTGTGGGTACTCGTTAGAGCCGCCTCGCCGAGGCGGTTCTAACGAGTACCCACAATCTATTTTTTGAGCAGAAATATGAAAAAAAAATCAGAGTTTTTTTATCTGAAAATCTTCAGTTTTTGGAGGTGAAATTTTCTATATATTTGAATAGGCGTGTTTTCGTAATGGGATTCATATGTGGCGTTTGTGCTGTCCTTATTTGTTCCCCATCTCTCCTTTCCGTGCCTCGGCCTCGGAAGGGTTGTGTTTCGTGGTGGTGGCATTTCCTGGGTATCTTCACTTATATTTGTATTAATGTTTGATAGAAGCTATCATTATATTTCAGATATACTTATACTGAGAGGCAAAAATAAGTATATAGGTATTTTCTTTTTATTTGTCACCAGGTTTTAACATATGTACATTAATTGTTGATATCATAGTTAAGAACAATCATTTACGCATAATTTGCAACCATTTTCTCTATCAAAGAGCAAAGAAATGACATTTACAGAAACGAATACGGAGTCTAAATCGACATTTGCTTATGACTAGCTTCCCTTTAATAGTGCAATTTGGACAAAGAAACTTACATTTATGCATTTGTATTGCATTCAGTCGATGAAAGGATAAAAATGCTGTAAGGACATGTTTCAACTTCAAATGTATAACACAGTACACTGTCAAATGTCTTCACCAAGGACATGACGTTTTTGACATTTTTGTTCCCATCACGGAAACATATCTATATAATTTTGACCCCCTTAAACCCCACTTTTATATAGTAAAACTGGGGTTTACAGGGATATACATTATTTTTCTTATTTCTGCTCAAAAACATAGATTGTGGGCACTCGTTAGAACCACCTCGCCGAGGCGGTTCTAATGAGTACCCATAATCTCTGTTTTAAGCTGAAATGTGAAAAAAATATCAGAGTTTTTACCTGAAAGTTTTCAGTTTTTGGAGGTGAAATTTTCAATATATTTGAGTAGGCGTGTTTTCGTAATGTCTTCTGACGGAATGCACTGGATTTCTATGGGACATTAATTGACATTGTTCCGTTAAATAAACGGTTTTAGAAGATTCCATCTGTATGTGGTACAAGGAGACTAAGCCACGCAACTCGTTTTCGAAAAATTCAAGTGAAAACGACCAACATCACTTCAGATATAGACTCTTTAAATTCCCTATTGTTTTCATTCAAAGGGAGATAATTTGAGACATGAAGAAATTCAAAGTCAGCTTGACGTCATTTGATGGGAATTTAGAATTAAAGAACGTCATGGTTTTACTCACAGACATTTGTGCAAGACATTTATGAAAAGTAAAATGACATTTGTTTTATACAAAGTGAGTTATGACTGGAAATGCTGTTTTTCATTAAAGGCTCATAACTCCATAATTTATGACTGCGGAAGAATTATCTTTGTGATTTTCTGAGACAGACGTTTAATAAAAATGACCATGAAAATATTTTAACGAAAAAAATACAAGACAAGCCGGTACTCAAAACTCAAATCTGTATACTTTTTTATTGCCTTTGAGTATATATATATATTAATCTATGAGACTTTACTGGTGAGGTATAGGACCCTATTTAAATCGATTTGTTTTTAATTTGGGTTCTAAAACGAGTCATGAGAGCAATGAACGCACTCACAATCCTGAAAACAGCTGAAATGTCAAGTGGAGAATTAAAGGTGAGGTTTCGCGTACCTAATACAGGTTGAAGCGCCCAAACCCCTCTTCCCCTTCCACTATTTCTAGTGACAATTACAATGGCGGTTCCTTCGATGTTAATGCAACGTTGTGAAAACTTCATTTGTCCACTGAGTATACTCTGCTTTCACTTTAAACAACGATAACATACCAGCGTTGAGGAATAAGCAACTAGTTTTGATAAAACAAGTCCATCGTCTATATACGGACAGCTCTTCTCCCTCTTTATGGTTGAATGGCGAGCTGCTAACAAGGTTACTAAGACACACTCGCTTGCCGAGCCCTGTAATATAGCAAAGTGAAAGACGTCAGAAGGCTTTGATATAACACAAATGAAACTATGCTAAGATCGCACAGGTTTGTAAGTGAATGTTGGACTAGACCCACCATTTCTATCGCAGAATATCAATGTATAGAATACCACATCCATAGTTGTATAATCGCTTAACGCAGTTGGATTGAGTTCACCAGGGCTGCCTTCAGAAGTACTAAGTGACATCGAATTGTTTGCCCTGGATCCCTGTACGTAATGAAAGCGCCAAACAGAGGCAGGGGCCCAGGACAAAACACTCGCGGATAATTTGCACTTCTGAACGCAGACCAGGTCTGCGTTTAATAAAGCAAATCACTCGCGAGAGCTTTTCTAAAACTATTTTGCATCTTCTTATGTGATCTTCTTACGTGATCCATCTTATGTAACCTCAAATTAGAGAGTAACCGCTTTTCTCGTTGGCGAGACTTGGTATTAGATCGAGTAAATTATATTCGTTTTGTGTGTTCTTTGATTCCAAAGGCGACCTTTCATATATTTTTTTTTTATTTTACTTCAGCGTGTGGCGGCCGAAAAATCCTTCCCTTACTTCATCATTGTGCAAATTTATATGTTTATTTCCTTTTGGGATCACTGAGTCTATTCTGTTTACTTTGAAAATCGAATACTTCTTAAAAAAAGGTCAAAAGAAAAGTCCAGGGAGTACCACAATCACAAACCGCAGCCCTTCCCAGACCCCAAGAGGAAGAGGAAATCAACAAAAGCAAACAAGCACAAATCGAACAAACATACGAAAAGCACTAAGATTAGCTCTCTCTTCCCCAAGCGAGGTAGTCGCAATGCTAAAAGGACTGAAAAATACAAGAACAAAATAACACAAGGTAAGACATAAAACAAATCGCCTCGTAGAATAAACCACAAAGCAACAAAGAGTAAGACCAACCGGTGCTGCGTGGGGGGGAGGGGGGGGGGGGCGGGGCGGGGTGGGAAAGGCGGCGTATGCGGCCTCGCACGCAAACTATATTGCTGAACTACATTACGAAGAGACTTAATAAAATCGAGTCCGACTCTCCAATTTTAATTATCTTGTATATCCACCTGCAGGTTTCATAAGGTAACCATCTTTTCAAACAGAAAACTTCCATACGTGATCCTCTCCGACGGCAATGAAGCTATTTGAGCCAATTCTGGCAAAACCTTGTTTGGTTGTCCAAATCATACTTTATAAAACGAATAAATCAGAAGCTCAGATTGTCTACCAATTCTATAAAAACGTTCATAAAAAATCAGCCATCTTGGACATTAATTTTTATTCTTGTAGGAATACGCAGGAAATGTACTTGACATTATGTGAAAAGGATACAGAATAACAATTTAGCCTCAGACAGTATTTAAGTTCTAGGACGATGGCCCTGGTGTTGTTTATTCTTTATGTGCCTTGTGGCCTTGTGGCTACTCGCTGCGGGACGTTTTTTTTTTTTTTTTTCTTTCTAGTTTTGTTTGTCTAATTGTTGTATTAAGTGGATCCTGTCTAGCATTTTGATCTCCTTTGCGGGGAAGAAGGGGCTAGTGGTCATCACAACAACATGTCTATAAAATGTTGACCCCCTTAAACCCCACTTTTATATAGTAAAACTGGGGTTTACAGGGCATTATTTTTCTTATTTCTGCTCAAAAACATAATTTGTGGGTACTCGTTAGAACCGCCTCGCCGAGGCGGTTCTAACGAGTACGACAATATATATTTTGAGCAGAAATATGAAAAATATCCGAATTTTTATCTTAAAAAATTTCATTTTTTGGTGGTAAAATTTTCAGTATATTTGAATAGGGTTGGTTACGTAATGTTTGCGTTTTTGTCTCGGTTTGTTTGCTCCACCTATTGGTGGCATTGGTAGGCTATGTTAAGTGATTGTGGCTCGGTCCGGACATCTTCTATACAATTTGTTAACCCATTTATGCCGAGTAGACTCTTCTACTTCAGTTCTTTGGACGAGTCCATTTCCATTATAAGGGGTGTCTGGTTAGTTTTTTTTTTTTTTTTTTAATCACGATTTTATATATATTTCTGTACTTAATGCAAACAGTGTAGACCCTGATCAGACGTTGCAGAATGCGGCGTCTGATCTGGGTCTACACTGTTTACCAATGTCCCATTCATGAGACGCTAGGATTAAATGGGTTAACCGTTCTTTAAATTACATGGTCGTTTTATTTTTGCTTTCAGTTTCTGTGAATAACATAATCCAGTCATCTGTAAACGAGAAGGATCAACTCATTGACTTTGGCCCCGCAAAGTGACTTATATTAACCCGCATAGTGTCACACAGCTTTCAGATTAGCATATCATTTTTACCGTAAATACTCAAATAACCAAACCCCTGATTGTACTTGTACTAAAACATGATTATGCACAGATTTGTGTATTTGGAAATGCGTGCAAAAATGTTGAGTGAATGCAAAACAGTGTAAACATTGATTAGTTTTATCTGAGTTCCAAACTGATGTGCGATTGTTGCTGTCTTAGTATTTCGAGCTGTGTCGTCGGGACATATACACGAACAGCAAAACTCGAGATTAACAAGCGATGTCGGTCATTCTCTCCCTTCCACTGATACAAGAAGGGCAGTTGTCAGTTTCTGGCGATAGAATGTGCACAATACTGGTTAACCGCTTAGAGGACTAAGCCTGCCCAGCAAACGTGTGGTTAGGTAAACTGACCGCGCTCGACATGGCCCCATTGGGTTGACTGGGCCGTAAAACCTCAACACAAACAAACAAACAAGCGGAGTTGATTTTTTTTTCAGTATAAAGTGATTCTGTTGGCAGACAATTGAAGTCCAGGCTGATCTTGGCATTTGCAGCATATGCATCGAATGCACATTTACTTGACTGGATCTATTAATTTTGATTCGTTCAACTGAAGTAAAAAAACCTGTGAAAAATAAAAAAAAAAATGGTTTGGAGGCGCCAGACGGCTTATTCGTGTAGCAGTTTACATCACTGTTCTTGAACACACACGATTAAACCGTGTCTCATAGGTTCTCTTTCTTTAATACTTTCTTGACATTCAAAGCATTCATGTTTTTTTGTTGTTTGTTTTGTTGTTTTTTTTTGTTGTGTTTTTTTTTTTTTTTTTCAGAATATACTTGCCTTCTTTATATGATTATCTACAGGTAATTTTGTATATTAAAATAATAGCATTTAATAGCACGTACCGAAAAAAATATTAACCCATTTATGCCGAATGGATTCCTATATCTTCGGAACGGTCCATTTTCAGTATAAGGGGTGTCTGGTTAGTTTTATCATTGTCGTGTTTTATAGAAATTCCCGTTTGTAATACAAACAATGTAGACCACGATCAGACGCCGCGTTCTGCCGTGTCTGATCCGGTCCCATAACAAAAACATGCCTTTTGAAATATACAGAAAATTTTACCACCAAAAAAATGAAAATGTTTCAGATAAAAAAATCTGTTATTCTTCATATTTCTGCTCAAAACATAGATAGTGGGTACTCGTTAGACCCGCCTCGGCGAGGCGGTTCTAACGAGTACCCACAATCTATGTTTTTGAGCAGAAATAAGAAAAATAATGTATATCCCTGTAAACTCCAGTTTTACTACATACAATTAAGTGGGGTTTCAGTGGGTCAAATTATATAGGTATGTTTTCGTGGTGCACACTATTTGCTGTTGTCCCTTTTATGGGACGCTAGGCTTAAATGGGTTAAAACTAGTCGCAACGTCAAAAAACGTACCCGCGGGCATGTGCGCCTGCGCATTCACGTAGTCTGACCAGAATCTTCACTGGGCGCATTTTGGATAACCAAGGATGCAAAAGTTCATCATGCTGACAGCGAATATTCTAATCAGACTGCGCGGATGCGCAGGCTGATTTGAGTCTTCGTTGGGAGCACATGTCAGAAGGTTACGGCTCTAACGTTTCGGCTCAAATAACGTTGTGAGAGAAATATACCTGGATGACACCACCGCCACGCCCACTTTCATGTAAAAATGCTGTTGGCAATCGAATCAACTTTGCTGAAAAAAAGGAAGAAAAATTGGCTGTTCAAATTTTATTCTGTTTTAAGAGACCGGATATGCGCATTTCATTTTTTTTTTTTTTTTTTTTTTTTTTTTTTTTTGCAATTATATACAAGGGAGATAACTCTTAAAACTTCCTGTTTCCTTTCTGCACAGCAAGGCCCTTCTGAAAAGGGGTCTATTCTAAAAGGAAAAACTTTGCTCCCCTTGGCAGCAAATTCTTTCCTTTTAAAGTAGACCCTTTTTCGAAGGGAACAAAGGAATTCTGACAGAGTTGTCTCCCCTGAAAATGTCTCCATTTGCCTGAAATAGTTTCATAGTTCGGAGCGAGATAAAAGTGCCTGTCACATGGACTGACAAATCCTGCTGTGACATATCGACTTGACCAGTATCACGGTATTATATACTGTAACTGCTCACAAAATGAGTTGCCTGTTATAACCACGTTAATATGACAAAATGTTTTCTTTTAAATCAACTGTGGTGTTTGCTTCTGACCTCCCTACGGCGGTGGTTCTTGTATTCTTTGTTTCTTGCATGGCCATTTGGCTTCTCGATGAAAGGCTTCTTCATTGCTTTATCCTGCTTATTGTCTAATTGTTGTATTTTGTGGATTTTTTCTGGCATTGCATTACGAAAACACGCCTATTCAAATAGACAGCAGATTTCATCTTAAAAAAAACTGATAATTTTCAGATAAAAAACTCTGACATTTTTCATATTTCTGCTCAAAACATAGATTATGTTTACTCGTTAGAACCGCCTCGGCATGGCGGTTCTAACGAGTACCCACAGTCTATGGTTTTGAGGAGAAATAAGAAAAATAATGTATACACCTGTAAACCCCAGTTTTACTATATAAAATTGGGGTTTAAGGGGATCAAAATTATATAGGCATGTTTTCGTGATGGATCAATTCAACGAAAATGGCAGTTGAAAATTCCTTTGGCTAGATCTTGTCAATATTACACACAATTTTACCAAAATATCCCATATGTACGAAAGACCGGTAGTGTCATTTCAACTACATTAATTCAAGGTTTCAACTTCACGAATTCATGATTTCAGCTTCACGAATTCACGAATTCAACTTCACGAATTCACGATTTCAACTTCACGAATTCACGAATTCAACTTCACGAATTCAACTTCATGAATTCAACTTCACGAATTCACGAATTCAACTTCACGAATATACGAATTCAACTTCACGAATTCACGAATTCAACTTCACGAATTCACGAATTCAACTTCACGAATTCAACTTCACGAATTCAACTTCACGAATTCAACAGTTGAATTCGTGAAGTTGAATTCGAGAATTCTTGAAGCTGAATTCGGGAATTCGTGAAGTTGAATTCGTGAAGTGGAATTCGTGAAGTTGAATTCGTGAATTCATGAAGTTGAATTCGTGAATTCGTGAAGTTGAATTCGTGAAGTGGAATTCGTGAAATTGAATTCGTGAATTCATGAAGTTGAATTCGTGAATTCGTGAAGTTGAATTCGTGAATTCGTGAAGTTGAACTCGTGAAGTTGAAATCGTGAATTCGTGAAGTTGAAATCGTGAATTCGTGAAGCTGAAATCGTGAATTCATGAAGTTGAAACCTTGAATTAATGTAGTTGAAATGTCACTACCGGTCTTTCGTACATATGTTTCAAGACCTACGATAATTTCCATATTTTTACATTTTCTGCCTCGGCGTAGTCTCTGGTAATGAAAATGGCATTTGGTAAGTCAATTTAGCTAGATCTTGTGGGTATCAATATGCGTGCGAAAGATGATCAAAATATCTAACGGTTCAAGAATTGTTAACTGACCAGGGGCGGGACGACTCACAAAAAGATTATTGGGCCTAGTCCGAACGGTAACTTTTCGTTGGTCGACTTTTCTGCGAATCGTACAATTTCCTTTTAAAAAGGTCTTGTTACATGTATAAGCAAATGAAGAAAATAGAAGGAATTACCCATCCAGTCTAACACAATAACTTCTAATTCCGTGCATGCTGGACTGGCTGCCTGAAACAGAGTAAACACTACTGTGAGATATCAAACCATTTCCCTTTTGAGAGAACATTCTATCACGGCATCTTGCATAAGTTCGAAGACTTCCATTCGCCGCCTAAGTTTTAGCTAGGCCATTTGGTATATATCCAGCGAGCACATGACGTTTATACAACGTCGCATCAACGTCATGACGTTGATCCGACGTTGTATCAACGTTGCGTGCCCGCTCGATATGCTTTTTTAACTCATATGTCAGAAAGTAACTTTATCTGCATTTCGACACTGGTGTGTCCTTGTGTTTCACTGAAGAGGACCGCTATGCCTGCATGAGAAATAAGGGTGCGGTTTTGCGCGAATAGTTTAAAGCCCCCGAACAGTTTCCCTAAGCTGACCCTTCCAAGGCAGCCTCTCTGTTACAGTTCCATCACGAAAACACGCCTATATAGTTTTGACCCTCTTAAACTCCACTTTTATATGATAAAACTGGGGTTTACTAGTTTTCTTATTTCTGCTCAAAAACATAGATTGTGGTACTCGTTAGAACCGCCTCTTCGAGGTGGTTCTAACGAGTACCACAATCTATGTTTAGAGCAGAAATATGAAAAATATCAGATTTTTTTTTTATCTGAAAACTTTCAGTATTTGGTGGTGAAATTACTAGTATATTTGTATGGGCGTGTTTTCGTAATGTCTTTATTCTTTGTTAGTACTTTAGCGGTTTTAAATGTTGCGTGTGTTTTGTCATTGATTGTTTCATATCTTTTCTTCCTTCTGTGCCCCGGAAAGGTTGTGTTTCGTGATTCTAGCATTTTCTGGGGATTTTCATGTCTATTTTTGTGTCCTTTCTAGGGTAGTTTTATCATATTTATACATACATGCCATATCTCACACTGCGAGATAAAATCTCATAGACTTTTGGTCCATCTGGAAGGTAATTCCCATAAAAAAAAATTTCAGATCTCACAAAATTTTCAAATCATTTTACAACAGATTTTATATAGAAAGAAACATAAATCACACACTGTTGTGGTTTTTACAAGCTTCTGACTGAAAAAAAAAAAAAGACTAAACTATATTGGGGGAGCTCCAAGGTGATGTTTAAGAAAACCTCACAGAATTTTGTTGAATCTCCCTTAAAATTTTGCGTTATCTCACAGATTTTAGTCCACATCTTATGGTATGTATGTTATATTTCGTGAATTTTATATTTGGTCGTAGTTTTTCGATGCATCGTTAGTTTTGCGAAGTCACTTCAACCCAATTATACCGAGTGGATTTTTCTACTTTAACTCTTTGGACAGTTTCTTTTCCTATATAAGGGGTGTCTGGTTAGTTTTTATTATTATCATGTTTTGAAGAAATATCTGAACTTAATACAAACAATGTAGACCCTGATCAGACGCCGCGTTCTGCGGCGTCTGATCTGGGTCTACACCGCCAGTATCCCTTTTATGGGACGCTTAGCTTATATGGGTTCACATGCTGTGGTGTTAAATACTGAACTACATTTTACTAAAACAAATATGAAACACTTTTCGGTTTGCAGCCACTACGCATCCGCACAGACTAATCAGAGTCTTTGCTGGGAGCTCTGTTGATAGCCAAATATCTGATGGTAACTCAGATGCAGACTGGTCATTCCGAAACTACGAGGGTCCTGCAAAAATTTTTGTCACTGGGTTCGGAATACTTCAGTGCTACGTTTTATCAAACATATTTTTATTACAAACCTTCCCCCTTTACTGAAACACATTTTGTAAACTTTTTACCTAGTCGCGAAAAGCAGATAAATAGTCTTCTTTTGGCATCTGTTGGAGACACTGATAAATAGCGCTGCTAAGAGAACTTCTCGACGTATACTTATTTCCAGAAAGCATTTTCTTAAGACTTATTGGAAATAAAAAGAAGTCACAGGGACTCAGATCAGGTAAATAAGGTGGATGGTTTAAAACTTTCACGTTTTCAGAAGCCAAAGAAAGACTTAACAATCTCACACTTATGTGAGGAGGCGTTGTCATGTAAAAGGTGGATTCCTGACCATCCTTTGCTTGGTCCATGTTCCAATGTAACAAGTAAATTGGTCAGTGTATATGACTGCATCTATTTCAATTTGAAATAACTCGGTCAGTTGGAAAACAATTTGAACGAAATAAACGGGTATCATTAGCTATTCAACACACCAGTCAAGTGCAGTGAGCATTTTAAAATATACCGGGGATAAAACCAAGGAAGCCTATTAGTGACAGAACAACTTTTTGCACGACCCTCGTAGTCACGTTGCGAATCAATTTATATCGGTAGGTTACTTACCCATGAGAAACCCACGCAGCCGATGGCATCTGAGAGCATGTCGGCAAGGATGGATGGGTAGGAGTTGCCGGCGGGGAAATAGGCGTGGAACTGTGGATGCTGCCAGTGAGTTATCTGCAGTGGGTGATAAAGATGATATAGTTTTCATAGTCATGCAAAACAGAAAAAAAATATTCGAGTGATTTTACATTCAGGGAATTTGATACGCTTTTAAGGGAGGCTACTCTGTCACAACTGTTTTACCTCCCTTCTATAAAGGGTCTACTTTAAAAAGGGAAACAACTCCCTTTGAGGCAAATTGTTTCATTTTAACTCGTTCACTGCCATAGGCAATAAAGTAGGCTTTTGCAAACAGCATAGATCCAGATGAGACGGCTCATAATGAGCCGATAATGAGCCGTCTCATCTGGATATGCGCTGTTTGACATTCAGTCTTTCAGCTTTACATATAAACTTCTTTCCAAGCGATTTTTTGTTTAAAACAAAAAAAGCTGACAAATGTCCCGTTTAAAATTTGACACCAAAAGAGTTAAGGTTGACCTTTTGAAGAAGCGGTTTGGTGTACGGGAAAGCACGCAGGAAGTCACAAAAGTTGTCTTTCTTGTTACAGTGGCCGAAAAGTTACGACGTGTGTCCATGTACCTCAATAAAGGATTAGAGAACGCCTTTTTTTACCACAATATATAATATAAATTGAAATAAAAATCATAATTAAGTCAGAGTAACAGATTACAAAGGTAATTCAAAGTCCGAGGAACCGGACAATTTTGTTTGAATTGTCGAGACTGAACAATCGATAGATAAGATTTAAACACATATGTTTAAAACTTGACGTCAAAGTCGCTTTGAATTATTGAAATTTCTTAATTACTGGTGTTTGAATTATCAGGAACCTAACGTAATGAAGCACATATGCGAACCACGACGTCAGAAAACGGTCCTTCGGTACATTCGCACAGTCTCATCAGAATCCACAATGGACGCACTTCGGATAGTCAATGATGCAAAGTTTCACCATACGGAAAATGAGAACTCTGATCAGACTGTGCCGATGCGCAGTCTAATTTGAATCTTCGATGGGCGCACGTCAGAAGGTACGTTTTTTTACGTTGCCTAAGAGCTTGAATGGGCCACATTGCTTAAAACCCTTGTCAAGCTGAATAAATTAGGATGCCACGCCCACTTCTAATTTTCAGCCAATCTGATTACTTGATCCAGATTATTAATATTAAGTCACATACTTAATGGCAAACAGTGCAGATCCAGATCAGTTGGCTTCTTCAGAAGCCAACTGATCTGGATCGACACTGTTTTGCAAAGGAAAGGTATATCCAGGTTCGGCAGGACTAGGGTTAATAATAATAATAATAATAATAATAATAATAATAATAATAATAACGAAAATTGTGATTAACGTATAGATGAATAGCAATGACCCAAATCAGAGGAGTGCCACAAAATGCAACCGATGGTTACAGAAAACTAACGTTAGTTACCAAGGGCACCATCAGCCGTCGGAAGAATAACTTTGAATACATCAAATGAAAGCGTACTAAGTACTCTTAGAGAAGTAGAGAATGGTAAGTAAGAAGTAAGCAGGTCGAGCGGAAATGTCTTTTCGTAGCACCTCGAAGAGTCAGATCAGTCTGTGCAGTCGTGCAGTTTGATCAGTACATTCCGGGCGCTTTCTACTTACATCATCATTTTATACTTCACCATGTATGAATGTAGATAACATGTCCTGGTGAGACAGTGTAGAAGTGTAAAATGTCCTGAATCTATATTTTTGCTTGATGCGGTCCAAACCAAATTATGAAGAAGAAACTATAGTATTTTCCCTTAATATTCGGACAGAGAGTCCTAAGCAAACAGGATCTACACTGTTTGCGAGTCACTAAGTAGTTTTAGATACATTAAGATGTAGTAAATTTGATATCTTTAAACTCTAGAACGATTATAATTAGGGAAATGGATACACTTTTAAGGGAGACAACTCTTCAAAACTGATTTAAGCTCCTTTCTGAAAATGGGTCTACTCTTAAAAGAAAGAATTTGCTCCCAGAGGGGTGGGGGTGGGAGGAAATTATTTCTTTTTATAGTAGACACCCTTCTGAAAAGGTGTCTACTCTTAAAGGAAAGAATTTGCTCCCAGAGGGAGCAAATTCTTTCCTTTTATAATAGACCCCTAGTCAGAAGGGGATTTGTGTGCAGGACAGCAAACAGAAAGTTACAAAAGTCGCCTTCCTTATACAAAATGGCGGAAAGTGTACCACGTGTATTATCTCCCTTGATGTCGAAATGATTGAGGTAAAACATGGTACTTACCCCCGGCATTATTACTTTTTCTACGTCCTTCAAGATATCTTTGAAATTGTCCCCTTGCTTTGGTGCATACTTTGGCAGCAACTTTCTCAGATATCCGGGCTCCACAGTAGGGGTAACACGTCGGCCTGACAGGGTGTCCATATAATTCGCAATAAAATGTATCATTTCTGTCCCACATGTTTGGAAGTCTTTGGAATCCATGGACGTTGCTGTCTCTGTCTAGCTAGACCCACTCTGCTTTTCTCAATTCATTCAAACACAATCTCTGTGTTCTACCAGGTATCTTTTCAAATAATAATAAAAATAATAATAATCAAATACAGATTACATTTATTCTACCAAAATAAAATTGTTTCTTTCAATTAATAAATAAATAATAAACAATCATGTTCCCCCTGATGTATTAATGGTTTGAAGAAATCTGACAGATAGACGCACACACACTTTTCCACTGGCGCATAGTTGGCTTCACGCGATGGTACCATTATGTATGTACTTAACGACGCTGTTAACCCTTGTCATGCTGAATAAGACGTCACGCCCATTTCCAATTTTCAGCCATTCAGATTACTTGATCCAGGTTGCTGATACCAATTCACATACTCAATGGCAAACAGTGCAGATCCAGATCAGTTGGCTTCTTCAGAAGCCAACTGATCTGGATCTACACTGTTTGCAAAGGCAGGACATATCCGGGTTCAGCAGGACAAGGGTTAAAATAGAAAAGCAAAGTCTTGTTTTATACTGCGTCTATGCGGGAACATGGGCGAAACCCCAGCATTTGGGGTACTATGATTAATAATTTGCCGTACAAAAAAATGTTGTCTGATTTAGCTTTTTAAACCTGAAATAAATCCCGTATTTAATGCAAAATGTTAGACCCTGTTTATACGTCCCGATCTGGTCTACACTTTTTGCCAATAACCCATTGTGTACTAACAGGTTGATTATGTGTCGCTTAGAGACTAAAACAAAATCATGATTATTATGCAGGAATTCTCGTACTACAGGTACTAATCCGCACTAATCGGTCCCTTCTGTGACGTCACAGCCTGTCGCTTGTTCTCAGACAGGTAATAGTGTGGAAATGTTTAGAATTATATAGGAGCCCATCATTTAACTAATAAAATCATTTATTTTCAATAATACAAGATATTATTATAACCTCGTAATACATGGAAAAATGTATGATGGCGCGTTCTCATGACTGAAAATGATATTTGTAACTGATACATACAACCAGTCCGTCAATATGTCAGCTTTCTTGTAACCATAAGCTTTAAGGTTAAATATTCTTAAAAGATTTACTCATTTTACCCACGAATTGGAAGAGGAAGAAAGTCAAGTTCTTGTGGTAACTACTGTGGTCTCTCGTTATCTCGACCTCGCTTACCTCGAATAACCGCATATCTCGAAGTGAAAAATCGGGTCCCTGCTTTAACATTGAAATCCAACAACAGGTAACAAAATATTGTGGAAAAGAGGAGAAATTGCTCCTGAGGAGCAATTTCTCCTCTTTTCCACAATATTTTCATTATATCTCTAACTTCAGGAGCCAAATTACAGATTCATTTGTTAAATGTGGTTGTTCGATTTATTGTTTTCCTCAGTTCCGAAAATCTGATATGTCGAGGTATTGATATCTCGAAGTGTTTCACAGTCCCTTGGATTTCGAGATAACGAGAGTCGACTGTATCTATAACAATGGACTTTTTGTCAGTTCGAAATCCGCCAAAGCTTGCTCTTTTACAGTTTTCGAGGTAAGAAGAAAATTTTTCTCTTTAGTACTTTACACCCCTTCAACTGCATTTCACTCATGTGGTGATGATTTAGTAGAAATGTAAAAATATCACTCTTCTGAGGCTGGCACAATTAATCGGATAATCGATTGATCGACAAATTCCACAAAAATGAGTGTCGTTACAGAATTGCTAATAATCGATCGTTTGATTTTTGTGTCTGTTACTTTACCATATTTACCCTTAGTATTCAAACATCGCAACTCTTTACCATACTTTATCTAAAATTTGAACAATTAAAATTTACTACCCAATGTTATGTATAAAATAGCTGAATGAGTGGCAAACAGTGTAGACCCTGATGAGACGCCGCGTGTCGCGGCGTCTCATCTGGGTCTACACTGTTTGCTCTGGCCTGTCTGGCCAAATATGTACAGTAAAGTATAACATTTGGTAAGAGTCAAGCTCAGAGACAGGTAACATTATGACCAAATCTTCAGTGATTGCTAATCAATCATCGATCACAATAGCGGGACTGATAACCAATTATCTTTTCAGCTCCGATTAGCCAGGCCTACTAACTACTGAAAAGGTTCATCCTGACAGAATATCACATCAATCTAATAAATATATAATTTCGATCATATCCAAACCGAAAACTGTCACAGTGAGTGAAACTTCTTAGATATGATCAAAATAAATCTTCGGATTAATCATTCTAACCAGTCTGAGAGCTAGCTTACTTTCATTTATTTACCATATGTTTTCGATCGCTGCGTCATTATATTAAAAAAAAAAGAAAAAAAAAATAAGAGAAAAGTCCAGGGAGTGCCACAATCACAAACCACAGCCCTTCCCAGACACCAAGAGGAAGAGGAAACAGACAAAACCAAACAAGCGTAAATCGGACAAACGTACGAAAAGCACTAAGATTAGCTCTCTCTTCCCCAAGCGAGGTAATCGCAATGCTAAAAGGACTGAAAAACACAAGAACAAAATAACACAATGTAAGACATAAAACAAATCGCCTCGTAGATTAAAAACCACAAAGCAACAAAGAGTAAGACTAATACCGGGACCACCGCCTTAGAACGGTCAGTAGAGTAAACAACCAGGGGTTTAAAGCACTTTTACAGCTAGCCAACTTCACCCTAGGTCCCGATGCTACCCTTAATCTTCGGGGGTGGGGGGTGGCGGTGGGGGCGGCGGCAATTTCCTATATGGAGCAGTTCAGGGATGTGCCGCTGGAATAGGTATACTTTTCAAGCCTGAGATTATATGATAAGGTATCGATTTTAGCACGAAATTGTATCAATAGCCTCCATTTCTAAAGCATCATTACATCAATAGCCCAATGAATTCCAGTTTTGGCAGACAACTTACCTGACCACATACAGAATCAAAACAAGAGGCAAAATACACATATGTTTTGCATATAATTCCCAAGTAAGTTGTCTGTTTTGGTTCAACTAGTGCTAACTCGTACTAATATTCTTCTATTATATCAATAGGGTATCGTTTTACATGCAAATTATATGAATTGGTATTTTTGTCAGTCTAGAAATTATATGAATAGGAGGTGTATTCAAAGTTCCAGCGGCACACCCCAGCCCAAAAATTTTTCGATTTACCCCCACCCCCTCTTCCCACAAGCTCTTAATAAAGAAATACATAAACATTCGGTTCGCATAAAGGCTCCCAACTTAGTCAATGCATCAAAGCGAAAACACAAAAATCAAATTAATCACTATAATAAACAAAGACGAGTACTCATGGCTAATTCTACAGTATGCCAGAATAAATGATAAATGAAAACCAATAGTTGAACACGGCGGGCCAAGACATAGTCAAGCCCCAACCCACTGGTTAAAGGTGTACGAAGAGGCCGTCATAAGTCTGAGGCCCGAACCGCCGTCGTGCAATTAAAGAGTGAAAAATAGCCATCAACAATGATTGGGTTGACAACTAGGCATGCAGTCTGCAGCATATATCCAGGCTATAGCCAATTCTTTTATAACGGTTAATAAGTTTTCTGAATTGCTCTGAAAAGTTAGATTTTCCTACAAGATTCCTCTAAATCTGTATAATAAGTCACCGTAAAATTCTGGTTCCGATATACCTTGTTGCAGAAGTGTTTTCAGACTGACGCTATATTTTTTTCTACCAAGGCACTGTGTCTGCGATAAAATTTCGAAAACGCCTAACGAAGTTTAAAATAATGATAACCCTGCCTAAGAAGTTTGGCAGTAATGGCTTTATTACGGCAGTTAAAGTCACTAAGATTTGAAGAAGCCCTGGCGAATCTAATGTTGAGATATATTTACCCCATATGAGGTATGCCGGGGGACATCGCCATCCAGAAAAGGGAAATTGACAATATCAAAATCAAAATCGTCCCGTTTATCATAAATTTGGGTGGAAACTGTACCATTAGATATACATAGATTCAAATCTAAGAAAGGTGCCTCGGTATCGGAAGAATTGGCTCTATTTAAGTTGAGTTTTGTAGAGTATATGCGGTCCACCATTTGATCAAAATAAATATTGTCAATATTTAATAAATCATCAAAGATCTCTTGATGTGAAATTGAAAGCCTCAATAATGTCAACCTGAGTTCCCCGTGAGAGAGACTTCATGAAATCTCTCTCTTAACAAAACAGAAATAAATCTGCAACAAGAGGAGCACGATTGATTACCATCGGAATACCAATAGTTTGCCTATAAAGTTTAGTTCCAAATCTAATAAAAATATTATCCAAAAGATAAACAAGGGCATCACAGACGTTTTGACAAGACCATAAATTGTGATTATTGTATACATCAGAAGTGATAAAAGCACATTCTCCGTTGCAAGCCAAATATTGGGTATTCTCTCGAGTAAACGTTCGGGTAATTAAATCAATAAGTTTATCTTTTATAAGATGATGAGATAACGTAGTATACAGTGTAGAAAAATCATATGTAGACAATTTAGAAGCCTTAAAGTTTTTAGATTTAAATTGATTGAGAACTTTATTCTTAATTGACCAAAATAGTTAATTCCGTTCTTTCGTCTAGATCCGAAACTTATTTTTCGCTTTCTTTTTTCCTTTCAAAAACGGTATCAAAACTAGAGAATAATACATTTTATCAGTATTTCATCCGATTACATCTAAAGCTTAGCACTCTACGAATTTTTTTCATAAGACGACATATTGATGTAAATATTTTCTTTTTATTTATTTATTTTTTCTCAGAAAATAGGTTTTGACTTTTCATGCAAATTATCTCCATTTGACATGTCAAATCTTGTTTTATCGGAAAATTAATAAAACCATCATCAATTTGTCGTCTGCTAAATTAGTAAAGGTTAAATTAGGTACAAGTTTCCCTGTAGGCTTCAGGCTGTACGTCATCGTAGAAAGGTTAGTGTCTTTCGTCTTAATGTATAGAAAACAAGTTTGTTTGTTTTTTTGTTGTTTTTTTTTTTTGTTGTTGTTTTTTTTTTTTTTTTTTTTTTTTTTTTTTTTTGTTTTTTGTTTTTTTTTGTTGTTGTTGTTGTTGTTGTTGTTTTTTTTTGTTTTTTTTTTTTTTTTGTTTTATTTTTTTTTTTTTTGTGTGTGTTTTATATATATAATGTTCCATTTTCGCTATATAGTAATCTAATGCTAAAATAAAATTAACATATATTGGTAGATATGTCACATGAGTGCGTTCACGCATTTACAACCTTATGCCGTTATCAGTTACATTTAACCGCTCGTCTGAGGAGAGGAACTTCATAAACAATTTGCTTTCGTTCCAGTCCTAGTATTTTGTATGTTGTTACATATATTGGCGTGTCATTAATTCTGGATAAAATACAATATATGTTTGAACTTTTCAGCTGCATGCGAGGGAATTTGCGATCTTAAACTTCGCAGTACGTACAGCTCCCAATTCATTACATATACTATCATTAGGTCAAAGCCAGAACGTACAGCTCCCAATTCATTACATATACTATCAATAGGTCAAAGCCACTGCATGGCAACGAAGAATGACAGATAGAATCTGTCATTCTTCGTTGCCATGCAGTGGCTTTGACCTATTGACTTTTGTATTTATCCGCGCAAAAAAATAGACCATGTGTGTAAGTACGCCACTGAAGAGATATCAACACAAAAGTAGTGCGACCTGTGCTTGATCTATGGTTCAAGTCTTCATATGAGCCGCTGAGAAAACTCACTTTAATACATATGCGAACAAAGGCACACATCAGTACAAAGGCGCAGGTCCGCGCAGACTGATCAGCGCCTATGTTGTTCGCTGTAACTCGTTTTTTTTTTTTTTTGTTTGTTTTTTGTTTTGTTTTGTTTTGTTTTGGTTTCTAGTCTGGCCTTTGCAATTTCTATAGTAAAGTGATTTTTTGGAATTTTTGTCTAAGAAAATATTATTTCTTTCATTTGCTGAGTTTGAATTATTGATTTTTCACAACAATATTGTGAAAATTTCAGAAAAATTGAACAAGCAGAACTTGTTGAAAATCTGCCTCCAAGTTACCTACCCTACAAATTTCTGCATAATTTGCATTCATTTTTACTATGGAGAAAAGTGAAAATATTTGATGTTTAAAAACCAATGATTAGAATAAAACTTTTTGTGCATAGGTAGTTCCCAGCTAGCATTCTACGTAAATCTACATCGGGCCGTCATCGGCCCGTCAGCTACCCTGACGGGCCGATGACGGCCCGATATAGATTTACGTAGAATGCTGACTGGGTTACGACAAATAGTTTTGCATTATATTATGACAAAAGTTTGCAAATTTACTTCTTCTGTGTAAAGCGCCAAGGAAGAAACGATTTTCAGAAAGATGTCGAAAGCACAGTAGTTTAAAACGTCCTTCTGTATAGTAAATTAACTTGTAGAAATTACATTTTCTCTCTTTTACAAGTGAACTTTGATACCTTGACGGCTCTGTGGTGAAATACAGAAAAAATCTAGTCACTACAACTTTATTTCTTATTATACTGAGGAAGGCAATACATGTTAAATCGTTTTAATATAAATGAATGGACATGTTTTTCCTTAAATAGCGAATGTTTCATTTCTGTTGTTTCCTACCCTTGCCATGGTGCGGTTGACTTATAATAAATTTGCATATATGTTTCTCTTGAAATAATGGTTAAAGCTGTTTCAATCAAAGTGGTAAATTGTACTTATTTTACTTACAATTTTGCTACAGAAGACGCGATGAAGGTTTTTCTATATATTTTAATCCATTTGCAAAATGTCTTCTTAAGGAAATAAATCCATTATTAACCTTGTCCCTTTGATTCCTTACCTTATCTACAAAACATTGCCTGCCGTCTTTAAGCCAAGTCTTATATAAACAAGCACCAAATGTCACAACCTTCCAAGTTCCACTTGAAGAGGATCTATTTACCCTTGATAGGCCTGTCTTCGACAGCAGATCAAATAAAGCGCCCGTGCGAATGTTGTAAAACTATCCAGCCAGAAAAGTTGGAATAATATTAACTAAATTTGTCGTATTGAGTGTGCTTATTGTCAGCGGTATCTGCATTTGGCTGGGGATTATACAATCTTTCCTCTAAAAGGATAAGAAAAGTCATTACGAAAACATATCTATTGAAATATACTGAAAATTTTACCACCAAAAAATGAAATATTTTCAGATGAAAATTCGAATATATCTCATATTTCTGCTCAAAACATAAATTGTGGGTACTCGTTAGAACCGCCTCGGCGAGGCGGTTCTAACGAGTACCCACAATCTATGTTTTTGAACAAAAATAATAAAAATAATGTATACCCCTGTAAACCCCATTTTTACTATATAAAAGTGGGGTTTAAAGGGGTCAACATTATATAGGCATGTTTTCGTGATGGCAATTCAGTTTCTCTTTCCAATGCGGTTCCTCTGTTGCAATTCTTCTTTCATTGTGCGTCGGTATTTTCATATATGGCGTTTGTTTTGTCATTTGCCTGAACCCTCGTTACAACGACAGCATTTGTTCCCAAAAATGTTGCCATTAGAATGAATTTGCTGTTGTACAGAATACGTAATGAGCAGATTGATATGTAAGAAAGGTCTTGTTTTGTTATTTCCCCATAGAACATGTTTTGAATATTTGTTAGAATCGCCTCGCTGAGGCGATTCTAACAAATATCCTAAACATATGTTTCTTTAAAGTATTAAATAGAATATTGCATAATAAGTGACTAACTGTTACCCCTTAAGCAAAAGTTTCGTGATAGTCAAATTGTCATTTTAAAGAATTTTGTCGTTGTATCGAGTGTCGGTATAAAGAGGATTGTCTGTGTTTGTCATTATTATATAGCTTTAAATATTAAATGATTAAAATGTGCGATAAAAGCCGAGGAGCCGAGGAGCTAGCGTACCGATATCACACGATATCGGCACACTTAATCGATATTGCACACTTACTCGGATGCCTTCTTATATTACCGTTACATTACGTTGCTTTTGATGACGTCGCAATGCAGTGACGTCGCACCAAATCTTGTCACGCACATTGGTAGAACTCACATATTTGTTATTAAAACAGCGTTTAAAATGTTAGAAACACCGGGAAACGAAATAAATATTCATAGCTATATAATAAAAGGGTTATTATACTGATATTGGTGAATATTGTCCCTCGATGGGATATCTACGAACGTTCGCAAGCTCGTGTCCTTCGATATCCCAACTTGGGACAATATTCACCAGTTTCAGTGCAATAACCCTCTATTATTTCCCAACAGGCACATAACGTTGAAACAGCATTGTTTCAACGTTGATTTGACGTTGGCGTTGTTGCAAGGTTGTGTGCCCGCTTGGTTGTTCCTCAGCTCTCCTTCTTTTGGTGCCTCGGGAAGCCTGTGCTTCGTGATCATGGTATTTTCTGGGTATCCAAGTATATTTTTCTACATAAGGAGAGCATTACTGTATTGTATCGCATCAACGATACCATTCTAAAGAGATAATATCAATAAATTAAAAAGATTTGGAAAAACGTAGCCGCACGTTTATCTTCAATGTGAACCATCGCGCGACAAAACCTCCCATAAAGCTCGTGCGACCAGCGAAGACTCAGACCAGACTGCGCATGCGTGCAGTCTGATCAGAGTCTTCGCTGATCGCATGTGCCTTCTACAGCCTCCGGACCATCTAAAGAGGGAGAAACGAGAACCCTTGCCGTACTGTGTGGGTGTAGAGGCTGATCCGAGTCTTTGCTTGTCGCACGTCTTATTGTAGGTTTTATCATGCGCTGGCTCCCCAGCAGGCATGCACATGACGTTTATATAACGTCGGCTTAACGTCGATGCAACGTCATGACGTTGCATCGACGTTGAGGCGACGTTGTATTAACATCTTGTGCCTGCTGGGTCATATCTTGTACTTACCCTAAATATTGAAATACCTTAACTTCTTACCATATTTGTCCTAAAAATTGAACAAATTTATCTGACTACCAGTTGATGTGTAAAAACTGCTAGATGAGTAGCAAGCCGTGTAGACCCTGATCAGCATGTGATCCGGTTCTGTATTGTTTACTCATGCTGATAATTTGCCTCCAGCGGAATTCAGCACATGACTGTATGCCGCGAGGCCCCGGTTAGAATTCCGCCTCCAGCGGAATTCAGCTCATGACAGTATGCCGCGAGGTCCCGGTTAGAATTCCGCCTCCAGCGGAATTCAGCTCATGACCGCGAGGTCCCGGTTAGAATTCAGCCTCCAGCGGAATCCAGCTCATGACTGTATGCCGCGAGGTCCCGGTTAGAATTCCGCCTCCAGCGGAATTCAGCTCATGACTATATGCCTCGAGGTCCCGGTAAGAATTCCGCCTCCAGCGGAATTCTAACCGGGACCATGTGATCTGAAGTCAGCACCGCTAACCACTCAGCAACCAAGATGCTTCATTTGCCTACACCTGACTATCGCAATACTTAGAGTAAATATGGTAGTAAATATGGCTGCCAGTTAATCTGGAGCCCTTAAATTACTTGTCTGATGGAGAGATTTTTATTGACAAAGATGATCGCTGTATTCATCTTTCGCTGTCAACATTTCTCGTGTAGGAAGCGTACGTTTTTCATGCATGAACATCGGAAATCAGCAGAATTATATTAGAGAGACAAGAAGAAGTGCCAGTCAGCTAGATTATTAGATAAATATCTCTCGTGTCGTCATCAAATCGTAAACGCCGCCTGTGACTGGCTTTTTAATATGCAGACACAGCCCAATTATACAGTGAGTGAGAAAAGGGCTGTTCTCGTGTACACTGACAACGAAGACCCACTCAGTTCGTGTGTTTGCGCGCGTTCTGATGCGATACCGTACCATTACGAAAACAAGCCTATTCAAATATATAGAAAATTTCACCTCCAAACTGAACATTTTCCGATAAAAAAAACTCTGATAGTTTTCATATTTCTGCTCAAAACATAGATTGTGGGTACTCATTAGAACCGCTTCGCCGAGGCGGTTCTAACGAGTACCTACAACCTATGTTTTTGAGCAGAAATAAGAAAAATAATGTATACCCGTGTAAACCCAGTTTCACTATATAAAAGTGGGGTTTAAGGGGGTCAAAATTATATAGGCATGTCTTAGTGATGATATATAGTTAGTGGACATAATTATTCAAGACTTTGTTACGTCGCCGTTTACGTCAACGTATATATAAAAATATATACTAAAAATATTCCAACTGCTAAATGCAATAAATCTTATTTCAAGAGATCTGTTAACTGTTTACATCATATGCACCACTGTCTTGAAATCAGAGTGTGCATTTTGCGGCGACATCATTAACGTCAACGGAAATCTTAATACTTGAGAACTTATGCTCACTTTAAATAGTAACAGTTACATTACTTAAAGGGCAAACCTCAAAAATTTTATTTAAATATTTCGTTTTCCCTTTAAGCTTTAATTTCGTGTATGTTTCGTGAACTTTACTCTTCCTGGGTGATGTGCAGGTTTTTAAGAAAATGTAGAAATACATTGATTTAACAGGTAACGCCACAAAGTGGCAAATAATTATGTCCACTGACTGTACAGTACAGGTGTATAAAAGCAAATTGTGGTTCAAATAATCAAATCTAGAATACGATCAGCCTGTGCATCAGAAAGAGACTATACCCCCCTCCCGCACCCCACCTCCCACCCCCACCCCACCCCGCCCCTCTTCCCCGCCGCTTGGTTATAACAAAATATAGCAATTTTAGAAATGATTGTAACAAAATACCAATGCTAGTAGAAATCGGGGGTGGACTTAATCCATTTCTGTTCTCTTAAACGCGTTGAATGAATTGCAAACAGTGTAGATCCAGATCAGACGCCGACCAAAGCGGCATCTGATCAGGGTCTACACTGCTTACTCAGGCATAACTGCTCCAATACTTAGGAGGTGTCGTAGAATAATCTAAGAACAGTCAAGATAATGATCGTACAGCGTGGATCTGAGATTTTTTCTGTCCATAACTTCCATAAAGCCCTTTTTCGTCACTTCGCTCATCAAATGGGTCTCGTCAAGCGAAACAGTACCTTCGAACGCGAAAAAGTGGCAAATTCAGATCATCCTGCGCATGCGCAGTATCATTCAGCCTTTGTTCCTCATTGGTGCATTCGGTAGAATCCAATGATTCAGGTAGCGGACAGTGAAGGCCCTGATCAGACTGCGCGGATGCGCAGTCTGATCTGGGCCTTCACTGTCCGCATATGCCCAAAGACATGTTATCGCATGGCCCGGTCCAATTAATACTGGGAACAAACGCAGCGTGTTTAGATTAGCAATTACGAATTATAAATTGCCGCAAGTATTGGAATGGTTTTGTCTTTAAACGTCTACACTTCATGGCCAGATGGTGGTTGTCGGGATACGACCGCCTCTTCAGATAAAAATAGAAGTCAGGGCTTAATGCCAAGCTCTTGCTGAGTTCCGTAGCTTTCCGTAACATTTCGTGGCTCTCTGCAACTTTCCGGCAGGTACATGTATATATGCGAGGTCTTCAAGAAGTTTGCGGGAAAATGTTGTAACCGATAGTGTATTATACTTTTTTCTTCTTCTTCTTCTTCTTTTACAGTATTTTGAGGAAAATATTTATTTTGCCAGACTTCGTGTTACTATTTATCAAGAATTTCTTAATATAATTAGACGAAAGTTTTGGAAGCTGCTGCCGAAAATACAGGTCAGAACGATTTTCCGCGAACATCCAGAATATCCCACAATTTGAATACGTCCGAGCAGAGAACGGCCTTATGACACTGATATAGGCAACCAGCGTAGCTGCAGCAGTTCAGTCTGATCAAACTCCACTATAGTGGTTGTAGGGATTTCTCCGACTGTAAATAGCGTATTCACACCCCCCCCCCCCCCCACCCCACCCAACCCCACGCGGATCGGACTGCACGGTTGAGCCAGTGGACCTCAATTGTGTTAACTCGACTGTCACGGCCGCCAATTATTCTTATGAACGTATGATACAAAAACGGATAAATGACATTATACAACTATTTCATATCTTTCTGGGCGACCTTCAGAGCTACAGCCCCGAGGTTCTGTGGACCATCTTATGAACTATTGCCCGGGGCGATAGGTCATCAGGTGTCCACAGCACCGAGGAGCTGATAGTTTTGACGGTCACCCAGAAGGGTATTATATAGATGTTTTATTTCCTAATTCATATTTTAAAGGAACTGTTGCAAGGTAATTCACGTAACTGTGAGATCGTCCAAAATATGAGCCCGGGTGATAGTTCTCTGAGAACCGATTCAATCTGGCTGGCTTTTGTCACGGGTGAAAATGCGTAGTAACCAGGAGATAGTCCAAAATATGAACCCGGGTGATAGTTCTCTGAGAACCGATTCAATCTGGCTGGCTTTTGTCACGGGTGAAAATGCGTAGTAACCGAGAGATAGTCCAAAATATGAGCCCAGGTGATAGTTCTCTGAGAACCGATTCAATCTGGCTGGCTTTTGTCACGGGTGAAAATGCGTAGAGATAGTCCAAAATATGAGCCCGGGTAATAGTTCTCTGAGAACCGATTCAATCTGGCTGGCTTTTGTCACGGGTGAAAATGCGTAGAGATAGTCCAAAATATGAACCCGGGTGATAGTTCTCTGAGAACCGATTCAATCTGGCTGGCTTTTGTCATGGGTGAAAATGCGTAGAGACAGTCCAAAATATGAGCCCGGGTAATAGTTCTCAGAGAACCGATTCAATCTGGCTGGCTTTTGTCATGGGTGAAAATGCGTAGAGATAGTCCAAAATATGAACCCGGGTGATAGTTCTCTGAGACCCGATTCAATCTGGCTGGCTTTTGTCATGGGTGAAAATGCGTAGAGATAGTCCAAAATATGAGCCCGGGTAATAGTTCTCTGCGAACCGATTCAATCTGGCTGGCTTTTGTCACGGTGAAAATGCGTAGAGATAGTCAAAATATGAACCCGGGTAATAGTTGTCTGAGAACCGATTCAATCTGGCTGGCTTTTGTCACGGGTGAAAATGCGTAGAGATAGTCCAAAACATGAACCCGGGTAATAGTTCTCTGAGAACCGATTCAATCTGGCTGGCTTTTGTCACGGGGGTGAAAATGCGTAGTAACCGTGGAATAGTCCAAAATATGAACCCGGGTGATAGTTCTCTGAGAACCGATTCAATCTGTCTGGCTTTTGTCACGGGTGAAAATGCGTTGAGATAGTCCAAAATATGAACCTGGGAAATAGTTCTCTGAGAACCGATTCAATCTGGCTGGCTTTTGTCACGGGTGAAAATGCGTAGAGATAGTCCAAAATATGAACCCGGGTGATAGCTCTCTGAGAACCGATTCAATCTGGCTGGCTTTTGTCATGGGTGAAAATGCGTAGAGATAGTCCAAAATATGAACCCAAATGATAGCTCTCTGAGAACCGATTCAATCTGGCTGGCTTTTGTCACGGGTGAAAATGCGTAGAGATAGTCCAAAATATGAACCCGGGTGATAGCTCTCTGTGAACCGATTCAATCTGGCTGGCTTTTGTCACGGGTGAAAATGCGTAGAGATAGTCCAAAATATGAGCCCGGGTGATAGTTCTCTGAGAACCGATTCAATCTGGCTGGGTTTTGTCACGAGTGGAAATACGTAGTAACCGGGAGATAGTCCAAAATATGAGCCCGGGTGATAGTTCTCTGAGAACTGGTTCAATCTGGCTGGCTTTTGTCACAGATAGAAATGCGTTAGAAGTCAAAAATGCTGTATAACTTCTCATATAAAAGGTTGGGTAATAAATCGAAAATTCGTAATACTTAACTACTCCAAAATGAAAATATAATCATGTTTAACCGCAGGAAAATGATTGGATCAGAAAGCTTCTAATTACATGGTGGTGTATGTACATGTATATCATCTTGAAAACACGCCTATATAATTTTGACCCCCTTAAACCCCACTTTTATATAGTAAAACTGGGGTTTACAGGGTATACATTATTTTTCTTATTTCTGCTCAAAACATAGATTGTGGGTACTCGTTAGAACCGCCTCGCCGAGGCGGTTCTAACGAGTACCCACAATCTATGTTTTTTGCTCAAAACATAGATTGTGGGTACTCGTTAGAACCGCCTCGGCGAGGCGGTTCTAACGAGTACCCACAATCTATGTTTTGAGCAGAAATATGAAAAATATCATATTTTTTTTTTAATCTGAATTTTTTCAGTTTTTTGGAGATGAAATTTTCTAAATATTTGAATAGGCGTGTTTTCGTAATGTATGTGCATTAGTCAGAGACCCAATGTGGGGCATCTTGCACCTTGTTCGGGAAGATATACAGATGAATATTCATGTATAGAATGACTGAAGATTGCTTTATACAAAAACACTGTACTTATGAACAGCAATTCAAAATACATGTAAATTGCATTTCGGCAAAATGCATGCATTTTGCATGATACATTTGTGAATCAGCAACTGTACCCAGTGGACGAGTGTACAAAGATTGGTAAATATACCGGACTGGCAATGCTTATATCACAATAAAATATTCCAAATACAGTTAAAACCTGAATTTAACCCCTCACTGTATATGTTTAATCCTTCTCTTGCTGAAAACGACATGCCCTGTCTTAGCAAACAGTGTAGATCCAGATCAGTTGGCTTCTGAAGAACTGATCTGAATTTGAACTGTTTGTCGTTAGATACGTGAATTTCTACATAAGACATTTAAGTTACTGCTTCTATATAGCTGTTAACAGAATCTATGTAGCAATATCTAGGGTAGATGGAGCTCTCAAGCCCTGGTCGGCAATCCATCTAGGAGTTGGCAACTCCAAACAAAAACCTGCATACCTGGATTTGCCTGTTCCAGTTATGTAAAGTCTGCTTCGGCAGCTGGGGCGGAAGAAATCATTACTATGATTCAACGGCCCAGATGGCGATGCAGCAACATGTTGTGGAGCATGGAGAGCATGACAAGGCACAAAAGAAGTCATGGTCATCCACTGCATCCGGGCTTAGCTCCAGATGTCCTGACACTGTCTTGCCTCTGGATCCAGCTAGGTCAGGATGAGAGAGTGAGGTTGACTGCACACCTCTCCCTCACTATAATCCAATTCACAGCGCATGTCATCTTAATCAACAACACACATTCACAGCAAGTACATATAGGCAAATCATATATGGGCGAGCGGCGAAGCAGCAGGTGAGGAAACACTGGAAGCTGTAGTTGCGGACCTGCACACAGGTGGCTTGGTTCAGCATGGTCGCTTTCCTTAAGAGCGAAGCAGTATGGGGAATTCGGCAGCCAAACTGAGCAGACCTTTTTAGGATCTCACTGCCCAACCCCTGTAGCATGGGGAAGGGTCTAGAAAAGGTGCCCTAAACAATTGCCTGCTTCAAAACTCCTGGCTGGTTAACCGCGATCAGCGGTAATCCCACTTAGCGGTCAAACAAGAAAAAAGAAGATGAAGGTGATACCTTTAACCATCGGCGCTTGGAATGTGCGCACCCTAATGAACAGTTCTGGTTCTGACAGACCTGAGCGAAGAACAGTTCTAGTTGGTAGAGAACTTGACCGATAGTCGAGATTGCAGCTCTCAGTGAGACTCGCCTTGCAGAAGAAGGGCTTTTAAAAGAAGTTGGTGCTGGCTACACTTTCTTCTGGAGTGGACGCAAGAAAGAAGAGCGGAGTGAAGCAAGAGTAGGATTCGCCATCCAGTCACACCTCGTTAGCAAACTCTCAGGCCTTCCCAAAGGCATAAATGACCGTCTGATGACACTGAGACTTCCTTATCTGGCAAGAGGCATGCAACAATTGTAAGTGCCTATGCACCCACAATGACCAACCCAGATGAGGTCAAAGACAAGTTCTATGATGATTTGGATTATGTGATTTCTGCAGCACCCCGGACAGACAAACTCGTCCTCCTCGGGGACTTCAATGCCAGAATAGGCATAGACCACCTGACCTGGGAAGGAGTGATTGGATCTGAAGGTGTAGGGAAGTGCAACAGCAATGGACCTCCTTTTAAGGAAGTGTGCAGAGCATGAATTACTGATCACCAATACAGTCTTCCGTCTACCAACTCGCAGAAAGACAACATGGATGCACCCTCGCTCCAAACACTGGCATCTCATTGACTATGTCATAGTGCGAAGGAAGGACAGACAGGATATCAGAGTGACTAAAACTATGTGTGGTACAGACTGTTGGACAGATCACAGGCATGTTGTCAGCAAACTCAACTTGCGCATTCAGCCTGTACGACGATCACAAGGCAAGAAGGTGCCAAAGAAATTAGATGTCTCCAAGCCGAAACAAAACAGCAAGAGGCAAGCATTCGTCAACGATCTCTGCAGCCGTTTTGATGCACTGGAACACAGTTTAGAAGATGTAGATGAGAACTGGACAGTCTTCAATCTTCAGCAATAGATTCCCTAGGACAGTATCTCGCAAACACCAAGATTGGTTTGACGACGAAGAAATTCAGGGACTCCTTGAAGAGAAACACCAAAAACACAAGGCTTACCTCAGAAATACCAGCTCAGTATCTAGTAAGACTGTCTATTCAAACATATGCAAGACAGTTCAGACGAGGCTCAGAGACATGCAAGAACCCTAGCGGAGAAAGAAGGCTGATGAAATCCATTCCTTTGTCTTTGATGCACTCAAGACAGTACATGGTCCCCAGAGCTCAGAAACCACCCACTCCTTAGAGCAGGTGGAACTAGTCTTCTGACTGACAAAGAAGCTATATTGAAAAGATGGGCTGAACACTTTGATGGTGTCCTTAATCGGCCATCATATATCAATGATGAAGCTATCAACAGACTGCCACAGGTTGAATGTAATCCGCTGCTTGATGAGCTCCCAACCGTCTCTGAAATAGTGAAAGCAATAAAACTCCTGTCATCTGGCAAGGCTCCAGGATCAGATGCAATACCTGCAGAATCTACAAAGCAGAAGGTCCTCCAGTTGCAGAGAAACTGACAGAGTTATTTCACATTATATGGAGAAAAGAAGCCATCCCTCAAGAATTCAAGGATGCAACAATTATCCACCTATTCAAAAGGAAAGGGAATCCTCGTCTGTGACAATCATCGAGGCATCTCTTTATTGTCAATTGCTGGGAAGATCCTTGCTAGGGTCCTACTGAACCGATTGAATGAACACCTGGAACGGTCAGAGATTCTACCAGAATGCCAGTACGATTCAAGAAAAACAGAGGAACAACAGACATGATCTTTACAGCATGATAGCTTCAAGAAAAATGCCAGGAACAGGAACAGAATGTGGACCTCTACATGACCTTTGTCGACCTAACCAAAGCATTTGACACAGTCAGTCGTGAGGGACTTTGGAAAATTATGGCAAAGTTTGGCTGTTCTGCCAAATTCATAGCAATGGTGCGGCAGTTCCATGACGGTATGCTTGCAAGGGTCCAAAATGATGGCGAGTTTTCTGATCCATTTCCTGTGGCAAATGGAGTTAAGCAAGGCTGTGTACTAGCTTCAACACTGTTCAGCATGATGTTTTCTGCCATGCTTACAGATGCTTTCCATGGTGGTGACAATGGTATACCTGTTAGGTATCGCTTTGATGGGAAACTTTTCAACCTAAGAAGGTTGCAAGCTAAATCTAAGGTGCAGACAGAGGTGCTAGACGAGCTCCTCTTTGCTGATGACATGGCAAAGTGTGCTCCAACAGAAGAGAAAATGCAAAAAGGTGTGGATCAAGTATCTGATTCATGTGACATCTATGATCTAACAATCAGCATCAAAAAGACAGAGGTAGTATAACAGCCAGCACCTGGAAGCCTTACAAGGAGCCGACCATCACAGTGAAAGGTCAACGATTGCAAGTGGTAGACAAGTTCACCTACCTTGGAAGCACATTTTCTAGAGTTGTGCACATTGATGAAGTCAATGCTAGAATTGCCAAAGCTAGTGCAGCATTTGGCCTGCTATGTGGAAGCATTTCGGACCGAAGTGGAATCAGACTTGACACAAAACTGAAAGTATATAGATCGGTAGTGCTGCCAACACTATTATACGCATGCGAAACTTGGACAGTTTACCAACGGCATGCCAAAAGACTGAACCACTTCCATACAAGCTGTCTTAGCAAACTTCTAAAGATCAAGTGGCAAGACAGGATTCCAGACACAGAAGTCCTGAAAACGGCAGGGAAACTGTACTCTTCCGAAACTGGCACAGTTAAGATGGACAGGCCATGTTACCAGAATGCCTGATGAACGTTTGCCAAAGAAAATCCTCTATTGAGAACTTCTAGGAAAACGCTTCCATGGTGGTCAGAAGAAGCGATAAAAGGACACCCTCAAAGCCTCCCTTAAAGACTTCAACATACCAACAAAGTCATGGGAACAGATTGCACAGGATCGTACAAAGTGGCGAGGCCTTATAACAAGAGGCCCATGGGCCACAACGCTCACCTGAGTCAACTGCTGCAAGTTAATCAGGTCATTTACTCATCATTCCCTATCAGCCTGTCAAGTTTCAAGACAATGGCTTAAACAGTTTTTGAGATATCTTGCTGACATGGTTAAAATGCTGAACTTTTCGAAGGGCCATACTTAGTCAAAACAAGAATACATATGGTTTATGGGTGGGGATCTGAACGGTTTCCAAGATGTTATGCATTTTATGAAAAGAGCGGGTCGGGCATGCCCCCGGGGGATCCGGGGATCCATGTCACTAAATGCAGCTTGTCATAAGGAACAACGATATATATGGTTTATGGGTGGGGATCTGAAAAGTTTCCGAGATATAACACATTTAATGAAATGAAGGGGGTGAGGCATGCCCCCGGGGGACCCCTTTGGGATCCATGGTCCCTGTCACTTAATGCGCCTCATCATAAGGAACAAGAATAAACATGGTTTATAGACGGGGATCTGAACGGTTTCCAAGATATTAAGCATTCTGTGAAATGAAGGGGGTGAGGCATGCACCCGGGAGACATCCAGGGGTCCCAAGATCCATGTCACTAAATGCGCCTTATCTTAAGGAAAAAGTATATATATGATTTTTGGGTGGGGATCTGAACGGTTTCCGAGATATAACACATTTTATGAAAAGAAGGGGGTAGGGCCTGCCCCCGGGGGACACCCTTGGAATCCATGGTCCATGTCACTAAATGCGCCTCATCATAAGGAACAAGAATATATATGGTTTATGGGTGGGGATCTGAATGGTTTCCAAGATATTATGCATTTTATGAAAAGAGCGGGTGGGGCATGCCCCCAAGGGACCCAGGGATCCATTTCACTAAATGCGGCTTATCATAAGGAACAAGAATATATATGGTTTATTGGTGGAGATCTGAACGGTTTCCGAGATATAACACATTTTATGAAATGAAGGGGGTGGGGCATGCCCCCGGGGACCCCTTTGGGATCCATGGTCCATGTCACTTATTGCGCCTCATCATCAGGAACAAGAATATATATATGATTTATGGGTGGGGATCTTAACGGATTCCGAGATATTAAGCATTTTGAGAAAAGGGGGTGGGTATGCCCCCAGGGGACACCCAGGGGTCCCAAGATCCATGTCACAACATGCGCCATATCTTAAGGAACAAGAATATATGGTTAATGGGTAGGGATCTGAACAGTTTCCGTGATACAACACATTTTATGAAATGAAGGGGGTAGGGCATGCCCCCGGGGGACCCCCTTGGGATACATGGTCCATGTCACTAAATGCGCCTCGTCATAAGGAACAAGAATATATATGGTTTTTGGGTGGGGATCTGAACGGTTACCAAGATATTAAGCATTTTGTGAAATGAAGGGGTGGGGTATGCTCCCAGGGGACACCCAGGGTCCCAAGATCCATGTCACTAAATGCGCCTTATCTTAAGGAACAAGTATATGTATGGTTTATGGGTGAAGATCTGAACGGTTTCCAAGATATTATGCATTTTATGAAATGCAGGGGGTTGGGCATGCCCCGGGGCCCCACGTGGGTCCCTAGATCCATGTCACTTAATGTGCCTTATCATAAGGAACAAGAATATATATGGTTTAGGGAGGGTATTCTGAACCCTAAGTAAGTTATTATGCATTTTCACTTTTTCGCATACAAATGCCTATGCGACCAAATTTGACCTTGGCCTAAAATAGGTCAAGGTCATCCAAGGGTCACCATTTATGCAATTTATGATGGGCCCACGTCCCAGATGCTACATACCAAGTTTAATGCAAATCGGCCCAGCGGTTCCGGAGAAGAAGATTTTTGAAGGGTTTTTACCATTTATGGGCATGGCGGCCAACTTGGTCATGTGACCTGGACCACCCAGGGGTCCCAAGATCCATGTCACTAAATGCGCCTTATCTTAAGGAATAAGAATATATATGGTTTATGGGTGGGGATCTGAACAGTTTCCAAGATATTATGCATTTTATGAAATGAAGGGGGTGGGGCATGCCCCCGGGGGACCTCCTGGGGTCCCAAGATCCATGTCACTTAATGTCCCTTATCATAAGGAACAAGAATATATATATGGTTTAGGGAGGGTATTCTGAGCCCTAAGTAAGTTATTATGCATTTTCACTTTTTCATATACAAATGCCTATGCGACCAAATTTGACCTTGGCCTAAAATAGGTCAAGGTCATCCCAGGGTCACCATTTATGCAATTTATGATGGGCCAACGCCCTAGATGCTACATACCAAGTTTCATGCGAATCGGCCCAGCGGTTCCGGAGATTTTTGAAGAGTTTTTACCATATATGGGCATGGCGGCCACCTTGGTCATGTGACCTGGACCCCAGTGGTTCCAGAGGAGAAGACGTTTGAAAATGTGAACACACGACACACAGACAGACAGACAGACAACAGCCTTGCCATATGTTAAGCTCTCCAATGAGCCTTCGGCTCAGGTGAGCTAAAAAGGGGAGCTGGTGAATACGAAGCAAAAAGAATCAGCGAAGCCGAGCAGAAACGTGCACAGCGGAAAGCCAGAGCTAAGGCATCACTAACAGACTTTCTTCCTCACACCTCTCTTGTTCTATCTGCAGCAGGCAGTTTAGAGCTAAGATTGGTCTCATCAGCCACCTTAGAACACACAAATAATAACATCACACAGTTGATTAGGATTGGTCATTGTCAGTAATGACAGACAAACGTAAATTTCTATCAAAAACCCGGATCAGGTAATCTGGTTGGCTGGAAATTAGAAGTGGACGTGGCATCTTAATTTATTCAGCATGAGAAGGGTTAAATCCCTTTGGTGTGTCTACCCTCAAACGTACAAATGTATATACATGTACATGTATTGTGGAGAATTAACCTGACATAAATGCTTATAAAATATTTATTATTTCTTACGTTTGGTCAACTAATGTTACAAACAATTGTTCTTCAAGATCAGTTTAACAAAAAAAATGACTAAATAAATAATAATAATAATAATAATAATAATAATAATAATAATAATGTTAAGTGGTACCTGGCAAACCTTTCACTTTGCACTTCTACGAAATGCTCAAATTATTAAAATGTCTTCACGGCGAATAAAACTATTTCATAAACTTTTAAGTACAAATTTCCAAAAAAAAAAAAAAAAAAAAAAAAAAAAAAATTACTACAAATTCAGCCGTATCAATTTAAAACATTAATGTATAATTCTTTTTATTTCCTTTCGGATCACTGAACCAATTCCTGACAATTTTTTGAAAATAGAATACCGCTTAAGTCGGTTCTGGGACGGGTGGGTGGGGTGGGATGTGTGTGTGTGTGTGTGTGGGGGGGGGGGGGGGGGGTATGTAGCCTCGCAACTACGGTACTGTATATGAAGAAATTTAGTAAACCAAGTCTCTGATGTTCATTCTTTTGTGTGTTCTTCGTTTCCAAAGGCAACCTGTTATGTTTTATATTTTGTGTCCTTGGAATTGGAAAAGTATCGTCTGGTCCTCCGTAGTTCTTAAACTTGCGCGTAAAAACTCGAATACAATTCATGTAGATCGACTATATTGAGTCAACATTGCAATAACGTCGATGCAACGTCATATGACTTTGCATCGACGTTGATGCCTGATAGAGATTCTTGAGTAGGAATCGGGCTTTTCTCTGCTCAGAGGAAGACACTGTGCCGCCGTTTTCATCGCCCTGTTGAGATTTTTACGTTTCTATTTCTATTTTGAATGAACTGTCTTTTTTTTCAGTTCGCTGCCATGGTGTCAAGTCTGTTGTTATAATTACTTCAAGCAGTTCCAGAGGGGCCTGTTCAGGAATATATTTTGTATTGTTTAATAAATGCTTTTGTTGTGTCTTGTTTTCTAATATAACTTTCAGTGGAAAAGAAAGAAAAAAAAGTTAAAAGAAACAGTAACAGTGTAAATTTATTATTATTATTATTATTATTATTATTATTATTAGCGACATATGCCCAGCGTCGAGGCGCTTCTAATGAGTACCTACAACATATATTACCGATACACCTCTCTGAGTTAGGACTTTTACGAATCAGTCAATACTGTTATATGTTGAGCCGGTCAGTTGACCTACTCACACTTTTCCTGGGATGGCTTCGTCCTCTTAATGTTTGACTAATCTGTGCATATACCTTCGCCCGTAACTTTTTGATTCAGCGGAATGGGGAGAATGACCCTAGAAATGATTTCATGATCAATATCCACTTAAGTTATGTGACTGAGCTGGGATTCGAACTTGCGACCCCTGGATCTACAGACAGACGCGCTACCGATAGCGCAGACGGCCGGGCTGGCTATTCTGAGCTGAAAAGATAATCGATTATCGGTTCTGTCATTGAGATTGATAAACGATTAGTAATCACTGAAGATTTGGTCATAATTTTACCTGTCTGTCCGAGCATGACTCTTACCATATGGTATGTTTTACCGACGTATTTGTTCAGACAGGCCTGAGAAACTGTGTTGATCCAGAGGCATCTCATCAGGGTCTGCACTGTTTGCCACTCACTCAACTACATGTAGTTTTAGACACAACAATTGGTAGTAAATTGTACTTGTTCAAATATTAGTACCTGCAATATGCTTTGATGAATAGTAACAACAATTTTTTGACATCCCCTTTTCCCTGGAACTAAGCGCTTTTAATGAGCACCACAACATATGTTTTCATGGAGAAATAAGAAAATAATTTCGTGAGACCCTCTCTTATAACTATGGTATATCAGTATTACAGTTGCCATGGTAAATATTAATATGTCCATCACAGGTGAAATACTGATCAAACACGTCCCTATACCCATTATCTCTCCACCATGTACACAGCTGTCTATTCCACGTGCACGGTAATATGTAGAATAACTCCTCGTACTCTAACGAAATAAGAGTAAAAAAGTCCTGATCACCCAAACAACCCTTAAATAAATATTTAGATGCCATTTTTTCTATAACGTCTTCTACAATGAGTGAGTTATAAAGTCTGGAATGTATCATCTTTTGAACATCTAGTAATAACACACCACTGTTGAATCCTGTCAGTCCGTCCGGCGGGGGTGCGCCCACTCGCGTTCCTTTGTGGCTATTTCTGTACATATGAAAACCGTGTCTATACACAGGCTGGTTTTCCCTAACAACACCTATAATATTCGTATCAGTAAATTTTTTGAACTCTTCAAACAGATTCTTGATGTCAGAATTAAATTTGAGGTCACTATCTAACATTATGACTTGTTTTAAATCTGGTAATATCTTATGTATTACAATAGACAAAAAGAAAAGTGGATCGCTGTAATAAGACCCTGGTTTGTAGCTGAAATATTTTTGCATATTCGATACCATCTGATGAGCTGACTTTGCCAACGTGTCGATATCCAAGTGCCGTATCTGAAAATAAACAAACTATTTTTTATCATAAGTAAACTATTTTACAGAAAATGCTAAAATGCGGCCAAAAGTGGTACCACTCACTGATAATTTTACATCTCCAACTAGGTGCTATCACGTGGCGTCAAGTTAATGCATACCTATCGTTTATAATGATGCGTTTTTGACATCACTAACAATTTACGTCAATGAGAAGGTACTTCTTTGAAACTTTCATGTTGGGTTTAAAATAGTACATCTCTACGCAAAGAAAGGTCAAACAGGTGTTAAAATGAGATTGAAAAAAATAACAATAATAAACCTGCTTGAAGGGCAGGCTGGGTATAAATTCAACTTGCTCCATCCTCTTCTTAGTTTCCCTCAAAGCCATAAAACAACTATGCCAAAAGAAAATTACTAAAAGTTCATGATTTTTTGAGGATAATATGAGCCTAAAGAAAAAAGGACAAAGAAGGATAAAGACTCTTTTAAGAAGGAAACCAGAAACTTTATATTGTATTTACTAAAACATTTTTTTTTCATTGTGCTATGATTAAAGATCAAATGACACAAAGAAAACGATTTCACAGCAAATTCTGAATCAACCTTTGATCAGATTTTGCCAAAATATATCGCTTACTCTTCATTCTTAGGACAAGTAAATTATAGGATTGGGTTCCCATCCCAATCCCAACCATACACACACACACACACACACACACACACACACACACACACACACACTTGAAAATGAGCTAGAATGGCTTTTTCCATTCCTGGACTAAAAATTAAGGAAGGAATTTTGTATGCCTGAATCAGTGTTTCCAAACAGTACCAGTTTATTGGAAACTGAATGATTAGAACTTTAATTAAATATTTAAAAACAAACACAAAAAAAATCCATTGCCCTCTATGAGAGATTTTAACTGTGTTCATAAAACTATAGCACAAGAATAGCTGTAGCGGGACCTGTGATTTACTGATTTGAACACAACTTCCATGATATCAAAAGCCTGAAGTCTGAAACTTAAGCTCTCCTCCACCTCCCTCACCCCATCCCTCCACCCACACACACACCACAACAATAACAAGAAATAGCCTTACTGTGAAATTAACAGTCTTTTTCCACGGATGTAAAATTTGGTTAGCTATGTCCCAACTTGTGTTGCTTCCAATAATGTTCAGTCTAACAGGAACACTCAAAAACTGGAATAATGAACTAACACATGTCCTAAACTTATCTTGTAGAGCTATGTTGTGTTCTGCTTTTGTGAACGTAATCAGTAGATCTATAGGTTCTATAGTGCCAATCGGCTCTTGTTCCAATTTACCGTCCCTGTTTGAAACCGAAAGTAAATCAAATATACTCGTTATTCCTGTTATCTTACTGTAATTTTTTAGATACGACTGTTGATTCTGATTTGTAGTTTGATTACTTTGATACAATCTATACAATGCGTAAATAAAACAGACAACAATAGCTGAGAATATAATCGTTGTAAACTTTGATCGTCGTTGCATTTTGTAAAGACATTTTGTGTTCAAGACCAACATTGTGCGAGTCTAGCCACATGACGGTCGTGCAAATCAGTATATCACTCGTGTACCGTGTCTGATAGACCATTACATGGCTTCTAAACGACTTCTCAGTGAAGCAATTAACGTTTCTGATAGGCCATAGGCCACAATACTAAGAGTTAAAAGGTCCCTCACCTGCTACAGTTCCATGAGATGTGATAACAGTGGATGTGATAGCCACCTGAGTCAGCAACAAGTACTGGGATTTTTTTTTTTTGTCCTTTTCACCACTTCGAAAACGCATTGCCCGCAATGTGAAATCCTAAAATCTCCTCCTATTCAGGTACATAAACTGGAATGATACACCGACTCTTGTATCAGTCCATCCGACCAAATAGTTCCCTACAGAGTATTTTACCGTCTGAAATTCTTCTCCAAGAACTTCCTGTTGTACCCGGAATAAACAGAACAATGCAGTCTTTTTCTTTTTTACTTTGTATTGTACACACCATCTGGTCTCTTTACACTATATTAAATAAAACTAATTTTAAAAACAATGTGACGCTAAAAGTCTCCAACTTCTGGACCCTGTGTGTCTATCTGAACTACTCCATACTAGATCTTTATTTTATTTTTTTTTTCTCCCCTTATGTTGACAAGGAGTGTTATCTAATTAATACTAGGAGATATTAACTAAAGGATATAGACTGGATAACGAAGTATTAGTATTGCTAGTAGAAAACCAGTCGCGATATTTTTTTTCTCCATAAGAGATGTTTACTCTAAAAATGTTCAAAGGCGGCATTTCTGTTGCAGTTCATTCTGTTTTCCAAGGTGCCGTTTATGTGGTGGTGTTAGGGCTGTGGAAATACCACGCCCTACTTATACAGCGTGTCCTCTTCCCTCAGGTCAAGTAGGAAATTTGAGTTACTTGTCCTTTGACAAATGATTCATGAAAGGTAAGAAAAAAGTCCTGAGAGTGCCACAATCACAAGCCGCAGCCCTTCCCAGACACCAAGAGGAAGAGGAAATAGACGAAACCAAACACTCGCAAATTGAACACACGTACGAAAAGCACTAAGATTAGCTCTCTCTTCCCCAAGCGAGGTAACCGCAATGCTCACGGGACTGAAAAACACAAGAACAAAATAACACTAGGCTAAACTTACAAAAAAAAAAACAAAAAAAAAAACGCCTCCTAGAATAAACCACAAAGCAACAAAGAGTAAGACTATATTCGGGACCACCGCCTTAGAACAGTCAGTAGAATAATTCACCGGGTGTGTGTGTGCTGGGGGTGGGGGGGGGGGGGGGTGGTAAGGGAGGGGGTTAAAGCACTTTTACAGCTAGCCAACCATCTATGGTCCCGATGCTCCTCTTAATACAGAAATAAATACATAACAAAAATCGGTTCGCATAAAGGCTCCCAACTCAGTCAATGCATCAAAGCGAAAACTTAAAAATCAAATTAATTACTATGATAAACAAAGACGAGTACTACCAGAGTAAATGAAAACCAGTAGTTGAATCACGGCGGGCCAAGCCAAAATTATAACTTCAGATGCATAATTCTTAGAGGATTAGTAAGATTTTTTTTCTTATTTGATTTAAACATGTAAGATAATAGAAACATGATCTGATAGTATTTAAGCGATGAAGCTTATTTTTCTTATTTATCCACAAAAAGAAACATTATATTAAATGCACTCATAGGACCCATAACAAATGTGTGTGTGTGTGTGTGTGTGTGTGTGTGTGTGTGTGTGTGTGTGTGTGTGTGGAAACAAGTAAAGTATGTTAATTTTAGAAATAAACATTTGCTTGGACAAGTGACCACTATATAGTCAATGGACAAGTAATAATTTTGTTGTCATTCAACCCTTTTCTTGTGCCTTGGTATGGCTGTGTTCCGTGAATGTGGCTTTTCCTGTGTCTTCATACACGTATTTACATAAATACTGAAGCTAGGAAATTCTTCTTCTTAGTTCGCCAACATATTGTTCATTTCCAACGCAGTCGAAATATTTTCGTGTTTGCAATTTTCAGCCGTCACCACTGTATAATCACGCTCACTTACAATCCTTTTGATAAAGGACCATTCCAGCGGGCACATGACGTTTATATAGATACAACGTCGCACTGTCATAGATACAACGTCGTTGCATCGACGTTGATGCAACGTTGTCCTTACGTTGCGTGCTTGCTGGGACATGGGCCTGTTTGATCGGCTTTTGTTCTTCGCTGTATGTTTTCAGGTCTCGTCAGAATATTGCTATAACATCTTCTCTGTATCTTGTTCATTCTACAACTGGATTAGTCTACTTTCAAATGACTGCACGGTATTAACTTCCAACACTCTGTACTGTAATCCAATCCACAAGTCTATGGTCCTTATACAGATTGAGTATTTCCTAATGTTAAGACCCCCCCCCACCCCCCTCCCCCCCCCCCCCCCCCCCCCCTTTTTTTTTTTTTTTTTTTTTTTTTTTTTTTTGTCATCAGCCTTGAATCGATGACCCATGAATTTTGGCTCGAGTTCAACTGAATAAAACCTGAGATTTAGGGATCATGTTTTCCTGACAAAGTTTTGTACATCTCAGTCATGTCTCACAGTGTTGAAATGTTAATAAATAAATTAAGTGCGGCTGAAACTATCAAGACTAAGGGCGACGCTTGGGTGCTCTTAAAAGTACCACAACAGTTTTGCAACTGGTCGTTTTAAGTCATTTAATTTTTGTGGTTTTGTTCTTGCTTTATGTGATTTGTTTTCGAGGAAGGGTTGTTGTAGTCTAGCCAAGAATTCGGTTATATTTTCAATTTTGTATGTTTCTGTCTCTGTCGACAATTTCCTCCTCTATCTTGAGAGCCGCCTCATGGTTTGAAATGTCGGTAGACGCTGCGTTGATACAAAGCCACTCCCCACTGTGTTCAGTGGATCATTCATTCTATTATATATATATATATATATATATATATATATATATATATATATATATATATATATATATATATATATATATATATATGAGTGTCACTGATAATAAGGCCTGTTTGACCGATTACTCTTTGGCCATTTTCTGTTTTGTGAGTAGGTTTATTACTTCCAATGTCATTCCGTTTAGAACCCATTCAAGCCAGTGCACGACAAAAACCTACAATAAGACGTGCGACCAGCGAAGACTCAGATCAGCTTCGCATACTCGCAGTCTAATCAGAGTCTTCGCTGATTATATGCGCCCTGTACAGCCTCCAGGCTATAGACCTTTTAAATGTTATTGTTTTCATCCGGGATATTGGAAACGTGATTACAATGTTATGCCACGTGACCAAAAATTGTGGATGGCAAAAACACTTCCGGTTCCATTGATACCAATTGATTCAATCCTAATTTTACTTGGAAATTAGATCACTTTTGGTTAGTATTTTACCGTAAATTTTATCTAGTGTTTTAAAATACAGCTCTAAGAAGCAATCTGACTGCTTTTCCTAAAACAAATACAACTGATTCAATGATATTTTTCCGATATCAGCAGGCACGCGCGCAACCGTAATACTGCTTTATGGTGACCATTTTGAGCCTTGTTTTAGCTAAGTACTATATAGTCAAAATATATAGAGGATATTCAAGTGTTTGGAGTGAATATGACTTTTATTTCATCGAGTGAAGTGAAAAAATGTATATTTCATGAGTGCCGAAGGCACGAATGAAATATACATTTTTTTCACTTCACGAGGCACGAATGAAATATACATTTTTTTTCACTTCACGAGATGAAATAAAAGTCATATTCACGACAAACATTTGAATTTTCTTTTTATTATATACATCACTTTTCGATAGAAGAGATGCAAATCTTGCATTTGCAAAGGGAAGTCTGACGCACAGTTTTGTCCCTTGGCAGTGACATATAAGAACCGCATAACATTAGTTAGAATGTAAGGAACATGTTGGTATCAAAATTATTTTGATTTGCCGAAACTTTTTGTTTTTTGTTTTCTCCAGTGTCGACGCCATGACGTTCATGTTTTGTTCGGTGACGTTAGTTATGACGTCAGCAAACGCGCATTGGCGTGTAAACAATAAAATAAAAAGAAAATTTACCCTTTTTCAGTGAATACCATAAAAATTTTCATCTCGTGTAATGAAAACATTCAAATTTTCACTCGTGCATAATGACCATTAATGTAAATAAGAAAAAAAGTAGTTGCAGATTTTCACTGCTCAGAGGAGTGAAAATATATAGAGGATATTTACTCTTTTGCTGTGAATACCATAAATATTGTCATCGGGTGTAATGAAAACATCAGTATTTTCACGAGTGCGAAGCACGAGTGAAAATTTGAATGTTTTCATTACACGAGATGAAAATTTTTATGGTATTCACTGAAAAAGAGTAAATTTTCTTTTTATTTTATTTTTTTACACGCCACTGCACGTTTCTGACGTCATATCTAACGTCACCAAACAAAACATTAACGTGATGGCGTCGACGTTCATTGCTAAAATGCGAAACGCTGGAGAGACAAAAACAAAAAGTTTCGGCAAATCAAAATAAAATTGATACCAAAATGTTCCTTACATTCTAACTAAGCAAATGCATGCCAACACTTGATAGTTTAGTTCAGAAACAAAGAAGTTAGAGATGTTCAAAAATCTGAAGTGGAGGTAACATCCACTTCTGAAACAATGAAGAAAACCGAAGTCGTCCAAAGCGAGCAGTGAAAATATAAATCGTATCAGTCACTATAGTGAAATGATACGATATCATTTCACTAGTGATTGATACCACTTTTATTTTCACCAGATATACACTGATTTCACCGCTAACAATAAAATAAAAGTTTTTATTTTATTGTCAGCGGTGAAATCAGTGTATATCTGATGAAAATAAAAGTGGTATCAATCACTAGTGAATTGATATCGTATCATTTCACTGTAGTGAATGATACGATTTATATTTTCACTCTTCGCTTTGGACGACTTCGGTTTTCTTCACTGTTTCAGAAGTGGATGTTACCTCCACTTCAGATTTTTGAACACCTCTAACTTCTTTGTTTCTGAACTAAACTAATCAGTGTTGGTATGCATTTTCTTAGTTAGAATGTAAGGAACATTATGGTATCAAAATTATTTTGATTCGCCGAAACTTTTTGTTTTTTGTCTCTCCAGCGGTTCACATGTTAAACACCGAGCGTCGACGCCATGACGTTCATGTTTTGTTTGGTGACTTTACTTATGACGTCAGAAACGCGCATTGACGTGTAAACAATAAAATAAAAAAGAAAATTTATTCTTTTTCAGTGAATACCATAAAGATTTTCATCTCGTGTAATGAAAACATTCAAATTTTCACTCGTGCTTCGCACTCGTGAAAATACTGATGTTTTCATTTCACTCGATGACAATATTTATGGTATTCACAGCAAAAGAATAAATATCCTCTATATATTTTCACTAGTGAACATATAAGTTTTATATTTTCACTAGTGAAAATATAACTTTTTCGAAATATGCATTTTATTTCATTAATAATTCTCTATATTTCATTACTTTGTATGTAATAAATGTTAATATTTCTGTTTATGACATTTAAATGATCACTCGATGAGAATCTTTTCTGAAAAGAAACTTTTGACGAATGAAACTTCTTTATTTTTCGGAAAAAAAACATCGGCAATTATACTGTCCGGTAAACGTAAACAACAACTTTCTGCCAACCAATAGGAACAAGGCTAGAATGAAGATCTGCGTTAAAGACCGAGAGGTTTCGAATGATGTTTATTGTGTGACGTAGTGTTTACAAAGGTCTATACAAAGACGGATAACGAAGACGCTTGCCATACTGAATGGATGTACAGCTAATCTGAGTCTTTACTTTTTACACAGGTCTTTTTGTAGGTTTCGTCTTGCACTGGTTCATTTATGTTGCCATTACCTGACACGCCCTTAGCCCTTAATCAGTGCCATGGGATGTCTATTTGGCGGCGTGATTGTGATCTTTCTAGGGTATTTCCATATGGATTGAACCAGCGCACGTCAAAAACTACAATTAGACATTTTCGACCACAAATACTGAGATCAACATGTTCATTCACCCAGTTTATTCCTCTCTGAATACCTTGACAGCTGTAGAAGACATGCTAACAGCGAGGACTCTGATCTGACTACCCGGATGCACAGATTGATCTGTCTTCGCAGGTCGTACAAGTCTTATTGTAGGTTTTTTCGTGTGCTATTAAACTGATTTTCTGTGAAAAACCATTTGAGACGAGAATGGAAAGTATAATAACATTCTTTAAATGCTCCTCCAGCTATCCAATGTTTATATATTTTGCAACCACAGGGCCGATATTACTTCTTATGTACTAGGTTTCCTGGGGTATTTTGTCAGTACATGTGCCTAGTGCTAGAGTGTTGATGTTGATATCATGCTGAACTGAGTCTGGCAGTGATTGTTCAGTACTGTATGAAAATAACTATGTGTACAGCCTTCTCCGTTGTGAAATTTCATACAGGCCCCGCGGTTATAGAAAATGTACATTCTAAACTCAGCTGAGCATTAAATTAGTTCTGCTTATAAATCTCAAATTACTAACAATTTAGTCCAATTGCACATTCTGTCTTGTCAAACATAACTGAGCATGAAAATTTCTCTGCTAATAAATATGAAAATGCTAATAATAGTTGGCATTTTTTACTATTTATCAGCAGAGAAATTTTAAGCTCAGCTGAATTGAGCGTGAAAAATGTTTTATAACCTTGGGGCCAGGTCACGAAAACAAAGACATGCTTCACATTGGAGAGAATACGCCTAACGAATTTGCCTCACTTTTGGCTACGTTTAGAAGTGCATAGAAATGATAGCGAATGTTTTGCCTTGGATCCATGTACCTATGACGAGCGCCAACAGGAACAGGGGTCCAGGCGCGCAACACTTTATCTAACTATCATTGGTTTGAATCCCGCTTATAGTTAACTCCTTCCCATGATCGTGCGTTGCTCTCTCATGGGTAGTTCCATTTTGCATTAGCGCAGTCTGATCTTCCCTGTGCGCATTTTGGATAGCCAATGATGCAAAGTTTCTTCCTGTGGACAAAGAAGACTCTGATCAGACTGCGTGAATGCACTTGATGAGTTGAGTCTTCGTTGGGCACACATGTCCGAAGATAGGTTTACTCATGTTGTGGCTCGTATGTTTTTGTTAAGAGAAAGCCATGAAGTTGTAAGAATAATTTTACGAACAGGAGTCTCTCTGTCTCTCTGTCTCTCTCTCTCTCTCTCTCTCTCTCTCTCTATATATATATATATATATATATATATATATATATATATATATATATATATATATATAATATATATACATATATATATATATATATATATATATATATATATATATATATATATATATATATATATATATATATATATATATATATATATATATATCATTCATTTTCTGAATATTACGCACAGGTCTTCCCGGGTAGAAACCAGTATTAAGCAATGTGGATAAAGTGTCTTGCCGAACGACACTTGATGCTCGCTGACTACGTGGATAAATGACTGTATATAGCAACTCTGTCGGCAATATATCAGTTAGATCAATACGGTGAAATAGTTATAGTGTAGAAGCTTTGTACTTCAGTGGGTTTCAAACACACGACATTGTAATCCAAAATCAGTACTTAGTGCTTACGGTTGCACCCCGGCGGGCACATGACGTTTATACAATGTCATGACGTTGCATCGACGTTGTTGCGACGTTCACGCAACATCGCGTGCCCGCTTGGATCGACCGGCCGTGGAGATACTATAACTTTTAGAATACTTTTGAGCACAAATCTATTGGTTCCATCATACACACGAAGACCAAGGCCACACTACATTTACATTGTCTGTCAGAAAATTCAGTGTACGTGTGGCTTTTGGCTTTTTGCATGTGCGTGCGTTAGTGCGTGTGTGTGTCACGGTGTGTGTGCGCGTATGTGCGCGTGTGTGTGTGCGTGCGTGTGTATGTGTGTGTGTTAGCGTCAATTTTATGGTTTTATGGATGTTTGGTTGTTTGATTTGCATTCCTCTTTAATTGCATGATAGTTTGTCGAGTATCGGACTCTGTGACGGTACTAATCTAAATCTTTCAATAGCGGGTCGTCACCCAGAATTTGATGGCAAGAGTTTGATAATAATAATAATAATAATAATAATAATAATAATAATAATAATAATAAATGATTGTTCCAGCCATTTTTGTATTGTCATGCCTAATCGTCTCACAGACATCATGAGAAATGACTCGGCTGGACTAAGTGTTCCAGTTAATAGTTTAATTTTTATGAAAGGTCTCTGATGGAGTTGCTAACCGATGGAAGTTATTGTGATAAACTCGATGATATTAACTTATCAAATTTAGTTTTAGGTTAATTTTGGTTTCATGTATATGGTCGATCGGCAGAGTAACTTTTCAGTCAAAAGAAACCATAAACAGCTATCTGCAGCGCCTCTTAGCGCCATATATACGAGGTGAACGTCCCGGTTGTTTTCGTTGACAGCTTACCAAAATCTACCAACTTTCAATTAAAATAACTCGATAATCTGAATGTTCTTCAAAAACTGCAATGTATCACTTCTAGAAATGATAGTGTTCAGCGCCAGAATGTGGTTGGTTATGAATTTTCTCGGCTCATTTGTGAGAATTTTCCATCGAAATATGATTAAATCATAAGGATAAAATCCGAAGCATGCACCTCCAAGATTAATCAAGATGACGGCAGCGAGCCAGCCCGTTCATCTTTATCTGTGGGTGTATGTACAGTATGTATGTTTACGAATAATAATTATTATTATTATTGTTATTTTTATTATTCCAACTGTTAGCATATTACACGACCACCATATCTCTATAGTAAATCAAAATAATGTCTCTTTACCTATAGGGCACAGTGACCCAATCGTGACAGGACTTCTGATTTGTGAAAAAAAAAAAAAAAAAAAAAAAAAAAAAAAAAAGTGCAGAGCGGGGTAATTACTCCGCGTAAGGCAACCAGCGATTGGTTAATAATAAAGATGAATTAAAACTCATCATTCTAATTTGAAGAAAAAAAAAAGCTTTTTGTGTAACCCACTGGTTGTTCAAAAAAATAAATTCTGATTGTGTTTCCTGGAGCCAAAAAAAAATTGTTGAAAAATGCAAAGTTTCAATTTTAAATACCTGCCAACTGAAGGGTTGCTAGTATATACATTCAGCCTCCAAAAATTAAGTCCCAGAAAGTGCTGATGACTGTGGTGTTTTTTCCATATTTATTTTGCTTTGCTAAGCCTGTTCTTTGAATAAAAACAAAATTTGGAAGCCCAGCCATACTCTGAAATGAATAATTAACCACCGAAAAGGGTGAAATTACTTTGGAGCTTTATGGGAAAAATAATTAATTCACTGTACTTGTGAACATAATAGGCTGACACGGTTGTCATGCATATAGTCTTATTGACACGACTGTCATGCATAAAAAATTATCGTCCAATCAAAAGCGGCCTGTCAGACATATGGCGGTTTGCTTGACTCAGGCCAGTAAATAAACAGATCACCGTTTATGTTTAAACCCAAAATAAAGGTATTATCGTTAGTTAAGTTTATGTTTCTTGTTAAATTATTTTCAAACTGTCTATGCTATATGTGTCATGTTCTGTTTTGCATATTTCCCTGTTATATGGACGGTAAGGAAGCTTCTCAACTTGTTGAAACATGTCACAAGTTTTATTGTAAGGTTGTCATTGCGGGTGGGGTACATCTTTGATTGATGTATTTTAGAGTTTAATCATTTAGCCATTCTTTGTTGCTTTTGTGAACAAGCTTTGTATCAGATCTCCTAGAGATCACAATCACTCTTGAATGATTGTCTAATGATGTGTCACCAGTAAAATATTCTGATTCTGAATCCTATGACTGGCAGTAGGGAAAGGAAAGAGGGATATTTATGCAGACAAACAGGTGACAGAAAAGCAGAAATAGTCCAGAGTTTGCCGTCTCGTTTATTGAAATCACTGGGTAAGCGCTAAGGTACATGTACTACTTTGCTTGTCACTACATTTTAATTGTCTTAGGCTAGATGACCAAAGGGGACATAGAAGTTTTGACCATTTTGTCCAAAACTTTTAGTCTTTGGACAGTAGCAATAGAAGCGAAGGAACACACTTGTTGCGAGTCCCTAAAGGTGGGCCCCGGAAGCTCTTGGATAAATGGTGCCATTTTCTGCATTCTGAGCATTTCCAGAGGGGTAAACTTAGGATTCAAAAGCACCAATTTTCACTGGACCAAATCAAAGGAAAACCTTGTTCAGACTCTTAGAGGTCTCAATTTTGAATCAATCATCTTGAATCAAAGTGCTAAAAATGTTTGTCTTAATGATTTCTAAATCAAGTTCAAAACTGGGTCACTTTGGGTCAGAAACCAGGTCCCTGGACAAAATCAAAGGAAAATCTTGTTAATACTCTGGGGGTCACATTTTTGAAGCAATCATCATTGCTTGTCAGAAAAGCACATACATGTATATGAAACAGACATATTAAAACAGAATTAAATAGAGCAAGTCAATGGCCGACCATTGCGTATCTCTGCACACATCAAAATTTCAAATGCGCTCCTCCAATTCTCATCCATAGGGCTATTACTTTTGACAGTTTCAAGGTTCTAACTCAAAAAACCTAGGAGGAGTTATGTGACAATAAAAAAAAACAAAGAAAAAAGGGTCCAAAATCCTGCTTTTTGACCTCTGGTGACCCCCAGACATGCTCCTAGGGCAAAAGTTTTGCACCACTTTATTCTACTTTCATTACCTTTGATTTGATATGCAACATGACCATGTTTGTACCATAGCTACAGATAAGAGAGGGTATCCACATAATATTTTTCTTATTTCTCGACAAAAACATATGTTGTGGGTACTCATTAGAAGTGCCTCACAGAGGCGCTTCTAATGAGTACCACAACATATGTTTTTGTTGAGAAATAAGAAAGATATCAGCATTTTTTGGATGAAAAAAGCGCCTTATCTGTTGCTATGTTGTACAAAATGGATTTTAGACCCTGCCCCTAGGGGTAACCAGGGCTTCCGTTAAGCGGACGTACGGCGTATATTACGCCCTGAGATTGCCACCGGACGTCCAAATTGAACTTCAAAGACGTACCGCGGACTTCCGAAATTTCTTTTGTCCGTCCGAAATCGATACCCGAGACGTCAAAAAATTGTCAAAAGGCCCGCCCACTTTTAGCCAGTTGTTTGATGCAGGGCTCTGGAAATTTTGAAATCTGAATCGGTCCAGCCGATGACGATGACGTCATCAATGAGCCCATTTCCAAAAAAAAAAAAAATTTGTGTATATCACCTGTCACGAAAACTAATGACAATTGGCAGTCCTATAACTCCTTTTAAATAATACACCTCAACTCCGTTATATGACGGAAGTCCGGGTACAACAAGCATGATCAAAGCTGGCGTCATCAATAAATACAGTCAGGTATGTAAAAAGAAAGAAAAAAAAAAACGGTTTTGTTATTTCCACCTCTGCAGGGTTTTCCTAAACTATTTATAAACAACTGATTCCCGTCTTGTATAAGCGCGAAGACGGCGGGAAACAGGAGAGACGGAACGAAACGACTTTCATGCACCTAATTAGGTCTTAATAAAAAAGGCCTGCGCCACGGGCAATTTTGCAGTTTTCAGTGTTTCAAGATTTGATCAGACTGCTTAGATTTTAAGCACTGACCAATCTTGTCTAGCGCAAGTGGTGCATTACTTATATTTACCGTGAAATCTACCTGGAATTATACTCGCGTGTTACGGCAATCAACAACAACAAAAAAAAAAAGCAATCAATAATACCCAGATCAGACGCCGTTGTATGCGACATCTGATCAGGACGTACACGGTTTGGGAATTCCTTTATCGAATCTGGGACCGACAAACCGTGTTGACCAAAACAAAAAAGAAGAGGAAGAAAACGGGTGCGTTCAAGCGGTGCATTCTTTTATCACTCTCAGTAAAGCGACCTTTGATCTTTTGGACACGCCGACTGCACCTGGATGTTTTGCAGTCTCAGTGTATTCACACGTGTCACACAAATGGATTAATTATCCGACTACCGTTACTGATGATTCGTGTTAATCGCTTGTTTACCGCACAAAGGTCAGTGAAGTGTTGATTTTTTGACAATGTTTGGATAATGACGTGATTAATTTGTGCTGCGGGTAGGTTGCCGTTATTCACCTGTCTCTACAATATACATGTCAAATGACCGTTTAGAGCCTTTTAACTACCATAATATCGCGTTTAAAAGGTTGTCAGTTTAGAAAGACTTGACCGTTTGTGATTTTTTTTATACATCATTGATTTGTGAAAATTGGTTGGTTTGGGAAAAATGGGGTTCAAGGCACAAACCTGTTGGACCGATTTATTAGCGTTTTGGGGTGTTTGAAATCGGTCCAGAATTCTTAATTTCGGTCCAGACCGGCTATTTTTCCGGTTTTCCCGAGCCCTGGTTTGATGTTTGCCCCGCCTACTTACCGGAAATTCGCTACCTGTGTTGACTGAGCTTTAAGGACGTCCCACTTTCCGCTTGCGGGAGTTTTATTGACAGCCGTGTCAAGCGTCGCGGCACCCTTTTGATGGCTGCGTGATCACTGCGTGTATTTGTCATGCGTGCTGAGTTGATTAATTGATGTTTTTATAATTAAATTTTCTACTGCGACCCCGAAAATATTCGTTGAAATTATATGAAGTCATTATTATTTTTTAATATTCACGTCTTAAAATCTTAAATTATTATTTTGCTAAGAGCGTGTGTCGTCTGCAACACTTCCGGGAATTGCCGAGTGAAATTCTATAAATAAATAAATAACAATTATGCACAGAACGCAAATTAAAATCTATTCGAATTTAGAAGCTTACGTTTGTCATGACAACAAAAGCAATTTTTCAGATGAAAAGAAAACATATTTTTCGTCAAAATTTTTGGAAAACCCGTTTCTAAATGCGTAGCCTTGTTCCGGTTGCGCTGTTTACCAGCGCGGAAAAGACGCAAAGTAAGTCTAAATATAGGCGATTTGCGATGTTTTTGCTTGCTTTTCTCCGCGAACGAACGTTTTGCTGTTGGTATTTCATCGAGAGCTGCCTTTAATTTGTTTGTTGTTGCACGAGTCGGTGCCGTTTTCCCGCAATTTTTGTGAAGTAAGCAACTTGTTCGCTCGTGTTGATCAGCTTCAATCCGAACAAATATTTCATTAAATACATTTCTGCAAAATAATTTCAGCATAGTTTATTTTTAAGAAAACATCTTTTGGGTGTTTTCTCTCATGTATTTTCTTTTCTTTTTTCTTTCTCTGGGCTTTGAAACGAATGCGAAGTTGTACCAATGTTGATGCTTTCTCTAAGGTCCGACATACAAGTACAGGCTTTCCAAAAAGACGCGATCGGATTTTAATAAGCGTTAAGGACATTTTTAAAACACATCTAAGAGAAGCGTGTATCATGATGATTCTGTGTGACACTGAAATAAGAACCTATGTTCTACTAAAGAAAGGGCAGACCGCCGCAGCACGGAAAAGAAGTGGGACTTCCTAGATTTTCCTGTGGGACTTCCAAATTTGAGGGGTAGGGAGTCTGGGACTTCCTGAGTCTGGAAGTTAATGGAAGCCCTGGGTAACATCGAAATTCGGAATATTTTCCTCCAGTTCTCATCCATAGGGCTATGACTGGTGAAAGTTTTGAGATTCTAGCTTAAACGGTATAAGAGCAATGGTGTGACATTACGGACAACCGGGGGAGGTGGTGGGGTGGGTGCTTTTTCTTCGGAAAGTGTGGGGATAATTATCAAGGCTTTTTCTGGGAATCAAAGCAGTATACATGTACATGTATCTACATTAAAATTTCGGTAAGTAAACAAGTCACTGGCATAATTATGTAGCATGTATTGGTCACAGCACAGTGCAAATGTAAACATTGAATGAGGTTTTGCGGGAAGCGGGCAGCTCAACAGAGTTTTCCCTGATAAGATTATTATGAGGACATATTTCATGTATTAGTTTGCAGTAGTGTACAACAGAGCCTTAGTTGGTTTTGATTAAAATATTTTTCATTTAACATCCATGACAGAAAAAGGCACTAAATAAAGACAGCAACAACCATTTTATAGGAGGGGGAAGAGGGGTGGGGTGGGGTTAGGTACTGAAATAACTGGAAGGCAATGAAAGTGGAGTGCCATTGGGAGGATCAGTTCATATTTCTTGTGAAATGTCCTCCATTTTTTATGCTAAAGAAACCATAAAATAGAATGTATGCTTTAGTTGCAGCAAATGATGGAGTTCAAGTATTGTTACCACTGAAATAAAAGCTAAAAAGATTGACTGCATTACTTTAATAAATTTAAAGTGTGGCAGTCTTTACCAAATTACCATGCAAGTAAAATAGGTTAGGATTATCTGATCTGTGAAGATGTCTCCCTCTTTTCCCATGAGGGAGGCATAATGCATGGTGTCACCCTAATTTTAAAATAAGTGTGTGAAAATAAGGAAAATATTCTCCATAAGGCCTATAGAAATGAGTTACTTGGGACATGCTCACTATTAAAGGAGAGTCATGAAGAAACATGGGACTCCTATTTTTGGGGAGTAGAACTCCTAATTTTTGCCTGGGACACCTACTTTTTATAAAAGGGGAGTCCAGGACTCCTACGTTTAATTGAGGATCCCCACCTTTTAACCCTTGTCATGCTGAATCCGGATATACCCTGCCTCTGCAAACAGTGTAGATCCAGATCAGTTGGCTTCTGAAGAAGCCAACTGATCTGGATCTGCACTGTTTGCCATGAAGTATGTGAATTTATAGCAACAATTCGGATCAGGCAATCTGATTGGCTGCAAATCAGAAGTAGGTGTGGCATCTTAATTTATTCAGTAGGACAAGGGTTAACATTTTTGTTTACCAGTAAGTCATATCGAGATGATGGAAGGGTGCTGATGCAAGGTCTTGTGCCAAGAAGTGCCATGCTATCATGAGCTGGATTCAGACCGGTGACTTCGTGATACGAAGTCAGGAGTGCTAATAACTCAGTTACCAGGACACTCTTTTGTTTGTTTGTGTTGAGGTTTTACGGCCCAATCAACCCAATGGGGTCATGTTGAGCGCAATCAGTTTACCTAACCACACGTTTACTGGGCAGGCTTAGTCCTCTAAGCGGTTAACCAGTATTGTGCACATTCTTTCGCCAGAAACTGACAACTGCCCTTCTTGAATCAGCGGAAGGGAGAGTCTGGACACTCTTTTACTGATATGACTACTATTACTAAGCCGTAATGTACATGAATTAATTTAGGAGTTGTTTTATTTCAGGCTTTGAGAATGATGTCTGTTGATGTTGATGAGAATCTAAGAGAACAAAGCAAACTGTTACTACGTAAGCTGAAAGATAGACAAGGAAAACTTCAAAACATTGTTCAAATTTCAAATGTCTCTTGTACAACAGGAGCTTCATCAGTACCTAAAATGACTGATAATAATGTCCAAAGTTCTACCAATGTTAAAGAAATGTTTGATACTTCTTTGAAGAAAACTGTAGGTAACCCCTGCAAAGAAGGAAAAGAAAAGTTACAGAAGTTAACAAAAACAGCAAAAAGGGATGAAAATCAGAACAATAATAGACTCAGTGATAAAGAAAATTTAAATGAAATGTGTTGCCAGAAATTGTTGAAAAGTAAAGAGGTAGATATGAGGTCTGCATCTCCTATAAGTAGAGAAAATAACATTGACATGTCTATTGCTTCTGAGAAGACAGCACTTAAAGATTTGCGAGCAGAAATAGACAGTCTAAGTAATGCCCAGGATAAGAATGAAAATTTTGCTAAAAGCATGGAGACACCAAATACAGTTAGGAGGAGAAGAATTATTGACAAAAATATACGTGTAGGTGGAACTGTTAATCTAAATGAAAGTGAAATAATGCGTGAATGTGAAGAGGAATTTCCTCGACTTAATTTCAGCTACTCTAATGTTGATGATGCAGATTTGCACTATCTACAATCTAAGTTGAGTCCCAACACAGAACCAAAAGTTATTCATGATGAAATTCCCACGAGGGATACTGATCAGCAGGAAACTGAGGCCAAAGGTTACTCGGACAGGCTGGAGAATCCAGGAAACAGCAGGAAGATTGCCAAACTTATAAGAGAATCGGGGAAACCTAAATCCATTCTTTTATCTACCAGTCAGCGTCAGAATAAGGTAAAATTAGAGTTGACAGCTATTGCCTTGTATTTGTTATGTCCCCACAACTTCAAAGAAGTTGAGGGGAGCATATACATGGATATTGGTTTGGCTTGTCCATTGGTTCGTCTATGCATTACGCTTTTTGGTGCTTGTGAAACTAGAGAATGGCTTATGCTAGGAACTTGAAATTTTATAGATCGCATGAGCACAAAAAGTAAGTGAACCAGTATTTGTTTTTATGTTTTTTTTTCGGTTGGACCTAGTATGGCAGAGTTCTGCCCCTTTTTCAACTATTATAGCAGTAGAAAAAAATTGTCAGCATGATCTCTAGAGAATCACTTTTAGAGCTAGGATTCTTATATTTGGAATACAGTTTAGAATCAGTGAGTTGACAATCTGATTAATTTTTGAGCAAATTCCATAAAATATTGACAGTTATGCCCCTTTTTGGACCTTGCTATTATAACAATAGGAAATAATTGAAACCAGTTAAATCCACAAACTAGCAACATCTTTTGAGTTAAAAAAAATTAACTTGTAGAAGTTATGCTCCTGACTGCTTATCAGGGTTTACACTGTTGCTCACTCATCTGTCAGTTTTATTGACAGATGGTAAAATAAACTTTTTTTGAGGGACAAGTAAGGTAAGCAAACAGCGCCAGGGCCAGATATTGAAATAAGACACTATTTTTCAACCAAAATTATTATTTTTCTTATTGTTCCCCAAAAACATGTACTGATTAGAAACGGCTCACAATTAGAATTGCTTTCCTGAGGAGCTTCTAATGAGTACCCACAACATATGTTTTTTTGTGGAGAAATAAGAAATTTTTAACCCTTGCCCTGCTGAACCCAGATATGCCCTGCCTTTGCAAACAGTGAAGATCCAGATCAGTTGGCTTCTGAAGAAGCCAACTGATCTGGATCTGCACTGTTTGCCATTCAGTATTTGAATTTGTATCAGGGCTTCCGTTAAGCGGACGTACGGCGTATATTACGCCCTGAGATTGCCACCGGACGTCCAAATTGAACTTCAAAGACATACCGCGGACTTCCGAAATTTCTTTTGTCCGTCCAAAATCGATACCCGAGACGTCCAAAACTGTCAAAAACCCCGCCCACTATTAACGAGTTGTATGATGTTTGCCCCGCCTACTTATCGGAAATTCACTACCTGTGTTCACTGAGCTTCTAAGGACGTCCCACTTTCCGCTTGCGGGAGTTTTATTGACAGCCGTCTCACGTGTCGCGGCACTCTTTTGATAGCTGTGTGATCACTGCATGTATTTGTCAATCGTGATGAGTTGATTAATTGATGTTTGTATAATTTAACTTTCTCCTGCGACACCCGAAATATTCGTTCACGCGCGTTCAAAACGTTGACCAATGAACCCGAAAATTTTCGGTCGGGAGGAATTTTCCAGGTTGCGCTTTATATTAAAAAACTTCATGGCAACCTTATCAGTTCCAAAACCTAACAAATACACAAAGAATGCATGAGAAATAAATAAATCTTTCCAGCGCACCAGTTTAGCAGGAAGACGCGTTCAACAGATTATGCAAGTTAAACAAAGACAAGAAGCGCTAATAAATTGAATTTAGACGAGCGGATTTTCCTTGTCTGGAAATAGATAAATTTAGAACCAGAAATAAACATCAAAAATGCGTTGACACAAATGATCTTTGGAAGAAAATAATGAAATTATATGAAGTCATTAATTGTTTTAATATTCAGGTCTTAAAATCTTAAATTATTATTTTGCTAAGAAGGTGTGTCGTCTGAAAACACCTCAACACTTCCGGGAGTTACCGAGGGAAATTCTATAAATAAATAATTATGCACAAAACGCAAATTGAAATCTATTCAAATTTAGAAGCTTATGCTTGTCTTTCCTACAATGCTATAACAATAAAAGCAACTTTTCAAATGAAAATAAAACATATTTTTCGTCAACGTTTTCGGAAAACCCGTTTCTAAATGCGTAGCCTCGTTCCGGTTGCGCTGTTTACCAGCGCGGAAAAGACGCAAAGTAAGTCTAAATTTAGGAGATTTGTGATGGTTTTGCTTGCTTTTCTCCGCGAACGAACGTTACTGCTGTTGGTATTTCATCAAGAGCTGCATTTTATTTGTTTGTTGTTACACAAGAGTCGGCGCCGTTTTCCCACAAATTTGTGAAGGACGCAACGTTCGCTCGTGTCGATCAGCTTCTGTCCGAACAAATATTTCATTATAAACATTTCTGCGAAGTAATTTTAGCATACCGGGTAGTTTATTTTTAAGAAAACATGTTTTGGGGCTTTTCTCTCACGTATTTTATTTTATTTTTTCCCTTCTCTTGGCTTTGAAACGAATGCGAAGTTTTACCAATGTTGATGCTTTCTCTAAGGTCCGAAATACAAGTTCAGGCTTTCCAAAAAGATGCGATCGAATTTTAAGCGATAAGGACGTTTTTAAGACACATCTGAAAGAATTATAGATCATGATGATTCTGTGTGACACTGAAATAAGAACCTGTGTTTTGCGAAACAAAGGCCAGCCTGCTGCAGCACGGAAAAAGTGGGACTTCCTAGATTTTCCAAATCTGCGGTGTAGGAAGCCCTGTTTGTATCAACAACCTGGATCAAGTAATCTGATAGGCTAAAATTTAGAAGTGGGCGAGACATCTTAATTTATTCAGCAGGACAAGGGTTAAATATTTTCCTGATACCCACTCTTATCTGGAGCTATGATGGAGTGTTAGACCAAATAAAAAATACATGTACGTATGTTTTCAGGGTAACATGTTAGAAAAATAGGTAGGGTTGTAGGAACTCTTTTTTTTTTTAACATTTTTAATTATTATTACATGTATACCATAATTAACAAATATATTTGGACTTAATATAATTTACATAAAATTTTACCAGTCTGTTTGGCTGTCCTTTGATGTATCTAAAAGAACCTACAGAATGACAAACAGTGTAAACCCTGATCAAACTGCTCCTACAGGAGCAGTTTGATCTGGGTCTACCCTGTTTGCTCATACCTACTTGTCAGAATATTTAGCATAAATATTTCATCCAAATAATATCTATTTTTTTTTTTTTTTTTTTTTTTTTTTTTTTTTTGTTTTTTGTTGTTGTTTTTTTTGAGGGGGGGAAACATGAAAAAAATTCCTAGGTTTCACTGGTCAAGAAAATTAGGTAGGGTTACCCGAAATACAAATATTTCATTATTTGGCTTCAGTGTCCTGCATTTGAAGCCGTGATATGTCAAGAATTATATTTACCCTAAGTATTAGGATAGATAGGTGTGAGCAAGTAATGTAGACCCAGATAAGATGCATTCTGCAGCATCTGATCTGGGCTTATAAGTGGTTGTTTGCCACTCATCCTGGGACATCCTGGGCTTCTGGTCAGAGAAAAGTCAGGGAATTTTCTAATGTTGTCCCAAAACTGTTTGGCTGTAGCAGGTATTTTATCGTTTTTGAGTGATTGAAAACCTTGTTTTTATTTTCGCTTTGCTTGCTTGGCATTATTTGAGATGGTTGGGTGTGGCAAAGATGTTGTGTATCTTACGTCACCGGTCCGTCCAGCTGATATTAGCTGACAGATGGGCAAGGCCTGCTATCCTTTTGGGGGTGGTCGGGTGGTGCAAAGGTGTTGTGTATCTTACGTCACCAGGGCGTCCAACTGATATTGGCTTACAGTTGGGCAAGGCCTGCTACCCTTGTAGCAGGTAAGGGTAGAGGGTGAATGTTTTTATTTCTTCTGTTTCTTCACTTTCTTTCCCAATCCTCTTTCTTCCCTGTCTCTCTCTTTCATCTCTTCTACTTCTACTATCTCTTCTATCTCTTCTCCCTTTCTCTGGGAGACGACACAAAATGACCCACAAGGGTTGACGTGTCGTTAAACCCCAACTCAATCAAAACCTGCTATCCTTTCAGTAGGTACATGTAAGGGTAGAGGAGGGTATTTTTATTTCTTCTGATTCTTCACTGTCATTCATTTTCCTTTCTCCCCTGTCCCTCTCTTTCATCTCCTCTACCTGGCTGTCAATAGCGATCGCCATAAAATATCCCAGAATTATCCCCATATACTCCACCTTAACAGAGTCATCAGAGACCAGCACAGTGGCTCAGTGGTAGAGCATCCGCTTTGTGACCGGGAGGTTGCGGATTCAATCCCCGGCCAGGTCATACCAAAGACTTTATAAATAGTACTAGCTGCTCTTTCGCTTGGCGCACAGCATTAAGAAAATAGAGCTAGAACTGGTCAGCTCAGTGTCAATACCAGTATAATGTGACTGGGTGGAATATCATGTCAAAGTGTCTGGGGTGTGATATTTTATTGAGGCAGCACTCTAAAAGTGAGCATTGAGCTCCCTGCCACATCCAGACACCGTCGCGATATGACTAAAAGATTGTTGTAAGTGACGATAAGCCCAAATCAACCAAACAAACAAAAAACAGAGTCATCCGGATGGCGGAGTAGCTAGTGCTTCCGACTTCAGATCAAAAAGTCCAGGGCCCAGTTGTTCAAAGCTAACGACATCGTTAGTTAACGATACGTTAAAATTTATATTGAGTGATATGCAAATATGCTGAAATTTTTTGCTGAAAAAATGTGAGTAGCTTTTGCACTGCAAAAGCTACTCACATTTTTCCAGCAAAAAATATCAGAATATTGTTTACTGAATCCGCTAAAACAGTTAACGAAATGACCCTTAACGAGATCGTAAAGCTAACAACGCTTTGAACAACTGGGCCCAGGGTTTGAAGCTTGCTGGAGGTGGACTTAAGCTCAAGACTATACAGCGTGTCATTGCACAGAGGTCGGTCTCGGTAGCTGAGTTGGATGCGCCGTCCGACTGGAGACCAGGAGGTCGCGGGTTCAACCCCTGCCGAGATCGGCAACATTCTTTCGTGGAGATTGATCATGAAATATTTTCTACGGTCATTCTCTCCCTTCCGCTGATTCAAGAAGGGCAGTTGTCAGTTTCTGGCGAAAGAATGCGCACAATACTGGTTAACCGCTTAGAGGACTAAGCCTGCCCAGTAAACGTGTGGTTATGTAAACTGACCGTGCTCGACATGACCCCATTGGGTTGGCTGGGCCATAAAACCTCAACACAAAACCAAAAAAACATTGCACAGAGCATTTCATCATCAGTCTTCCATCCTCTCGATATGACTTGAATAATGTTGAAAGGGGTGTAAAACACCAGTACATTGTCAGCTCCTCCTAAATAGGCTTCTTTTTTCTTGTTTCAGTCTGGCAGTAATAAAGTGAGTTTCAGAAGTCCCACCAACAACACAAGCTCATCTAACCTCACATACCAAATGGATGCCGAGTCGAAACAGTGCCAGAGAATGTTGGGATATGATTGGATTGCTGCACTACTTGAGAATGACTCAAATGCTGTTAACCAGTCCGAAACATTCTTCGATGATCTGCGGGAATTTCGACGCACAAATCTGGAGGAGTGTGTGAATCAGATGTACATGGAGTACGAATATATGTCATTATTAATTTTGAAATACAGTTAACCATAGCTACAGATAAGAGGGGGTATCCACATAATATATTTTTCTTATTTCTCAATAAGGCCCTTCTAATGAGTACCCACAACATACAATGTATGTTTTTATTGAGAAATAAGAAAGATATCAGCATTTTTCAGATGAAAAAAGCATCTTATCTCAAACACTGATAACTCAAACTACTGCTTAAGTGAAACATAATTTTGGATAAGGCAAAAAAAAAAAAAAAATAGGCATGATTAGGGTTTCCCGACCATACCTAATTTTTAAGTGAAACCTGGAATTTTTTTAATGTTTTCTGAAAAAAAGTTTGAACCATGTTTTTTTTTTGTGGTACATGTACATTTGGGCTTTTGCTCTAAATTTTGATATTTCTACATAGCTTCAGATAAGGCTTGATTACTTTGGATAATTTCAGGATTTTTTTTCCCTTATTTCTCCATCAAAACCATGGGTTCTGTTTCTAGAAAAATAATAAAAAAATAAGAACATATTTAAAAAAAAAAAGAAAAAAAAAAAGGAATTCCCTGTCTACCCTGCCTTTTTTTTGTCTGACATGTAACCCTAAACATACATATTTTTTATTCGGCCTAATTTTAGTTTAATAGTTTGCTTTTCATGTACATGTATCTGCATGTTTTTTTTACATTTCAAATCCTGTTATCTCAAACTACTATTATCTCAAACTAGTATTTCTGACCCCTCGGAGTTTGAGATAATGAGAGTCCACTATCACATTTTTTCCAAATAGTTGTATACAGCTACAGGTACATGTAAGTGGGGTGTCCACATAATATTTTTCTAATTTCTAAATGAAAACATATCTTGTGTGTATTCATTAGAAGCGCCTTGCTGAGGCTCTTGTAATGAGTACCCACAACATATTTTTTTGTGAGATAAGAAAGTTTCAGTAAGAGAGATAAGAAAGTCTTCAGTTGAAAAAAAATAATGTCTTCTGAGTATCCACTACATATTTTTTCGTGGAGAAATGTGAAAAAATCCACTTTTTTTTTTGTTTAACCCTTGACCTGCTGAACCCGGATATACCCTTTGTTTGCAAACAGTGTAGATCCAGATCAGTTGGCTTCTGAAGAAGCCAACTGATCTGGATCTGCTCTGTTTGTCATTCAGTAAGTGACTTTATATCAACAACCTGAATCAAGTGATCTGATTGGCTGAAAATTGGAAGTGGGTGTGACTGAAAATTGGAAGTGGGTGTTGCATCTTAATTTATTCAGCATGACAAGGGTTAATAAAGTGTCTTATCTTGAGCTGTGTCACCTATTAACCCTTGTCATGCTGAATAAATTGCCGTACCCACTTCTGATTGTCAGCCAATCAGATTGTTTAATTCAGATTGTTGATTCAGATTCCTTACTTAATGACAAACAGTGTAGATCCAGATCACTTGAAGCCAGCTGATCTGGATCTACACTGTTTGTGAAGGCAGGTTTTATCCGGGTTCAGAAGGACAAGGGTTAAAATAGATCTTGTGGATACATTTGTACTTAATTGAATTACACTGCTGCGATATTCACAGTTTGCACCCACAAGATATTTGTTTTGGTGCATAAATTGCGCAGATTATTTTCATTTTGATTACTGTATTTACCCTAAATGTTCAAACAATTTGACTTCTTACTATATGCATGTCCTAAACTTGAACATCCATTCTTACTACATTTCAATAGGAAATTTTAATGACCGAACATTTCAAAGGTAAACTACAGATTTCAAAATATGATAAACAGTTTTAATTTGGTAGCTTTGAACGAATACCGAAAAATGTTTCACATACTCTTAAGGCTTTTGTGTTGAAAACCAGGGCCCAGTTGTTCAAAGCTAACGACGTCGTTAGTTAAGGATTCGTTAAAATTTACATCGAGTGATACGCTAATATGCTGAAATTTTTTGCTGAAAAAATGTGAGTAGCTTTTGCAGTGCAAAAGCTACTCACATTTTTTCAGCAAAAAATATCAGAATATTGTATATTGAATCCACTAAAACAGTTAACGAAATGACCCTTAACGAGCTCGTTAAGCTAACGACGCTTTGAACAACTGGGCCTTGGATTATTTCTCGGTTATCGATCAAAGCAACCAAATAAATTGTTTTTAATGTTTTTTTTTACAGTGGACCTCAGGAGCTTTGGGAACATCCAGAAAGGGAACCAGCCCCAGTTCAGAGGGCTCTGGAAGAGACAAGTATGTACATGTATATACATCATAGGAGTTGTTAATGAGGAGAATCGGCCTCGGTGGCTCAGTTGGATGGGCCGTCTGACTGGAGACCAGGAGATCGCGGGTTCAACCCCCGCAGAGGTCGGCAACATTCTTTCATGGAGATTGATCATGAAATATTTTCTGCGGTCATTCTTTCCCTTCCACTGATTCAAGAAGGGCAGTTGTCAGTTTCTGGCGAAAGAATGTGCACAATACTGGTTAACCGCTTAGAGGACTAAGCCTGCCCAATAAACGTGTGGTTAGGTAAACTGACCGCACTCGACATGACCCCATTGGGTTGACTGGGCCGTAAAACCTCAACACAAACAAAAATAATGAGGAAAATGTGACAGTAATTCTGGGATAATTTTCTCCAGTTTTTCATAAAAATGTTGTGGGTTTTCATAAGAAGCGCCCCAGCGAGGCACTTCTAATGAGTACCCTCAACATGTTTTTATAGAGAAACAAGAAAAATTAAATTATTACAAAATTAACCCCAAATTCTCCTTAAAAACTCCTCTAATACATCTAGACTGAATGTTATGTAAGTTATCTACTATAAAGTCTGTCCTTGATGCTTGTTTGTTTAAGTTGTTATATTAATTTTGATCGGAGTAATTGTTAGGAGGAGTATTTTGTGATAATTCTCGGATAATTTTCTCCAGTTCTACATAAAAACGTGTTACGGGTGCTCATTAGAAGTGCCTCTGCGAGGCATTTCTAATGAGTACCCACAACATATGTTTTTATGGAGAAATAAGAAAAATTATCCCTGAAGTATCACCAAGTACTTCTTCTTAACCCTTGTCCTGCTGAACCCGGATATACCCTGCCTTTGCAAACAGTGTAGATCCAGATCAGTTGGCTTCTGAAGAAGCCAACTGATCTGGATCTGCAATGTTTGCCATTAAGTATGTGGATTTATAGCAACAATCTGGATCAAGTAATCTGATTGGCTGAAAATTGGAAGTGGGCGTGGCATCTTAATTTATTCAGCAGGACAAGGGTTAACATTTCCTCTGATTTTGATATTAGGCATGTATATTATATGTATGCAGAAATGCCAGACGTGTATACAAAAACTTTATGGTCAAAAAAATATTACCTGAAGCTATGAGTGTTTTCTTTAGTTTTCAATGTTTTTTTTTTTGTTTTTTTTTTTGTTAAAATTGTTAATTTGAGCCTGACAAAACCTACAATAAGACCTTTGTTACAAGCAAAGACCAGCCTGTAGTGTACATCCACCCAGTGTGGCAAGGGCACTTGCTTAACCGTTTTGGATAGGATAGCCTGAAGGCTGAAGAAGGCACATACAATCTGCAAAGACTCTGATCAGACTGCACGAATGCACAGGCTGATCTGAGTCATTGCTGGTCAAATAAGTTGTATTGTAGGTTTTGTTGTGCGCTGGCTCATTTATGTTTAGACTGTTGCTACCATGTATCATCTTATTCATTTTATAAGGCTGTTCAATCTGAAATGTAAAACCATCTTGTGAAGCCATGTACAGAAACATTTGCCTGTTTACAGAAAAAATCTGTACACTGAGGCATAAACATATTTTATTGTAGCAACCAGTGCTTGCACTAACTGTCGAATTCAGGAAGTCCCAGGACTTCCTAATTCTAATATCTGGAAGTCCAGGTAATCAAATTGTTTCTCTCACTTCCAAACGTTTAACCTCCATATACTTAAACTCATTTATGGAGTAAAACTGCCATTTTTAAGCTAAACAACATACAAATTCTTTCTAAATTCTTTTTATAAATGGTCAGATATCTTTAAAACTTGGGAGTCCCAGACTTCCTGGTACTGATTTTTGGAAGTCCCAGGACAATTTTTGGGAGTCTCTGACTCCCAGACTTCCCTTAATGCAAGCACTGAGCATCTGCTTTAGTAAGGCGGTGTTGTCGTTGTCAACAATGTTAAGTCTGTGCATTTAGTTCCACTTCTCAAACACCAAGGCTTCTAGCATGAAACCTCATACATACATCCATCATGATGCTCACTGCCCAGTTTTGTTATTGACCATGATCCCTTTTTTATGCTTGGCTGAAAAATGTATAGTCTTTGCATTTAGATCCATTTCTTGAACACTACCAGCAATCACGACATAGCCAGTCATCCACTTTCTTGTTAAGCTGTTTAACCAATTTTAGACTGCATAAACTCCCCACACTATACATTGGAAGAGTCCAATTTCAATTTCAGGTCTGTCAGGTTATATGATTTAGATATTCTATAGAAAAATGGCTAAACTATTTGCAAACAGTGGAGACCCTGATTCTGCGGTGTCTGATCTGTGTCTGCAGTGTTTGCCAAGTGCCCTTTTTGGGGTCTTCAAACTAAAGTGGGTTATGCTGTAACATATCACCACAAGCAGTGGTAGTAGCTGGCTTACAGTTGGCTTGCGACTTTTGATTTCCAGGGTCTTAGTTAGTTCTGATATGTAATGAAATTGGTGTATTCAGAGGTCTAGCAGCATTCCCATTCACATACTACAGTACGTGATTCACATAGAGAATCTGTCATGAACATACAGACTTGTTAGAATCTACATACACAAAACGTACCGCAAAATTGGTGCATGTATAAATTGCAACATTCGTACATCCTGCTTGAGTCAGTTTTCGCTCATTAGCATCCTTTTGAATATTAATAAAGCATCGAAACACTGCGATTGCTGCTGGACAATAACGAATGCGTAGGGCCAGTTCATAGAAATGGATTGATGATCATTACGGGGATCACAAAATTTAATTATATTCTTATGGAGAGGGATGAGATTATTATTCATTGGTTATTACATATGGTCTTTTTCGCATTATCCATTCACTGATGACCGTGTGGTTTATACCTGAGAGTGATATCTTGATTGTTCATTACCTAGCCAAAACACGTGATCGGTTTGAAACACACTGATCAACAAAGATGTCACAAGCCTGCATTCTGAGCTTTTACGCTCAAACTTAGCGAAGAATGGGGCAAAAAAACACAAACCTTTGGATGTTACTGAAGGCGTCTCTGCCACCAAATCACTGAAATGCTTAGGTTCTAATGAAGACGCTCAGCACAAAGCTGGCGACAACAATCAGTCCCAAAGGCAAAGGGAAAAGGTCAGTCACAAAATGGCTTTTTCTACAGTCTTCCCAGTACTTTACAGTGCATTTAATTACCTCAAAATATATGTACCATCAAAAAGTACTCTGTACCCCCAAATGCTAAACCAAAGGGGTACATGTACCCCTAAATCAAAATGTGAGTGGGAATGCTATTCTAGATAATATGGGTATCAGTAAATAGTTTCCTTATTTCTTGACGGAAACAGGTTGTGATACTCATTAGAAGTGCTTTGCTGCTGTGCTTCTAATGAGTACCCACAACATATGCTTTTGTCAAAAAATAAGAAAAATGTAGATACTTTTTGGTTGAAAAAAGCCCCTTATCAAGAGCTATGTGTATTCACATTTTTATATGCACGCAGGAAAGAGAGAGATGGAATTTTCAGGTAAAATCAACATATTTCATAGATTCTTGAAACAGCCTGGTGATTTGGAAACAAAACTTTTGTTTATTACCTGTATTTTTTTCCTTATTCAAAAAGATGTCTGTAAATAAAGCAGAAATTGAAAGGTAAGCTTAAGGTAGTTTATAGACAGGATTTTAGCACATTCCATTTTTTCATAGTCTCTGAAATTTTCTATAGTTGTCATAAAACATATGAAAAACGAAAATTAGCAGAAAAAACAAACAGTGGTTTAAACTGAAAAAAAAAAATATAAAGAAACAATTTTACTGTAGAAATGGTGTTGATCATAAATTGAGCAGCAGGGTTTTGAAAATTCACTGTCAGACATGTCCAACTAGTCAAGACTTGGACCAAGCAAACTTGAAGTCACAAATGTTGTCTCCCTTTCACAAAAATGGCAAAAACTATAAGGTGTACCAGGTCTCCTTATGCAAATTGTACAAATAGAACCTATGAAATATGTGACTTGTATTTTGTTGCATGCTTATATTTCACTCTAAAATTACAGCGTAAAATTTGAACTGACTCTAAGGTAGATAGATATAGGTATGTCCGAAATTTTAAAGACTGTTGACACTTTCCATTTGATGATTTGATTTGTGGCACACGTCTGTGCACTAAAGAAGGGATGTCACACCTATTTAACTTTATATAACTTTCAGGGTCAGTGTCAAAATACTGTAATGGAATAGGTATATAGGTCAGTTCTACAGTCTTGCTATGGAAGCAGGATTTTATGGTGGCTTGGGTAGAGTGATTGGCTTTTTTAGGCAGTTAAGCAACATACATTCTGGGCCCGGTTGTTCAAAGCATTGTTAGCTTAATGAGCTCGTTAAGGGTCATTTCGTTAACTGTTTAAGCGGATTCAATATACAATATTCTGATATTTTTGCTGAAAAAATGTGAGTAGCTTTTGCAATGCAAAAGCTACTCACATTTTTTCTGCAAAAAATATCAGCATATTTGCGTATCGCTCGATGTAAATTTTAACGAATCTTTAACTAATGACATTGTTAGCTTTGAACAACTGGGCCCTGGTTAATACCTTGACTTTTTTGAAAGAGCCGGCAAACTCTATGTTACCTTATATATAAATCTGTTCAAAATACCATATTGAGATTAATACTGTACATGTATATACATGCCTTAAAATGTGAATATTTTAACACAGTCCTGCTAAATCATTAGGATGTGTTTCCTACTGGTGTTCAGGAGTTTGCAGGTTCATTCCCCCACCAACATTCTTCCGTGCCCCACCAACATTCTTCTGTGGAGATTGATCATGAAATATTTTTGATAGTCACTCACTTCTGCTAATTAAAGAGGCAGTTGTCAGTTTCTGGTATTAGAATGTGCACAAGTACTAATTGCTTAGAGGATTTGACTTGCTCAGGAAGTGTGGTTAAGTAAACCGACTGACTAGACATGACCTTAATAGATCTGGCTGGACCATTACCTCCAACCCAACCAAATCTAAACTGATTTAACTTTTAAGCTTTACCAAGCCATTGAAGCAAGAGTTCTACGGGTGTGAGTTACTCTTTCCAGTAGTATAAATATTGCATCTGTGGTATGAGAGATGTTATTATATGAGTCACTGAGCGGACAGCCTTAACATAACGCTTTTCAAGATACAATGTAATGCAGTAGGCATTCAACCGTTAATGGAAAAAGTGGTATACTCTACCGAGTCATTACAACAGTCTTTAAAATTTGGGAAAGATCTATAAGTACCTACATTTTAACAGATACATATAATATATAGATAAAACATTATGAATATGACAGCAAAGCTCCAGATAGGTGCGGGTACCAGCAAAATATTTATCTTTTTTCTCCATGAAATTGCGGTAAAACCTGTGTAAGAGAGCCACCTTGGAGACTGACTTTAAATAGTGGTTGATGTGGAAAAAGTTGTCTGTCTTATAAAGGTACATGTCATGTAATTTTGCTAGCAAAATTACATGACATGTACCTTTATAAGTCAACCGCCTTTCCACATCAACCACTAAGGTCAATTTCAAAGGTTGCTGTCTTACACAGGTTTTACTGTATGTTTTGTGTACTTATTAGAAGCACCTCACCAAGATGTTTCTGATGAGCACTACAACATATTTTCATGAAAAAATATCAACTGTTTCTGGTTGGAAATCTTGCCTTACCTGGAGCTTTATGCTAGTGTAATGTTTAACCCTTGTTATATCAATAAATTAAGATGTCACGTCCAGTTCTAACTGTCAGCATGTCAGGTTAATGAATCCAGATTGTTGATATAAATTCACATACTCATAGCTACAGATAAGAGAGGGTATCCACATAATATTTTTCTTATTTCTCGTGAAAACATGATTGTGTTGTGGGTACTCATTAGATTACTTCTAATGAGTACCCACAACATATGTTTTCGTTGAGAAATAAGAAAGATATCAGCATTTTTCGGATGAAAAAAGCGCCTTATCTGTTGCTATGATACTGAATGACAAACAGTGCAGATCCAGATCAGTTGGCTTCTTCAAAGGCAAACTGATCTGGATCTACACTGTTTGCAAAAACATGGCCTATCGGGGTTTATAAGGGCCAGGGTTAATATGCATGATTTTAATCTATTTTCATGTTTGGATAGACTAAATATGATGGAAACAAAAAGATTTTTTTCTTTGTTTTGTAGCAGTCTCTTACACTTAGGATACTGTTACAGCGTAAGTTGGATTCTTGACAGTTCCTCCAATAAGGAGCAGTAACTCTAAATTAAGTGCTTTTTATCGCACCTGCTTGTAGCAGGGTGCGATATAGGCGTCCGATTTTCCGTCCGTCCGTCCGTCAGTCCGTCCGTCCGTCCGTCAGTCTGTCAACATTTATGTCGACGTTCGACATTTATGTCAAAGTTAGTATTCTAATCAACTACAAGACTAAACAACCATCAAACCTTGCATGAAACATCTCCCTGACCTCCTGACTTTGCAACATAGGCGTCCGCTTTTCCGTTTGTCTGTTCATTCGTCCGTCCGTCTGTCAACATTTATGTCGACGTTCGACATTTATGTCAAAGTTAGTATTTTAATCAACTACAAGACTAAACAACCATCAAACCTTGCATGAAACATCTCCCTGACCTCCTGACTTTGCGACATAGGTGCCCACTTTTCCATTCGTCTGTCTGTTCGTCTGTCTGTCCGTCCGTCTCTTAACAGTTCTGTTATGTCGAAGTTCGACATTTATGTCAAAGTTAGTATTCTAATCAACTACAAGACTAAACAGCCATCAAACCTTGTATGAAATATCTCCCTGACCTCCTGACTTTGCAACATAGGTGCCCGCTTTTCCATTCGTCTGTCCGTTCGTCCGTCCGTCTGTCTCTTAACAGTTCTGTTATGTCGAAGTTCGACATTTACGTCAAAGTTAGTATTCTAATCAACTACAATTCTACAACAACCATCATACCTTGCATGACACATCTCCCTGACATCCTGACTTGGCAGATATGTTGACCCAGTGACCTTGACCTATATTTTGCGCTCCATTGACTTTGACACAATTTACGTTGACGTTCCAGATCTTCTCAACTATAAGGCGTACAACTACCAAACCTTGCATAGTGCTTCTCCTAGAGGTACAGACTTGGCAGGTACCTTGACCCGGTGACCTTGACCTATATTTTGTGCTCCAGTGACTTTGACATATTTTGCATCGACATTCAATATCTCCTCAACTATAAGGCCTACAACCATCAAACCTTGCAAAGTGCTTCTCCTCAATGTACTGACTTAGCAGATACCTTGACCTAGTGACCTTGACCTATATTTTGGCTGCAGTGACTTTAACATAATTTACGTCAACGTTCCAGATCTCCTCAAGTGTAAGACCTCTAGCTGCCAAACCTTGCATAGTGCTTCTCCAATATGTACTGACTTGGCAAGTATCTTGACCCGGTGACCTTGACCTATATTTTGCGCTCCAGTGCCTTTTACACATTTTACGTCAACGTTCAATATCTCCTCAACTATAAGGCCTACAACCATCAAACCTTGCATAGTGCTTCTCCTCAATGTACAGACTCTGCAGGTACCTTGACTGGGTGACCTTGACCTATATTTCACGCTCCATTGACTTTTACACCGTGTACGTCACCCTTCCATATGTCCTCAACTGTAAGGCCTTCAACCACCAAATCTTATATAGCACTTCTTCTCGATGTACTGCATCAACAGATACCTTGACCTGGTGACCTTGACCTATATTGTGCACTCCAGTGACTTTGACACATTTTATATTGATGTTCGGTATCTCCTCAAATATAAGACCTACAACCACTAAACCTTGCATAGTGCTTCACCTCATTGCACTGGCTTGGCAGGTACCTTGACCCAGTGACCTTGACCTATATTTGACAAATTTTACGTTGATGTTTGATAACTCCTCAACTATAAGGCCTACAACCACCATACCTTGCATTGTGCTTCTCCTTGATGTACTGAATTAGCAGGTACCTTGACCCGTGACCTTGACCTAAATTTCATACTCAAGTGACTTTTACACATTTTACGTCAATGTCCCATTATCATTGGGCTGTATGATACGAAAAGTCAGAGTTGAAGATATAGCCATTAGAGGGAATGGGACTGGCCTGGAATATATGTGCCCCACTTGGCACTTTGTCTACATTTTTTTCCAAGTAAGCACTGCTAAGAATGAAATAAACTTATTTAATAACCACATTCTGATTGTGGCTCCTGTAACTTTTGCGCCAGCAGGTGCGATGACGCCTTCCGCGGAATTCTTGTTCATGGAAAAGAAACTGATATTTTTTCTTATTTCTCCATGAAAATATATGTAGTGGGTACTCATTAGAAATGCCTGGATAAGGCTCTTCTAATGAGTACCCACCATATATATATATATATATATATATATATATATATATATATATATATATATATTCACAACATATACTGTACCTACAACATCTGTTTTTGTGAAGGATTACGAAAAATGTGTGATTGCGCAGGATTACGAAAAATGTGTGATTGCATGTCTTAAATGTATATGGAGTTATGATTATTGAGCAACAGGAGCATTTTTTATTAATGTGGGCAAGAAAAATCGGATTAACTTTTACAACTTATATATATACTGTCTGTTCATCTTCAAACATCAAACAACAGATAGAAAATATTTTTTTCCTATTTCTTGGCAAAAAACATGTAAATACTCATTGGAAGTACATACATGTTTGACATTATTTTTGTGGAAAATAAGGAAAATATTAATACTTGTATTTTTTTAAGAAAAAAAAAATACCATTGCTATGGCTTTTTATCAAGAATATAATTTGCACTGTAACTGTGACTAAATCATGTATGCTAATGTAAAATCATAGTACAAACGAGCCAGTGGATGAGAAAACAGGCATTGAATTATATGTGAACTGCACATGCCCAGATCAGCTGATGCATCTAAGATACACAGTCTAATTCTTAACCCATGTCCTGCTGTCCCGGATATACCCTGCCTTTGCAAACAGTGTATATCCAGATCAGTTGGCTTCTGAAGAAGCCAACTGATCTGGATCTGCACTGTTTGCCATTAACAGTTCTCCAGCTAGCCCTGTATGGAGGGGCAGACTGCTCCTGTTGCCCTCTCCTGCTGCCCCTCTGCCCTTCTTAAGCTGCCCTCTGTCTTGTTTCAACTCCAGACATGACAGAGAAATAACAAACAGTGTTTAATTGATATTGTAATGTCCTAAAATTTCAAAGACAAAAGTGTCTGACAAAATGATAAATGCAAACAGTGCAGACCCAGATCAGATTGTTTCTGGAGGAGCAGTCTGATCAGGGTCTACACTGTTTTTCATTCCACTAAGTATTTTAAGAAACAGCTGCATAAAAAAGCAAAATTTAGGCAAAAATAGTATGGAATAAATTGCTCAAAATTTTAGGACATTTACCGTATCCCCTCTTATCTGGAACTGTGGCCTCCTTTTCAGTCAAACTGTTTGCATGTGGCAAATGTGTAATTCAGCGGTCTAGATAAAAGTGGGTATCAGGTAAATAATTGTCTTATTTCTTGAAGAAAACATATGTTGTGAGTACTCATTAGAAGCGCCTCGCCGAGGCGCTTCTAATGAGTACTCACAACATATGTTTTTGTCGAGAAATAAGAAAAATATAGCTACTTTTTAGTTGAAAAAAGCGCCTAATCAAGAGCTATGGACATAATTTTCTCCTTAGATTTTTCGGTAAAATGATAATTGCATGATATCACTAATAATAAAACTGAGTATTGGGATAGACAGGCCAGAGCAAATATACATGTATGCCGTAGAATGAAGTATCTGATCAATGTCTAGTTTAAACGCATCAGAAGGTTGTTAAATGGCAGTTTAAAATTTTACAAGTTAGTAAGGACATAACCTGCCCCAATATTTAGGATAAATATAGTAGTTTGCTGTAGGATAATTGGTGTGATACTGACATTTCCTTTAGTTGATAGTTGACTACTTTTATTTCCTTCTATTTCCTTTTAATCTGCCTATACGAAATACAGGTTGGTCAAATACAGTCACGTCACCATCGGCATAGGTTAAAGTTAGTTTTTAAAAGGCTATATCTCCTGAACCTCTGGATGGAAGCAGTTTATACCCATTAGTTAGATGCTGGTCTGAAGTTGTATGCTGTACCATCGATCCCAACCCACATGAGTGACACAGACTTAGAAACAAGTTATGTTAAAGTTTTTGGTTTAAGTTTTTAGAGATGCAGCGTGGGTCTAGCAAGCTACATTGTCCTGCAAAAGCTCTTATTTTTGCTGGCAGTGGCCAGGCTTCCTCTAAATCGGCATAAATTCACAAGAATTTGCAACCCCAACTGCCTCGACAAATGTCTTTAAGAGTAGCTGACTTTGAAAAGTTATTCAATGTATCAGAGGCTCAAATTACCATATTCGATCTAATTACTGCACATACCCCTATAAGCGCACAGTCAAGCAATTCAGATTATGACCGGTGTACTTTCTGTCTACTTATTTATAAAGGAATATGTTTTGGGTACCCATTTGAATTGCATCAACTTGTTGATGCAATTCAAATGAGTACCAAAAACATATGCTTTTATAAAGAAATAAGAAAAAAAACAAAGTTTTTGAAAAACCTAAGCACACAGTGCTGTAATTAGGTCGAATACGGTATTTTCTGCTGGAGTATGCTCCTTTGAAAAAAAAAAGGGGGACAAAACCATTTAGCTTATAATGTTCTATATTAGAGTTATAATATCCATTCAACTTATACAGGGTTGTGGAATTACCAAATTTCATCGAGGAAATGATCAAAATCCACTTGTTCTTGGACAAAGAAAAAAGTCTATATTTGGGCCAGTAAATCTTGGTTGGAACCAAGATATACTGGCCTTAATATTGACATTTTTTCTTATTTCTCAAAGAAGACATGTTGTGGGTGCTGTCCTCGGTGGCTCAGTTGGATCTGCGTCCAACTGGTAATCAGGAGGTTGGGAGTTCGACCCCCACCGGGTCGACAACATTCTTTCATGGAGATTGACCATGAAATATTTTCTACGGTCATTCTCTCCCTTCTGCTGATTCAAAAAGTGCATTTGTCAGTTTAAGGCGAAAGACTGTGTACAATACTGGTTAACCGCTTAAAGGAATAAGCCTGTCCAGTAAAAGCGTGGTAAGGTAAATTGACAGTGCTCAGCATGATCCCATTGGGTTGACTGGGCCGTAAAACCTCAACACAAACAAACAAACAGGTTGTGGGCTAATTGAGTACCCACAACCTGTTTCCTTTGAGAAATAAGAAAAACAGTTATATCATAAGCTGGATTATTACTCTTCTTAGCTAGAGTTATGAAGTCCTTGTCCTAGGATAAGTAAATTGAAATTGCTTATTTGACCTCAGGGAAATGGGACAAGTTGGATAAGTCAGGCATGGTATTTCCACGGGCCTGACTTATATGAGCAAGATACATGTATCTTGATAATTAATTGAGCTAGCCTAGGGCATTGAGACTTGGTGAGTTTATTTGGGGCCGAGTAGAAGACCACCTGTTTAACTTAAAAAAAAAAATCAGATTAATTTAATTAACCCTTGTCCTGCTGAACCTGGATATACATGTACCCTGCCTTTGCAAACAGTGTAGATCCAGATCAGTTGGCTTCTTCAGAAGCCAACTGATCTGGATCTGCACTGTTTGTCATTCAGTATGTGAATTTATATCAACAGCCTGGATCAAGTAACCTGATTGGCTGAAAATTGGAAGTGGGCATGGCATCTTAATTTTTTATTCAGCATGACAAGGGTTATTAAAAAAAAAAAAAAAAAAAAATCAGATTAATTTTGTCAGAATTATGCCGCGCTCCAACTGTGTAATTTTGTATGAACAAGCATATAGTTGGGGTCATAGGGTTTTACAAGCACATTTCTAATTGTTCACAAAATACTCAACAGTGTATGCTACACACTTACCTCTCCAAAGCCTCTTGCATTAACAACTCATCGCCAGCCGCAGTGGCTCGGTTGGATGGGCCGTCCGACTGGAGACCAGGAGGTCGCGGGTTCAACCCCAGCCGAGGTCAGCAACATTCTTTCGTGGAGATTGATCATGGAATATTTTCTATGGTCATTCTCTCCCTTCCACTGATTCAAGAAGGGCAGTTGTCAGTTTCTGGCGAAAGAATGTGCACTGGTTAACCGCTTGGACGACTAAGCCTGCCCAGTAAGCTTGTGGTTAGGTAAACTGACCGCGCTCGACATGACCCCATTCGGTTGACTGGGCAGTAAAACCTCAGCACAAACAATTAACAACTCATTATTGTATTTATACATTCCAGAGGTTAAACCTTACATTGTAAATGACCGACTGTTCTCTGAGCCTGTGAAGAGAAGCATGTTTGCCCAGTATGATTTTGAGGAGACTGACAGAAACAGAGAGAAAGAGAAAGTGCCAACCTATGATGAACCAAGATTTGTAAGGTAAGTACATATGGATGTTCTGTCATAGTATTCCAGGGCCCAGTTGTTCAAAGCTAACGATGTCGTTAGTAAACGATTCGTTAAAATTTACATCAAGTGATACGCAATATGCTGAAATTTTTTGCTGAAAAAATGTGAGTAGCTTTTGCAGTGCAAAAGCTACTCACATTTTTTCAGTAAAAAATATCAGAATATTGTATATTGAATCTGGTAAAATAGTGAACGAAATGACCTATTAAGCTAACAACGCTTTGAACAACTGGGCCCTGATAGACAAAAGAAAAAAAAAATAATAATAAAAATAATAATGATAATGCTTAGCATGCTGGGTAAAACAGTAAGCAGACAATATTTTGAAATAATTTCCCCAGAAAATAGGAAGTGACATTTCATGTGATTGTCTCCTAAGGAGACAATTTGCTTCAACTGTCAAATCCTATTTTCTGGTAAAAATAAGAAAAAATATTTATTTGTTGTCTGCTCATAAATTTGCTTATAATGTTAGAAATTGGTTTCCATTTCCATGTGATAACTAGACTTTTAGACAAAATAAATACATATGATGGATGGTTTATTGCAGGACAACATAGGTTTACTTTGAAAATGGCATTGTGTCTTGATGGCCCTTGATAAGTTTAAAAAAAAAAAATAAAAAAATAGCGATTTCTTGTTTTCTCATGCCATCAGTTATATGAGGTGTGCTAGTTGCAGGGGTATCCAGGAAGTTACCAACAAAAACATGCATTGGGTAGGGTATCACACAGTGCTTTTCAGTGTATTATTGTATGTTAATCCTTATCCTGCTGAATAAATTAATAAGCCACGCCTACTTCTAATTTTCAGCCAATCAGATTACTTGATCTGGATTATTGCTATAAATTCACATACTTAATGGCAAACAGTGCAGATCCAGATCAGTTGGCTTCTTCAGAAGCCAACTGATCTGGATCTACACTGTTTGCAAAGAAAGGCTATAGCCGGGTTCAGCTGGACAAGGGTTAAACAAAATCTGGAGCTACACTGTTTGCAAAGGCAGGGTATATCCGGGTTCATCAGGACAAGGGTTAAATTGTTAATTGTGGTATAGAGTATATTACCTTTGGCATATGTTTTTGGAAGGTATATTTTTAGCCGCAATATGGGCAGACATAGGTTCTGACATGCACCCAGGGAACTCGCAACAGCCTGTGCACCATTGCAGTCTGATCAGTCTTTGTTGTTTGCGTAAATAAATATTGCATCCTTGGCTATCCAGATTGTGCCTAATAAAGATTCTGAACAAATGTACAGGCTGATATGAATCTTCTCTGGGCACACATTTCTGAACATACATTTTCTGATATTATCACTCTTTTAGTGCATCATGAAAGCATGCCTATATAATTTCGACCCCCTTAAACCCCACTTTTATACAGTAAAACTGGGGTTTACAGGGGTGTACACTATTTTTCTTATTTCTGCTCAAAAACATAGATAGTGGGTATTCATTTGAACTGCCTCGTTGTGGCAGTTCTAATAAGAACCACTATCTATGTTTTGAGCAGGAATACATGTATATAAAAAAAAAAATATTTTTTTTTATCTGAAAATTTTCATTTTTTGTTGGTAAAATTTTCGGTATATTTGAATTGCCATGTTTTCGTTATGGTTATAGATTGTTGGTGCTATAGCCTGTGCAGCCTCTGTTACCAGTGCTTTTGGGCACTCTGATTTAACCCTTGTCATGCTGAATAAATTAAGATGCCACACCCACTTCTAATTTTCAACCAATCAGATTGCTTGATCTGGATTGTTGCTATAAATTTACTTACTTAATGGCAAACAGTGCAGATCCAGATCAGTTGGCTTCTTCAGAAGCCAACTGATCTGGATCTACACTGTTTGCAAAGACAGGGTATATCCGGGTTGAGCAGGACAAGGGTTAAAGTCCATTGTCTTTCAGAGTGAGTATACCTCGTTCAACATTGATGTCACCACACAGAGTTAAGCCGCACCGTAGAAAGAGCTTCGATAATACTGATACCATGGCTTTATCAGAGGTAAGGTAACAGGTCATCCAAGCTTAGATATTAACCGTTTTTCCGTTTAAATCTTCAGAAAACTTTTTAAATATGCCTTTGGTTTATACATTGATATTTCGTTAGCTCTGTTCTCTCACATGCACAGAATAACCACAGTATGATTTAATTTGAATCTTTCGCATACACAGAATATATACAAGCCAGGGATCAATTTTAGCACTTGCTAACTTGCTAAATGCTGGTTAATTTCCTCAAAAAGCAAGCTGCAATTTCCATCACTTGCTAATTCTAGCAAGTTGGAAAGATTCTCTTTAATAGGCAGAACCTGAGGTATTGTTGCTGAAGTTTTGTAATTTCTTTTCCAAAAGCAATGATGATATTTTTCTTATTTTTCCTAGAAAACAGGTTTTGACATTACATTGGCTGAAAGGTTTAGCAAGTAAAAAATAATGCCACTTGCTAATTTTAGCAAGCTGTCAAAAAAGTTAAATTTGAACCCTGCAAGCACATGATAGGATCAGAGAAGGATCATGTACATAATAGGCTCAGAGGCAACTTCAGGGTTCATACACGTCAGGGAAATTTTATTTTTTTCAAGGTCAGGGAATTGTCAGGGAATTCTGAGATGTGCCAGGGAAAAATATAATTTTGCAAAAATGCCAGGGAAATGTCAGGGAATTTTGCATTTCATCCTGATGAAGCTAGGATGTTTGGTCCTGTTGTATTCTTGCTAAATTCATAAAGTTTCCGGCTCCGATATTGTCAGGGAAATGTGAATTTATGTCAGGAAAAGTCAGGGAAATGTCAGGGAATTTTGGTCAGTTCGAAATGTAAGAACCCTGAAGTTACATAATAGGATCAGAGAACATTTGAAAAATATGACTACTTTCAGTATGAAAAAACAGTATTTTCATTATGAAAGGACAGTACTTTCAGTATGAAAAGCCAATTCCTTCAGTAGACAAAGATGGTGCTTTCAATATGAAAAGACAGGTCTGCCAGTATGAAGAGATAGTACTTTATGTAACGATGGTACTATCAGTATGAAAAACTGGTACTTTCAGTATGAAAAGATGATACTTTCAGTATGAAAATATTTTACTTTCAGTATGTTAAGACTTTTTGTACAAGATAGACCTTTCAGTATGAAAAGACATTACTTTAAGTATGAAAAGAAATTACTTTCAGTATGAAAAGACATTACTTTCAGTTTGAAAAGACTGTACTTCCAGTATGAAAAGATGAACCTTTATGGCTCAGTTGAATTCCCCTCCAACTGATGATCAGGAGGTTGCAGGTTCAACCAGTACCAGGTAGTTCTCTCCCTTCCGCTGATTTATGAAGGGCAGTTGCCAGTTGCTGGCGGAAGAATGTGCACAATCCAGGTTAACCCCTTTAGAGGACTAGTCCTGCCCACTAAAAGTGTGGTTAGGTAAACTGACTGTGCTTGACATGACCCCATTTGGTTGACTGGGCCGTAAAACCTCAACGCAAACATGAAAAAACAGTACTTTCAGTATTAAAAGATGGTATTTTCAGTATGAAAAAACTACTTTCAGTATGAAAAGACGTTGCTTTCAGTATTAAAAGACTATTTTCAGTATGGAAAGACAGTACTTTCAGTAAGAAAAAACAGTACTATTAGCATGAAAAGACAGAACCTGTTGTTATTATTGAGACATTTTTGCTGTTAGATTTTACAATGTTATTTGTTTTTGTTGTTGAGCACTGGAGACCTTGATCAGACAGTGGATAAGAGCAAGTTGATCTGTGTTAAAATGTGAGCCCCTCCAAGTAAAAAATATATGGCATGGGACAGCAGTATAGATAAGCCTATAAATCTGTGCAGCCTGATCAGGGTCTTAACCTTTGTCATACTGAATAAATTAAGATGCCACACCCATTTCAATTTTCAGCCTATCAGATTACTTGATATAGGTTGTTGATATAAATTCATATACTAATGACAAGCAGTGCAGATCCAGATCAGTTGGCTTCAGAAGCCAACTGATCTGGGTCTACACTGTTTGCAAAGACAGGTTATATCCGGTTCAGCAGGAAAAGGGTTAACTCTTCTTTCAGGACTAATTTTAGACCCCATAGATTATGTTAGCAACCATTTAGACTGATCAGACTGCAAGGATGTGCAAACTAATCAAAACTCTGTGTCATATGAGCTAATGTTAAAGTGTAAACTCTACAACCCAAAATAAAATTTGTATTTATATTTATTTGGTCACTTATCATAAGATCATTGTCGGACCTGTGTTAGCATGGAGAGACTCAGGCATTCTGGTTTCCATCTGTTTGTTCATAAAACTTAGTTTCACTTCACTATTTGTTTTATCTCACTGAGCTAAACAAGGATGACCACTCCCACGCTTCTGGTACTTGTTTTCATATTTTAGTATCATAGCTCTTGATAAGGCGCTTTTTCCACCAAAATGTATCTATATTTTTCTTATTTCTTGACGTAAACATATGTTGTTGGTACTCATTAGAAGCTCCTTGCCGAGGTGCTTCTAATGAGTACCCACAACATATGTTTTCGTCAAGAAATAAAAAAACTATTTACCTGATATTCGCTCTTATCTAGACCTATGTAGTATGCAGGTAGGACATAAACCAACAAAGTTTTTCAATTTGTTGAGGCTCATATATGATAAGCCCATCGGACCTGTTAAGAAGACGATTTGACTATAATTCTGGGCCCAGTTGTTCAAAGCGTCGTTAGCTTAACAAGCTCGTTAAGGGTCATTTCGTTAACTGTTTTGGCGGATTCAATGTACAATATTCTGATATTTTTTGCTGAAAAAATGTGAGTAACCTTTGCACTGTAAAAGCTACTCACATTTTTTCAGCAAAAAATTTCAGCATATTTGCGTATCACTTGATGTAAATTTTAATGAATCTTTAACTAACGACGTCGTTAGCTTTGAACAACTGGGCCCTGGGATGATTTGTTCCAATTCTCCATAAAAGCATATGTTGAGGGTTCCCATTAAAAGTGCCTCAGCTAGGGGTTTCTAATGGCTTCACACAACATGTTTTTTTTTTTATGAAAAAGTTAGAAAAATTATCCCAGAATTAGCCGGCCTCGGTGGCTCAGTTGGATGTGCATCCGACTGGAGACCAGGAGGTTGCGGGGTCGAATCCCGCCGAGGTCAGCAACATTCTTTCAAGGAGACTGATCATGGACTATTTTTAAAGGTCATTCTCCCCCTTCCACTGATTCAAGAATGGCAGTTCTCAGTTTCTGGCAAAAGAATGTGCACGATACTGATTAATCGCTTAGAGGACTAAGCCTGTCCAGTAACGTGTGGTTAGGTAAACTGACCGCGCTCGACATGACCCCATTGGGTTGACTGGGCCGTAAAACCTCAACACCAACAAACAAACAAATATCCCAGAATTATTAAATTCTCCTCCTTTTGTTAAGATCCTCTGTTAACCCTTCTCTTGCTGAACATGACATGCCCTGTCTTAGCAAAAGTGTAGATCCAGATCAGTTGGCTTCTAGATCTGCACTGTTTGTCATTAAATATGTGAATTTGTATCAAAAACCCAGATCAAGTAATCTGATTGGCTGGAAATTAGAATTGGGCGTGGCATCTTAATTTATTCAGCATGACAAGGGTTAAATCCCCATTTTGCTTGGCATGGTTCATTTGATTGTAGCATTGCCTTATGGGATGGAATACCTCACAGCCGTCCATGATGCCAGCAGCCTCGAACATAGGATTGAGGGATAGTACTGTAGGAATACACTCAAGCTTGAAAACAGTAAGTTAGAACAAACAGTAGTTTGCAGAGGGCTTGTTTAGGAGTATTTGGTGATAATTTTGGAATATTTTTTTCTTATTTTGCCATAAAAACATGTTGTGGGTACTCATTAGAAGCACATCGATATTTTGGTAATATTCAGATTGACAAAGCAGTTAAAGCATTCATCCTGAATTTCAGTGATTGAATTTAAAATGTTGCAACATGACCAAAAAAAAAAAAATATATATATATATATACCGGTATATATATATATATATATATATATATATATATATATATATATATATATATATATACAGTCGAACCTTGATGGCTCGAACACTGATGGCTCGTTTACCATGGCTAATTTGAACTCGTTTTTGAGTCCCAACAAAATTCTTCTGATAGCTCAAGAAAACAAATATTTAAGGAAATTTTCTTATTTTATTGTGAAATTGTATGTTGTGTGTACTCATTAGAATCGCCTCTGAGGCAATTTCAATGAGTACACTCAACATAAAATTATTGTGAGAAGATCGATATTTGCTTCCTAACCTGGCACCATGATTAACCTTCATTGGCTTGAACTACCCATGATTCGAACAATTTTTCATGGTTCCAAAGGTGTTTGAGCCTTTGAAGTTTGACTGTATATATATATATAGGCGCTTCTAATGAGTACCTACAACATACGTTTTCGTGGAGAATATACATGCACATGCATAATCAAGGGCAACAACCTAGGTCATCAACATGGTGATATGCACATAGCTGCACTGAAACAGAAACATGTTCAGATTTAGGACAAAATCACGAAGAGCGCACAATGCATTGAAAAAATAGTATAAGCACTAAACATGCCCATTTTAATACTGTATTTTACTGAACATGTGAACTGAATGTCAGCATAGTCAAAGTGTCTACACAGCCACTGCATTTCAGAAGCCTGATGTTTCGTAAGACAGACAACCCATGACAGTGAATTTGGTGCACTAAGTAAATTTTTGCAATTTCGCAAAACCCTATTTAGTTAACGAGATTCCATGGAACTAGTTACTGACAAAAATACATGTCCTCATCATTAATATGAGTAGGTTGCAATGAGTGATAATATATATATAAAAAAAGTATTTCTTCATAGGTATAGATAAGGGAGGGTATCCGGTAAATATTTTTCTTATTTCTCTACAAAAACATACGTTGTGGGTACTCGTTAGAAGTGCCCCAGCGAGGCACTTCTAATGAGTACAAGCACCTCAGCGAGGCGCTTCTAATGAGTACCCACAACATGTTTTTGTGGAGAAATGAGAAAAATATCAATACTTTTGGATTGAAAAAAGCGCCTTAACTAGTGCTATGTTTCTTTCTTGAGGATATCTTACCTGTGGCAAGTATGGAAACAATAAAGTAGAGTTTTGTGTTTGTTTTAAGAAGATGCATACTAAATGGGAATGCAGATAAACTAAAAACAAGTATTTCCAAACCCAGGTTACTGGTATTTTATTACATAAAAAACTTCAATACATCAATAAATTTATCGCAAATACTGTCAATATCACATCAATATAATGTCTCTTTGTAGACCCTTGACGAAGCCGAGAAACTTGCTGCCAACTTTCCCTACAGATGGGATCCCTCAGAGCAGAAGATAAGCCGTCCACTGCCGAAACTCACAATCCGGCCAGAATCATCCTACATGGACAACACCTGGCCACATTCTCTACAGAATAATCCCTCAGCATTTAGTAGTTCATCTCAAGGGCTGAAGCAGGCTACCGATGACTTGCTGAATTCAACATATTCCCTAATGTATGAAATGGAAAGACTTAAAAAAGAGAGGAGTTCAGATCCTTTAATAGTGTAAGCTTATGAAATGATTAGGCCAAGCAAAAAAAAAAAAACAAAAAAAAAACAAAAAAAAAAAAAACTGTGTTTAGGGTAACCCTACCCTGTCTAATTTTCCTGGGGAAGCCTAGCAATTTATCAAAAAAGGAAAGTGGTAATTAAAAAAAATGGTAATATTTATGCTATCGTAATTATGCAAAATATTTGGACAAGTAGGCCTGAGCAAACAGTATAGACTCTGATCAAACTGCTCCTGTAGGAGCAGTTTGATCAGGGTCTACATTGTTTGCTATTCTGTCAGTACTTTTAAGACATGTCAGAGGGTGGTCAAACAGGATTGGTAAAAGTTTGTGTGAACTATGCTGTAAGGCCCAAATGTATTTCTAGTAAAAAAATGTTAAAAAAATTATAATCCATAACTACCCTACCTACATTTTTTCTATTAAACGTGTTACCCTAAACACACATACAGTAGAACCTCGATAGCTCGAACACCGATGGCTCGTTTACCATGGCTAATTCGAACACGTTTCTGAGACCCCACGAAGTTCTTCCGATAGCTCAAGAAAACAAATATTTAGGGAAATTTTCTTATTTTAACGTGAAATTGTATGGTGTGTGTACTCATTAGAATTGTCTCATCGAGGCGATTCTAATGAGTACACACAACATACTATTATTGTGTAGAAAATCGAAAAAATCCCTAAATTATCGCCATTTGCTTCCTGACGGCGCCATAATTAACCCTCAGTGGCTCGAACCACCCATGTCTCGAACAATTTTGTATGGTCCCAAAGATGTTCGAGCCATCGAAGGTCGACTGTATTTTTTATTTGGCCTTAGGCTTGGGGACCAAAAATGCTGTACCTTCTGCAGTTTGATCAGGATCTGCTCAGTTATTTATTACCTAGTTCTAGACATAGCTCCAGATAAGAAGGTAACCAAATGAGCTACAGCATCAGAAAATGTACCGTAAGGTGTGCGTTCAGCGAAGATAACCGTCAGACGTGCATCCAGCGAAGATAACCGTAAGGTGTGCGTTCAGCGAAGATAACCGTCAGACATGCATCCAGCGAAGATAACCGTCAGATGTGCATCCAGCGAAGATAACTGTCAGATGTGCATCCAGCGAAGATAACCGTCAGATGTGCATCCAGCGAAGATAACCGTCAGATGTGCATCCAGCGAAGATAACCGTCAGATGTGCATCCAGCGAAGATAACTGTCAGATGTGCATCCAGCGAAGATAACCGTCAGATTTGCATCCAGCGAAGATAACCGTCAGATGTGCATCCAGCAAAGATAACGGTCAGACGTCATCCAGCAAAGATAACTGTCAGATGTGCGTCCAGTGAAGATAACCGTCAGGGTGCATCCAGCGAAGATAACCGTCAGACGTGCATCCAGCAAAGATAACCGTCAGACGTGCTTCCAGCAAAGATAACCGTCTGACATCATCCAGCAAAGATAACCGTCAGATGTGCGTCCAGCGAAGATAACCGTCAGACGTGCATCCAGCAAAGATAACTGTCAGACATGCATCCAGCAAAGATTCAGATCAGTCTGCGAAAGAACAGACTGATCAGAATCTTCACTGGACACATTTTGGATAGTCAAGGATGCAAACTTTCTTGTGGATGCACAGGCTGATTTGTGCCTTTGTTAGACGCACTTGTCAAGAGGTACAGTTTGTTGCTGCAAAAATACTTCTTATCACCCATGAAAACATATGGTAAATTTCCTAAAATTACGTACACCAGAGTGTCTGACAAAATTTCATATGCAAACAGTGCAAACCCAGATCAGACTGCTCCTGAAGGAGCAGTCTGATCAGGGTCTACACTGTTTGCCAGTCCACTAAGTATTTTAAGAAACAAGTGCATAGAAAGCAAACATTAAGCCAAAAAGAGGATGGAATAAAGTGTTCGAAATTTTAGGATATTTACCGTAGACATAGCTTCAGATGAGAGGGGTATCCAAATAAACAACAGCATCAGAAAACGTTTTGAGTTGAGGTTTTACGGCCCTGTCAACCCATAAGGGTCTTGTCGAGCACAGTCAGTTTACCTAACCTCATTTTCCTGGGCAAGCTTAGTCCTCTAAGCGGTTAACCAGTACTTGTGCACATTCTTTCACAAGAAACTGGCAACTGCCCTTCTTGAATCAGCGGAAGGGAGAGAATGACTAGAAAATATTTTATGATCAATCTCCACAGAATGTTGCCAGACCCGAAAGGATTGAACCTGCAACCTCCTGGTTACTAGGAAGATGCACATTCTACTGTGCAACTGAGCCTGGCTCAGAAAACATACCTTGGACATGTTGGCAGAGCTATTAAACTTTCTCAAAAGATTTTCTGTCATTTTTATAAGGGAGGCAACTTGTGACTTCTTGTTGCTTTTCTGCACACCTTCTGAAGAGTAGTCTATCTTAAAAGGAAAGAATTTGCTGCCAGTGGAAGCAAATTCTTTTAGAATACATCCCTTTTCACATTGGAGACAGACTAGTTTTGACAGTTGCCTCCCTTGAAAGGGTATCCCTTCCCCTTAAGCAGACAGTTAAGGTTCTGCACCCATCTCAATATCACTTAAATAATGTTGAAAGGGACATAAAACACAAAACCATCATTAACCCTGGTCCTGCTGAATCCTGTCTTTACAAACAGTGTAGAACCAGATCTGCAGAAGCCAACTGATCTGGATCTGCACTGTTTGTTAATAAGTATTTGGCTTATATCAACAATCTGGATCAAGTGATCTGATTGGCTGAAATTAGAAGTGGGTGTGGCATCTTAATTTATTCAGCAGGACAAGGGCTAAGGTTCTGCACAGATGGACAGGTTGATCTGGGACTTCACTGTCAATATATGCCACTCATTCCATAAAACTGTTTTTGATACTCTGGATATGGTCGGCTTTTTTTGGTTTTTTTTATTGTGGAGAATAAAGCAGGTATTGGTTTAAATATCTCTCTTAACTGGAGTTATGCTGCTAAGTGATGAGTTGGCTACATTTTAAGTTGTTAAAATGAAGCATACATTGCTTAAACATGGAGTATTTATGTGGACAACACAGTAAGTCTGTGATAACTATTTATTTTAATAGATGTTTTATAGCTACAAAATAAAAATTTGTAAAACGTAAATCTGTGTTTATCATTTGTTGAACATCCTTAGTGAAAACCTGCATGTTACATACATCAAGGTAAGACATTTTTTTTTAAACTGAAAATTGTTGATATTTTTCTTATTTCTCTATGAAAACGTGTGGGTACTCATTAGAAGCATCTCACTGAGATGCTTCTAATGAGGACCCACAACAGTTCTGCATAGAAGTAAGAAAAATATTTTCCTGGGCCCAGTTGTTCAAAGCTAACGACAACGTTAGTTAACGATTCCTTAAAATTTTCATGGAAAGATATGCAAATATGCTGAAATTTTTTGCTGAAAAAATGTGAGTAGCTTTTGCAGTGCAAAAGCAAAAGCTACTCACATTTTTTCAGCAAAAAGTATCAGAATATTGTATATTGAATCCGCTAAAATAGTTAACGAAATGACCCTTAAAGAGCTCGTTAAGCTAACGACGCTTTGAACAACTGGGCCCAGCTGATACTGGCTTTTATCTAGTGATGAGTTTGTAATCAGCAACATCAGATGATGTATAGAATTGGCAAACCTCTTTGCAAGAAAAGAAAAAGTTCTGTGGCTATTCAACAGTAACAGGAAATCAAAACCCTTACACCTTAGCTCACTTGCCTGCTTCAAACATGGCTTATAGTAAGTCAGTAATAGCTTTTCCAGGTAAAAATGACAAGAATACTTCCACCACCTCATGACAAATTCCATCTGTTTTAAAATCAGGGCCCAGTTGTTCAAAGCATCGTTAGCTTAACAAGCTTAATAAGGGTCAAAATGTTAACTGTTCTAGTATATACAATATCTAATTCAGATGCATATTGGCTGAAAAAATGTGAGTAGCTTTTGCAAATGCAACACATTTTTTCATCAAAAATATTAGTGTATATGCCATATTTAATGATCAAAGTTTTAACGATATGTTAAATAACGACATCGTTAGTTTTGAACAACTGGGCCCATTTGAAATTTCAGCTTGATCCATGACCGTACTTGCCCTAAATAATTGGACAGACATGTCCTAGCAAACAACCCAGAACCAGATCAAATTGCAACCATGCAGTATGATCAGTCTACACAGTTTGCCATTCCTTCAGCACATTTTATATACATCGCAAAATAGTTAAACGGACATTCAAATTTTGTAAGAACAGTAAAACCTCAATAGCTCGAACACAGATGGCTCATTTACCATGGCTAATTCGAACTCATTTTTGAGTCCCTACCAACTTCTATGATAGCTCAAAAAAACAAATATTTAGGGATTTTTCACTTATTTTATAATGAAATTGTATATTGTGTATACTCCTTAGAATTACCTCATTGAGGTGATTCTAATGAGTACACTCAACATACAATTATTATGTATGTTATAAAAAAAAAGAAAAATCCCTAAATTGTTGCTATTTGCTTCCTGACCCGGCACCATGATTAACCCTCAGTGGCTTGAACTACCCATGTCTCGAACAATTTTCTAAGGTCACAAAGATGTTCGAACCATTGAAACTTAACTGAACTAGACGGAGTTATGGTGTCGGAATAGTATGGGTACACAGTATATAATAATTCTTTTTGCCAGCATCATAGCAACAGATAAGGCGCTTTTTTCATCCAAAAAATGCTGATATCTTTCTTATTCCTCCAGTAACACATATGTTGTGGGTACTCATTAGAAGCGCCTCGGCGAGGCGCTTCTAATGAGTACCCACAACATATGTTTTCGTTGTGAAATAAGAAAAATATTATGTGGATACCCCTTCTTATCTGTAGCTATGCAGCATGTTTCATAAATGAGCCCCAACAGCAGACATGCTCCCAAAAGAGCATTCAGGCAGTTTAATCAGACTCTTCACTGGGCACATTTTGGATAGCCGAGGATGCAAGGTTTTCAGGTGGGCCCTACTTGTTTTTGTGCTCCTACTTTTCCCTACTTTTTTTCTAAAAATTCCCCAACTATCCCTACTTTTTTTATTAGAAAATGGAAAGATATATAGATATATGTAAAAGATCAAACTTTGGTGAAGTTGATGTTGCACCTGTCCCCCCTCACAGGCTGGGTTCCAATCCCATGACATGCAGGAAATTTTTCAGCTATACTTTATTCCTTTATAAGACTTTAATGTCGTAAGATGGGGGCTCGCACCCTATAGGACTTTATATGCCAAAAAAAAAAAAAAAAAAAAATGGCTTCGCGTCCTCATAAATGACTTTCGAAAAGGGGGAGTGTTACTCCTACCTTCGATTATCTGCCTTGGCAGATTACGCATAGCTTGTAGGTATACATTCAGTCTCTTGACAACTATGTCAGGGAGTCGACTCTTTGGCTCAGTGGTTAGAGTATTGGATTTTTATCCAGACAGGCCGGGGTTCGAATTATTTCTCTACAGAAACATATATTCTCACTTATGCTTCATCTGATTACAGTTCTATACTTGTAAATATTTCACGATATATGGGGAATTTTTTCAGCTATGCTTCATTCCTTTGTTACGACTTTATTTAATGTACTTTCAGAATGACTGTACAAAGTTTTATATACCCCCTGTAAAACGAAGTTTTAGTGGGGTATACTGTTCTCAGCATGTCCATGATTATCATTCTGTCAAATTTGTAACCAGATGGTAATTTCTTTATTATCATTGATGGAAAATATGGTAAGTTCTCAGTAAATTTGCCCTTCTATCCCTACTTTTTCTTCCTTATGATCCCTACTTTTTCAAAAAGTTAATCCTACATTTTGGAAGAAAGGCACTTGAAAGTCTGCCAATGATGAAAAGTTTCTTTATGGTGACAACTAAGAATCTGATCAGACTGTACTGAAGCTTTCGTTGGACGCACGTCAGAAGGCACATTTTCTCATGTTGCGATGCAATTGATTTAACCCTTAAAGTGCCAAGAAAAACTGCATCTGAAAATGTCGTCTGTTAATGTCATCTGCTGTATATTCTTGCAAACGTCTCAAAGCTATTTTTTTGCATACCGGCAAACAGTGTGGACCCAGATCAGACTGCTCCTAAAGGAACAGTCTGATCTGGGTCCACACTGTTTGCAGAAATGACTTTTAAAATCACAAGCAGAAGACAAAGCAGACGATAATTGTTGTGATTGGCGCTTTAATGATTTAATATCTGTTTATGAATACATCATGGAAACTTGTTCAGAATCATTGTGACTGTCTCCTTTATAGATCTGCAATGAGAAAGAGAGAGAAATAGTAATTAAGTTCCCTTTAAACATTTCAGCAGATGATATTTTGAAATATTTTTCCTAGTAAATAGGCTTTTGCATGTCAAGCAATTTGTCTCCTAAGGAGACAATTTACACGAGATGTCAAAGCCTATTTTCTGTGAGAAACAACTAAAGTATCATCCAATTGTTGTCTGCTGAATTTTGCCAGAAAGTGGCAGAACTGAAACATACAATGCAGCTCTAAGCAATGTGCATATATATTTTATTTCTCTACAGAAACATATATTCTCACTTATGCTTCATCTGATTACAGTTCTATACTTGTAAATATTTCAACTTCGAGATCTCTTGCCTGTCTCCCTCTACAATCTTTTTTCCAAGAAAGATTTTACAGAAATATATACAGTCGACTCTCGTTATCTCAAAATCCATGGGACTGTCTGAAATACATAGAGATACCCATACCTCAACATATCAGACTTGTACAATTGAGGAAACAATAACCATATTTCACAAATGAGTATGTAATTTGACTCCTGAAGTTATACTGAAAATATTGTGGTAAAGAGGAGAAATTGCTCCATAGGAGCAATTTCTCCTCTTTTCCACAATATTTTGTTACTTGTTGTTAGATTTTCATCTGTAAATGGGGACCAGGTTTTCTCTTTGAGATAAGCAAAGTCAAGCTCAAGAGAGTCGACTGTGTATACAAATTTATCACAAAAATTAAAAAAAAAGAAAAAAAAAAAAAATGTTTAATTTCGATCACTGGACAATTGAGTAGGACATGCGATCACTGGACAATTGAGTAGGACATGCGATCACTGAATAAATGATTAGGACATACGATCACTGGACAACTGAGTAGGAAATGCGATCACTGGACAATTGAGTAGGACATGGTACTTGTATTTAGCCATTTGCTAACCTTCAGATTTGCAGTATGGCAGTATTTGCCTATATATATATAAGTCCAGACATAGAGAGTATTCAGATACTGAGTTTTTGTATGGTGATTTTTATTTTTGCACCAGAGTATATCTTGTGGGTAGACAGTGGATTTGCACCAAAACATCTTGAGATTATTCACTGTAATCCCATTAGAGAAGCAACTGCAGGGAGTACCAGATATATTTTGGTTCAAAAATGAAAATTTTGGTGCACCGATAACAAAAAATATAGAGTTGGCCTTGGTGGCTCAATTGGATGTGCGTCTGATCAGTGATCAGGAGGCTGGGTTTGAACCCTGCCGGGTTGGCAACATTCTTTCAAAGAGATTTGATCATTAAATATTTTATATGGTCATTCTCTCCCTTTTGCTGATTCAAGGAGGGCAGTTGTCAGTTTCTGGCAAAAGAATGTGCACAATACTGGTTAACGGCTTAGTGGACAAAGTCTGCCAAGTAAAAGTGTAGTTAGGTAAACTGACCACGCTAGACATGAGCCTATTGGGTTGACTTGGTGGTAAAACCTCATTACAAACAAACAGAAATATAGTACATAGTTATATCCTCAACATACGAGCAGCTCATTTAGAATTTGTTCAGACCCGCCTCTATGGCTCAGTTCGATGCACGTCTGACTGGTAATCAGGAGGTTGCGGGTTCAACCCCACGGAGTCGGCAACATTCTTTTGTTCAGATTGATCACGAAATATAAGAATGTGCACAAGACTGGTTAACTGCTTAGAGGACTAAGCCTGCCCAGTAAACATGTGATTAGGTAAACTGACCATGCTAGACATGATCTCACTGGGTTGACTGGGCCGTAAAACCTCATCAAAACAAAGAATTTCTTCAGCAATAATATTAAATGGTTACTTACCAAATTAAAACTAAATTCTTTATCAAAACTAAGTTTAGTGACTTGGTTTATAACTTCTTGGAACTTTGATATTGCCTGGAAAAAAAATGTGCCAAGGAAATTACATCTCAAGACTGATAGGTCACAGTAAAGTGAAATACCATAAAACTGACACATTCATATGAAATGGTTTTGGAGGAATTACTTGGGAAGAAAAATTATAGCATTTGATAAGGTTTTTTTTTTTTTCAACCAAAAAGTATCTATATTTATTATTTCTCAACAAAAACATATGTTGTGAGTACTCATAAGAAGCTCCTCACCAAGGCAGCTATATTTTTCTTATTTCTCGATGAAAACATATGCTGTGGGTACTCATTAGAAGTGCCTCAGTGAGGTGCTTCTAATTAGTACCCACAGCATATTTTCATCGAGACATAAGAAAACTATTTACCTGATACCCACTCTTATCTAGACTTGTGAAAAAGTTTGCAAGAATGCTGCAGCTGATCTGGAACTATACTATTTGCCATAAGAGATGATTCAAATCAGCACACTTTAATTTCAGGGAAAATTAACACTATAATATTTACATTAACCCTTTAACACTTTGCATACTTGGTAAAAGTTTCAGCAGCCGAAACTTTTCCTAGAAAATAAGATTTGATACTTCAGGCAAATTCTCCTAAGGACACAGTTTGCATGAAGTGTCAGATAATATTTTATCTAGCAAAAAGAAGAAAAATATCATCAGTTTGTCGTCTGCTGAATTTGCTCATAGTATGGTAAGTGTTAATGCTTAGCACTCTGGGTAAAAATTTCAGCAGACAACATTTTAAAATATTTTCTGTTTTTTTTTTTTGTTTTTGTTTTTTTGGCAGAAAACAGGTTTTGATTTTTTCATGCATATTGTCTCCATGGGAGACAATTTGCACGAAGTCAGGTTCCATTTTCTAGAAAAATATCATCAGTTTGTCGTCTGCTGAATTTGCTCATTACGAAAACATGCCTATTCAAATATACTGAAAATTTTACCACCAAAAAAAAATGAAAAAATCAGAACATTTTGATATTTTGTCATATTTCTGCTCAAAACATAGATTGTGGGTACTCGTTAGAACCGCCTCGATGAGGCAGTTCTAACGAGTATCCACAATCTATGTTTTTGAGCAGAAATAAGAAAAATAATGTATACCCCTGCAAACCCCAGTTTTACTATATAAAAGTGGGGTTCAAGGGGGTCAAAATTATATAGACATGTTTTCGTGATGCTATAGCATGGTGTTATTTTTTTTATTATTTTTTTTTTTTTGCAAAATGCAGCTCCTGTTTCTGATTAAACCACTCTGATCATATAGTTAGGTGTCTAAAATATTGTGACAGAATGACAAACAATACATACAGTCACTCATCAAACTGTTCCTTTTGGAGTTAAGTGAGGTGAATACATGCAATATAACCTTTACCGATCTCTGGGATAATTCAGCATTACAATACACTGGTGATATTTTTGTTTTCTTATTCTTTTTCAGAAAACAGGTTCTGACATTTCATGTAATTGTCTCCAGTAAAGACAATTTGCATGAAATGTCAATATGCATTTTCTAGGAAAAATTAGAGAACTATTTCAATATGTGATGAGAATTTTTTACCAAGAGTACTAAGCTTTAACCCTTAAACTGCCAGTCACAACAAATACTGTCTGCTTTGTCATCTGTTTGTGATTTTAAAAGTCTTTTTTGCAAACAGTGTGGATCCAGATCAGACTGCTCCTCTAGGAGCAGTCTGATCAGGGTCCACATTGTTTGCCTGTATGCAAAAATGGGCTTGAAAAATTAGCAAGAACATTCAGCAGACGACATAAACAGACAACATTTTCAGCTGCATGTTTTCTTGGCATTTTAAGGGTTAATATTTAAAATACCTGCTGACTACCATCTTCCTCCCTGGCCTTGCCTAGACAGGCTCGGTGAGCGGGAATAATGAGCAGACTGGTTGGCTGGCACTCTATCTGAAAATAAGAATGCAACAGTTATATAGGCTGCGTCATGGGAAAGTGTTTTCGGGCATATGCGGACAACAAAGGTCACGATCACCCTATACAGCCACGCAGTCTGATCAGGGCTTCACTGTCAGCTAACAGAAAGCAGCCAAACCTGTGTTATGCAAGCCCCTTAGGGTGGATAAAAAGTGGTTGCTTAAGACAGGTTCTTGCTGAACAGAGGTAAATTTATATTTACTTCCTTTTTATTGGACCTGAAAAACTGGCTGTTAAATACAGGTGATTGCTGAATATAGGTAGCCTTTAAGACAGGATTGACTGTAATTGGATACTGCAGAATGTATGAATGGAGAGCAAAGGCCTAAATGATAATTTGCGCAGGATGATCTGAATCTGTGATTTTCCACGTTTGGAAGGCACTTTTTTGCTTGATGCAGCCCATACAAAGAATGGTTTAATTGAAAACTGCGAGGTGAAAGGCAACAAGTTACCTGCTGATGTTTGAGGTGAAAGGCAATTAGTCACCTGCTGATGTTGGGATTGATGGTAGAACAGAATGTTTGGCATTCACCTGCTAGTCTGGTGGTTGTGTGTTCAAATTCTGCTCAGGCCTGATCTCACTCCAACATTGTATGCTTTTGTTTATAGCCTTCTGACATTTCACTTTATCTTCAGCCCAACCTGACTGAAATACTATTGGAAACAAATGTTATGCCTGGCATGGCCAGAAATAGAACCTTGACTGCTTGTATTTTACCCTTAGTATTCAGAGACGGGTGTGAGTAAACAATCTAGACCCAGATCTGCTGCCACGGAATGTAATATCTGGGCTCAGTTGTTCAAAACTGAAGATGTTGTTAGTTAAAATAATGTTAAAACTTTGATCACTAAATATGGAATATATGCTAATATTTTTGCTGAAAAAGTGTGAGTAGCTTTTGCATTTGCAAAAGCTACTCACATTTTTTCAGCAAATGCAAAAGCTACTCACATTTTTTCAGCAAAAATACTTGTGAATTAGATATTGTACTTACTAGAACACTTAACATTTTGACCACTTATGAGCTCGTTAAGCTAACAATGCTTTGAACAACTGGGCCCTGATTGGGATCTACATTGTTTGCTGCTCATCCAGCAAATTTTGAGATGCATCTTGGGTAGTAAAGTAGACTTTTTCAAAAATTATGGTCAAGATTAGAAAGGTGCTAAGATGTCCGAATACATAGTTAACCCATTGTAGACTGAATAGACCACACTATATACGTCTGGCTATGAGATTTATGTATTCCTAGAGAAAAAAAGCTAAAATTTTTGCAAACAGTGGAGACCCTGATCAGACAAGACGCCGCATTCCACGGCATCTGATCTGGGTCTGCACTGTTGGCCAACTACCCTTTTACGGGTTTCCCGACTACAATGGGTTAACATACAGTCGACTCTCGTTATCTCGAACTCCAAGGGACTCTATGAAACACTTCGAGATATCCGTACTTCCACATATCAGATTTGCGGAATTGAGGAAAACAATAAATCAAACAACCGCTTTTAACAGAATGAATATGTAATTTGACTCCTAAGTTCGAGATATATTGAAAATATTGTGGAAAAGAGGAGAAATTGCTCCTAAGGAGCAATTTCTCCTCTTTTCCACAATATTTTGTTGCCTGTTGGTAGATCTCTGTATTAAACCAGGGACCAGATTTTCACTTCGAGATAAGCGGTTACTCGAGATAAGCGAGTTCGAGATAACGAGAGTCGACTGTAGTAATACATGCTATCTATATATTATTTTCATACGTGGACATCTTAGGTTATAAAACGCTGTGCTTCATGACTGTGGCATTCCCTGGGTATCTTCAGATATATTTTTATTATATCAGGAACAGACTTCAAATGATCAAGTAGCTATTTCTGACACCTTACTTACCTGAATCATTTGAATAAGTGTACTGAGAAAAGGATCACAGATTTTAGCCTCATCTGGCAAGTGTGGACAAGATGTCACTGGAAATATAAGATACAATTGTAAGGGGAAATGTCCTAAAATTTTGAACATTTTATTCACTACTTATTAACCCTTGTCCTGCTGAACCCGGATATATCCTGCCTTTACAAACAGTGTAGCTCCAGATCAGTTGGCCTCTGAAGAAGCCAACTAATCTGAACCTGCACTGTTTGTCATTCAGTACATGAATATGTATCAACAAACTGGATCAAGTAATCTGATTGGCTGACAATTAAAAATGGGCGTGGCATCTTAATTTATTCAGCAGGACAAGGGTTAAGCCTAAATTTTGCTTTTTACGCAATTGCTTTTTAAAACAGAGGAATGGCTAATAGTGTGGACCTTGACCAGACTGCTCCTTCAGGATGTGCACTGTCCGTGAATGCCATTTTGTTAAAAACTGAGTTGTATGACTTTAGGACATTAACTGTTAGCATAGTGCTTCATAGATAAGGCACTTTTTTATCTAAAATGTACTGATATTTGAGCCAGTGCATAACAAAACCAATAAAAAGGCATGTGCGCCCAGCAAATACAGCTCAGCCTGGGCATCCAGCCAGTCTTAGAGTCTTCGCTGTGCAGATGCCCAGGCTGATCGGAGTCTTCGCTGGGCGCGCATGCGATTTTGTAGGTTTTGTCATGTACTGGCTCATTTTTCATATTTCTCATCAAAAACTCATTTGAAGCATCTATGTGAGGTGCTGCTAATGAGTACTAAGTTTTAATGGAGCAATATGAAAAATATTTATCTGATACCCCCTCTTAACCAGAGTTTCACTTAACTACATAAAAAGGATAAAACTGGAGTATCCAGACTGGATACTCATAAGCAGCATCTCTAAGACATTTGTGCAAAGACCAAGGATTCCTTGGTCTTTGCACAAATGTCTTAGAGAGATACTGCTTATGAATATTACAAGACATCATGAAAACATACCTATATAATTTTGACCCCCTTAAACCCCACTTTTATATATTAAAACTGGGGTTTACAAGGGTATACATTATTTTTGTTATTTCTGCTCAAAACCATAGATTGTGGGTACTCATTAGAACTGCCTCAATGAGGCAGTTCTAACGAGTACCCACAATCTATGTTTTGAGCAGAAATATGAAAAATATCAGAATTTTTTGTCTGAAAAATTGCCATTTTTGGTGGTAAAATTTTCAGTGTATTTGAATAGGCATGTTTTTGTAATGAGATGCTTCTAATGAGTATTACAATGTCATGTTTTCATGGAGGAATCAAAAAAAAAAAATTATTTGAATACTCCTCAAATTTTTACACATACATGCATTTAGGGGATATGTTGAAAATTTTCTCTTTGGGGGGTATATTGTCGGTTTTATGGTTGTTTTACAGCAATCAACGGAGCCATAAATTGAATTTTTTTATCATAAAACTGACGATATACAGGTACCTCCCCCAATGAAAATGTTCAATACATTTATCCCTATTCTAATGCACATCGTCAGTTTTAAAACCCCTGAGAAACCTCTGACGCTTGTTTTTATCATTTGTTTTTTAAAAAAAACAAACTTGCACTATTGGAACAAAGTGACAATTGCTGTGAGCTGCGTAAAACCAAATGCCAATTAAATGAAAAGTGACATTATGTGATGACGTAGGCTTTCCGACAGTATGTCACAATTTTTTTAATTTATCAAATCAGACATCGAGTCACATAAGCAAGCGTGTTAGAATTACATTTTCAGTGGGAGCATTTTAGATGAACAAATACATTTCTTAGCTTGTTCGTTGTTCAATGAAATCAAGGGCTTTTAATCCCACCAACACTCTGCTTGATGTTCACTGAACATCATTTAGTGATTGCAGTGCCATTCACATCTCCACCACATGCTTTTGTTTGTGCTGAGGTTTTACGGCCCAGTCAACCCAGTGGGGTCATGTCGAGCGCAGTCAGTTTACCTGACCACACGTTTACTGGGCAAGCTTAGTCCTCTGAGTGTTTAACCAGTATTGTGCACATTCTTTCACCAGAAACTGACAACTGCCCTTATTGAATCAGCGGAAGAGAGAATGACCGCAGAAAATATTTCATGATCAATCTCCATGAAAGAATATTGCCGACCTCGGCGGGGGTTGAACCCACGACCTCCTGGTCTCCAGTCGGACGCACATCCAAATGAGCCACCGAGGCCGACCCACCACATGCTGTTTGTGCCAAAAGACGTACGGTAAATGTCCTAAAAATTCGAACACTAAGCGTCTGACAAAATGACATATGCAAACAGTGTACTGTTTGCCATTCCATTAAATATTTAAAGAAACCGCTTCATAAAAAGCAAAATTTAAGCCAAAAGAGTATGGAATAAAGTGTTCGAAATTTTAGGAAATTTACCGTAATTTACCGTCTGCAAAGTTTTTACCCAGCATGCTAAGCATTTAACCGGCTGCATACGCTTGTTACTGAACTTACTAGGTTTGCACAAGACTGTATTTTCATATATTTCATGAATATTGTTTAAAGGAACATCTATTCTTAAAGCACTGAGTACCACGAGTCTGTCTATTGAACTGAAATGGAATAGACATAAAAGAACATTGCATTAGTCGTATTCAATTGATATTATTCATAGGTCTAGATGAGAGGTATTTTTCTTATTTCTCCATGAAAATATATACAAAACACTTCTAATGAGTACCCACAACATGTTTTTCTAGAGAATTAAGAAAAATATCAATACTTTTGGACTGAAAAAATAGAGGATATTTACTCTTTTGCTGTGAGTACCATAAATATTGTCATCGAGTGTAATGAAAACATCAGTATTTTCACGAGTGCGAAGCACGAGTAAAAATTTGAATGTTTTCATTACACGAGATGAAAATTTTTATGGTATTCACTGAAAAAGAGTAAATTTTCTTTTTATTTTATTGTTTACACGCCAATGCGCATTTCTGACGTCATAAATAACGTCACCAAACAAAACATGAACGTCATGGCGTCGATGCTCAGTGCTTAACATGTGAAACGCTGGAGAGACGACAAAAAAAAAAAAAAAAAAAAATCGGCAAATCGAAATAATTTTGATACCAAAATGTTCCTTACATTCTAACTAAGAAAATGCATACCAACACTTGATACTTTAGTTAAGAAACAAAGAAGTTAGAGGTGTTAAAAAATCTGAAGTGGAGGTAAGATCCACAACTGAAACAATGAAGAAAACCGAAGTCGCCCAAAGCGAGGAGTGAAAATATAAATCGTATCAGTCACTATAGTGAAATGATATGATATCAATTCACTAGTGATTGATACCACTTTTATTTTCACCAGATATACATTGATTTCACCGCTAACCATAAAATAAAGCATCTTATCAAGAGCTATGAAGTTCATAAGAGATTATGAAGCACAATTCAGTACTTAGAATTTTTTGTAAACTTTCACACCATTACGAAAACACGCCTATTCAAATATACTGAAAATTTTACCACCAAAAAAATGAAAATTTTCAGATGAAAAATTCTGATATTTTTCATATTTCTGCTCAAAACATAGATTGTGGGTACTCTTTAGAACTGCCTTGAGGAGGCAGTTCTAACGAGTACCCACAATCTATGTTTTAGAGCAGAAATAAGAAAATAATGTATACCCCTGTAAACCCCAGTTTTACTATATAAAAGTGGGGTTTAAGGGGGTCAAAATTATATAGGCGTGTTTTCGTGATGCATCGTGTAAAAATTCTGACAAATTACCATAACTTCTTCTAAAATTTGATTATTCATATCACCAGCTGTTACCATTGGTTCACTCCCTGAGGCCAAATTTCATGAAAAAGTACCAGTGCAATTATCACACCTATCAAATCAGCAGATGTGTAACTACCAGTTTAATAAACAAAAGAATTTGAGTGACACCAGCACTGGAATTTGATCATGCATACTGGTAAGTAAATTGAGCAATTTTTCACTTTCAGAAGTAAGATTTTTAACATGTTTTGCTTCCACCATAAAAGTTCTCACATTATAATCTACAGACTGGCAAGTTATAGGGTATATAAAGAGTCTGCTGGAATCAAGTCCATTATGACAGTTTACAATCTGAGGGGATTTGCTTGCAATGATAACCCTTGTCATGCTGAATAAATTAAGATGCCACGCCCACTTCTAATTTTCAGCCAATCAGATTACTTGATCCAGGTTGTTGATATAAATTCACATACTGAATGACAAACAGTGCAGATCCAGATCAGTTGGCTTCTTCAGAAGCCAACTGATCTGGATCTACACTGTTTGCTAAGACAGGGCATGTCGTGCTCAGCAAGAGAAGGGATAAGTTTCAATTAAAAACCTTTGACTGTTGTCAAAGGACAGGGTAAAATGTGGTTGTTATGCTTAATTGATAAGATTATTCATGCTGATGCCACCACTACCAACAGTGAGTTAGTTTTCTTGAGTTGGTTCTTGGAAAATTAACTGCTTACCCAGTTTGCCTGCACACCTAATGACTTATTATAACCCACCACATAAATGTGGCAGGGTATTATGGTTTCATGTTGGTCGTCTGTTTGTCCATCTGTCTGTCCATCCACCTGTCATACATCCGTGTGTATTTTCACCAAACTAGGTATGTGCATTGATATTGTGGAGATCTGGTTTGGGATTACTAATGGGCAAATTTCGTCAATTTTTGACTGATTGATTGAGTTGGGGTTTAACGACACGTCAACCCTTGTGGGTCATTTTGTGTCGTCTCCCAGAGAAAGGGAGAAAAGAGACAGAAGAGATAGCAGAAGAGATGAAAGAGAGGGACAGGGAAGAAAGAGGAACAAGAATGAAAGTGAAGAAACAGAAGAAATAACAAGAGGCCCACGGGCCACGATTCGCTCACCTGAGTGACATAGCCACTGCAGACATGCAGATGTTATGCAACATTTATCCAATCCTATCATCGCAACTAATGAAAATATCATCATTTGAGCAGTTCTTAGTTTTGAAGAAGAATATATGGGCCTGACAGTCAATGGAGCATGATCATGAATAAACTATCAATCACATTTCAACAGAAGGATCAATGTGAAATTTGGTGGAAATTGGCTAAGTGGTTTCTGAAGAATCGTGATTTTATACATGTAAACAGCACAGTGGCAGGGACATATTATAAATATAAACCAGATGATGGCCATCTTAGATTTCCAATCAGAACAATTTTAACTACTGTTGATCTACAAGTCACTTCGATACTTTCAATATAAATGTATATGGCCCACACAAATAAGGAAGCAAATTTGACCTTGGAGGTAAAAAGGTCAAATGTCAACATAAACCATCATTTGAGCAATTTTGGTAGATCTCCTGTCCCCTATAATTTGTGCAAAGATTAGGACCCAGGGCTTATTTGGTTATGGAGAAGAAGATTTTTAAAGGTTTTTACCATATATTGGCATGGCAGCCATTTTGATCAATGGACCATACCCATTTTAGCAATCTTTCATTCTCCTGCCCACGGAGGCTCTGCATGAAATTTGAACAACACTGGCCCGGAGGCTTCAGAGGAAAAGCCATTTGAAATTATCAACATTTTTTCCATACAAATGTATGGCGCCCATACAAATGCATACAGAAGCAAACTTGACCTCGCCGTAAAAAAGGTTAAATGTCAATGTATGACAATTATTTTAGCAACTTTGGTAGACCGCCCGTTCCAGATGATATATACAAAGATTCAGCCACAAGCCATCCTCGGTTTTGGAGAATAAGATTTTTAAATGTTTTTTCCCATGCAAATGCATAAGGAAGCAACTTGACCTTGCCGTAAAAAGGTCAAATGTCAATGTATGACCATTATTTTAGCAACTTTGGTAGACCCCCTGTCCCCGATGATTTATGCAAATATTCAGCCCCAAAGCATCCTCTGTTCTAGAGAAGAAGATTTATAAAGGTTTTTACCATATATGGGCATGGCGCCCATCTTGGTCAATGAACCGTGACCATTTTAGCAATCTTTTGTTCCCCCAACCTAAGGAGGCTCCATATGAAATTTGAGCAAAATTGGCCCAGAGGCTCCAGAGAAGAAGTTGTTTGAAATTCTGAACATTTTTCCCATACAAATGCATAAGGAAGCAAAATTGACCTTAACGTAAAAAGGTCAAATGTCAATGTACGACCATTATTTTAGCAATTTTGGTAGCCCTCTTGTTCCCGAAGATATATGCAAAGATTCAGCCATAAGGCATGCTCAGTTTTGGAGAAGAAGATTTTTAAAGGTTTTTCCCATACAAATGCACAGGGAAGCAAACTTGACCTTGCCATAAATAGGTCAAACGTCAACGTACGACAATTCTTTTAGCAATGTTGGTAGACCTCCAGTCCTCGATGATTCCTGCCAAGGTTCAGCCCAAAGGCATTCTCGGTTCTGAAGGAGAAGATTTTTAAAGGTTTTTACCATATATGGGCGTGGCGGCCATCTTGGTCAACGGACCGTGACCATTTTAGCAATTTTTTGTTCCCCCACCCTAAGGAGGCTCCATATGAAATTTGAGCAAAATTGGCCCAGAGGCTCCAGAGGAGAAGTTGTTTGAAATTCTGGTCATTTTTCCCATACAAATGCATAAGGAAGCAAAATTGACCTTAACGTAAAAAGGTCAAATGTCAATGTACGACCATTATTTCAGCAATTTTGGTAGCTCTCCTGTTCCCAAAGATATATGCAAAGATTCAGCCATAAGGCATGCTCAGTTTTGGAGAAGAAGATTTTTAAAGGTTTTTCCCATACAAATGCATAGGGAAGCAAACTTGACCTTGCCGTAAAAAGGTCAAACGTCAACGTACGACAATTCTTTTAGCAATTTTGGTAGACCTCCCGTCCCCGATGATTCCTGCAAAGGTTCAGGCCCAAGGCATTCTCGGTTCGGGAGAAGAAGATTTTTAAAGGTTTTTACCATATATGGACGTGGCGGCCATCTTGGTCAACGGACCGCGACCATTTTAGCAATTTTTCGTTCCCCCACCCTAAGGAGGCTCCATATGAAATTTGAGCAAAATTGGCTCAGCGGTTTCAGAGGAGAAGTCGTTTGAAAATGTTAACGGACGGACGGACGCACGGACGGACGGACGGACGGACGGACGGACGGACGACGGACGAAAAGTGATCACAATAGCTCATCCTGAGCAGAGCTCAGGTGAGCTAAAAACATCACCTCCCTACCCTTACCTGCTACAAGGATAGCAGGCCTTGCCCAACTATAAGCCAATATCAGCTGGACGCCCTGGTGACAAAAGATACATGACACCTTCGCACCACCCAACCACCCAGTCAATTTTTGACTGAGTTTGCCCGCAACACATCCATATTTTCATTTATGGACATCTGATTTTTGGTTTCAGGATGATACCTTGAGTAAATATCAATGGATTTTCACCAAACTTGGTGTGTGCATATGGTAGAGATCAGGTTTGCTAATGGGCAAATTTTATTAGTTTTTGACAGAGTTATCTGCCCGCAACAGGTCCATATTTTTGGTTCTGGACAATAACTTTAGTAAATATGAACAGATCAACTACATTTATTTTTTGACAGAGTCATCTGCCCATGATACATCCTTATTTCCATTTCAGGACAATAACTTGAGTAAATCTCAACGGATTTTCACCCAACTTGATATGTGCATTAATATTGTGGAGATCTGGTTTGGAATTGCTACTTGGTATATTTTGTCAAATTCTGACTGAGTTATCTCCCCGTGACAAGATAATAACAGGGTATTATCATTTCACATTTTTATTAAATTTGAAGTTGGTTTAGATCTTTTGCATCTGGTTACTTTGTGTACTCTGGTCACTGCCTCTCACCGAGGCCATGTCAGATCCCACAGATGTTTGTTAAAAGTGTTCTTTCAGGCAGTACCAATAAAACCCCATGTCAACGGGGATGGTATGGGTATACGTGGACATGTTTTAATTACTCTTTTAGTCTGGAGCATAGTCTGATTTGAGTCATCACCATTTACAAAATCTACTACACTTCAACCTCTTTATAACACGGTTCATTATAACACGATTTTGGATATAACAGTTCAAAGATGGATCCCAAAAATGTATAGATTATATTGAAAAATGATCATAAATGGTCATTTTTCAATATAATCTATACATTTTTGTTTGGATATAACACGGTTGTTTAACTAACACGGTTTATGCTACGGACCCCAACAATATTGTTATAAAGAGGTTGTGGTGTATATTACTGTTTTCTGTGGCCCAGCACAATTTTCTGTCCAAAGTAACAATACTAGAAGTGTTGCTAGCTTACCTCTCAGTACAGAGATCCATGATTTTACTACATACATAATGACATTTTTCTGCAGGAATAACTGTATTTACTAGTATCACAGAAAACTGGAATTAAAATAACAAACATGGCTCCATATAAGGTGATAATATAACTCTGTTTCTCAGCAATTCCAACAAGTATGGCAAATGTCCAAAACTTTTGAACTCTCTATTCCAAACTTCTTTTGCTTTCATGCAGTCTTTTCTCAAAATACTTTATGGAATTTCAAACACTGCAGACACTGATCAGACTGCTCCTTCAGGAGCAGTCTGATCTAGGTCTGCAATGTTTGCATAAGCCATTTGCCAGGAATAATGGTATACAATATTCTAGGACATGAACCATACCTATAAAATACATGTTTTGTGCAAAATAACCGAGAGCTGCTGAGCAGGCCATTATGCCTGTAGTGTCTTTTTTTTTTCATAATAGGAATATTTGCATCATATTAGCAAACAAGAGGACCATCATGGTCCTGGATAGCTTCCCTGATAATCAAAGCAAATTAAGGCCTGTTAATGCCTCTGACAACTTAAGTCAGCTAATTTGGTTTTGTGCTTGTTAGTACATGTTCTTAAAATATCCAGGAAGAATATCAGTAACTTCAGTGCTTCTTGGGAAGGAACTGTAACTTCACTCTTTCCATGACTGGACAAAGGTCAAGGTGATGGAGATATGGAGTGAACAAGAATCACTATATGAAAATACAAAGGGGCATATTTACATCAAAACTAGAAGAAAGATTACTGTTCCTTTTCTCTGCACATTGTCTATTGATGCTTTATATTTGTACAAAGTTTCATGAAAAAATCCATAAAGGTTTTAAAGCTATGAAGTGGACACAAAACATTACCATTTGAACTTTGACCTTGAATTGTGATCTTGACAGTCATCAGACAGGGTTCAGTGAGTTCTGCAAATCACCTTGGCCAAAGTTTCACAAAAAATCCTTCAGTATGTTTAACAGATATGGTGCAGAAATGAAAAGCTAATGGACAGACAGATGAATGGATAGACAGAAAATGTTAGGGCATATTATTACCCATCTTTTGACCATCATATAAAACAATTCTTCAATCAGTGAGGGAGATATGGAGCTGACACAACCTCACTATATGAAATAAAGTGGTATAAGTAAGTTAGAACTTAATTAGGGCTATAGTTCTTTTTCTCTGCACATCATCTGACCATGCCTTATATTTATACAAAGATTCATAAAGAAATCTTAAAAGTTATAGAGTGAACATGAAATATTGCCTGAAATAAACAAATGGGCATGATTCTGTAAGAACTGCATGTACACTTATGGTTCTTTTTCTCTCCACATCCTCTGATCATGCCTTATATTTGTACAAAGTTTCATGAAGAAATCTTAATCCGTTTTAAAGATAAAGAGGGGACATGAAATATTGCCTAAAACAGACAAAGGGCATACGTACGTCAGAAATGAAAGTAGGGTTACTGTTCTTTTTCTCTGTACATTGTCTGATCATGCCTAATATTTGTACAAAGTTTCATGAAGAAATCTTATACAGTTTTAAAGTTATAGAAAGTAGACAAACAATTGCCAATCGAACTTTGACCTTGACGAGTGACCTTGACCTTCACTGGACAGGGCTGATTTTTAACTTATGCACATTGTCTTGCCGCATATATGGGAGCTAAGTTTCAAAGAAATCCATTACGAAAACACGCATATTGAAATATACTGAAAATTTTACCGCCAAAAACTGAAAATTTTCAGATGAAAAATACTGATATTTTTCATATTTCAGCTCAAAACATAGATTGTAGGTACTCATTAGAACCGCCTCGACGAGGCAGTTCTAACGAGTACCTACAATCTATGTTTTTGAGCAGAATAAGAAAAATAATGCATACCCCTGTAAACCCCAGTTTCACTATATAAAAGTGGGGTTTAAGGGGGTCACAATTATATAGGCATGTTTTTGTGATGCTTCAATAGATAAAGGAGACATGGAGCTGACATCTGTAAAATCTGCTTCAAAATCTTTAGAGCAATTTGGAATTTTCTTCACAAATAAATTTAATAAGATGTAAATATTGACAATATAAACACACAGATGCAAAGACGTTATATGTATGAAAAATAGTCATCCATAGTTATATGAACTTTCATTCAACAGAATCAGAACCAACCAATACTCACAAAACTGGATAACTTGGTACATCTGGGCCCAGTTGTTCAAAGCGTCGTTAGCTTAACGAGCTCGTTAAGGGTCATTTCGTTAACTGTTTTAGCGGATTCAATATACAATATTCTGATATTTTTTGCTGAAAAAATGTGAGTAGCTTTTGCACTGCAAAAGCTACTCACATTTTTTCAGCAAAAAATTTCAGCATATTTGCGTATCACTCAATTAAAATTTTAACGAATAGTTAACTAACGACATCGTTAGTTTTGAACAACTGGGCCCAGATTCTAAGTTCTTCAGTTTTTAGGCTAAAACTTCATTATCTGGTTTTGCCAAAGTATTAAGAGACAGTCAGAGATATGGTACTACAGTCAGAGGCCAAAAGTAATTCCACAAAAATATTTTCTCATAGACTTTAACGCATTCTCATGTTTACAAGACACTTACTATTGTGTAACATCGTAAAGAAAATGCTGATGTTCTGTAATGATTGGAAATGTAAGTAATGCATGCCCAAAATATATGACTTTGATAAATTTTGGATATCTGTCTTCTCAGATACAACAATTTGAATTAAGAAGAAATTTTAAAAATGGCAGATTTCCATTGACGTTAATGTTGATGTCGCTGAAAAACTGCCCAAAAAGTCTTACACAAAATTTAATTCTTTGTCTCTAAAGTTTGCATAGAGAAAATCCAATGAGAATCACAATGCATATTACATATATCGAAAGCTTTCAAATGATATGAATGTTATAAAGATATAAACATTATTTTCATTATTATTTTTGTTTTTGTAAACATTAAAATGCATTGAAGTCTATGGGATTTTTGATGCTGTGGAATTACTTTTGATCCCTGACTGTAGTTTCTGGAAAACCTCCTTAGCCACCCCAGATTGGATAACCTTTCTGAAACGTAAAAATTGTCACTAAAAGCCCTTCAACAAACCACAAGTAGTAGGGACACTCAAAGCACATCTTATCAAACATTACAGACCCAGCTGATGGTTAATCATACTCTAGCAAAATCTACAGTGAATCAAAAAAGCATATTACAAAGGTGTCTATCCATCATGAAAACATACCCATATAATTTTGACCCCCTTAAACCCCATTTTCATATAGTAAATCTGAGGTCTACAGTGGTATATATATATATTATTTTTCTAATTTCTGCTCAAAAACATAGATTGTGGGTACTTGTTAGAACCGCCGCTGTGAGGCAATTCTAACCAGTATCCACATCTATGTTTCGAGCAGAAATATGAAGAATATCAGTCTGAGAATTTTCATCTGAAATTTTCATTTTTTGATGGTAAAATTTTCAGTACCGTATTTACCATATATATTCGGACAGACGGGCCTGAGCAAACAGTATAGACCTAGATGAGACGCCGCGTCTCATCTGGGTCTACACTGTTTGCCACTCATCCAGCAATTTTTAGACACAACATCGGGTAATGAATTGTACTGGTTCAAATTTTAGAACATATATGGTAAGGAGTTGAGGTGTCCGAATACTTAGGGTAAATATGGTATATCTGAAAAGGCTTGTTTTCGTAATGCATAGTCCGTAATGTAAACAGTGATGATCAGCTCTGCTTGTCATGGATGCAGTCTTCCAGGCTTTGCATGTTTCAACAGGACACTGTTATAAAAACTAGATAAAAATTAAGGCTATGAACAGAAAGACTATACAGCTATGTGGGTGTACTGCTGACAAACTAAGTCATCAGTGTTTCTAAATTAACCATGTCATGAGAAAAGGTATTTCTGGAGCATATATGAACAGCAAAGATCCGTATCAGCCAGCCATCATGAAATCATGCCTATATAATTTTGACCCCCCCCCCCCCCCCCCCCCTTTCATCCAAATTTAAATTTTTAGTAAAACTTGGGTTTACAGGGGTATACATTATTTTTCTGATTTTACAAAAACACATAGACTGTGGGTACTCGTTAGAATTACCTTGCCAAGGCGGCTCTAACGAGTACCCACAATCCATGTTTTGTGCAGGAAAATGAAAAATATCAGAATTTTTTTTCTGAAAATTTTCCTTTTGTTGGTTGTAAAATTTTCAATATATTTGAATAGGCGTGTTTTCGTAATGGAAGTTGAAGTCCAATTAGAACCTTTGCTATACATTGATATATTCTAAAATATCCAATCTTTCTGTATGTAGACATTGCAGGCCCTGATCAGACTGCATAGATATGCAGGCTGATGTGAGCTTTCCATGCCTGCTCATACCCTGCATGTACAATATCACATTTTTCAATATATATGCTCAGATTGTTTTTCATGTGAGATGGTTCAAAACATGAAAAAGATATCCAACTCCAAGATTCAACTTAGAAGAAAGATTCCAATACCAATCCCCAGAGGGTGCTTGTGGGTCAACTTGATACAGCTGCTTGAATGAAGGCTGGTCAAACATACAGCTGACTCTTGTTGTCTCAAACACTTTTAATTCAAACTACTGCTTTAAAGTCAAAATAAATTTTAGATACAGTAAATGTCCTAAAATTTCTAACACCAAAGTTCCCAACAAAATGGCATGTGCAAACAGTGCAGAACCAGATCAGACTGCTCTGAAGGAGCATTCTGATCAGGCTCTACAGTTTACCATTCCACTAAGAAACAACTGTATAAAAGCCAAATTTTGGCCAAAAAAGTATGGAGTAAAGTGACTGAAATTTCAGGACATTTGCCGTAATGTTGGTTAGTTTTGCTTTATGATCATTACATTTCATCTACTGTTATCTCAAACTATTGTTATCTCAAACTGAAATTTCTTAACCCTGGTCTTGCTGAACCCAGATATGCCCTGCTTTTGCAAACAGCATAGATCCAGATCAGTTGGCTTCTTCAGATGCCAACTGATCTGGATCTGCACTGTTTGTCATTAAGTACATCCCAGCAGACAAACAACATCAAAATGGCGTCGTATCAACGTCGATGCGACGTGATCACGTCGCATCGACGTTGATACGACGTCATTTTAACGTTGTGTGCCCACTGGGATGTATGTGAATTTGTATCAACAACCAGATTCAAGTAATCTGGTTGGATGAAAATTAGAAGTGGGCATGGCATCTTAATTTATTCAACATGGCAAGGGTTAATAAGTAGAATGTGCCAAATATTGGCACTAAAACATTTTCTATCATGTTCTCCCAAACCTAAAGCGTGAATGTCCTACCCCTTTGTACTTCAGAAATGTCTTTTTTCTAACCTTAAACAATAACAGTGCTTCACACTCACTCACTCACTCACACACTGCCCCTTAATTTTTTCAACTTACTTAGTTCCCCTTCAACATAGCTCCAGATGAGGTTCTTTATTCAACCCAAAAATATTGATGTTCTTTTCTTATTTCTCAAAAAAAAAAAAAAAAAAAAAAAAAGAAAATTAATATGGGTTCTCATTAGAAGTGCCTAGCTGCATGAGGCGCTTCTAATGAGAACCCATAACATGAAAAATAAGAAAAAATATTTGTTTGTTTGTGTTTGTCAACCCAATAGGGTCATGTCGAGTGCAGTCAGTTCACCTAACCACACGTTTACTGGGCAGGCTTAGTCCTCAAAGCGGTTAACCAGTATTGTGCACATTCTTTCGCCAGAAACTGACAACTGCCCTTCTTGAATCAGCGGAAGGGAGAGAATGACCGTAGAAAATATTTCATGATCAGTCTCAACAAAAGAATGTTGCTGACCTCGGCGGGGGTTGAACCTGTGACCTCCTGGTCTCCAGTCGGATGGCGCATCCAATTGAGCCACCGGAGCCGGCAAGAAAAATATTTATTATGAAAACCCCTCTTATCTGGCCTTCAAGCATCAGTAGTAAGTACCAAGCTGACCAGCAGCCAACCCAAGAAAAAGAAATATAATATAAGGAAGAAAGATTCCTATCCATAGATTATACAGTAAAACTTCAATGGCTCGAACCCCTTTGGGACCATGAAAATTTGTTCGAGACAGCGGTAGTTGGAGCCTCTGAAGGTTACTATTAGTGCCACACCAGGAGGCACAATGGAGATAATTGTGGGATATCTTTTCAGTGTTCTATATTTTAAATGTATGTTGTGTGTACTCATTAGAATTGCCTCATTGAGGCAATTCTAATGAGTACACACAGCATACATTTACAAGATAAAAGAAGAAAATCTCCCTAAATTATCCGTATATCGTATTCGGAGGAAATCCCTGTGGACTCAAGAACGTGTTCGACTCATCCATGGAAAAGGAGCCATTGGGGTTCGAGCCACTGAAGTTCTACTGTATATCATATGGTCCACACCAAGAGAAAAGGTATCTTTGAACAAACACAAGATGCACAGCATCAGATTCATCCAGTGCTTGCATAAATTCTCATCTCATTGGATGCTATAGAATTATGTATCAATAGAGAGCAAAATAATGCCACAGGCATTATTTTGCTCTCTATTGATTCATAATTCTATAGCATCCAATGATTCTGTTAGCGGACAGTGAATGTCCTGATCAGACAGTGTGGATACTAATCTAGACCTTCAGCAAATGCCTGAGACACGTTTTGCCATGGTGAGGACCGTATATTATAGGCTGCATAGAGCTACAAAGAATTACCAAAGCCATTTAACCCCAGTCCTGCTGAACCCAGATATGTCCCGCCTTTGCAAACATGTAGATCCAGATAAGTTGGCTTCTGAAGAAGCCAACTGATCTGGATCTGCACTGTTTGCCATTAAGTATGTGAATTTACATCAACAATCTGGATCAAGTAATCTGATTGGCTGAAAATTAGAAATGGGGGTGACATTTTAATTTATTCAGCAGGACAAGGTTAATACAGTCAACCCTCTTTTTACCAACACTCGATACAATGACAAAATTTGTTATAATGACAATTTGACTGTCAATTAGTGACAAATATGCAAGATAATTGTATTGAATACTTTAAAGAAACGTATGTTTTGGATATTTGGGAGGCAATTCTAACAAATATCCAAAACTTTTTTTTCTGTGAGGAAATAAGAACAAAAGAAGACCTTTCTTACATATCAATCTGCTCATTAAGTATTCTCTAAAACAGAAAATTCACTTTAACAGTAACGTCTTTGGGAACAAATGCTGTCGTTGTAACTAGGGTTCACTGTATAATCAGCAACAGCCATGGCTGCATGCAGATAACTTAAAACATAAGCAATATGGACAAAGGAGGTATAAGAAGGAATATTATGTAATTATGATAGTTCTGGGTTATTTTCTGTATTCCAGTTCGCCACAAAAAATATTGAATTATCAGAAAGGGAAGAATGGCCACAGAAATTATTTCATGATCACAAAAGCTATGAGGCCATGCAAAGTAATTGATCAGATGCTTAGGTTCCTCTAGAAATACCCGAGTGTGACGATTCTAAAGAGACTAAAACACAAGAATTTCAGAACACCTAAAAAAGCATATGATGCGTAACGTGGACAAAAGCCCTTATGCAGTGTTAGAAATTAACTTTTTTTATAAGTAGCAAGTAGTTGCTACCTGGTCTGAAAGTAGGTAGCAAAATGCATCTACATGGCAGCAAAAGATGTTGCCCCCGTGTCATGGGTTAAACCTTCACAAACTATGCATATTTAGCAGACAGCATTTTCAAAGTATTTTTCTACTTCAGCAAAAATCAGGATTGACATACATGTGAACTGTCTGCTTAGCAGACAATTCACATGAAACAACAAGCCTAATTTGCACTGAGGACATTCACAACACAAAGTTGTTAGTGTTCAGGGCACTATACCAGGTAGCAACTTTTTGCTACCAACAGTTTTACCAGGTAGCAAACTGAATTTTCAGGTAGCAAATTTGCTACTTGCTACTGTTAATTTCTAACCCTGCTCATGCCATATTCAAACAAAAGTCCAGATTAGCGTATGCAACCATGCAGTCTGATTGGGGCATTCTCTGTTCATTGACATATACTTCAACATCACCTGATTCTGTAAGCAGTCAATGAAGGTCCTAATCAATAAATGTGCAGGCTGATCAGGGCCTGCCTTGTCTGCAAACTGCAAAAGGGCCAATTTCGTGCACTACACATCATATGTTTCTAAAAAGTCTGCCTATTAGGAGCCCTACGTAAAGCCAGAAAAGCATTAAGAAAAATACAACAGTGATATACCTCGGGATCTGGCTTTGTTTCCTGCCAATTAAAAAACAAAAAGAGTTCTATTTATGCAATTTAAATGTTTTAGTTTGGAAAAGAATTCTTGTAAGTTAACCCTTGTCCTACTGAACCCAGATATGCTCTGCCTTTCCAGACAGTGTAGATCCAGATCAGTTGGCTTCTGAAGAAGCCAACTGATCTGGATCTACACTGTTTGGCATCAAGTATGTGAATTTGTACCAACAAACCGAATAGTGTTACCTGAGTGGCTGAAAATTTGAAGTGGGCGTGGCATCTTAATTTGTTCAGCATGACAAAGGTTAAAAAGAAAAGGAGACTGGACATACCTGGTAAATATTTCACCATAAATCCCAGTGTATGATGACAACTTTTGAAATGTTTGTGATTTCACAAAGGTCTACATAAGAGCAGGTATTAGGTAAATATTTTTCTTATTTCTCAACCAAAACATATGTTGTGGGTATTCATTAGAAGTGCCTCACCGAGGCGCTTCCAATGAGTACCCACAACGTACGTTTTAATGGAGAAATAAGAAAAGGATCAATTCTTTTGGACTAAAAAATGGCATCTTATCATGAGCTATGATTTCCTATTTGCTTTCCTGCCTACCAAGTCCCTTCTGAAAGGACTCCAACTTAAACGGAAAGAATTTGCTCCCTTTGAGAGAAAATTCTTTCCTTTTAAAGTACAGTCATGTAGACCATTTTCTTAGAAGGGAGGCAAAACAATTTTTGATTAGAGTTTCTTCCCCTGAAAGTGTATCAATTCTCCTTAACCCTTGTCCTGATGAATAAATTAAGAAGCCATGCCTATTTTTAATTTTCAGCCAATCAGATTACTTGATCAAGATTGTTGATATAAATTCACATTCTGAATGGCAAATAGTGCAGAACCAGATCAGTTGGCTTCTTCAGAATCTGGATCTACACTGTTTGCAAAGTATATCTGGGTTCAGCAGGACTAGGGTTAAATTAACGCTTAGCACTCTGGCTAAAATTTCCAGCAGCTGACACACTAAAAAAATTTTTTTTTTCTTATTTTCCCTTGAAAACAAAATGGAGACAACTTGCATGAAATGTCAAATCCTGTTTTTTGGGAACAATAAGGAAAATATCACCGATTTATTGTCTGCTGAGTTAGCCAAGAGAGTGATATAGAAAAGAAAACAAATGTATCACAGAAGCCAATTATAACTATGGTAAATGTCCTTAAACTTAGTAGTACACCAAAGTTACCAACAAATTGGCATATGCAAACAGTGCAGACCCAGATCAGACTGTTCCTAAGAGCTGTCTGATCAGGTATTACACTGCTTGTCATTCAACTTCTAAGTGTATTTTCAAGAAACAATTAAATGCATAGAAAGCAAAATTTAGGCCCAAAAAACATGAAATAATGTGTTCAAAATTTTAGGACATTTACTGTAACTCTAACCCAACACTGAGACACATGCAGCTGTGCTCTGACATAGTCAATGGGCAGATAATCCTGCTAACCTTCCATAGAAAGTGTATTGTTTCCCTTTAAATCAAAGCAAAAAGGGCTTTATTTGTGCAAATTCAATGTTTTAGTTTGGAAAAGCCTACTGACACATCAAAGATGATTACAACTATAGCAACAGATAAGGCTCTTTTTTCATCCAAAAAATGCTGATATCATTCTTATTTCTCAATGAAAACATATGTTGTGGGTACTCATTAGAAGCGCCTCGGTGAGGCGCTTCTAATGAGTACCCACAATATATGTATTCATCGAGAAATAAGAAAAATAATATATGGATACCCCCTCTTATCTATAGCTATGTATAATAACTAGGGTAAATGTCCTTGAATTTCGTACACCAAAGTTGCTGACAAAACGACATTTGCAAACAGTGAAAGAACAGTCTGAGCAGGTTCTACAATGTTTGTCATTCCACTTGTAAGTGCATTTTAAACTACTGCACAGAAAGCAAAATTTAGGCCAAAACTTGAAATAAAGTGTTCAAAATTTTAGGACATTTACTGTTACTCTAAACCACACACTGAGACACCTGCAGCTCTGCTCTGACAAAGTGTTATGGGCAGATAACCCTGCTAAATTTGAAATAATTTTCTAAGTTGAGATTGAACAGCCCACTCAACAATATTTCGGTCATACTGACTAGACTCCATGAGTGAGGTAGAAAGAAAGAATGAGGTGGACGAGAAAAGGCCCCACCCCTCAATCTTGCTTTAAATGAGGCAAGAACCTTTCTGCCACATCACTGATAGCAGGGCCATCCCTCCAAAATTTTCAAGGGACACACCACCTATCACACACAAAGTTTTGATATCACATGCTAATCATTTCCATGAAATTTTTTTATTAATGGGGTATCAGAATAAAATTGAGAATGGAAAACTGAGAAGATCCAGATGAGACTTCAATGCTGAATGGGTTAATACGAGGCCTTACATTGAGGCTGGCACAATTTATGGAATAATTGACTAATTGATAGATAAATACCACAGGAATGATTATCGTACAGATTTGCTACTAATCAATCATTTCATTTCTGTGTCTGTTACTTTACCATATTTACCCTTAGCATTCACTCAGCATTACCTTCTTATATACTTTATCTAAAATCTGATTAAGTACAAATTACCATTACGAAAACATGCCTATATAATTTTAACCCCCTTAAACCCCACTTTTATATAGTAAAACTGCAGTTTACTAGGGTGTACATTAATTTTCTTATTTCTGCTCAAAAACATAGATTGTGGGGACTCGTTAGAACCCCCTCGGCGAGGTGGTTCTAACGAGTACCCACAATCTATGTTTTGAACAGAAATATAAAAAATATCGGAATTTTTTATCTGAAAATTTTCCTTTTTTGGTTGTAAAATTTTCAATATATTTGAATAGGTGTGTTTTCGTAATGCTACCTAATGTTGTGCCTAAAAATAGCTGTATGAGTGGCAAACAGTGTAGACCTTGATGAGACATAGCAAATGCAGTATCTCACTGTTTGCTCAGGCCTGTCTGACCGAATTCATATTATAAAGTATAAGATATGGTAAGAGTTATGCTCAGGTAGACAGGTAAACTTATGACCAAAATCTTCAGTGATTACTAATTGATTATCGATCACAATGGCATGACTGATAATCAATTATTTTTTCAACTCTGATTAGCCAGCCTTACCTTACATGGAATTTTGTCATGAATTATATTCCCTATACATAGTTCTACATTTGGCACTTTTTTTCAACCAAAAAGTTTTATTTTTCTTATTTTCTCCACAAAAATATATGTTGTGCATTACGAAAACATGCCTATTCAAATGTAATGAAAATACCAAAAAATGAAAATTTTCAGATAAAAATTTCTGATATTTTTCATATTTCTGCTCAAAACATAGATTGTGGGTACTTGTTAGAACTGCCTCGGCAAGGTGGTTCTAACAAGTACCCACAATCTATATTTTTGAGCAGAAATAAGAAAAATAATGTATACCCGAGTTTAACTATATAAAAGTGGGGTTTAAGGGGGTCAAAATTATATAGGCATGTTCTCGTAATGAGGCACTTTTTTTCAACCCCTAAGTATTATTTTTCTTGTTTCTCCACCAAAATATATGTTGTGGGTTCTCATTAGAGAGCCCCTCGCGGAAAATATTCACCTGATACCCCCATCCCCACCCCTGTATCTGGAATGTACAGGACATACCTCTTCGTATTTGAGATCCCAGATTTGTATGAGATCAAAATCTTGTTCTCTGGGATCCACAGTCTGTTCCCGCTCACATGCTAACTTACGGTCTTTTATCTCCATCACCTCAACAGAATGGAAAACTTTTCTCATATTTAGACCTAGCAGGGCACGCCTACAACACACAAGCATAAAACAAGTAACAGTGTTTTCAGAGAAAACAGATGTCCCCCACCACCAAATTTTCATTTTTTTTCTACTGCTGTGACCTTGAAAATTAGGTCAAGGTCACCAAACTCAAATCAGTTCTTTGTTATGTCTCAATTATATATCTGTGTGAATTTGGTAAGAATCCAACTACATGTACTTGTTCACAAGATATTGTGCAGACAAGAAAGTGTCATGCCAACTCCAACAGGATCCACACCAAAAACAATATGCCTCTGTCCCCTGTGGTTGAGGGACATAATCACTACCTCAGTAGGGCTGAGAACAGCTGTCCAAAAACTGTTATAATAGGCCTATTATGATACTATTACTACTACAGTTTTGCTCTTATTCTGCACAAAAGTATCATTGAAGATAAGACATTACGAAAGCACGCCTATTCAAATATATTGAAACTTTCACCACAAAAAAAACTGGAAGTTTTCAGATAAAAAATCTGATATTTTTCATATCTCTGCTCAAAACATAGACTGTGGGTACTCATTAGAACTGCCTCAACGAGGCAGTTCTAATGAGTACCCACAATCTATGTTTCTAAGCAGAAATAAGAAAAATAATGTATACCCCTGTAAACCCCAGTTTTACTATATAAAAGTGGTTTAAGGGGATCAGAATTATATAGGCATGTTTTCGTGATGGTTTGCCTTGAAGAATCCTGTTTTGTTTGTTTTTTTTAATACATTGTATTTCTCTGACATGTACACATATTTGGTGTATGGGTAGATAACATTTGGAGGGCAACATTTTGACAGCAATGATAATACAGTTGACTCTCGCTATCTCGAACTCGCTTATCTCGAATAGCCGCTTATCTCGAAGTGAAAATCTTGTCCCTACATAAACATGAAAACCTAACAACAAGTAAAAAATATTGTGGAAAAGAGGAGAAATTGCTCCTAAGGAGCAATTTCTCCTCTTTTCCACAATATTTTCAATATATCTCTTACTTCAGGAGTCAAATTACATATTCATTTGTGAAATGTGGTTGTTTGATTTATTTTTTCCTCAATTCTGCAAATCTGATATGTCGAGGTACGGATATCTTGAAGTATTTCAGAGAGTCCCTTGGACTTTGAGATAACGAGGTTTGACTGTACCAGGAAATTTCCTACTCCTAATCAGTTGTTGGCATCACTTACAAATCTGACTTTTAGAGACCGACTTTATTTTATGAATGATCTAGCACATGTGTGATGCCCATGGGCAATGGCTGTGACGAACAGACAACCCCAATGAGTTTTATCATCGCAGCAAGCTTTTGTCACTTCATTAATTTGGTTTTTTTTTTCAATACAATTATTCATAAAAGGTAAGAGAAAAGTCCAGGCAGTGCCACAATCACAAACCGCAGCCCCTCCCAGACCCCAAGAGGAAGAGGAAACCGACAAATCCAAACAAGCACAAACCGAACAAACGTACGAAAAGCACCAAGATTAGCTCTCTCTTCCCCAAGCGAGGTAATCGCAATACTAAAAGGACTGAAAACACAAGAACAAAACGACACACGGAAAGACACACAACAAATCGCCTCGCAGAACAAACCACAAAGCAACAAAGAGCAAGACCAACACCGGGACCACCGCCCCAGAACGGCCGGCAGAGCAAACAGAGCATAACTCTGAATTTATGTGGATTTGTTTTCATGATTGTATATATGTACATAGCCCCTGGGTAGAGGATGACAGCACCAGAGGGATACTGTTGGTAGCAACAGAAAGCTTTAATTATTCACAGAAAGCTTTAAATTATGGACATTTTCTTTTACCATTACATGTAGCTTTTGTCCATTTTTTCCTCTTTACTCTTAATTCAATATTTCAGCCAAAGGCCTATATCAATTAAAAAAAACATGTATTTTGAAGTAAACTACATTTTCACAGTGCCACCATATTGAACTTGTATACAACAGTCAAGCTTTTGTCTCTCTAATGTGCAATTTGTTAAAAAAATCACTTTCGACTGTTGATGTTATGCAGATTTTTTCATTATTTTAGGCATACCAGTGCAAGCTAAGGTGTCATTTAGCACGCAACTGCCCCACCATTTCCACAGAATGACTTCAGAACACTTTAATGTACATGTAGTAGTAACTGATGGGATTCAATACATAGATACCTTTCAGATTGCTGAAATGACACATTACAATTTTCTGAGCAGGGCAATACCCCCAAAATGACCAAACAGTAATGAAATCAGTAGCCTATCATATTTTCCCTGTTTTTTTTTTTAAAATGTTCTACCATTTTAAGTGATCATTTATCCCCTAAAAAGACTTAATATTTAATAAAGCAATGTTTCTGTTTACTTCAAGGAAAGCAGGCACAGACAACCCCTGCCGAACACAGGGAAAAACAAATTTCTCTCTTAGCTCCAGATAAGCAGGGAATCCAGATAGACATTTTGCTTATTTCTGCACAGAAATGTATGATACAAGTACTCATTAGAAGCACCTTGTAGAGGTGCTTCTAATGAGTACCAGCAACATACATTTTTGTGGAGAAATAAGAAAATATCATTATTTTTTTAGATGAAATATGATTTTCCGTTATTGTATGGGGAGTTTAAGAGACAAGAAAGGTATCCCAATAAATATATTTTTCTTATTTCTGCTAGAAAAAAGTTGCCACTCATTAGAAGTGCCTCCCTGAGGTATTCTGAATGAGTACCAACAACATGTTTTAGTTACGAGGGTCATGCAAAAAGTTCTGTCACTAATAGGCTTCCTTAGTTTTATCCCAGGTATATTTTAAAATGCTTCACTGCACTTGAATGGTGTGTTGAATAGCTAACGATACCTGTTTATTTCATGCAAATTGCTTTCCAACTGACCGAGTTATTTTAAATTGAAATAGATGCAGTCATATACACTGACCAATTTACTTGTTACATTGGAACATGGACCAGAAGACTGAAATTCGTAGCTACATGTATATTAAATGCTGCATTAGGCTTAATATAGATTCAAAGCAGATATTTAATGAATTGTGTGGTATATATGGACCTCAGACCATTTCAATGCGCACAGTTTTTAGGTGGGTTAAAGCTTTTAAAGCTGGGAAATTTTCTGTTGAAGATGATACCCATCCTGGAAGCCTAAAACCTCTGTTACCAAGGCTAACATCACTGCTGTAAAGATTGTGGTTGAACAGGATGCACGATTGTCTGTCAAAGGTATAACTAGTTGTACTGGCATATCAGAAGGCAGTGTGCAAACAATTCTGAAAAAGCATTTGGACCTGAGAAAGGTTTGTGCTAGGTGGGTACCTCATTTGCTCACTGAGGAGCAAGAGACACAATGCCTTAAATGTGCCTGGGAACTTTTGAAAACATACAAAGGCTGTAATAGGCGGGTTATTTCTAACTTGCTAAGAGGTGATGAAACCTGGGTGCACATGTTTGAGCCACAAAGAAGGGCTGATAACAATGGAAGCAAAAAGATAAAAAATGCCCATGTATTGCCAAGAGAACCATAAGTTCGAAAAAGATGTTGTACGCAATTTTCTTTAATTCAAGTGGGCCAGTCGTTCAAGTGCCTTGTCCATCTGGTCATACAGTCACTGGATGATTCTACAAGAATTCTGTACTGAAGAAAGTGAAAGAGTTTTTAAATAAGAAAAGACCAAGCAAAGGAGGGTCAGGAGTCCACATTTTACATAACAAGGCCTCCTCTCATAAGTGTGAGGTTGTTAAGTCTTTTTTTGTTTTTTGGCTTCTGAAAAGGTGAAAGTTTTAAACCATCCACCTTATTCACCTGACCTGAGTCCCTGTGACGTCTTTTTATTTCCAAGGCTTAAGAAAATGCTTTCTGGAAATAAGTATACATCTAGAAGTTCTCTTGGCAGCGTTATTTATCAGTGTCTCCAACAGATACCAAAAGAAGACTATTTATCTGCTTTTCGTGATTGGGTAAAAAGGTTACAAAAATGTGTTTCAGTAAAGGGGGAATACTTTGAAGGATTGTAATAAAAATATGTTTGATAAAACGTAGCACTGAAGTAATCCGAATCCAGTGACAAAACTTTTTGCAGGACCTTCGTAAGAAATAAGAAAAAAATCAATATTTTTCCATTGAAACCTTACCTGGAGCTATGAAGTCTGTATTATTGGTGAGTATTAACCCTTGTCCTGCTGAACCCGGATATACATTGCCTTTGCAAACAGTGAAGAAGAAGCCAACTGATCTGGATCTGCAACTGTTTTCCATTAAGAATGTGAATTTATGTCAACAATCTGGATCAAGTAATCTGATTGGCTGAAAATTAGAAATGGGCGTGGCATCTTAATTTATTCAGCAGGACAAGGGTTGATATAATGTTTAAGCTCGCCTGTACGAAGTACAAGGAGAGCTATTGTAATCACCCCGGTCGTGCATGTGTGCGTTTCTGTTCCCGTCATACTGTGTTAAAGTTTTTCAAATGCTTATATCTCAACAGTCACTTACTACAGGCCATTTGGAACATGGGTGCTTGGGAGGGTCGTCTGCGATTTCATAAGAACAGACCTCTCGGTTCATGCCCCGAGGTGGGGCTAGGTATCAAAATCTAGGACACTTTTGTAAAATGCTCTATTGCTGTGTTCAAGTTTTTCATATGCTTATGTGTTATTAGTCAGTTGTCAACAAGCATTTTAATATTCCGAACATGGGTGTCTGGAAGTGTTGTCTAAGTGTCTGTAGGTATCAGCCCCTGGGTTCATGCCCTCGGGTAGGGCTAGGGTTCAAAATCCAGGACACCTCTTGTAAAGTGTTTTGTGCATTTCTGTTATGCTAGCATTGTAAACACATCTTAGGTAATACATCAGTCAACCTTGTGACATTGCTTTAAGTGTCATTGGGTGATGGTCATGGTGACCTACATTTCAGTCCAATGACCTTTATTTCATGGTCCAGTGATTTTGCCTTATATCTCTAAGACTATTTGATGGTGGAATGTCATACCTTGGATATTAGTTCCATGTGACACAAAGAGTGACCTCAAAATATAGTTAGCTCAGTGTGACCTATATTTCATAGTCCAGTGATTATGCCTCATATCTCGAAGACTATTTGATAGAGAAATGTCATACCTTGGATATTAGTTTCATGTGACACTAAGAGTTACCTCAAAATATATGTAGGTCAATTTGACCTATATTTCATGGTCCAGTACTTATATGTCGAAGACTATTGTCATACCTTGAATATAAGTTCCACGTGACACAAAGAGTGACCTCAAAATATATGTAAGTCAATGTGACCTATATTTCATGGTACAGTGATTAATACTTGTACTTGAAGGCTATTTGATAGAGAAATGTCATACCTTAGATATTACATGTAGTAGCATGTGACATGAAGAGTGACCTCAATATATATTATGGTTCAATAATTATGCCTTATATCTCGATGACTATTTGATGGAGAAATATCATATCTTGGATCTTAGTTCCATGTGACACAAACAGTGACCTCGAAATATAATTAGGTCAGTGTGACCTATATTTTATGGTCCAGTGATAATGTCTCATATCTCAAAAACTATTTAATAGAAAACTGTCACCTTGGATATTAGTTTCATGTGACACTAAGAGTGACCTCAAAGTATGTATGTAGGTCAATTTGACCTATATTTCACGGTCCAGTGATTATGCCTTATATCTCGACGACTATTTGACAGAGAAATGTCAAACCTTGGATATTAGTTCCATGTGACACGAAGAGTGACCTCAAAATATATGTAGGTCAGTTTGACCTATATTTCATGGACCAGTCATTAGGCCTTGTAACTCGAAGACTATTTGATAGAGAAATGTCATACCTTAGATATTAGTTCCATGTGACACGAAGAATGACCTCAATATATATATGTAGGTCAATGTGACCCATATTTCATGGTCCAGTGGTTATGCCTTATATCTCGATGACTATTTGATGGAGAAATGTCATACCTTGGATATTAGTTCCATGTGACACAAAGAATGACCTCAAAATATATGCATGTCAGAGTGACCTATATTTCATAGTCCAATGATTTTTCCTTATATTTCAAAGACTATTTGATGAAGAAATATCATACCACGAATATTAGTTCCATGTGACACTAAGAGTAACCTAAAATATACATGTATGTAGGTCATTGTGACCTACATTTCACAGTCCAGTGATTTTACCTTATATCTCGAAGACTATTAGATAGAGAAATGTCATAGCTAGATTTTTGCTTCCATATGACTGGTTGATTGACATAAAAATATATCTAGGTCAGTGTGACTCAGTGTGATCTATATGTCATCGTTCAGTGATTTTGCCTAATACTGAAAGACTGTTAAATTAATGGAGAAATTTCATACCAGGAACATTAATTCCATGTGATGCGATGATCAACCTCAAAATGTATCTAGGTCAATGTTCCATGTAACACATAGATTTGCATTAAAATATATAGAGGGATGTGTGATTTATATTCAGACTCACAAAACGTATTGTATTTGTTTTAGAATCTTATAAAATAACTAAATACACCTTTTGATGTGATAATGTGAAAACGTTGGTAGACAAGGCACAAACAGGCTAGCTATGCTGTCATGTGACAGCTCTGTTTTGTATTGCTTTTATATAGCTCCAGATAAGGCACATTTTTTCAATCAAAATTCTTGTTTTCTTGATGTTGCATCGATGTTAATGGCTTAATGTGTCTGTATAAATGTCATGTGCCCACAGGGATTAGAAGAGCCTTGGCTTGGCGCTCCTAATGAGTACCCCAGAGGACTTGTTAAGGAGGAGTATTTGGTAATAATTATGGGATAATTTTTCTTATTTCTCCATAAAAACATATGTTGTGGGTACTCATTAGAAGCACCTTGGCGAGGCGCTTCTAATGAGTACCCACATCATATGTTTTTATGAAGAAATGGAGAAAATTATCCCAGAATTATCACCAAATACTCCTCCTTAACGAGTCCTCTGGTACCCACAATATATGTTTTTTCGTGGAGAAATAAGAAAAATATTTTCCTAATGAGCTCTCTCATCTGGAGCTATGTTTTTTTTATTTTTAGTTTCCACCTACAAGCTGCCAGCCGCCACATCTGCATATCCCAGAAAAACTGTTTTCTTCAGCTTGACTCCATCTGGTTCATCCAGTGGAGTAATTGTTTGAGTAACTGGCATCTTCAACTGTCTAATGTCTGAAAAGTAATTAATGAAAAGAATTTACTCAAAATATTTGGACACTTTACCCCTTAAAGTGCTAATCATAACTGCAGTACACATCTCTATTTATAAATAGAGATATCTCTACTTAAGGGCAAATGAAGATATCTATACAGTCGACTCTCATTATCTCGAACTCCAAGGGACTCCATGAAACACTTCGAGATATCCGTACTTCGACATATCAGATTTGCGGAAATGAGGAAAACAATTAATCGAGCAATCACTTTTAACAGAATGAATATGTAATTTGACTCCTAAGTTAGAGATATATTGAAAATACTGTGGAAAAGAGGAGAAAGAGCAATTTTCTCCTCTTTTCCGCAATATTTTGTTGCCTATTGGTAGATCTCTGTGTTAAAGCAGGGACCAGATTTTCACTTCGAGATAAGCGGTTATTCAAGATAAGCGAGTTCGAGATAATGAGTCGACTGTATTTAACTTTGAGATATTTCTATCTTATATATAGGTATGTGTCTCTAAATTAAATACAGACCTATTTGAATTTGAATGTAAATTAGGAATAACTTTATCTTAGAAATATAGATTTCTGTATTTTAAATACACACATCTATGTAAATTTGGTCAATTTTAGAGCTCTGTATTTTCAAAAATAGACATCTCTAAAATATAAATACATAATATATATATTATTATACAGATATCTTTATTTTTATAGTGACACCTCTATCTAAGATTGAAATACAGAGATCTCTAATTATACTTTTCATTGGAAACAGATTCCTCCCTAAAATCTTTTTTATATATGAACTAGTATTGAAGCACCTGCATGTAAAAAGAGATATCAGTATTTCAAAAAGACATACATGTATCTGTATTTCTATTATAAACAAAACAGATATAGATCTGTATTTGAAATAAAGATATCTGCATTTAAATACAGTTTTGTATAAAAGAAACATCTCTAATTTAAAAAGAGATGTCTGTATTTAAAACAGATACCCTGTATTTAAATTACAGATACCTTTATTGCATACAGATACAATATACATGTACCTCCATTTCAAATTTAGATATCTACGGTTTAAAGATATTCAATATATGATTGTTAAAGATATAAAAGTGCAGATATTTCAAACAGACAGATCATGCATTTTAAAAACATTTTATATACCTAATAAAAAGATATATTTATGTCGATGCTTGCAACCTTTAACAAGGTTTGGACAGACTACAGCAAAGGGAGAAAGACTGGCTGATGGAGTTTCACCCACAGAAGTGCCAAGTCCTCCATATCACTTTCAAACGCAAACCTGTACTGGCTGCATATACCATACATCGTCACATGTTCATACCTTAGAATAATCTCAGTTGGAATTCACATGTCGACAACATAGTCAAAAAGGCAAACAACACCAGAGCATTTCTCCAGAGAAACTTGCAGCACAGGGTTCATACATTTAGGACTGATCAGAATTCCCTGACATTTCCCCGACACAAATTCAAATTTCCCTGACAGTATTGGAGTCGAAAATTTTATGATTTTAGCAAAAAAGATACATCGGGACTTAACATTCCAGTTTCATCAGATTAAAATGTAAAATTCCTGACATTTCCCTGACATTTTTGCGAAATTTCAGTTTTCCCAGACACATTATAGAATTCCCTGACAATTCCCTGACCTTGAAAAAAAAAAATTCCCTGACATTTCCCTGACGTGTACATGTGTATGAACCCTGCAGCAATGCCCCAAGAAGATGAATGAGCTTTGCTATAGGACACTTGTTCATCCCATCATAGAGTACACCAGTGCTGTCTGGGATCCCTTCACAGAGGACAATATTAGGAAACTGGAGATGGTGCAGAGAAGAGCAGCGTGCATGGTCTATGCTGATTATAGACTCACAAGTAGCGTCACATCCATGCTGCAACAGCTCGTGATTTACATTACAGGAACGCAGAGCCCAGGCAAAGGTTATCATAGTATACTGGATTGTCTACAAAATTGTGGATATACCAACAGGCCAACTGGTACCAACTATATCAGTAAGAGGTCACAACATGAGGTGCCTGGTTCCCTTTGCAAGGACTCGTTTACCAACGATCCTTCTTCACAGACACCATCAGACTCTGGATCAGCCTTCCCCAGTCAACAGTCAGCAAGAGGGAAGTGCAGGCTGTCAGACTTCCCTAAGATCGTACTGGATATTTTAGTTGCACTGTAAATAGCCTTTTAAAGACTTCACCTCTTTGTTGGATGTTCCTGTACCACCTATGCACAAGTACGATGATGCGCCTTTTCTGAGGTGTCTGTAGCCTAGCTGGTTTCATGTGTATTGGTGTTACTAAACGTTTTATCATAACTACTTACAGAGACAAATGCTGAAAATAATCCTGAAGTCATCTAAATTATTATCTGAGCTTTTATTTTATGTACAAATAATGCAGTTCTGTGAATTTGTTTTGTGAAAGCATTTGTGTAAACAAGCCAAGTATAGTGCTGCCATTTTGAACCAAAAGTCATGTGACTTTGCATTAAGATTTCGTTGGGAAATTATCATGTGATTGTCATGTGATCTTTGCAATTTTTGGCCATTTTCAAAAAAAAAGTAGTGATGCCTTAGATTTGACATTTTCAAAAAAAAAATAAGTTTCTCTTAGCTGTCAAAGTTGATTTAATGGATACAGGTGTAAATGTCATTAAGGACTGTTATCACTTTGGTCAAGATATTTCTTTTCTAAGCATAAATCACAAAACAACAGTATGTTTCTGAAAACTAGAGCGTGACTTTGTATCTAAAACATCCAGCAGGTACCCAGCTAGCATTCTACGTAAATCTACATCGGGCCGTCATCGGCCCGTCAGCTACCCTGACGGGCCGATGACGGCCCGATATAGATTTACGTAGAATGCTGACTGGGTAGGTGGCGCTGCCATTTATTTTCATGGAGAAACGCGATATTGAATTTAACGTGAAAATACATGAAGGGAGTATAATATAAAGGAAGCAGAAGAAGATCTGCATTTGAAACGCAGATATCTGCATTTATGTTTCTAAACGCAAATGGACTGACCGAAGAGATGGTGACTAAATCGCGAAAACTGATGTCCTACATATTTTTTTCTGTTCAGCTACAATAGTTTGATGTATTTCTTGTAAAAGTGTTTGTTGTACAAATGCAGTAAAGTGTACATGCATTCAGAAGATCGAAAGCTAGCAAAGTTTAATTACAAGACCTCTTAAAATATTGTGTTTTCATAACTGTACCTATTCAGCTTTTCTGTTTACAAGAAACCAATTGCTTTTGCATCAAGTAAATTGATTGGTTGATTGTAAGTCAGAAATATTCTGGTTCTCGCATTACAATACATTTACTAGATATGCGCAAGAGAATATAAGATTCAGATGAAGGTCATGGTCATCAATGTTAACTCTAATTTGATTCGTCATTTCTCGCACACCTCCATGCACACCTCTGGGTCAGTGTTGATCTGTTAGTATTTATAACAATTCATTGCAGTTTCGTTTGATCACCAGACAAGTTTGGCACTAGGAAATAAAAATGGCACTTACCAAGAAACTAGCGTCACTGGGCTATCGATGGTAAGTACATGTATTTTTTAAGACTTCAACCTTCGCAAAAAGTGTCTATCATTATCTGCGTCTTAGGGCTCAGTGATTTACATCAGGTCAGTTCAGATGTTTCCTGTATTCGCAATTTCTAACAACACACTGGTAAATCAAAAAGCACTGGTGGTGGCTGCAACACTTTTTAATGCACTGGAGGCACTTTATTGTCCATTTTCTATTACAACGCATTAACAGGTCGAAAATGCGTAATTTAGTAGCATTTTAAGAAATATACAGGTGATATCATGACATCGCAAGGATACATGCTAGACTTGCAGCCGATTTGCCAACTAAACGATAAAAGAAATCACCAAATGCCTTACATAATCATAAACTGCAATCTTTTCGGTGTTCCGTGCGTCCAGTGTCTTTAAAATTAAAACTGAAAAAAGCTCAGATAAAAGTCATAACAAGAACAGGTATATCTTTTGTTTACCTTTTTCGCCATTTTTCGCCCACTCCAGTGCATTAAAAAGCTGACTCCGGAGCGTTGCAGCCACCACCAGTGCTTTTTGATTTACCAGTGTGAACAAGGTCACAGGCTAACATGCAATTTTTATTTAAAAAGTTACTTTTGTTTACAATTAAGCAGTCCGTCCATACAGTATGTTTGAAGTTGATTGAATGGTTTACAAACTACAGACCTATCACTCTCACATGCATACTGAGCAAGGTCCTGGCTTGAACATATTATGGCTTCTCATTTGGTCAGGCACATGAATACACATGAACTCCTGTACGATTTACAGCACAACTTTAGAGCAAAATGGTCATGTGTTGTATTGTATTGCATGATCTACGAGTTTGATTCTGATGATAGCCCTCATCCGTGATCCTGAAGGATAAGGTGAGGGTCAGGGCAATCTCCCATCCGTCACCCTAAACCCCAAACACTGTTTTTTTTTAACCTGCTTTTAAACTTCATTCACTCTGCACTAACACTTTCATTCTTTTTATCATGTCTTACTTTCACACTTTTTTCTCACTTTTATTCTTGCACTGACACACATTGCACATAATACTCGCAAGAGAGTGCTGGAGTATATGAACATAGCAATATATGAAGATAGATGACTGCATGGTAGTATTGTATGTAGAGAGGCACCAACCAAGGGGTTACAAAACTTACCAAAATACCAGAACCAGTGCTTGCACTAACTGTCAAAATCAGGAAGTCCCAGGACTTCCTAGCTCCAATTTATATGAAAAACAAGAATAGCCATCACTTTAAACCAAAAATATTAAAATGCTTCTGTATTTAACCTACTTCAATGAAGTGAAACAAACTTTGGAAAAAAAAACTATATAAATTCATGACCTTTTTTAATATTCAGGTTTTAAAATCATCAATTGTTAACTTTTTGAAAAGAAATGAGTGTTGTCTGAAAAGCCTCAACACTTTCGGATGTGCATGTAACTGGGAGAAATAAATAACATTCACTGAATGTAAATTGAAATCCTTTTGATCTTATAAACTTTTTTTTATCTTTTCTACTATGCTATGGCCAATAAAAGCAGTTTTTAAATGAAAAGAAAACTGAAATATAGTTTATTTTTTCAACATAATTTTCTAAAAACCTGTTTCTAAATACATAGCTTTGTTCCAGTTGTACTGTTCACTAACTCGGAAGAGATGCAAAGAAAGTCTAAATTTAGGGTATTTGTGATGGTTTTGCTGTGTTTCCCCGTGAACAGCTTATTCATATTTCAGGGAGATCGGATCTGCCTTTTGTTTGTTTGCTGATGCACAAGTCTGTGGCAATTTCCCATATAAATCTAATGAAGGATGCATCTCGTCTGCTCATGTTTATAGGCTTGAAACAGAACACATATTTCATTATACCCCCAGAATGCCGAAGGGGTATATAGTTTTTGTCTGTCCTTCCGTCTGTCCGGATGTGATCCCGCCTGTTAACCCTTTTTACGAGGGCGAGTCAATAAAAATCCAGCCTAACTTATTTGTGGGTGAGATCGATCTCTTCTTTTTCGATGTAATTGCCCTCTAGAATGATGCACTTGGACCAACGGTGTTCCAGTGCCATCAGCCCAGAACTGAAGAAGCCAGGGTCCTTGTCTCTGACCTACTCCTCATCTGCTGCCACGACTTCTTTGTTAGACCGGAAATGATGTCCACGGATATCCTTTTTCAAGTTTGGGAATAGGAAATAGTCAGTAGGAGCTAAGTCCGGAGAATAGGCGGGGTGCGGTATTAGTTCGTACCCATTCCGCTCAACAGCATCCATTGTAATTTTGCAAGTGTGGACTCTCGCATTGTCCTGTTGGAGCAGAATCTTATGAGTGAATGACACGATAAGGGTGCAATTTTGCCCTCAGGCCTAAAACATGTATTGAAACAAAGCATGAAAATCTTGGGTGTCTCGGTCAATTGGAAATGGGATAGGCTGGTTACTTATTGACTTGCCCTCGTATAACCAAGTTTTACTTCGAAGTTTTTTGATTACTTATAACTCTGCAGCCATTGATAAAAAACTTTCCATATTTGGTATGGTCGTACCTGGGAGGGTTCTCTTCCATTCTACATCAGTGAATCCCTTGGTCATACCCAAGGGCGGGGCTAGAGGTTAAAATCTAGGACACCCCAATAAAGTAGTATATTGCAGTTTGTTTATACAAACAACCTCTTATTAAAGAAGGATGGGCATCAGACATGTTTATCACATCAACATTCAGTGTAATAAGGTCATGGTCATAGCGACCTTATTTTCATGCTTCAGTGATTCTGACATATATTTTGAAGCCTATTTCCTGGATTGATGCCTCAATAAAGTAGTATGTTGCAGTTTGTTTATATAAACAACGTCTTAAAGAAGGATGGGCATCAGACATGTTTATCACATCAACATTCAGTGTAATAAGGTCAAGGTCATTGTGATCATACTTCCATGCTCCAGCGATTTTGCCTTATATCTTGAAGACTATTTCAAGGATTAATTTGATACTTGGAATATTGGTTCTCTGTGACCCCACGATTGACATCATAACAAATGTAGGTCACTTTGAACTATATTTCATGGTCCAGTAATTTTGCCTCATATCTTGAATGTTAATATATGTATGAACATCATTATTTGTTATTATGAATTAGTATGATTCAACAGTTGACCTAAAAGTAAATGTAGGTCACTGTGACCTATATTTCATAGTCTAGTGATTTTATGTTACATCTTGAAGACAATTTGATGTATTACTATCATATTTTGGGATTATGTGACCTATATTTCATAGCCCTGTGATTTTGTCTCACATCTCCCACTATTTGATACCTACAATGTAATTGTCATATTTACATACATATGTATAATGAAACAATGTGACCCAAACTTTCACCTCAAAGTAAATATAAATCAGTATGACCTATATTTCATTGTCTAGTGATTTTGCTTAATGTCTTTTAGATTATTTAATGGATTAACATCATAGCTGGTATAATGCATCAGTGTGACCATCAGATTAACTTCTCATGTAAATATAGGTCAGTGATCTATATTTTATGGCCCAGCAAATTTGCTTCATGTCTTGAAGACTATTTACTCCAGGAAAGTTGTACTTGGGATGATAGATCAGTGTCACTCAGAGACTGACATTGTAAACTATAGCTTGCCTTCTATCATTGTCATTAACTTTAAAATATTTTATAATTAAGAAATGGCACCAGCTGGGGATATTCCTGACCCTCTGGGCACTTGCTGTAGTTACATTGTACACATGTATACACCTGCAAAGTAATTTTGGCATGGTTAATTTAACCCATTGTAGTTGGAGACCCGTAAAAGGGTAACTCATGTAAATAGTGCAGACCCAGATCAGACACCGCAGAATGCAGGGTCTGATCAGGGTCTCCACTGTTTGCAAATAATTTAGCCATTTTTCTCTAGGAATATGTAAATCTCATAGCCAGACGTACCTAAAATTGAAATCGAACTCTTCGAATAAATTATAGGGTGGGAAAGTCTATTCAATATACAACATGTGCAATTTGCTAAAGAAAATATGTTTTCACTCTTGTATTTTTTTTAACTACATAGTATATCAATAGTATTGAAATGAAGGGTATTTACATGTATCACAAATATTCTGGTATACGGTATATAGTGTTCCAGTATTTTGTGTGACCATAGCCAAGGGGTCAGAGAATTTGACTGTTGCTGAAGGGTGCAGGTTTGGTCTCAGATGAATAACTTAAAAGACTGTATTCACCTAGCAGTAAATTTGGTGCTTTTCTGTTAAAAAAAAAAAAAGACCCCTTTGGGTGAAGGTAATAAAGGCAATAAAAGGTGAGAGCCATATTTCATATGCTGTACTATAGTCTAGTTCAAGACACAGTGAACTTCAACCCCTACTGCTACATGCCACCTTTAACCCTTCTCTTGCTGAACACGACATGCCCTGTCTTAGCAAATAAAGTAGATCCTGATCAGTTGGCTTCTTCAGAAGCCACCTGATCTGGATCTGCACTGTTTGTCACTAAATATATGAATTTCTATCAAAAACCTCGATCAAGTAATCTGATTGGCTGAAAATTAGAAGTGGGTGTGGCATCTTAATTTATTCAGTATTTTGCGATTGAATTGTATTATATAAGCCAGGGCAGAGCATTTGCTGCAAGACTGTCTATATGCCAAGTGGAGACTCACATCAGCCTTACCATCTGCACAGGCTGATCATAGATTTCGCTGTCTTTAAACATAGCAACATAAAAGGCACTTTTTTCATCCAAAAATGCTGATATCTTTCTTATTGCTCCATGAAAACATATGTTGTGGGTACTCATTAGAAGCGCCTCGGCGAGGCGCTTCTGATGAGTACCCACAACATATGTTTTCGTGGAGAAATAAAAAAAATATTGTGTGGATACCCCCTCTTATCTATAGCTATGACTGTCTAGCTGCCCGAAGATGCTTTGGATGCTTGCCTTCCCACAGAGTGTCCTGCAAACACTGACCAGACTGCATGGATGTGCAAGCTGAGATGAGTCTTTGCTGGGCTGGACATGCATGCAGTCATAGAAAGCCCAAGCTCATATGATATTGCTTACTGCATGCTTTGACTGTACTGATACTGATATTAAAAGTCCAAATTTTAACCCTTTTGCTAAACACGACATGCCCTGTCTTAGCAAACAGTGTAGATCCAGATCAGGTGGCTTCTGAAGAAGCCAGCTGACCTGGATCTGCACTGTTTGTCATTAAATATGTGAATTTCTGTCATAAACTCGGATCGAGTAATCTGATTGGCTGGAAATTAACAAGTGGGCGTGGCATCTTAATTTATTCAGCAAGGCAAGGGTTAAAAAGTGTGTTTTTAGTTGATGGCCTTTAGTCTGAAATTGTGGCTTGAATAATATACTTGAGCAGTCATTTGTAAAAATGTATCCCACCCCCATCCAAGGCACCCAATGCCCCTCCCCTCATGATCAGGGAGGCTGGAAGACAATAGAGCAAAAGTATTCACCGCTTAGTACTGGTGTCTGTGGCCTCGGTGGCTCAGTTGGATGCTCCGTCCCACTGGAGACCAGGAGGTCACGGGTTCAACACCCGCCGAGGTTGGCAACATTCTTTCGTGGAGATCGATCATGAAATATTTTCTACGCTGATTCAAGAAGGGCAGTTGTCAGTTTCTGGCGAAAGAATGTGCACACTACTGGTAAACTGCTTAGAGGACTAAGCCTGCCCAGTAAATGTGTGGTTAGGTAAACTGACCGCGCTCGACATGACCCCATTGGGTTGACTGGGCCGTAAAACCTCAACACAAACAAACAAACTGGTGTTTGTTATATCTTTAAACTAAACTAATGGGGATTATGGCACCTTATATAATGCGGGTCAAATAGCTGGGATTTTATATTTTGTTCATGGCTGCCAGCCGAGCCCATCATTCTGTGCCTCAGTGGTGTTTGGAGGAGTTGGGGTGGTAGATGGTGTAGGGAGGTGGAAGCAGAGCATGCAGTGATGCTTTCTAAAGATTGACCCATAATTAACACTAAACATTAAAATTAAGGAAGTATAATACATGACCAGTCATTAATCAGTCCCAATTCATTTGTAAAGTCAAGGTCCGTTGCAAAATTATGACTGAAAACTACCTATCTAGATCCTTAGGAGTGCACTTGCATAATGTGATACATAAATAAAGACATTAAATATGTTAGATCATGTCAAACTTTAATTACAGGTGTTCCAAAACATCCTTTAGTGTTTATTTAAACAAGTATCAATATTTTTTTTTTATTTCTCCATAAAAACATATTATGTGGTGTTGCTCATAAGAAGCACCAGAGTGACACCTCTAATGAGTACCCACAAATCTTTGCAAAGAGGAAAAAGAAAAATGTCTATGTGAAAATCCCATCTTATCTGAATCTATGGTTTAATAAGTATATGTTTCTACAACAGAAGCTTTATATTCGGAGATTAGAAAAATGTAAGTACGGTAAATGTCCTAAAATTTTGAACTCTTTATTCCATACCTTTTGTGGCCTAACTTTTGCTTTTTATGCAGTTGTTTCTTAAAATTTTTAGTGGCATGGCAATTAGCATAGACCTTGATCAGACTGCTCTTTCAGATCAGGATCTGGAGTATTTGTAATAGTAGGCCATTTTGTCATAAACTGTGATGTTCAAAATTTTAGCACATACCTTTTGGTTTAGTAAAATCATCTTGTCTAGAAGACTAGAAGTACTTGTTGTTTAGGAATTCAGTTCCAGGAATCATATCTCCAGATAAGGTACTTTTAGATTCTTAACCCTTGTCCTGCTGAACCCAGACAGACCCTGCCTTTGCAGTGTAGATCCAAATCAGTTGGCTTCTAAAGAAATAAAAGAAGCCAACTGATCTGGATCTACACTGTTTGTCATTATGTGAATTTATAGCAAAAATCTAGATCAAGTAATCTGATTGGCTGAAAATTAGAAGTGGGCGGGGCTTCTTAATTTATTCAGCAGGACAATGGTTAAAATACTGATACTTTCCTTTTCTTGTGTTGTGGGTACTCATTAGATGCATATTGCCGAGGTACCATAGCTCCAGATAAGGCTTTTTTTTTTTTTTTAACGGAAAAGCACCAACATTTTTCCTATTTCTCATACCATATTCGATCTAATTACCGCACATACCCCTATAAGTGCACAGTCAAGAAATTCCGTAGTCTTCAGATTACAGCCAGTGTACTTTTCCTTTACCAATTTATAAAGGCATATGTTGTGGATACTCATTTGAATTGCACCGACTTGTCGATGCAATTCAAATGAGTACCCACAACATATGCCTTTATAAATAAAATTAGAAAAAAAAACGCATAATTATCATCAAACAAGGCCTTTTCAGACTTTTTTTTAATAGTGTGTCCTTAGCAGGTAGATACGTATTTTACCACATCCGAGTGTTCCCTGTAATTTTGAAAAACCTAAGTGCACAGTGCGGTAATTAGGTCGAATACAGTATGTTTTATTTAAAAAATGAGAAAACTGTTATGTGGATACCCCCTCTTATCTAGAGCTATGGAGGCATTATCAAATATGTACTCTGTCTCACCGCATGCAAGTACATCTACGTGGAGAAATAAGAAAGACATTTACTGGGATATCCCACTTATCTGGAGCTATCGGGGTTATGTTTTTTTTTATTAATTTATTAATATTTTACAGCCATATTCACATCAGGACAATGGCGTCGAATCCTAAATTTGACTTTGAAACTTACACTGCGAAAAATGAGCCGATGCCAGACTATGCCCCGGGGACAAAAGAGAGACAGTTGTTGGAGGAGAGGTTAAAAAAATATGAGGGAAAAGTTGAGGATATTCCTATTGTAATTGGTGATAAGAAGATAAGAACAGATCAAGTTAAATACCAAGTTTGTGTAAGTATATGGTGGTGCAAGATGGGGGTAGGGGGAGGGGGATGTGAAATGTAGGGAGGCAATATTATAAAATTATATGATTGGTTGACTAGAACAGATAAGGTAAATGGGAATTGATACACTTTCAAGGGAGGTAACTCTTTCAAATTTGTTTTCCTTCCCCTCTGAAAATGGGTCTACCCAAAAGGAAAGAATTTGCTATCAAGGGGAGCAAATTCTTTTTTAGAGCAGACCCTTTCAGAAAGGACTTGATGTGCAGGAAAGCAAACAAGAAGTCACAAAAGTTGTCTCCCTTGTAAAAAAAATAGCAGAAAATCTACCAATGGCAGAACATTGATTACCCTTAAATACATGTACTTAGTCAGTGTAAGCAGAGGACAGAGGAGTAGCCAAGTAGATAAGGTGAATGTCAAAAAATTTCCAACACTTTATTCCATACCATTTTGGCTTAAAGTTTGCTATTATAGCAGTTCTTTCTTAACCCTTGTCCTGCTGAATAATTGATGCCACACCCACTTCTAGTTTTCAGCCAATCAGATTACTTGATTCAGATTGTTGCTATAAATTCACATACTTAATGGCAAACAGTGCAGATCCAGATCAGTTGGCTTCTTCAGAAGCCAACTGATCTGGATCTACACTGTTTGCAAAGGCAGGGTATATCCGGGTTCAAGAGGGCAAGGGTTAACTCATTTATGCCTAGCATCCCATAAAAGGGACATTGGCAAACAGTGAAGACCCAGATCAGATGCCGCAGAATGCAGCATCTGATCAGGGTCTACACTCTTTGCATTAAATACAGGAATTTCCATAAAACATTATATAAAAGTTATAAAAACTGACCAGACACCCCTACTATTGGAAATGGATCTGTCCAAAAACTTGAGATAGAAAAGTCCACTCAGCATAAATCGGTTAAAGTACTTGGTGGAAAGGCAAACAGTGTAGACCCTGATCAGACTGCTCCTTCTGGAGCAGTCTGATCTGGGTCTGCACTGTTTACATACCTGTCAGAACTTTTGGTGTACAGAATTTTAGGACATTTACTGTACTCTTCTTATTTTGCCACAAATAAAAAAAAATATGTTGTGGGTACTGATTAGAGGACCCTCTGTGAGGGGCTGCTAATGAGTACTCACAACATATTTTTTGTCAAGAAATAAGACAAATATAAATGAGCCAGCGCATGACAAAACCTTTAAAATGGCATGTGTGCCCAGCGAAGACTCAGATCAGCCTGGGCATCCACCCAGACTGATCAGGGCCTTCATTGTCTGAATGAAGAAAGCTTGGGTCCTTAGCTACTCATTGAGCACACAGCAAAGACTCTGATCAGATGTACAGGCTGACCTGAGTCTTCCCTGGGTGCACATGCCATTTTGTAGGTTTTGTCATGCGCTGGCTCAGATGCTTTTTGGTTAAAAGAAATGCCTTATCTGGAGTTCTGAAATCTCTGAAGGATGTAACAAGGAAATATTCCAATACATTACATGATTATTCTGACTGCAGCTGCAGATCAGAATGTTTTCATCCAAACAAATCAAGTTATATAGCTTCAGATAAATTGATTATTGCTTTACATCACATTAACTTGCTCATAATTTTTTACCCCACCCATCTAATTCCCGCATTTTGCCAGACAAATGTTTTCAACAGTTAAAGAAGTACAAAATGTGAAAAATGGTATTTTCTATGTTCACTGGTTATTTTAAAAAAAGACTTTGTTATATTTTTCAGCCCTTTGATCACAAGAGACAGGTCGCAAAATACCATTATGCAACCCAGGTAAGTTTTTTACACTAATTAAGACATAGATAATTTTGTATGACTGTGTATGACCGGCTGACTGACCATTTAACTCTTTGCATGCTGGGCAATTTTTTCATTTTTTTTTCGTTATCTGTTGATTTCTTTTTAAAATTGACTTTTTCAAAAAAAAAAAAAAAAAACATTCAGGAATACCATCAGAGTGTCAAATAGTTTGGATCCAGATCAGGCCCCACAAAATGTCGGGCCTGATCTGAGTCCAAACTGTCTACAAAAGTTATCAGGACACAACAAATGTGCCAGTAGCTGGGAAAGAGTTGAAAAAAAAGGTCAGTGGCCTCTGAAGAACCCCAGTATGCCCTGCCTTTGCAAACATTTTAGATCAAGATCAGTTGGCTTCTGAAGAACCACGATATGCCTGCCTTTGCAAACAGTGTAGATCAAGATCAGTTGGCTTCTGAAGAAGCCAACTGATCTGGATCTGCACTCTTTGTCATTTGGAACATGAATTTGTTTCATCAACGTGGATCAATTAATCTGATTGGCTGAAATTAGAAGTGGTCATGACATCTTATTGTATTCAGCATGGCGAGGGTTAATGTATATTGGTGAATAAAACAAAATTATTTGTCCGACTTTTATGTAAATTCATTCTCATATTCAAGTAACCATCCAAATGATTATAAGCAATTATGCCTGCACATATGCTGTAAGGTTGAACTGTCCAGGTTACCCATAGTTCCAGATAAAAGGAGTATCCAGAAAGTTATTTTTCTCATTTCTCCATGAAAACATATATTGTGGGTACCAATTAGAAGTGCTTAAGTGAGGGGCATCTCTTGAGTACCCAAAAATTATGTTTTTTGTGGAGAAATAAGAAAAAAATATCCATACTTTTATTTTTTGAAAAGAACATGTCTTATCTGGAGATTTGTTAACTTTACTTAGTTCTAGGGAAGATGGATATTCAGATCTTAGCTTCAGATAAGGCACCCTTTTCAACCAAAAAAATACTGATATTTTTCTTATGTCTCCACAAAAATATATGTTGTGTTACTCATAAGAAGTGTCTCAGTGTCTCCGTGAGGCACGTCTAAAGAGTACCCACAACATATGTTTTATAGGAGAAAAAAAAATATTTTGTGGATACCCCCTCTTGTCTGGAGTTATGGGAATATTCTCACAGCTACACACAGGAGAGGGTTTTCATAGCTCATAATATATAGACCTATGATAAAAGAGGGTATCAGGTAAATATTTTTCTTATTTCCCCACAAAAACATATGTTGTGGGTACTCATTAGAAGCACCTCGATGAGGCACTTCTAATGAGTACCCACAACATGTTTTTCGTGGAGAAATAAGAAAAATATCAATACATTTGCCGGGATTGAAAAAAACATCTTACCAAGAGCTATGATAGCTTTAGATAAGGCATCTTTTTCAGAGTATTTTCTTATTTCATGAAATAGGTTGTGGGTTCTCTTTAGAAGCTCCCTGCCAAAGCACTTCAAGTGAAGCAACTTGCCAAGGCACTTCTAGTGAATACTCACAACTTGTTTTTGTGGAGAAATAATTTTTTTTCTTGATCCCCTGTTATCTAGAGCTGTGATATCCACATAACAGTTTTCTTTTTCTTCCATGAAAACATTTGTTGCTCACAGTAGGGACTCAGTAGATGCCCCCCAGTGAGACCCTTCTAGTGTGTACCTACAACATATTTTCATGGAGAGATAAGAAAACAATCTATCTTGTTTTTGGTTGAAATAAGTGTCTTATATGGATTGTGTATTCTGATACATATATTGTATTTGTCTTATTTCTCAATACAAACCATAGGCAGGGTTCGCGTTACTGATCGCCATTGTCGCCATTTGCGCAGAAAAATAAAATTTGGCACAAAAATTCATAAATTGGCAAAAACAAGTGGCGAAAAAAATATCGCCTGAATTACCCGCTACTGAGCCATATAATTGTCGCGCGTGTCTATCGCACCTTCCTTGATTGTATAATTCGCAAGTTAACAACTCAATTATCGCAGAAAACGGTAGCTGATCAAATTAACCTGAATTTGATGAAAGCGATATAAGGTCACATGCTGTGATGCGCAGTTTGACATTAGCACCGCCCACTTTCCATGCCTTTCGTCCTCAATATTCATGACGCTCTGCCGAAACTACCAATCAGGAATTAATGTCAGAGTGGCATCGCCTACGTCACGGAAATTTACCCAGAATGTAATCACGTGGAACCCTATGTCAAACACAAAGATGGAAAACAAATTGATTACACGAGAAATAATTATTGTCATTAATCGGTTCGGCTTATTAAAGCGGTAAGTACACTTTGACAGTGCCGACTTTAATTAAGCATGTTTCAGTACCTTCTTATGAGCCTTAATTTTATTTGGTGATCAACGAACATCGTCCCCAAAAACACACACAAAAAAACACGAATAATGCCTCGGAGGCGGACACATTAGTCTCCGATGGTCCAGATCGCGCATTCGATCCCCACATATTGTAGCGATTTATCATGAAACACATGAATTTGCTACGGTCATTCGCTCCTTCCACTGCTTCAAGACTGGCAGTTACAAGTTTCTTGCGGAAGGGTGTTCAGTGTACTGGTTAACCGCTTATTGTATAAGCATGCCCTCTCTTTTTTATTGGCGCGATTCATAAAAAAATGCTGTTCCCCATTCCATTTCGCATAGACCCGACCCATAAAGCAATTGCAGTAAACTCACTTTTAAGTCAGTTGCAGTTAGCTCCCTTAAAACAGTAAAACCTGCTGTGTTAGAAACTTACCCCGCATTTATCAGGGTACAAATGAATATTGTTACGTTATTCTCTTACAGTATAATACATTAATAACATAATTATATTTATACAGCACTTTTCAGAACTTTCGTTTCCATGTAAAGTGTTCCATTTTTGTGTCTTCAACATTCGATATGCAAAACAAAGACTTATTATTAATTCATGACATTGTAATTAATTAATTACAGCAGAAGTTTTAAAAATCAGTGTGAGAATTAATTTCAAGTCCCCTACACATTTCACATTATACTGACTCTTGAATCTATTGCTGCAATTAAAGGAATCAGTAAATGAACACCTTTTTTTCTGACAAGATAATTCTTTGGCAAAAAATGGCCAAAATTTGGCTCAAAATCTGGCTCAAAGTTAAAGAAAATGGCACAAAAAATCAAATACATGTATTTGGCAAAAATGGTGGCGAAAGAAAAAAAAATCCTAGTGCGAACCCTGCATAGGTGTAGATAAGGGAGGGTATCTGGTAAATATTTTTCTTATTTCTCCATGAAAACATATGTTGTGGGTACTCATTAGAAGCGCCTCACCGAGGCGGTTCTAATGAGTACCCACAACATGTGTTTTCATGGAGAAGTAAGAAAAATATCAGTACTTTTGGATTGAAAAAAAGTGCCTTAACTAGTGCTATGCAAATATATATTGTGGCTACTCTTAAGAAATTACTCAGCAGGCACTTTTAATGAACACCCGCTGTGTATGTAGTAAAATGTCCTGAAATTTTGAACACTTTATTTCTTACTATTTTGGCCTAAATTTTTTTTTTTTTTTTTTTTTACCGGCTCAGTGTTAGAGCGTCCGCTTTGTGACCGGGAGGTTGCGGGTTAGATCCCCAGCCGGGTCATACCAAAGACTTTAAAAATGGTACTAGCTGCTCTTTCGCTTGGTGCTCAGCATTAAGAAAGTAGAGCTAGAACTGGTCAGCTCAGTGTCAGTATAATGTGACTGGGTGGAATATCATGTCAAAGTATCTGGGGCGTGATATTTCAATGAGGCAGCACTCTAAAAGTGAGCATTGAGCTCCCTGCCACATCCAGACACCGTCCCGATATGACTGAAAAAGGTTGAAAGCGACATTAAGCCCAAATCAAACAAAATTTGCTTTTTATGCAGACCGTAAACTTCAAATCAAATGAACAATACTTTTTGACTGAAAAAAAAAAATAAAAAAAGAACAGTTTACCTTTTGATATGGGAGTGTCTGTTTGCTGATAAACACACTCCATAAATTGTGATAAGGCTTTTTTTTTTTCAGCCGAAAAGTAATGATATTTTTTCTTATTTTCTCCACAAAAACATATGCTGTGGGTACTCATTAGAAGTGCCTCAGCGATGCACTTCTAAAGATTACCCACAATATATGTTTGTGTGGAGAAATAAGACAAATATTGTGTGGATGCCCCCACTTATAGGTATGCTACATTGAGTTATGGTCATGGCTGCAGACTCCTGTTTGGTGAAAGGTTCCTTAGATGCAGATAAGATACTGTTTTTCAGCCAAAAAGTGTTTGTATTTTTCTTATTTCTCCATGAAAACATAAGTTGCGGGTACTCATTAAAAGCATCTCAGCCAGGCAGTTCTAATCATAGCCACAGAAAAAAGACAGTAACCGCATAATTTTTTCTTATTTCTCCATGAAAACATACATATATGTTTTGGTACTCATTAGAAGTAACTCATTGAGGCAGTTCTAATCATAGCCACAGATAACAGTATCCACATAATATTTTTCTTATTTCTCCATTAAAACATATGTTGTGGGTACTCATTAGAAGCGCCTCAGTGAGGCGCTTCTAATGAGCACCCACAACTTATGTTTCAATGGAGAAATAAGAAAAAAGTTGGAAAAAAGCACTTTATCTGGAGCTATGCTCTAATGCATATCCATATAATTTTATGGAGAAATAAGAAAAATATGATGTGGATAGTTCTCATATCTTAGCTATGGTATATTTCGCTAGATTCTACTTGCATTTCTTGTTTACTGAAAGATACACGCTTTTTTATTTTCCTCAGGATGTGTTACACATGGGCATTGCGAATTGTCTAGAAGTTCGGAAGTCATGGGAGCGGCGGCCACAGAAAGAAAGGGCGGAGATTTTCGCAGCGGCAGCAGAACTGATGTCAAACAAATACAGATATGATCTCCTGGCAACAACCATGTTAGGGCAGGTAGGTTTTCAATTAGAAGACTGTTCTGGTGTGCCAGAATATAAATTTCCATGGTGATTGTTAATGAAATCATTTCTACAGTCGTTCTCCCACTTCCACTGATTCAAGACGGATATTTGTCAGTTACCTGGGAAAGTTTGTGCACAAGTACTTGTTAACTGCTTAGCATACCAAACCTGGCCAGGAAAAAGTGGGACTAATTTAACTGACCAACTCGACCTTACCTTAACAGTGTTGAATTGGCCATAAAACTCCAGCTCAAACAAATCAGGCAATGCATATGCTGTGCCATTTGAAGGAATATCTTTGAAACATATGCAGACTGCAAAGGTCCTGATCAGACTGTGCATTAGCACAGTCTGATCAGGGTCTTTGCTGTCTTCTTACACACATGTAACAGAGGCATTGCATACTGTAAGATCTGTTGAACCTGCATTAAGCAAACACCTAAGGGAAGGCCAAAAAGTGGTTGCTTAATTATAAGACAGGTTCTTGCATAATACAGGTAAATTACACATTTTCTTTTTAAGGGACCTGAAAGTCTGGCTTTTAAAGGGAATGGCCCACAAACTTTAACTGTCACTTCAGTAAAAAGGCATTAAAGAGGCAAACATTTTGCCTCAAATTTTATGTAAATCGGTTGAGCAGTTTAGGAGATATGACCGTTTGTGCATTTCACAATAGCTTTCTATGGAGGCCACCATTTTTTCAGTCATGTCACGTGACGGAATAAGAAATCGCTAATTTCAAGCATAAAGATAAGTTGTTTGCTCTTAAAAACAGTAAATTTTCATTATATGCAATAAAAGGGATATAAATTGGCCATTCACTGAAATTATCTAGCATCGGAATGGCTGTTATTTGGTATTTTTGATTGTGAGTTTATGACGTCATAAACTCACAGCCTCTTTCTGGACTCACATTACCAATTTTTAAAAACCTTTCTAACTTTCTTATAGATTGGTCGATTGTCATGAAACTTGTTGCAAAATGCTAAGCTATTGAATGCCTTTCTTCCAAACTACAAGTACTAGGTTATGGGCCCTTCCCTTTTTTAAATAAAGGTGATTGCTTAATACAAGGTTTGACTGTATGTTAATCCATACTTAAGGTTCTTATAAGGTTGTTCCATAGACTGGCTCCAGTCTCCAGTGACTAAATATTTTTCTCATAATCCTGTTTGATAATCCACTAAGATAAAACCAAAAAGATATCATGACTATAATATAAAGGCTGGTCACTAGAGTCTCTAGTGACCAGCCTCTATAGTCATGATATTACTTTGGTTTTGTTTTAGTGGATTATTAAACAGATTATAAAAAAAAATATTTTGTCATTAGAGACTGGAGCCAGTCTAGGTGTTCCACTTCCCTGACTGATCTGCGTATTCACTGTTTACACTTGACAGGGTGGCCATTGGTCAGGGAAAAGTCAGGGAAATTTTATTTTTCTTCAAGGTCAGGGAAAAGTCAGGAAATTTTGCAAAATGGTCAATGAAATTTTAAACACCAAGGAAGTCAGGGAAAAGCTGCAGAATTTCCTACATTTAGCCCAAAACTGTTTGGCTTATGACAGGTATTTTATCCATTTTGTGTGATTGAAAACCTTTTTCTTATTGCTATGCATTATTACAAATTAATGTTCATTTTAGAAAATGCATGCCCAAAACTTTCAAAATATTTTATTTTTGAATTGAACAATTAAGGCTATTTTTATGGGCTAAAATTAGGAAATCATCATTTATTTACTTCAAGATGAGGATACGTCTGTTAAATTTTCAGCATTTTAGTTAGGTAAAAATAGAATTTGAACAGGGAAAAGTCAGGGAATTTTGTTTCTGACTAAGAGTGTCCACCCTGCATGCACAGAAGCATCATAGATGGTGATAGTGAACTTAACCCTTGTCCTGCTGAATAAATTAAGATGCCACACCCTTTTCAAATTTTCAGCCAATCAGTTTACTTGATCCAGATTGTTGATATAAATTCACATACTGAATGGCAAACAGTGTAGATCCGGATCAGTTGGCTTCTTAGAAGCCAACTGATCTGGATCTACACTGTTTGCAAAGGCAGGGTATATCCGGGTTCAGCAGGACAAGGGTTAAGAATATTGTAACTTTGTTCTTTTATTGTGATTTTTATTGTAATTACATTACAGGGCAAGAACATTTGGCAGGCTGAAATAGATGCTGTAGCAGAAACGATAGACTTTTTAAGATTCAATGTACAGTTCTCACGGGTAAATCTGTTTATTACAAGATTCTCTGTAAACTGTAAAACCTGTGTACAGTAAGTCAGATAAACATGTACATGTAAGCCGCATCTCAGACAATGCAGAATCTGGTATCTGATCAGGGTCTGTAAGACTTTTCACTCATCCAGGGCCCAGTTGTTCAAAGCATCGTTAGCTTAACAAGCTTGTTAGTGGTCAAAATGTTAACTGCTCTAGTAAGTACAGTATCTAATTCACTGGTATTTTTGCTGAAAAAATGTGAGTAGCTTTTGCAAATGCAAAAGCTACTCACATTTTTCAGCAAAAATATTAGCATATATGCCATATATAATGATTAAAGTTTTAACGATACGTTAACTAACGACATCATTAGTTTTGAACAACTGGGCCCAGGAGTTTATGAATCAATCAGCAGATAGTAAAATAGAATTGTTCAAATTTTAGGACAAATGTGAAAACAAGTTAACGTAGCTACAGATAAGAGGGGGTATCCACATAATATTTTTCTTATTTCTCCACGAAAACATATGTTGTGGGTACTCATTAGAAGCACCTCGGCGAGGTGCTTCTAATGAGTTCCCACAACATATGTTTTCGTGGAGAAATATATCAGCATTTTTCGGATGAAAAAAAGTGCGTTATCTGTTACTATGAGTTAAGGTATCAGAATATATTAGAGTGTTTACTGTTTGCGGCATCATATCTACCCTGCTGCTGGGGGTAAGTAACATGTGATGTTTTTTCTTCCTTACCTTGTCATAGGTTTTTGCATGACATTTCATCGTCAATCTGTATCAAAGGTTACTGTGACCTAACAGGCGCATTGCATTTGCACACTTTTTGGTCATTTCCCTGATATCTTTTCCGCACAGGTATGGCATAGTTTTTTTTTGCGCATTTAATAGCTGTAATTAAAGACCAGTTATACTAATTATGATTGGCCCATACAGGTGACCGCACAGCTACTACAACTTTTCCCTATAGCCAGTAACAATTGACTGACCCATACAGGTAACCATGCATATAACCGTACAGGTAAGACAGCCTTTTTAATATGAACAATAACTTTTTTCTGATACTAAAGTGATTTATGCTCAAACTAAAACACCGTCCCCTAGCTCACAATAAAACGTTTTACTCATAAAACCGTTTTGGTAGTCAGGTCTTTATTTGCTTTTAAACAAGAAGCATGAATTTTAAATTGTCAGAAAACAGTCGTGGAAATAAATGCCATATATATGATGATTACACTATTCGATATTCAAAAACTTTGAAAAATGGATCTCTGTTTTGGAGATGTTCTGTGAAATCATGCAAAAGCAGCATCAAAACGGATGATGAAAGTACCTCTATCATCGAACTGAAAGGCAAGCACTCTCTTGAATCCGACAAAAGGAAAGTAGACCGGCAGCAGCTAACAGTCGGCATTAAACGGAAGGCAACGCAGGACATAACAGTGTGGCCCACAAATGTCATCCGTTCAGAGTTGCAAGTTGTATCAGAAGAAAATATTCAAGCAACTGACTTGAAGTGCCTATCATTGGCCATATTTAGAGAAAGAAGGAAAGAATTTCCCAAATTGCCAAAGTCTAGAGCTGACGTGCATATCGCTATAGACATGATGGACATTAAAAGCAAAGATGAACCATTTAGGTTGCACAATGATCATGAAGCTGGAATTGTGATTTTCTCCTGTACTCGTAATCTCCAGTGTCTCTGTAATGAAGCTAGTGCAATTTTTATTGATGGAACTTTTACATGCTCTCATAGTTCTTCCTCCAAATGTACAATATCCACGGCCTTTGCAACGGAATTACTTTCCTCTGGTTTTTACGTTGCTACCCGGAAAATCTGAAAATGTCTGCCGTTAACTACTTAATTACAGTGCGCAATAGATATGTGAAAAAGTGTTCAAAAGAAGGAAAAAAGAAGTGCGGAAAAGATATGCCAAAATGTGCAAATGCAAAACACCAGACCTAACTGCTCACTTGGGTCCATTTGTTCAAAGCATTGTTAGCTTAACAAGCTTGTTAATGACAAACTCATTAACTGTTGTAGCTAAAGTATATTTAAATGCATGGATATTTTTTCAGCAAAAAATATTAATGTTTTTTCCATATTTCAAGATAGAAATTTTAACATCATTCTAGCTAACAACTTTGTTAAGTTTTGAATAACTTGGCCCAGAATGTATGGTCTGTTAATGTCAAGCACTAATGGGCTCAACATGCTGGCCATGTCCAGCCAGTAATAGTAACATATTTTCGGATTTGTTTTAAAGTATATATGTTTATGAGGAGAGGATACACTTTTAGGGGAGGTAAGTCTTTCAAAATTATTTTGCTTCCCTTCTGAAAAGGGGTTTGTTCTAAAAGGAAAGAATTTGCTCCCTTTCTAGAAGGGCTGTGGTGTGCAGGAGAGCAAAATTCATGTACACAGAAGTTGGTTCCCTTATACAGAATAGCAGAAACTCTATTAAGCCTGTCCAGTCACCTTAAAGTAAATATTTTGATAAAATCGATTCTGACACCTATGAGTTTATTCTGTTGTAAAGTGATATTTAACCCTTTGTCATGCTGAATAAATTAAGATGCCACACCCATTTCTAATTTTCAGCCAATCAGATTACTTGATCTAGATTGTTGATATAAATTCACATACTTTATGGCAAACAGTGCAGATCCAGATCAGTTGGCTTCTTTAGAAGCCAACTGATCTGGATCTACACTGTTTGCAAAAAACAGGGCATATCAGGGTTCAGCAGAACTGGGGTTAAATATCCCTGTTTTTATGATGATGATGATGATGATTATGTTCCTCAGGATGTTACCCAGTATCAGCCACTGAGTCCCAACAGTCAAATAGAATTTAACCGAACTAACTACAGAGGTTTAGAGGTAAGAATATGTCCAAGCTCTAGGTAAGATGAGTTTCCACATAACTATTATTCATATTTCTCTGTGGAAATATGTTGTAAAGAACCATCAACATATGTATTCATTGAGATATACCGATAAGACAAAATTAAGTATAGTGCCTTACCTGGAACAATGCTCATAACTCTAGATAAGAGGAGCTTTTTTTCATATTTCCCCATGGAAACATATGTTGTGGAAATCAAGTATTTTTTTTTCTGTTTGTTGAATAAATGCCTTTTCTGGAAATGTGCTCATAACTCTAGAAAAGAGGAGTAGCCAGACAAGTTTTTGTTGTTATTTCTCTACTAAAACACGTATTGTGTGAACTCATTAGAATTGCCTTAGTGAGCACCATAACATATGTTTTTATGGTGATATTAGAAAAATACTTCTATTTGCATCTTAATTAGAGGTGTAAGATAAAAACTGCAATAACAGGTAGTTGTGAAATATTGAATCCTTGGGGATAGAAGAATCTAAGGTTTGATATGTCATATGTCTCGTATCATGTTTTATTTTCTGTGAAAAAAAAAAAAAAAATAGCGCTTGATATTGCATTTGCCATATTTTACTTTCTCTGAAAAAAATATTAAAAGTACTTGATAGCATTGTCTACAACACTTTTGAATGACCCCTTAAAGGGTTGAATAATTTTCTAAAGATACCCAGGAAATGCCACAACTACTAAGTACAGCCCTCCCAAGGCAAAAGAAGGAGAGATGAACAAATAAGAACAACATAAATGCCACATTTAAAATCACCGATGCACAAACAAAGATAAATTGCAACAGAGGAACCATCTTGGAACAGTCAGTAGGAAAACTACTGGCGTGGAGGTTTAAACCAGTTTTACTCACGTGAAATCTCACCCTTATTTCCTGATGCAGTTCCAAATACAGTCGACTCGTTATCACGACCTCGCTTATCTTGAATTACCGCATATCTCGAAGTGAAAATCTGGTCCCTGTTTTAACATTGAAATCTAACAACAGGTAACAAAATATTGTGGAAAAGAGGGGAAATTGCTCCTATGGAAGTGAAAATCTGGTCCCTGTTTTAACATTGAAATCTAACAACAGGTAACAAAATATTGTGGAAAAGAGGAGAAATTGCTCCTATGGAAGTGAAAATCTGGTCTCTGTTTTAACATTGAAATCTAACAACAGGTAACAAAATATTGTGGAAAAGAGGAGAAATTGCTCCTATGGAGCAATTTCTCCTCTTTTCCACAATATTTTCATTATATCTCTAACTTGAGGAGTCAAATTACATATTCATTTGTTAACTGTGGCTGTTTGATTTATTGTTTTCCTCAATTCCACAAATCTGATATGTTGAGGTATGGATATCTCGAAGTGTTTCAGAGAGTCCCTTGGACTTCGAGATAACGGGAGTCAACTGTATTAGAATGATGGATCTGTGTACTTTGCCTTGATTTTTTGCTTTTGCCTAAATATTTGCCTCTACTAATCTATTACAGGGTTTCTGGGCAGCAGTCTCACCTTTCAACTTTACAGCTATAGGAGCAAATCTGTGTTCTGCCCCAGCCCTCATGGTATGTACATTTCAGTCATTTTATGGACAACGTCAAGCAAATAAGTGCCCTCAAACATGCCCAAAATGCGCCAGTGAGAGATAGCAGCAGTATTTCTATTATCTCCCTTGACAGGTAAAGTCCAAGGCAGATCAAATACTAACCAGGTTCTTCTAACTGGAATCCTCTGCTTTTATCATAGGTCACCAGTGGAATTTAACAAATTCTTAACTTTACGTTTCTCCATATCCACATGGAAGATTAATTAATATTATATATTTCATTGCACAGAAAATATTTCTTTTTAAATATTTTGGAAGCTGTATTGGCATATGACCACATTAAAATTAGATTTATTAAGGAAAAGGAAGCGATACTTAATGGAAACACTAATGATAAAAGCAGAGGAATCCAATTAATTGGACCTGGTTATTTACAGAAAGTAATCAAGGGAGTTAACTGACTGCTTTCTCCTATTCAGATCATCCTGCGCATGTGCAGAGTCTCATCTGGGCATTTCCTCTCCTTTGAAACATTCTATAGTAACCAATCATAGGTTTAGATAAGAGTGGGTATCAGGTAAATAGGTTTTTTATTTCTCAAAGCTGACATGTTGTGGGTACTCATTAGAAGCGCTGTGCCGAGGCACTTATAATGAGTACCCACAACATATGTTTTTGTTGAGAAATAAGAAAAATATAGACACTTTTTGGTTGAAAAAAAAATGTCTTATCAAGGGCTATGTCCAATGATTCTGAATGGACAATGAAGGCCCTGATCAGATTGCATCCATGCACAGTCTGATCTGGGCCTTCACTGCAGGGTTCTTACTGGGATTTTGAAAATAGGAGTCCCAAAGCCATTTTCAACAAAAAGTAGGAGTCCCACATTGTAATTTTGCCATTTCTCTGAAAAAACAGGAGTGTCAGTCACCAAAATAGGAGTCCGGAGTCCAGTTGTTCAAAGCTAACTATGTTGTTAGTTAATTTATCGTTAAAATTTTTATCATTAAATATGGCATATACACTAATATTTTTGTTGAAAAAATGTGAGTAGCTTTTGCATTTCATGATTTGCAAAAGCTACCCACATTTTTTCAGCAAAAATACCAGTGAATAAGATATTCTACTTACAAGAACAGTTAACATTTTGATCACTAATGAGCTCGTTAAGCTAACGATGCTTTGAACAACTGGGCCCAGGACTCCATAAATGGAGTTAATGAGAACCCTGCATTAGCCTGAAAACACCTTTTTGAATGGTGGGGCCTTTATGATAAATGTCTAAAATTTATGCCATACCTTTTATGCCTAAATTTTATTTTTTATACATTTATTTCACAAAATATTTTGTGAAAATGCAAACAGTGTAGACTCTGATCAGACTGTTCCTGAAAGAGGAGCTTGATCATGGTCTACACTGTTTGCACATGCCACTTTTTCAGACAAGTTGGTGTAGGAAATTTTAGGACATTTACTATTTATGGTGGTCTGCCTGCTGTAGATAAAGCTAGTGAGTGGCATTTATCTCATATTTGCTTCTTTCTACCTGTTTCTTACCCTAAATTGATGCCACACCCACTTCTAAATTTCAGCCAATCAGATTACTTGTTCCAGATTGTTGATATAAATTCACATACTTAATAGCAAGCAGTGTAGATCCAGATCACTTGGCTTCTGAAATAGCCAACTGATCTGGATCTACACTGTTTGCAACGACAGGGAATATCAGATTTCAGCAGGACTAGGGTTAACAAACTTCTTTTGACATAAGGCCATGCTAAATAAATAGTTTGTTTGCAGTTGTTGACTAGGCATTTTCTTGTTGGTAAAAAGGTAGGAAAGAGAAATTTTATTGTGACACAAGGAAAACAGTATGCTACATAAAAAAATGATTAAAAATCTTTCAAGTATGGTGGAATTTGATTAATAACATACATACCACTAGTTAAGGCACTTTTTTTTTTCAATCCAAAAGTATTGATATTTTTCTTATTTCTCCACAAAAACATATGTTATGGATACTCATTAGACGCACCTCGCCGAGGGCTTCTAATGAGTACAACAACATGTTTTCATGGAGAAATAAGAAAAATATTTACCGGATACCTCCTCTTATCTAGACCTATGGACATCGGCAAATTTTAGTTTTGGGCTAGGTATCTGATAATGCCATTCTTTTATCATCAGTACTGTTGGTGTATTTATTATCTTTTCAGGGTAATGTTGTAGTATGGAAGCCTTCAGATACAGCGATGTTATCAAATTATCTTGTATATAAAATTCTACGAGAAGCTGGTCTTCCACCTGGGGTAATAAACTTTGTCCCAACAGATGGCCCGTTATTTGGTGATGCAATTACAAAATCCAAACATCTTGCTGGCATTAACTTCACCGGAAGTGTTGCGTAAGTACTGATTAACCCACTGTAGTCTTGAAACCCCTAAAGGGGTAATTGGCAAACAGTGCAGACCCAGATCAAATGCTGCAGAATGCAGCATTTGATCAGGGTCTCCACTGTTTGCAAATAGTTCAGTCATTTTTCTCTAGGAATATCTAAATCACATAGCCTGACATACCTGAAATTAAAATTACTCTTCCAGTATATAGTGTGGGGGAGTTAATTCAGTCTACAATGGATTAATTAGATCACCTAGCTCTATAGGTAAGAGAAGAAGCCAATGTCAGGTTCAGAGTCAGAATTTACACAAACTACTGGTGCTGTATCTACATGATCCATAACAACAGAGAAGGTGCTTTTTTCATCCGAAAAATGCTGATATTTTTTCTTATTTCTCAATAAAATCATATGTTATGAAACTCATTAGAAGCATCTGGGTGAGGTGCTTCTAATGAGTACCCACAACATATGTATTCGTCGAGAAATCATTTCTTATACACATTAACCTCTTTATAACATGGTTCGTTATAACAAGGGTTTGAATACAACACGATTCAAAGATGGGACCCCAAAAATGTATAGATTATATAGAGAAATGACCATAAATAAATGGTCATTTTTCTATATAATCTATACATTTTTGTTTTGATATAACACAGTTGTATAACTAACACGGTTTATGCTTTGGACCCTAACAATAGTGTTATAAAGAGGGTGTGGTGTATGTGGATACTCCCTCTTATCTGTAGCTATGATTACTTTCATCTAGAAATATTATAGGAATAAATTTCATTTTTGTGCATTTAATTGGTGTGTAAACGCCGGTGAATCACTCACAAACTGAAAAAAAGGCAGAAAGGATTATGTTAGTTTGTGAGTGAATTGATAGAGTTTACACGTTGATAAAATCCACAAAATTAATATTTGAGCCAGTGCATGACAAAACCTACAAAATGGTATGTGCGCCCAGCAAAGACTCAGATCAGCCTGGGTATTGTCCCAGTCTGATCAGAGTCTTTGCTTTCCACATGAAAGCTTGGGTCCTTAGCTACCCACTTAGTGCACAGTGAAGACTGAACAGACTGGGCAGATGCCCAGGCTGATCTGAGTCTTCACTGGGCACCCATGCCATTTTGTAGGTTTTGTAATGCGCTTAATCAATTCATTCCTGAAATTCCAACTTTGTCATCAAAATGTTACAGATCGTCACTCTAGCATTAAAAGTCAATAACTCCTTATATATTTTAATGGAGTTTTTGACTTTTTGTGCTTGGGAGATGAAACGTTATCAAAAATGTAAATCTTTTGAGTCGCTGGAAGGAAAATTGATCCGACAGATTTCAGCTCTGGACTTTATTGATGTGTAAAGGTTTTCCTCCATCCAATCAAATTGCATGAAATGTGTAGAAAGATGAAGGGTTGGAATTATTTATAGTTGAAAACAGTGCGTTACCTGGAGTAATGTACTAGATGTACATAGGTGTTTTAACCCTTGCCATGCTGAATAAAGATGCCACGCCCACTTCTAATTTTCAGCCAATCAGATTACTTGATCCAGATGGTTGATATAAATTCACATGCTTGATAGCAAACAGTGTAGATCCAGATCAGTTGGCTTCTTCAGAAGCCAACTGATCTGGATCTACACTGTTTGCAAAGGCAGGTTATATCCAGGTTCAGCAGGACTAGGGTTAATATAATGTGTAGCCAATAAAAGTTCAGATCTGCCTGCACATTGGCTTTCCTTTGCCTACTTACCAAATCAGTCTTATACCTTTTCTCCCTTTTATGGAGAGACAACACAAAACCACCCACAAGCATTGACTGTTTGTTACATAAGAACTTAAAACATCACTGAGGCAATTCTTATTAGTACCTTCATCACGTTTTCATGGAGAAATAAGAAAGATATAATTACTTAATATATAGTACCAGATAAGTGGGATATTTGGATGATGTTTTTCTTATTTCTCCACAAACATATGCTGTGAGTACTTAGTAGAAGTGCCATGCCAAGGCGCTTCTAATGAGTACCCCAACGTATGGTTTTGTAGAGAAATAAGAAAAAATAGTAATGCTTTTTGATTGAAGGAAGTGCTTTCTTTGTAGTTAATTGGTTGAAAATATATTCTCTAAGCTATTACTGAAAAAATGTTGTACATTTCATTATAATGTTTTTGAAGCAGGCTGATTTTTCTTTTGTCTGAATTTTTAGAACATTCCGTTGGCTATGGAAGCATGTTGGGGAGAATCTTGAGACATACAGAACATACCCAAGATTAATTGGAGGTAAGATGGCCTAATGAGCCAAGGACAACCAAGGTGAATGGACACATTGGTAGAATAAATGCCATTTTTGATAAGGCAGACCATTATTGTGACTTCCTGTTTGCTTTCCTGTACAACACCCCCTTCTGAAAAAGAGGTCCACTCTAAAGGGGAGCAAATTCTTTTCTTTTAAAGTAGACCCTTTTCAAAAGAGAGCAAAACAATTTTGACAGAGTTTCCCCACCTGAAAGTTTGTCAGTTTCCCTTAAACCATATATTTTGTGATATTATCAGACCAGAAAGTATTAAGACCATTTATTCTAGTCAGTAACTTTTCTGTTCACATGTCCAGTATTTAAAGGTGTTTGAATGACATGCATATAGCATACATTGGTTCATATGATTAATGACAGATGAATATTGAGGATGATTTGTTTGTTTAGCTCACCTGAACTAAGGCATTTTCCTGCTGGTAAATAGGTAGGAAAGAGAAATTTTGTCGTGATATTTTTTTTCGTCTGTGCATCTGTTAACCCAGTGAAACAAACTAAGAATACTATGTGAGAAACATTATCCCAAGTTTGACAGTCCAGTGATTTTGCCATGAGTCTTGAACACTATTTGTTGGATGAATGTCATACTTGAGATATTGGTTCTATGTAATAAAAATGGCTGAATACAAAAGACGCCCAGCAGGCGAGCTACACTGTCCTGTGAAAGCTTTTATTTTCTATAAAAACATATAGTGTAGATACCCATTAGAAGTGCCTCTGTGAGGCACTTCTAATGAGTACCCACATATATGTTTTCAAGAAGAACACCAAAATTAACCATATAATGTCTTCTATATTTCTTTACAGAATGTGGAGGCAAGAATATGCATTTTGTCCATCCGTCTGCTAATCCAGATAATGTTATTTATGGATCTATTCAGTCGGCCTTTGAATACAGTGGACAGAAATGTTCAGCTCTTTCAAGAATGTACTGTCCGAAATCTCTGTGGCCCAAAGTGAAAGAGGGTATGGTAGAAATTCATAAAAAGATTAAAGTTGGTTCCCCACTTGAAGGTCAGACATTTGTGTCAGCTGTTATTGACAAAGCTGTGAGTATTATTTAGGTTAAAATGTTTTTAAGATTTAATTGAATCAGTTTTCATCATTTATATAAAACACTAGCTTGAAATATAAAGTCTTAATATTCAATAGTAATAGAATATTTACTACTTTTATTGTCCCTCACCTTATAGAAGAAAAGGGAGGGGGGGAGGGGTTATTGTTTTTTGCTTTCCTTGGTGCATGGTAAGTGGTTCTAAGTTTGTAGTAGGTACCTTGTAAGTGCAACTCCTCCTACAGTTTTAGGCCCATCCTTCTGAAACTTTACAGGTGTTTAATCATGCTCTGAAGTTTTGCATATGTTTTTTACAGAATCCTAAAATGATTTTTTTTTTTCACTTTTTTCACATTTTAACTTTAAAAGACTTTTCATGCTCCAGAACATTACTATTAAAGTGGATAGGTAATAGGTAACTTGTGAACACCTCTTCCTACAGTCTTAGGCCAAGCCTTCTGAAGCTTTAAAGGTGCTCTACTTCTGGGCCCAGTTGTTCAAAACTAACAATGTCGTTAGTTAACGATTCATTAAAATTTTAATCGAGTGATACGCTAATATGCTGAAATTTTTTGCTGAAAAAATGTGAGTAGTAGTGCAAAAGCTACTCAAATTTTTTCAGCAAAAAATATCAGAATATTGTGTATTGAATCCGCTACAACAGTTAACGAAATGACCCTTAACGAGCTGGTTAAGCTAACGAGGCTTTGAACAGCTAGGCCCAGGTATGAGGATATGCATGTGCTTTTTACAGAATCTTGAATTTTTTTTTTCTTTTCCACCTTTTTCACATATTTAACTTAGACGTTTTTCATGCTTCAATACTATGGAAGTATATAGGGAATAGGTAGCTTGTGAGTGCTCCTCCTACATTTTTTGGCCATTTTTTCTGAAATTTTACAGGTGTTTTAATCATGGTCTGAATGTGTGTTTTTTTTTTTGTTTTTTTTTTTAAGAATCCTGAGCTCCTCCTACAGTTTTATGCTGATTCTTTTGAAACTTGACAGGTGTTTTAATGATGGTCTGAAGATATGCATGTACTATTTTCACTATCCGCAAATTATTTTTTTTTTCCCTTTTTTTTTTTCTACATTGTGAACTTAGTCATTTTTTGCCTCAGTAGTGTATAATTATATAGAGTGGGTGTCTTGTGTGCACAACTCATGCATGTTTAAACTGATCTTTTTGAAACTTTTGCACATTTTCTATATGGTCTGAAGCTTAGCATGTGATTTGGACATATCAGATTTTTTTTTTCACATTGTCTCTTAGGTACATTGTTGGCCTGGTCATTTTTGGAGGATTTTAAAAGGCAGGGAACATAAATTCTCTGAATTTGCTTGTTAAAACTAGCAGTTTGGAATAAAATCAGCATAAAACTGTAGGAGGGATTTAAATAAAATTTAATTTTCAAGGTAAAATGCAAAAAGAACCAATGACATAGAATAGTGCATTGTGGGACAGTTTTCTAACTAAACTATAATACATGTAGCAACACAAGTTACCATGACTTTGAGTGCGTGTAATTTTTGAACCAATAGTAAGTTTTAAATGTAGTTTTCAACATTATTGTCGTCACAACAATATCATTAATTTAAAATAGTCTGAAATCAGGGGATATGTCACCTTAAATGACTTTTGTAGGCCCATTTATAGTTGGATAAATATGCCATTTATAGTTGGATTAATATGTTTATTATATATCTAGCAGCCAAGTACAATGTATAGTGATATCTGAGATATTTTCTATTATTCACAGTGTGATGATACAGGATCAGTAACTAGTGAATTCTTTCACAGTGTCAGAACTGCTTTTAGAGACTGCTTGACATATTATTGCATTCTAGTGAATTCTTTCACAGTGTCATAACTGCTTTTAGAGACTGCTTGACATATTATTGCATTTTACTTTAACATAATCTGCTCACAAAAGGGACATAAATGAGACCAGTTTAAAACCGTTCATATTAAGTCATCAAGCTGTTGCCGTTATGTCATAAAAATGACTTTTATATTGCTAATGAATGGACTAAATGACATTCGTATCTGACTATTTTTAGTGTTTTTATGTGCAAATTGAAAGCATTTTTATGGCCTATGTTCAAACATCAGTACTATGTCTGTAACAAACCATTATATAATAAATAAAATAATGAACGTTTTTGTTTGATTTGAAGAATCTGTATCTCAGTACAATGGATAATTAGGAAAAAAGTTGTTCCTATGGAACTCCTTTCTCATACAAGTGACATACTGTTGGTTTATTCTCTATGTATTTATAATTTAATAAAAAATCTGATCTGCAATCTTCACTCAGCAAGAGATGTGCACTTTAAATGAGATATCAGGGCCTACTTGTTCAAAGCATCGTTGGCTTAATGAGCTTGTTAGTGGTCAAAATGTTAACTGTTGTAGTAAGTACAATACCAAATTCACAGGTATTTTTGCTGAAAAAATGTGAGTAACTTTTGCAAATTGGGTTGACTGGGCCGTAAAACCTCAACACAAACAAACTCACATTTTTTCAGCAAAAATATTAGCATATATGCCATATTTGATGATCAAAGTTTTAACAATATATTAACTAATGACATTGTTAGTTCAAAAACAACTGGGCCTAGGATAATAGAAAATATAAAACATGCTCTTCAGCGTTTCTTTCTTTCTTTTTTTTTTTTCAGTCTTTCAACAGATGTAAAGGATACATAGACTATGCTAAACAAGCTCAGAATCTGAAATTTGTGGCTGGAGGGGAATATGATGACAGGTTCATTTTATATCTTGTTTTCTTTAGTTACATATCATATGTACCCTAAATATTGGGACACCTTAAGTCCTTATAGTACTGGTCCTAATAATTACGGTAAATGTCCTAAAATTTACGGTAAATGTCCCAAAAATATTAAATGTCCTAAAATTTAAGGTGAATGTCCTAAAATTTAAGGTAAATGTCCTAAGATTTACAGTAAATGTCCTGAAATTTATGGTAAATGTCCTAAAACTTTGAACACTTTATTCTGTACCTTTTTGACCAGAATTATGCTTTTTATGCAGTTGTTTCCTAAAATACCTAGTGGAATGGCAAACAGTGTAGACCCTGATCTGACTGCTCCTTACCGTATGCAAGTCAGTTCTGCTCCCTGAGGATGTGCAGTAAAACTGCTGGATAAGTGGCAAACAGTGTAGACCCTGATCAGACACCACATTTTTTGGTTTCTGATCTGGGTCTACATGTATTCTGTTTGCTCAAGCCTGTCTGTCCCAATATATAGGATTATCATACTTTTACTAGAAAATATGTTCAATTTGCATATGTGATACTGACATGGTTTTCAAACATATGTCACTATTGCAGATCACATAAGCTGTATCAGGCTAAAATTAGCCAAAATCCATATCACACACTTGGCCCATATCATACCTTAGGGCAAAAAGCCCATATCACCACGTTCAGAGCATTCAGTGGTCTTGCCTTTGACTATGCTGTTCTAAGCTATAAAACACATTGCCCGCACAACGAGTCTTCAGCCGCCATCTTGTCACTTCCCGAACAATGTCATTGGGGCTAAAAGTGACAGTGTCTTCTGGTTTTACCATAAAGATTACCATGCTCAGTCTTAGCATTTTCACTTTGGATACAGCATTACGAAAACACGCCTATTCAAATATATTGAAAATTTTACTTCCAAAAAACTGAAAATTTTCAAATAAAAATCTCCGATGGTTAGAGCAGCCTCGGCAAAGCGGTTCTAACAAGTACCCACAATCTATGTTTTTGAGCAAAAATAAGAAAAATAATGTATACCTCTGTAAAAACCAGTTTTACAATATAAAAGTGGGGTTTAAGGGGGTCAAAATTATATAGGCATATTTTCATGATGGCCGGGCTGAAAGGGTTAATGCACCTCTGTGTTTTATATTTCAGTAAAGGCTACTTCATCTCTCCAACTATAATAGAATCCAGTGATCCACAAGATAGAATTATGCAAGAGGTATGTAGTCGAAGGTGGTCTTCCAAACAAATATTCTTGTGTAATAAGCAGTTTGTGTCATAATTCCAACTCATTTAATTAACCCTTGTCCTGCTGAACCCGGATACACCCTGCATTTGCAAACAGTGTAGATCCAGATCAGTTGGCTTCTGAAGAAGCCAACAGATCTGGATCTGCACTGTTTGTCATTCAGTATGTGAATTTATATCAACAACCTGGATCAAGTAATCTGACTGGCTGAAAATTGGAAGTGGGTGTGGAATCTTAATTTATTCAGCATGACAAGGGTTAAGTGGTATTTGATTTTTCAAGAGCAAATTCAAAATGGCATCTATATGTCAGTAAATTGGCAAGAGTAGGAATTTGGGAACTATTTTCTTTGTGTAGAATTCTAAGTTGACCTATTAACCACATTATAGTGTAAACATGACAGATTTAGAATTACACCACAAACTCTTTATAACACTATTGTTGGGGTCCAAAGCATAAACCGTGTTAGTTATACATCCATGTTATATCCAAACAAAAATGTATAGATAATATAGAAAAATGACCATTTATGGTCATTTTTCTATATAATCTATACATTCTTGGGATCCATCTTTGAACTATGTTGTATCCAAAACAATCATCATTTATGGTCATTTTTCTATATAATCTATACATTTTTGGAATCCATCTTTGAACCGTGTTGTATCCAAAACTGTGTTATAACGAACCGTGTTATAAAGAGTGTATAAGAAATGATTTTTTGTGGATGTGTAAACACTGGTGAGTATTTTACAAAGTTTACATAAAACCCTTTGCTCTATCTCGGTTTTGTGAGTAATTTGCCAGGATTTATACATTAATAATATCCATAAAAATGAAATTCATTTCTGTATTATCAGCACATTCATAATTTCAGATTAAATGTGATGATGACTGTTACAACTTTGGATTTTTTTTTTATTTTTTTTTTATTTTTTTTTTTATTTTTTTTTTTTTGTCATTTTTTGCATCAAAATATATTTTGTGGTACTTTGACACTGGAATTGCTTTGGAAGTGTGATTCCAGTAAGTACTAAAATACATGTTTTCACGTAAAAATAACAAAAAAAAAAAATGTAAATAAATAAACACACCTTTTATCTGAATATTTAAACATTAAAAACTGGTGTTGAGTCAGGACTCCTAAATGACCACTCTCTTTAACTGAGGCTATGTTAAGGTGACATTTTGATGATAATTCTGAGCTCTTTCTTTCTCCATAAAAATGTGATTTCTCATTTAAATTGCCTAGTCTGGAGACAAGTCCCTTTTTATGAGAATCCTTTTTGAAAAAGGATCTATTATAAATGAAACAGTGCTCCCAAGGGAGCAAGTTCTTTCCTATTAGAATAGATCTTTTTATAAAGGGGAGCAAACTCAGTTTTGACAAAGTTGCCTCTCTTAAATGTGTGGCATCGGTGACTCATACGGACCCACATTCGACTGGTGATCAGGAGGTCGCAGTGTGGCATCGGTGACTCATACGGACCCACATTCGACTGGTGATCAGGAGGTCGCAGGTTCGATCCCCATCAGATCAGGCAACATTCTTTTGTAGAAATTGATCAGGAAATATTTCTCACAGTCATTCTCTCCCTTCTGCCGATTCATTTGTTTATTGTGTTGGGGTTTAATGACACCTCAATCCTTGTGGGTCATTTTGTGTCATCTGCCAGAGAAAGGGAGAAGAGATAGTAGAGGAGATGAAAGAGTGGGATAGGGGAGAAAGAGGAAAATGAACAAAAGTGAAGAAACAGAAGAAATAAAACCATTCCCTATCTACCCTTACTTGCTGCAAGGATAGCAAGCCTTGCCCTACTGTAAGCCAGTATCAGTTGGATGCCCCAGTGACGCAAGATACATGACACCTTTGCCTCACCCAACCACCCCCTCCACTGATTCAAAAGGGCAGTAGTCAGTTTCGGGTAAAAGAATGTGCACAAAGACTGGTCAACTGCTCAGAGAACTAAACCTGCCCAGGAAAATGTGGTGTAGTAAACTGGATGGCTCAACATGACTCTAATGGCTTGACTGGGCAGTGAAACCTCAACTCGGTTAATCAAATTTGGGAAGCAGCACAGAAATAGAAATAAGTTTTTGATCAGTTATATATTTTTGATTTTGTAATTCATGTCCAGATGTTGCTGAAAGCACAGTTGTGTAATAATTTTCTGTTTATAGGAAATATTTGGTCCAATAGTAACAGTGTTTGTATATCCAGATGAGAAGTACCGAGAAATCGCTGAGCTTGCTAACGAAACTTCACCTTTTGCTCTCACTGGAGCAATATATGCTGAGGATGAGTAAGTATCATACGTACTGTATAGCTCCAGATAGGATGCCTCTTTTCAACCAAAAACTTTTGATGGGCTTTTTTCTCCATTAAAATCTTTTTTCTTTTTTTTTCTTTTTTTTGAAAAAACAAAAAAAAAAACAAAAAAAAAAAAACACAATTTTATTTTTTGTAGACCCGTTATAAATACCTGCGCTCAGTTGTTCAAACTGTCGTTAGCTTAATGAGCTCGTTAAGGGTCATTTCATTAACTGTTTTAGTGGATTCAGTATACAATATTCTGATATTTTTTGCTGACAAAATGTGAGTAGCTTTTGCACTGCAAAAGCTACTCACATTTTTTCAGCAAAAAATTTCAGCATATGTGCGTATCACTCGATGTAAATTTTAACGAATCGTTAACTAATGATGTCGTTAGCTTTGAATAACTGGGCCAGTAAATCAGCAAAAAATATCAGAATATTGTATATTGAATCTGCTAAAACAGTTAACGAAATGACCCTTAATGAGCTTGTTAAGCAAACAATGCTTTGAACAACTGGGCCCGAGGTATACACCTTGAATATTTAAATACATTAAGAGAAATAGACATACTTTCAGGGAGACAATTCTGGCAAAATTGTTTTTCATGCCTTCTGTGAAGGCTTCTACTTTATTTAAAATTGTTTTTCATGCCTTCTGTGAAGGCTTCTACTTTATTTAAAATTGTTTTTCATGCCTTCTGTGAAGGCTTCTACTTTATTTAAAATTGTTTTTCATGCCTTCTGTGAAGGCTTCTACTTTATTTAAAATTGTTTTTCATGCCTTCTGTGAAGGGTTCTACTTTATTCAAAATTGAAAAATAAAATTCTTTCCTTTCAGAGTAGACCAGTTTTTGGAAAGGCTTTTGTGTTTAGATGAGGAGGCTAATCTGTTTTTTTGCTGTTGTTTTTTATTGTTATTCCAGTATTGTATTAAAATCTATAAATGTTGCCCTTAGAAACAAAGAAAACCTAAAAGAATGAAAACGCCTCAGACTCCATTTGTCAGTGTAGCTATTTCTTCTTAATCCCCCACCACATGTTGAACATCCGTGTGTCCATCTACCCAGTGGGCACATGACGTTTATACAACGTCGGCTCAACGTCGATGCAACGTCGTGACGTTGCATCGACGTTGAGGCGACGTTGTATTAACGTCATGTGCTTGCTGGGTATCTTTCAGTTGTACATCCGTATTAGAGTTTAAGGATGATAATTTGAGTAAATATCAATAGATTTTCACCAAACTTGGTCTCTGCATTGATATTGTGATGATCTGGTTGGGGTTTTTTGCTAATGGCAGATATCCTCAATTTTAGACAGAGTTATCTGCCAGCTACACATCCATATTTTTTCTTTCCAGACAACAGCAAGTAAATATCAATGGATTTTCACCAAAGTTGGTATGTGCAATGATATTGTGATGATCTTGTTTGCAATTGCTAATGGGCAAATTTCTCCAATTCTTGACAGTTATCTGCCCACCACACGATAGCATCGGGGTATTATCGGTCCTTATTTTTTTATTTTCTATTCTGCATAGGCCTAGATAAGAGTATGTTGTTGGTACTCATTAGAAGCGCCTCGCTGAGGCACTTCTAATGAGTACCCACAACATATGTTTTTGTCGAGAAGTAAGAAAAATACAGATACTTTTTGGTTGAAAAAAAAAATCTTATCAAGAGCTATGAAATTTCTCTGTGTTATAGAAAAGTGGTAGGAGAATTGTCAGATTTGTTCCGTGATGCGGCAGGCAACTTCTACATAAATGACAAATCAACAGGATCTGTTGTTGGGCAGCAGCCGTTTGGTGGTACCAGACTCTCAGGTTTGTACATTTATCCAGATAGTGGTCACTGCCCAGCGGCGCATGATGTTTATACAGTCAACTCGTGATCTCGAAGTCTAAGGTACTCTCTGAAACAATTCGAGATATCCGTACCTGACATATCAGATTTGCGGAATAAAGGAAAACAATAAATCAAACAACCAAATATGTAATTTTTCTCCTGAAATTAGAAATATATTGAAAATATTGTGGAAAAGAGGAAAAATTGCTCCTTAGGAGCAATTTCTCCTCTTTTCCACAATATTTTGTTACCTGTTAGATTTCCATGTTAAAACAGGGACCAGATTTTCACTTTGAAATAAGTGGTTATTCGAGATAAGCGAGGTCGAGATAACGAGAGTCGATTGTATATCATCACATTAATGTCAATACAATGTAATGATATTTATACGTTAACGTTGTTACAATGTATTGACATTTATACAATGTCTCATTAACATCTTAGCAATGTCATGACATTGCATTGAAATAAATATGGCATTGTATAAATGTCATGTGCCCACTGGCATAGCAACAGATAACGCCTTTTTTCATCCGAAAAATGTTGATATCTTTCATATTTCTCCATGAAAACATATGTTGTGGGTACTCATTAGAAGCACCTTCCAGGCACTTCTAATGAGTACCCACAACATATGTTTTCATGGAGAAATAAGAAAAATATTATGTGGATACCCCCTCTTATCTGTAGCTATGCACTGGGTGATTGGCTAGTCAATGACAGCACACCTTGAGTATGAGGTTTACAATAAGGAAGTTGACACGTAGCATTCTGGGTAAAATTTTTAGCAGCCTCCAATAATTTTCTTCTTTTTCCCAGAAAATTGGCTTTAACATTTAATGCAAATTGTCTTCTTAGGAGACAATTTGCATGAAACGCCAATGCCTATAAAAAATGTCAATTTGTTTTCTGCTGAATCAGCCCAGAGATTGATAAAGGTTAACTCCTTCAGTAGCTATTTGATCCTATTTTTATCAAACCAAGACAAATATGGGGACTGATTCAGATAATCGGCCTGTGAAAATTCATACCTGTTTAAAGAAGCCTTCTGATATATGCAATTTGAATTTTTCAGAGAGTTCAACTGATATTGTTTTTTTTTATACAGTAAAGATACCAGAAAGACTTCACATGTTCACAGGTTCTGTTTGTCCACTCTGTTCCTGGAATGTAGGTTTTACCAGACAATTTACATGAAAAGTCAAGACTTATATTTTTCTGAAATACAAAAAAAAGACTATATTTAAAGGTGCTGCCTGCTGCAAATTTTGTTATCGGCTATTTCGCAGAATTTGAAAATAACCAGATTTAAAAATCAAAGACACAGGTTAATGTCTAATGGTAAAGGATAGACAAACATTGCATACTTAATTTTACCTGTGTATTTTAAAGGTAAACTTTTAATTGTCTGTAAGAGACAGCCCAACTATTTACTGTGAAATAAAAAGTTGTTCAGTTGTTCAAAGCTAATGATGTCGTTAGTTAACGATTCGTTAAAATGTACATTGAGTGATACGCAAATACGCTGAAATTTTTTGCTGAAAAAAATGTGAGTAGCTTTTGCAGTGTAAAAGCTACTCACATTTTTTCAGCAAAAAATATCAGAATATTGTATATTGAATCTGCTAAAATAGTTAATGAAATGACCCTTAACGAGCTTGTTAAGCAAACGACACTTTGAACAACTGGGCCCTGAAACATTGCCTTTTTAAACAAAAAATACACATAAGAAAGAAAATTAGAGACTTGTTTTTATTCTTTCATATACAGCAGTGTCGTTTGCGAGTCTGTATACACTCCTAGCTCTAGGGAGTATTCCGTTTTCATTACGAAAACACGCCTATTCAAATATATAGAAAATTTCACCTCCAAAAACTGAAAATTTTCAGATAAAAAACTCTGATATTTTTCACATTTCTGCCCAAAACAGAGATTGTGGGTACTCGTTAGAACCGCCTTGTCGAGGCGGTTCTAACGGGTACGCACAATCTATGTTTTCGAGCAGAAATAAGAAAAATAATGTATACCCCTGTAAACCCCAGTTTTACTATATAAAAGTGGGGTTCAAGGAGGTCAAAATTATATAGGTATGTTTTCGTAATGAGTATTCAATCTTCAAAGTAACCGGAATGGAATCAACGTCCCAAAGGAAATAAAAATATAATCTGCAACTTGTTAAAGAAAGGGGAGATGTTTAAAGGCTGACACACTACACTTAACATCAGATGCAGTGATGTAAAACAAAAATTTAAAAGTTGCTTTTGGAAGCAAAGAACAAACAAAGTGAACAGTTGGATTATGTTTTTCAGGAACAAATGATAAAGCAGGAGGTCCCCAGTACCTGACGAAGTTTATCTCCCCACAGTCCGTGAAAAGAAGAGTTATTCCAAAGGATGACTGGACATATCCCTCCATGAAAGGCTAGATGAGACCAGGCTTTGGGACTACTACTGAAAAAAGGACTGTTCACATTACGAAAACACGCCTATTTAAATATTTTAAAATTTTACAGCCAAAAAAGGAAAATTTTCAGATAAAAAATTCTGATATTTTTCATATTTCTGCTAAAATTATTTTCAATAATATTTCTGCTAAAAACATAGATTGTGGGTATTCGTTAAAACTGCCTCAGTGAGGCAATTCTAATGAGTAGCCACAATCTATGTTTTAGCAAAATAAGAAAAAACAATGTATACCCCTGTAAATCCCAGTTTTACTGTATAAAATGGGGTATAAGGTGGTCAAAATTATATAGGTATGTTTTGGTAATGGAAGACAGTTTTTGTGTTACTGTATTTGCCCTAATTGTTCCGACAGGTCAGAGCAAACAGTCTAAACCCAGATCAGATTCCACAGAATGCGGCATCTGATCGAAGTCTACACTGTTTGCCACACATCCAGCAGTTTTTAGACACACCAACAGGCAGTAGAATGAAGTTCTTCAAATTTTAGGACAAGTATGGTAACATTATGAAAACATGCCTATTCAAATATATTGAAAAATTCTCAACCAAAAAAAGGAAATTTTTCAGCTAAAAAATTCTGATATTTTTCGTATAACTGCTCAAAACATAGATTGTGGGTACTCATTAGAACTGCCTCAGTGAGGCAGTTCTAACGAGTACCCACAATTTATGTTTTTGAGCAGAAATAATAAAAATAATGTATACCCCTGTAAACCCCAGTTTTACTATATAAAAGTGGGGTTTAAGGGGGTCAAAATTGTATAGGTCTGTTTTCATGATGAGGAGATAAGATGTCCCAATATTTAGGGTAAATATGGTATTTGCATTGGAAAACAAGTTAGGAGTTTTGTGGTTCCATTAGGATCTTACAATACTAAGGTGGTTTTGTTGCCCGCAGCATGTTTTGTGCTAAACAAAAAACAGTCTCTTATCCATCACCAAATGATGAATGATAACCATCATATTCACTTGGGTCATCTGTGATGTCCTATTGCTTTTTTTATACCTCGATGTACATATCTCACCTGTCAGTCTGCACAGTTCAAGTTTTCTTGGAAAAAATAATCAAAATTTTCCCCCACTGACATAATTTTTTAGCACCGTACTTGGGGAAATAGGGCTGGTCCTTTGGATAGTTGTGTAGCTATATGTCTGGCCGTGGATTTTCCCATTGGTTCAACTTTCTCTCCGTACAGTCAAACCCAATAGCTCGGACACCGATGGTTCGTTTACCATGGCTAATTCAAACTTATTTTTGAGTCCCTACGAAATTCTTCTGCTAGCTCAAGAAAACAAATATTTAGGGAAATTTTCTTATTTTATCATGAAATTGTATGTTGTGTGTACTCATTAAAATCACCTCATTGAGGCGATTCTAATGAGTACACTCAACATACAATCATTGCGTAGAAAATCGAAAAGATTTCCCTAAATTATTGCTATTTGCTTCCTGAATTGGTGCCATGATTAACCCTCAGTGGCTCGAACTACCCATGTCTCGAATGAATTTCCATGGTCCCAAAGATGTTCTAGCCATTCAGGTTCGACTATATGTCTAGCTGTGGATTTTCCCATTGGTTCATCTTTCTCTCCATATATTGGGTAAACAGTGATCTTTTATTGTGGCACTCCTGAACTTCATATTTTATATATTTTGTCATTTCATGCAACTTATTCAACACAAAATTTCAAGCTTTATTTTTTTAGAAGAATAACTTCATGCAAAACAATTTGCATGGAGTATTAAATCTTATTTTCTGGGAAAATAAACAAAACAACATCACTTTAAAGGCTCCATATTCCTCAAAAATGGACATTTTTCATCCAAGAAAGGTTTAATAAATTGATATATGGTATTAATACAATCATAAAATGTGGCATCTGACAGCCTGTAAAATTTCAGTTAGTTATCGTATCTCTGAATTAATGTTGGCAGCATTGATTCAGAGATTTGATTAAAAATCTTTTCATTTTTGATCCAGTTCAAGAACGAGATACTAACTAAAAATTTACAGGCTGTCAGGTGCCACATTTTATGATTGTAGTAATACCATATATCAATTTATTAAACCTTTCTTGGGCGGGCCCCCGTAGCCTAGTGGATAGGAGAGTTGACTCTTAATCCATTAGGTTTCTCACTGCTGTGGTTCGAGCCTTGCTCGGGTCACATGTGGGAAAGCCAAGTTCTGCTTATGGATGGTCAGGTGGTTTTTTTCCCTGGGTTCTCCGGTTTTCGCCCACCTTTGATGAATGATTGGCTCGATATAAGTGAAATATTCTTGAAAAGGCCGTTAAACCCAAATCAAAAAAAAAAAAAAAAAATAATAAACCTTTCTTGGATAATAAAATGTCTATTTTTGAGGAATATGGAGCCTTTGATGTCTGCTGAATATTGCAAAAAAAAAAAAAAGGTGCTCAGGGTTAACCCTTCTCTTGCTGAACACGACATGCCCTGTCTTAGCAAACATTGTAGAGCCAGATCAGTTGGCTTCTGAAGAAGCCCACAGATCTGGATCTGCACTATTTGCCATTCAGTATTTGAATTTGTATCAACAACCTGGATCAAATAATCTGATTGGTTGAAAATTAGAAGTGGGTGTAGCATCTTAATTTATTCAGCATGACAAGGGTTAAAGAAGATGCTCAAGCTTGCAGCTTTTGTAAATCAATGAGGTTTAGGGCTAAGCATAGCTCTAGATAAGAGGAAAGAGGGGTATCAGATAAATTTTATTCTTATTTCTCCATGAAAACATATGTTGTGGGTACTCATTAGAAATGCCTCGCAGAGGCATTTCTAATGAGTACCAAAAACATATATTTTCATGGAGAAATAAGTAGAATATCAACACGTTTTGGTCAAAACAAAAGTACCCTATCTGAAGCTATCTGTTATATACATGTATTTTATAGTATGGCATATTTTGGTTTGGAGTAATGATAATTAACCTCTTTGCTAGCTTTTTTAATACCATTTTGCACCACTGATTTGCTGCTTAGGGATAACTCACATTTTATAACTAGATCATAGTCTTACCAGTTTGAGAGTGATATTTTCTATAATTACCTCGTTGTATAGTGTATTCTGTTGTTATACGCCCCCCGCAAACTTTTTTTGTGGTGGGTTTACAGTTTTCACATTGTCTGTCTGTCCGTCTGTCTGTCTGTAAGTCCCTGCCCACAAATGGGCATATATTGGGTAAACATGAATTGGGTACTTACCATTTATTCCACTAGTGGCTAAACAAAGTACTCAGTAAATTTGAGGTACTTGTTTGATATTTTTGGGGTCTTGTTTGGTATTTTGAGCCAAAAATTTTCAATGTAATACCTAACAAATGTCCATCAGTATGAATGTCTGTGTGTCTGTCCATGCCACTTTGGTTTTTTCCTAATATCCTAAAAAAAACACAGCAATGGAAATTCATTGGTTTATGAAGACACATTTATATCAATGAGTTGTACTACATAAGAAGAAATAAAGGCAAGTGGCCAATTGTCATAGTCATTGCCCTTTGTAAAATTTCTTAGTGCAAAAAAAGCTTGTGTGCACATTATCTCTTTTGCAAGAAAACAAGCTTGTGTGCACACAATATCTCAAAGCAATTGCTGGAATTTGACCAAACCAGCAGATACATCATTAGGACACAGGAAAGACGTGCTAAGATTATGGTGAACTTGACCTCATTTTCAAGGTCACTACATTATAGACTCTAGAAATGAGCATTGTTTGCACTCTGTCTCATGAATCAATAGATTGAATTTGACCAAACTAGCACAGATATTGGGATGGGTGAAAAAAAGTAATTAGATTTTGGTGATCTTGACCTCATTTTCAAGGTCATACTGGCAAATTGAAACACAATTTTTTAAAGCAAAAAAGCATTTGTGCACACTATCTCTTTTACCAATGGCTGGAATTCGACCAGAATTGGTTCTTATTACGCTACTTGGGCAAACTACAAATCTTACAAATCAATGTCAGCCATTTTGATCAATAAGTTGTCTTAATTTTAAACCAGTTGTCTTTACTGATCATTAGTGTGCAGGGTGTGGGGGCTCTAATAAGCATTGCTTCTCGTTTTATTATGTTTGAGATCACTTACTGTTAATTATTCTATTTTTAGACAGTATGATATTTCTATTTTTAGAGATTACCTCATCACATACTGTATATACATGCAAGTCTATAAAGAAAGACATCAAGATAACATGGCTCCAGATAAGTTACTTTTTTCCAGCTGAAAAATAGTGATACTTTTCTTATTTCTTGATGAAAACATACGTTGTTCTATATGGATAACCTCCCTTATCTGCAGCCGTGACATACCGTATTCGACCTACTGTGCTTTCGACATCTTTCAGAAAGTCGTTTTTCGCTTGGCACTTTACACAAAAGAAGTAAATTTGCAAACTTTTGTCATGATTTAATGCAAAACCATTTGTCGTAACTACCTATGCACAAAAAGTTTTATTCTATTCATTGGATTTTATAAAAATCAAATATTTTCACTTTTTTCTATAGTAAAAATGAATGCGAATTTTGCAGAAATCTGTAGGGTAGGTAACTTGGAGGCAGATTTTCAACAAGTTCCGTTTGTTCAATTTTTCTGAAATTTTCACACTATTGTCGTGAAACATCAATAATTTAAATTCAGCAAAGAAAAGTAAAAAATATTTTCTTAGACAAGAACTCCAAAAAATCACTTTACTATAGAAATTGCATAGGTCAGACCAATTTTTGGCCGTAAATATAATTTTACTGTAAATATTTGAGAACAAAACACTGAAACAGAAAAGACAAATGGTTTCTGATTAGATATGGTCAATCAGAACAAAATATTTTCATTCAAAATAAAACACCAAGCAAAAAACATCTTTCCGAGAGATGTCGAAAGGACAGTAATTACCGCACATACCCCTATAAGTGCACAGTCAAGAAATTCCGTAGTCTTCAGATTACAACCAGTGTACTTTTTTCTTTACTTCTTTACAAAGGCATATGTTGTGGGTACTCATTTGAATTGCATCGACAAGTTGATGCAATTCAAATGAATACCCACAACATATGCCTTTGTAAAGAAAGTCAGAAAAAATCGCATAGTCATCATTAAATAAGTCCTTTTCTGATCTTTTTTATAATGTATCCTTAGTAGATAGATACATATTTGACCACAAATGAGTGTGTCCTGTAAGTTCGAAAAACCTAAGCGCACAGTGTGGTAATTAGGTCGAATACGGTATACATTTTCTTTAATTCTCCACAAAAATGTATGTTGTGTGTACTCATTAGAAGTGCTTCAGTGATTACTGCAATATATGTTTGCATGGAGAAATAAGAAATAAATACTTTTCAGTTGAAAAATGCATGTTATCTGGAGCTAGGTAATATAGGATTATTGCATCAATATTGGTAAATACTGTCTGGAGCATTTGCTATTGAGCATTCTTTGATATCCCAAGGCTGGGCAATATTCACCAATACCAGTGCAAAAACCCCTTTGTATAGCATATATTTTGTGTAATTTTTAAGATTGTTACCTCAAAATAGGCATCTTATTATCTAAAATACAGATGTACAGATGCATGACAAATTGTGGTGTTTTATCTTTGCCCTAAGACATCATCAGAAGAAATGTCATGATACCGGTATCATTCCAAGGCATTTGAGTAAGTGTGCAATATCAAATAAGTTTAGCAGTATCGAGAGATATCTGCACGCTTGCTACACAGATTTTTATCACACATTTTTAACCTTACCATATTGATAGCCATATAGTGAACAGCTTTATGTTTTGAGATCACAGAGTCTAGCATTCTTTTCAGGTTTTACAATATTACCTCATTGTAAGTAAATACTCTACAACCTCTCTATAACACGGCTCGTTATAACACTGTTTTCGATATAACACGGTTCAAAGATGGATCCCAAAAACGTATAGATCATATTGAAAAATGACCATAAATGGTCATTTTTCAATATAATCTATACATTTTTGTTTGGATATAACACGGTTGTTTAACTAACACGGTTTATGCTATGGACTCCAACAATAGTGTTATAAAGAGGTTGTGGTGTAGCATTGTTATTATGCCCTGAGGTATTATGTTATACTGTCTGAAATTTTGAGTGTCCGTCCGTCAGGGCTTCATAATTTTGTGTGCACTGTGTAATTCTGATACTGTTTTTAGATATTTTCACAAAACTTCATATAAATTTAAAGCACCATCAGCCGACGTGCAGAACATATGAACCATAACTCTGGTTTGCAAAGTATGGAGTTATTATCCTTTGAACATTGAACATAGCCAATTCTACCATGTACTTGTGTCCCCTCCATAGCTCTGATACCATTTCAGATATTTTCACGAAAATTCAAGCAAATGTAAAGCACCATGAGATGATGTGCAGAACACATGATTGGTTACTCTGGTTTGCCTACTTTTGGAGTTATTGCCCTTTGAACATTGAACTTAGCCATTTCGACCATGTATTCATGTCCGCTCTGTAAGTTGAAAACCGTTTGAGATATTTTCATGAAATCTCACATAAATGTAAAACACCATGAGAAGACCTGCAGAACACAAGAACCATAACTCTGATTATCCTACCTTTGGAGTTACAGCCCTTTGAACATTGTAAAGATTGAAAATAGCCATTTCTACCATGTCCACTCTGTAAGTTGGAAACTGTTTCAGATATTTTGATAAAACTTCACACAAATTTAAAGCTCCATGAGACGACATACAGAACTCATGAACTGTAACTCTGGTTGCCTATTTTTGGAGTAATTGTCTTTTGAGTATTGAACATAACCAGTTTTACCGTGTACTTGTGTTTGCTTTGTTAGTTGAAAGCGGTTTGAGATATTTTTTATAAAATTTCTCACAAATGTAAAGCACTATGAAAGGATGTGCAGAACAGAAGTACAGTAGCTCTGGTTAACATACTTATGGAGTTATCTCCTTTGAACATAGTATATATTGAAAATAGCCATTTATACCATGTACTCGTGTCAGCTATGTAAGTTGGAAACTGTTCAAGATATTTTGATAAAACTTCATACAAATGTAAAGCATTACGTGACAAGGTGCAGAACACAAGAACCGTAACTTTGCTTAACCTACTTTCAGAGTTATGGCCCCTTGAATATTGAAAATAATAATTTCTGTAATATATTTGTCCACTTTGTAACTTGAAAACTATTTGAGATATGTTCTTGAAACTTTATGCAAATGTATATCACCATGATATGATGTGCAGAACATGAAAACCATGACTCTTAATTACCTGCTTTTGGAGTTACCACCCTTTGGACATTGTGAATAGTGATCTCAGTCATATACTTGTGCCCTTTCTATATCTTGAAAATGGTTTCAGAGACTTTCTTGAAGCCTTGCAAAAATGTAAAGCAACATCAGATTACATGTTGAACACAAGAATCATAAGTCTGGCATAATTACATTTTGAATTATGGGTCTTTGAACATTGAAAATAACAGTTTCCGTGATATACCTGTAAGCTTTACACGAATGTGAAGCACCACGAGGGGATCTGCAGAAAATGAGAATTGTAAGTCTTGTTTACTTACTTTTTAACTTATGGCCCTTTGAACATTAAAAATAGTCATCTCGGTCATATATTCATGTCAACTATATTTTGGGAAAGACTAATGAATGCACCTTCCGTGTGATTTCATTTTTGACAGAGATATGGCACTTGCTTCATGTAAGTGCAGTAGTGGGGCATGGAGCAGTGCTTGCAGCACATTTATATAGTTTCTTTGCATTTATTTTGAGAATCTCATCAAAATTTTTCCATGTTAGTAAAACTTGAAAATGGTTATATAGTTTTAATCCTATCATTCCTTTGCATTATGAAAACACGCCTATTCAAATATATAGAAAATTTCACCTCTAATTTTCAGGTAAAAAACTCTAAATTTTCATATTTCTGCTCAAAATATAGATTGTGGGTACTCATTAGAACCGCCTCGGCAAGGCGGTTCTAACGAGTACCCACAATCTATGTTTTTGAGCAGAAATAAGAAAAATAATGTATACCCTTATAAACCCCAGTTTTACTATATAAAAGTGGGGTTTAAGGGGGTCAAAATTATATAGGCATGTTTTCGTGATGGTTTCTGAAGTGAACTCTTCCATCTTTGATTTAGACTCATCCACTTTTGCAACCAGTAATGCCAGTCAAAAATCAAAAACAGAACAACAAATAGTGTAGATCCTGATGAGATGGCTCATTACGATGATTACTGCGGAACCTCGATAATTCAAAGTCGAAATGATCAGACAAATTTGTCAGGACTTGGAATAATCAAGGGCTAAAAATGTATACATATGTTTCAATTTAGACTTTAAAATCACTTTGAATTATTGAGAATTTTGAACTACTGATGTTTGAATTATGAAGGTTCTACTTTCTACTGTATTTGTTTGTAAGATTTTTAACTTTTGTGAGAAATTATAGCAATATTGATAAACAGATGAATGTGTTTTTGTATCAAGTCTATTTCTTAATAAGCAGGACATTATTGTGTTGTGTGTTTATTCATTATATTTCTTACAAAATAGTCAGTTGACAAATTTACTTTACATAGACAGAACTTATCATTTCTAAGGTTAAATGCTGCTAATTTCAGCCACCAGGCCTTCTTCAAGGAATTTCACCTTTTACTCCGCATAGTCATTACTATTGCATTTGTACATCTCTAACTTAACTTTGTGCATACGCATAGCTCTTGATAAGGCACTTTTTTCAACCAAAAAGTGTCAATATTTTTCTTATATCTCGACAAAAACATATGTTGTGGGTACTCATTAGAAGCGCCTCGGCAAGGCGCTTCTAATGAGTACCCACAACATTAGTTTTCGTCGAGAAATAAGAAAACTAATTACATGTACCTGATACCCACTCTTATCTAGACCTATGATGTACACAACTCACCATGTAAACATATCCACTTTAGAGGGGTATCATCAGGAAAACGTTTTTCTTATTTCTCCGCAAAAATAGATGTTGTAGGTACTCATTAGATGCATATCAGCAAGGCCCTTCTAATGAGTACCAGCCAAGGTGCTTCTAATGAGTACCACAACATATGTTTTCATGGTAAAATAAGAAAACTACCAACAATTTTTGGTTGAAAAAAGCATCTTATCTAGAGCCTTGTGTACAGTTACACAGCCTTAACAGGGCTTTTGCTGTCTTTGTGTACATGCTACATTATCAGTGATTCTACTACTGTGCTTTCGACATCTTTCAGAAAGTCGTTTTTTGTTTGGCCCTTTATAGAAAAGAAATAAATTTGCATACTTTTGTCATGATTTAATGCAAAACCATTTTTCATAACTTCCTATATAAAAACAGTTTTATTCTAGTCAATGGTTTTTAACCCTTGTCCTGCTGAATAAATTAGGATGCCATACCCACTTACAATTTTCAGCCAATCAGATTACTTGATCCAGTTTGTTGATACAAATTCACATACTTAATGACAAACAGTGCAGATCCAGATCAGTTGGCTTTTTCAGAAGCCAACTGATCTGGAGCTACACTGTTTGTAAAGACAGGATATATCTGGGTTCAGCAGGACTAGGGTTAAAAAATCAAATATTTTCACTTTTTCCCATAGTAAAAATGACTGCAAATTATACAGAAATTTGTAGGGTAGGTAACTTGGAGGCAGATTTTCAACACATTCTGCTTGTTTAATTTTTCTGAAATTTTCACAACATTGTTGTGAAACACCAATGATTTAAATTCAGCAAGGAAAAATAAAAAATATTTTCTTAGATAAAATTTCCAAAAAATCACTTTACTGTAGAAATTGCATAAGTGAGACCAGTTTTTGGTGATAAATTTAATTTTAGGGTACATATTTGAGAACAAAACACAGAAACAGAAAAGACAAAAGGTTTCTGATAAGATATGGTCTATCAGAACAAAATAGTTTCATTTAAGATAAAACGCCGAGCAAAAAACGTCTTTCAGAGAGATGTCAAAAGGACAGTAATTGATAGTCATTATGAAAACACACCTCTTCAAATATATTGAAAATTTCACCACCAAAAACTGAAAGTTTTCAAATAAAAATTCTGATATTTTTTGTATTCCTGCTCAAAACATAGGTAGTGGGCACTGAAACTGCCTCACCGAGGCAGTTCTAAAGAGTACCCATAATCTGTGTTTTTGAGCAGAAATAAGAAAAATAATGTGTACCCCTGTAAACCCAAGCTTTACTGTATAAAAGTGAGGTTTAAGGGGGTCAAAATCGTATAGCTATGTTTTTGTGATAGTGAAGCTTATAGCTCCAGTAATAGCTGTACCAATGACTGTAGAGTAAAAGGTGAAATTCCTTGAAAAAGGCTTATGACATTTAATCCTTAAAGCGCCAGTCACAACTATTGTCGTCTGCTTTGTCATCTGCTTGTGATTTTAAAAGTCATTTTTGCAAACAGTGTGGACCCAGATCAGACTGCTCCTTTAGGAGCAGTCTAAAGGAGCAGTCTGATCAGGGTCCACACTGTTTGCCTGTATGCAAAAATAGGTTTGAAAAGTCTGCAAGAATATTCAGCAGACGACATAAACAGACGTCATTTTCAGATGCAGTTTTTCTTGGCGCTTTAAGGGTTAAGAGGAGTATTTGATGATAATTCTGAGATCACTTTCTCAAATTCTCCATATAAACCTATGTTGTGGGTACTCATTGGAAGTGCCTTACTGAGGCACCTCTAATGAGTACTCACAACATATGGAAAATTATCCCAGAATTATCATTAAATGCTCTTCCTTAACAAATCCTTTGAATAGGCCTAAGCTGCAGCCAAAACATTGTAAGTGATAAATTGTGTCTGTGTGAAATAAATTTAACTTGTATAATCTGAGTGGAACCATAAAAACGTCTGCAAATACGCGCATTTGGAAGGCTTTAGTCTCAGGTTGTGCTCCTGCAAATGTTTTAATACGACATTGAGCCTTTTGAAGGTTTAAAGGTTGTGGAGAATACGGGTATATCATCTAGGTAGATCAGGCAATTTTGCAGATTAAATTTACCCATCACGAAAACACGCCTATATAATTAATACCCCCTTAAACCCCACTTTTATATAGTAAAACTGGGGTTTACAGGGGTATGCATTATTTTTCTTATTTCTGCTCAAAAACATAGATTATGGGTACTGGTTAGAACCGCCTTGCCGAGGTGGTTCTAACGAGTACCCACAATCTATGTTTTGAGCAGAAATATGAAAAATATCAGAATTTTTTATCTGAAAAATTGCCATTTTTTGGTGGTAAAATTTTCAGTGTATTTGGATAGGCGTGTTTTCGTAATGCATGCATCTTTCTGTCAGCCTTTGAAATGTTGCAGGAGCATTGCACAACCCAAAAGCATGCAGGCTGTTTCATAGCCAAGTTCTTTATCCAGCCTCCACTATCACAAACATATATAAGTTCAGGAAGGGCAAGTAATTGGATTCTGTTTGTATCAGGTAAAAACTAGACCAGACTGCACAAATGCTCAGGTTGATCTGGACATTCTTATATCATACCAAAACTCCTTTGTTGTGGCTTGGTTTATTTGACTCTAATTCTTAACTCCAGGCAAGAGAAGTACTCAGGTAAATATTTCTTTATGTCTCCAGAAAAACAGACCATATTTGACCCCTATAACTGCACAGTCAAGCATTTCATAGTCTTCAGATTACAACCACGTTTTTATCTGCTTCTCTATAAAAGCATATGTTTCTGGTACTCATTTGAATTGCTTCAACAAGTTGAGGCTTGAAGCAATTCAAATTAGTACCAACAACATATGCATTTTTGACATATAAGGGCAATGCAAATGTTTACCCACAATATATACTTTTATAAAGAAAGCCAGAACACATATCACATATCTGTCATTAGATATGCCCCTCTAGAAGTTCTCTGCCCATATTTCTTTACAGTGTGTCTTTATTAGGAAGATATTTTACTAAATTCTTTGCCATAAATTTTGAAAAACTTAAGCTCACAGTGTGGTAATTAGGTCAAATATGGTGTGTTGTGAATACTCTTTAGAAGGCTCTATATAATGCTTTTAATAAATGCCCTAAAGATGTTTTTACATGAAGAAATAAGAATAATATCAACACTTTTTTGATGAAAAAAAACAACAAAGAAACAATGACAACAAAACGTTCTTACTGAGAAACTACTAATGAATACCCTCATCATGTTTTCATTGGGAACTAAGAAAAATATATACCTGATACTCCTCTTATCTAGAGTTATGCTTTCATGAAAGAAAATTATTTATATTACTTTTAAGCTTACCCTTAACCCTTCTCTTGCTGACCACGACATGCCCTGTCATAGCAAATAGTGTAGATCCAGGTCAGCTGGCTTCTGAAGAAGCCAGCTGATCTGGATCTGCACTATTTGTCATTAAATATGTGAATTTCTATTAAAAACCTTGATCAAGTAATCTAATTGGATGAAAATTTAAAATGGGTGTGGCTTCATAATTTATTCAGCAGGACAAGGGTTAGTATTGTTTTGTTATTATGTAGTATAATTTGTTTGTGTCTACATAGCTCTTGATAAGGCGCTTTTTTCAACCAAAAAGTATCTATATTTTTCTTATTTCTCAACAAAAGCATATGTTGTGGGTACTCATTAGAAGCACCTCACCTCACTGAGGCGCTTCTAATGAGTACCCACAACATATGTTTTTGTCGAGATATAAGAAAACTATTTGCCTGATACCCTCTTTTATCTAGATCTATGTGTCTATTTAAACACCAATTATCCCTCAGTAAAGTATCTATATTTTTCTTATTTCTCAACAAAAGCATATGTTGTAGGGTACTCATTAGAAATGCCTCACTGAGGCACTTCTAATGAGTACCCACAACATATGTTTTTGTCGAGATTTAAGAAAACTATTTGCCTGATACCCTCTTTTATCTAGATCTATGTGTCTATTTAAACACCAATTATCCCTCAAAATGTTCTGTAAATGGCTTTGAAAAAAAAACAAATTGATAAGTTGTCTCCTTAACGTGATTGGATACACTGCCAAGGGAGACAACTCTTAATTAAAACCCTGCTCAGATGTTGCATTTTGCAACCTCTGCTCTGGGTCTACACTGTTTGCCCAGACCTGTCTGGCCCAATACTGAGGGTTTTGAGGGTGTGAGTATTTGTACTGGTGACTTCATGTGCTGTAAATACTGTGTGTGTGTGTGTGTGTGTGTGTGTGTGTGTGTGTGTGTGTGTGTGTGTGTGTGTGTGTGTGTGTGTGTGTGTGTGTGCACGTGTGCGTGTGTGAGAGAGAGAGATGTCTTGGAGAAACTCTTCAACATTACAATGCAAATGATACATACTGTCGATATTGATGTTTTAACAATCAAAATAAAAAATAGATTAATAAATGTTAAATCAAAAAGGGTAAATTTCTTGCCAGCATATTTTTATTGATGACCAGAATAATGTACAAAAGTAACAAGCATTTATATGTGATAAGGTAAGTCTCAAGTCCACTTTAACCCTTATCCTGTTGAATAAATTAATTTAGCTACACCCATTTCTGACTATCCACATAATAGTCTGGAGACCCCTAATAGGGTATTTAACAAACAGTGCAGACCCACATCAGATGCTGCAGAATGCAGCATCTGATCAGGGTCTTCACTGTTTGCAAATAGATTCTTCACTGTTTGCAAATAGATTTGCCATTTTTCTCTAGGAATATCTAAATCTCAGAGTTGGAGCTATTTAAAATTGAAATTGGACTCTTCCAATATATTGTGTGGGGGGATATATTCAGTTTACAATGGGTTAATAAGTCCTCTTATGTACCCTAAATAACCATAGAAAAGATGCTATGTTTTCAAGCAGAACTTGTCTTACTTTTCTTATTTTTCTGGAAACTTATACAATGTGGGTACTTAGTAGAAGCAGAAGGGTGCTCCTAAATAGTTCCCTTAATATGTATTTTTATTTAACCCTTCTCTTGCTGAACACGGAAATGCCCTGCTTTTGCAAACAGTATAGATTCAGATCAGTTGGCTTCTGAAGAACCAACTGGTCTGAATCTGCACTGCTAGTCATTCAGTATGTGAATGTATATCAACCAGGTGGATTAAGTAATCTGATTGGTTGAAAATTAGAAATGGGCGTGGTATCTTAATTTATTCAGCAAGACAAGGGTTAAAGACATATTTACCTGGATGCCCGTCTTGTCTAGAGCTGTGAATTACCTTCTTGCATATCACATGTATATTATCAGAATGAGATTATGCTGTTATATGATATTTTAAAACATTTGTTTTGTACTTGTTTTATTTAATACCTCCTCCTTTCCCCCCCCCCCCCCCTCCCCCACCCCAATCTGCAAACTGTTTTCAAGTTGTCCTACAGTCAATATGTCCACCAGTCCATTATGTTTTGGTTTCTGCTTTAACCCATTGTAGACTGAATGAACTCCCCCACACTATATATTGGAAGAGTCTAATTTTGATTTTAGGTATGTCAGGCAATGAAGATTTAGATATTCCTAGAGAAAAATGGTTGAACTATTTGCAAACGGTGGAGACCCTGATCAGATGCTGCATTCTGCAACATCTGATCTGGGTCTGTACTGTTTGCCAGTTACCCTTTTAGGGGTCTCCAGACTATAATGGGTTAACTCATTACCTTGCAGTGGTGAGGGGGAGGTATGCAATAAGCTCTGCTTATTAGCTCACCTGAACACGAAGCGCTTTGATGAGCTATTGTGGTCAGTCAATGTCCGTCGTGTGTCGTCCATCGTCCGTCGTGCTTCATGCATTGTGTGGTGTCAACTGATTGTTTTAACAGCCTACTCCTACTACCCCTGGGCCAATTGACTCGATACTTGGTAGGCCATCGCCGCCATCTTGAAAATCTCTTTGTCACTTCTTCTCTTGAACCTAAAGGCTAATTGACTCCAAACTTGGTAGAAAGCATCGGGGTGACTTGTAGATAAAAACAGCTAAAATCCTGCCGATCGGAAATCAAAGATGGCCGCCATGGCAGCTATCTTGAAAATCTATTTTTCGCTTCTTCTCCCAAACCCAAAAGCCAATTGACTCCAAACTTGGTAGAAAGCATTTGGGTAACTTATACATCACAAATAGCTAACCAAAAGGACAATTGACTCCAAACTTGGTAGGAAGCATCGGGGTGACTTGTAGATAAAAACAGCTAAAATCCTGCCGATCGAAAATCCAAGATCGCCGCCATGGCAGCCATCTTGAAAATCTGTTTTTTGCTTCTTCTCCTGAACCGAAAGGTTTATTGACTTTAACTAGGTAGGAAGCATCGGGGTGACTTGTAGATCAAAAATAGCTAAAAGCGTGCAGATCGGAAATCAAAGATGGTCGCCATGGTGGCCCTCTTGAAAATCTATTTTTTCACTTCTTCTCCTAAACCCAAAACCAATTGACTTCAAACTTGGTAGGAAGCATCAGGTTGACTTATAGGTCAAGAATAGCTAAAATCTTTCTGATCGGAAATCCAAGATGTCTGCCATGGTGACCATCTTGAAAATCTTTTGTTTGCTTCTTCTCCTGAATCGAAAGGTGTATTGACTTTAAACTTGGTAGAAATAATTGTGATGATTTGTAGATCAAAAATAGCTAAAATTGTCCTGATTAGAAATCCAAGATGGCTGCCTTGGTGGCCATCTTGAAAATCTATTTTTTGCTTCTTCTCTTAAACTGAAAAAGCCAATTGTCTCCAAACTTGGTAGGAGGCATCGAGTTGACTTATAGGTCAAGAATAGCTAAAATCTTTCCAATCGGAAATCCAAGATGTCTGCCATGGTGGCCATCTATTGTTCGCTTCTTCTCCTGAATCAAAAGGCTTGTTGATTTAAACTTGGTAGGAAGCATAGGTGTGATTTGTAGATCAAAAATAGCTAAAATTGTCCCTATTGGAAATCCAAGATGGCCACCATCTTGTTTTATATATACATATATAGGGAAACCCTTTAAAAATCTTTTTGTCTGAAACCAGAAGGCCCTGGCCTTTGATATTTGGTTACATAGCTTCATCTAGTTCACATGCCTATTCAACAATAAGGCATCATACGATCTTGCTTCTGTCCAGCACTCCCAGCCTGTCATCCGAAAACAATCATTTTGAACAAATTTTAAACATACATAGTCCTATGAAGAGAAATCATAGTCTTTTAGAATATACTAGAGACAATGACACTCAGGTGAGTGAATTAGGGCCCTCTGGGCCCTCTTGTTTGACACTTCTTGTATAGCTGAACTAATACTGTGGAACTCAATTTTCCAAGATACCAAAATATAATTTGACCTCTGATCAAGTCCTTCATTACTTGCAGAGGCCTGCCTATCCTAATAAATATGGTAGGTGTACAGGCCAGCTTGGGTGTTTGGAACTTACATATGTCTTTTGTTTGTTACAGCTTAAATGATGTATAGAAGTAAACAATGAATTTATAACAGATTAGTTTGTTTCTCTGTATTTCATTACCTGTCTTTTTTTTTATTCCCCTGCCATGGCGACTGGATATATGGTAATGGTCTCGTTTAGTGTGTCCATCTGTGTGTCCGGCTGTCACACTTTTGTTCGGAGCATAACTCCAAAACTATTCAAGAAATTTTGTTGAAACTTCATAAAGTGATAAAGGACATTGAGAGGAACTGTAGTGTACAAGAACCATAACTCTACCTTAATTTTTTATCTCCTTTAAATTTTCTTGTCTGGGGCATAACTCCAAAAGTATTCAAGGGATTTTGTTGAAACCACATATATTGATAAAGTCATTGAGAGGAAGTGCAGTGTATAAGAACAATAACTCTACCTGGCTTACTTTTAGAATTATTTCCCTTTATTAAATTTTCTTTTCCATGGAATAACTCCAAACCTTTTTAAGGGATTTTGTTAAAACTTCAAAAATAGATAAAGGACACTGAGAGAAAGTGAAGTGTACAAGAACCATAACTATGTCTTGCTTACTTTTTGAATTATTTCCCTTTATTATTTTTTTCTTGTCTGGGGAATAACTCCAAAACTAAGGTAAGGGATTTTGTTGAAATTTCATAAAATGAAGTGCAATATTCAAGATTCATAAAACTACCTTGCTTACTTTTAAATCATTTCCCTTTATTAAATTTTCCAGGGCATAATTTTCAAACTATTCAAGGGAGTTTGTTGTATCTTCATAAAATGAAAAAGGACATAGAGAGAGAATGCAGTGTACAAGAACCATGACTGCTTTTCTCATTTTTTTAAATTATTTCCTTTTACTATGTTGTATTGTCCTGTGCATAACTTCAAATCTATTCAAGGGATTTTGTTGAAAATTCATAAAAAAAAAAAGAAAAAAAAAACATTGAGAGGCAATGCCATATACAATAACCTTAACTCTACCTTGCTTCCTTTTTGAATTATTTCCCTTTATTAAATTTTCTTGTTCGGGACATAACTCTAAAACTGTTAAACTGTTGAAGGGATTTTGTTGAGACTTCTTTAAGTGATAAAGTATGTTGAGATGAGTTGCAATACACAAGAACCATAACTCTACCTTGTTTTATTTCAATTATTTCCCTTTATATAAAAAAAAACACATTGTAGTGGGCAGAACTCCAAAACTATTAAAGGGATTTTGATGAAACTTCATAAGATGATAAACAATGTTGACAGAAAGCTCAGTATACAAGAACCTTTGCTCTGCCTTGTTTACTCATTTAATTTTTTCCCTTATTCAATTTTCTTGGCCTTGACATAACTCCCGTAGTACTGATTTGAATTCAAAATGCATACAAGGTAAAGGTCATTCAGTGGAAGTGCAGTGTCCTTGTACCATAACTCTGACTCTGGTCTCTTAAGGAGACAATAAGCATGAAATGTCAGTCGATTTTCTAGTCTCCTAAGGTTACAGTTTGCATGAAATGACAAAGGTTATTTTCTGGGGAAAATAAAAAAAATATATTGTTAATGTCAATGACCATTTGATGATTGTCTACCCAGTGTATTACACGGAGCACCAGCCCCAAATAAGTTTACTCTACATGGTGGCACCGCCAACCCCCCGCTCCCCTCCCCCCCACCCCCCAACACACACACACACACACACACATTTTGTTTTCATTGTAAATGATGGTGTTAACAATATGTTGATAATGGAACAGGACTGTGCCTGTGAAAAAAAAGGGGTGAAAGCAGACATTTTTGGGTGAAAAGTCAATAATTTTGAATAAAAGCCCAAATTTTTGTGATTATTTATTTATTTATTTTTTTTTTAATTAATATGTTTTTCAATTTTTTTTTATGCTTTATGTTGTATTGTACTGGTCAAAATGTATTGAAGTAGAAATTGCTGTCCCACTCAGAAAGCACTATAGGCTATGGCAAGCTGTTTTACTATTTATTAAGCAAAATAGATATCTTATATATTATATCAGATATGTTATATAGGATATAAGATATCTAATATAGGATTAAGATATCGGATATACTAATTCAGATATCATATCCTATATTAGATATATCCTATATTAGATATCTGATATTATATCTTATATCCTATATTAGATATTTTATATCCTATATTAGATATCTGATATAATATATGAGATATCTTATTTAATTCCACATATAAGATATCTAATTTACCATATAAGATATCTTATTTGTTAAATAAGATATATATTAATATTGATATCTAATATACTAAATAAGATATCTGATATACTAATTGAGATATCTTATTTGATTGAATAAATGAGATAGCTTCTTTAGTAAATAAGATATCTTAAATCCTATATGGGATATCTTATATAGCATATCAGATATCTTATATAGCATATTATATATTATATATCAGATATCTTATATATTATATAAGATATCTGATTGAATATTAAATCAGATATCTGATTTATAGAATAAATAGTAAAACGGCTTGCTGACAAGCCGTTTTACTATTTATAATGCATTATATCAGATATCTTATATAGGATATAAGATATCTAATATAGGATATAAGATGTCTGACTTAGTTTATCAGATATCTTATATCCTATATAAGATATCTTATATCCTATATAAGATATCTAATATGTCATATTATTTATTATGTTATATTATTTAATTCCACATATAAGATATCTTATTTACTATATAATTTTTACTTAAATAAGATATCTAATATATTAGTATAGATTTCTAATAAACTTAATAAGATATCTGATATACCAAATGAGATATATTATTTAATTGAATAAATGAGACTTCTTTAGTAAATAAGATATCTTATATCCTATATAAGATATCTTATATAGCATATCAGATAATTTATATAGTATATCAGATATCTTATATGCCAATAGAGATATCTTATATAGCATATCAGATATCTTATATAGCATATAAGATATCTTAATTGACATATAAGATATTTATATAAGATATTTGATATAATATATCAGATATCTTATATAGCATATAAGATATCTGATATATCAAGTCAGATATCTGATTTATAGAATAAATTGTAAAACGGCTTGCCATAATAGGCAGTTTGGGGGTATACAGTTATAAATTTGAATAAAAGCTGCTTCTTTCTGTAATATCGTTTATAAATATTGATGTCAAAATTTTAGCTTCTCTTTCAATAGAATTATAGAATTTAGAATTTAGAATTTATTTTTTTCCGGGACCAGGTGTGAATATCGGCCCACAAATTTAGACAAAATATTGTAATTTTAATCAAGGTTGGGCGGTAAATTCCACCCTCGGTATTTACCAGTGGTATTTACCGGTCTAGAAAATACTCCTAAAGTGGCAAATACTGGCAAATACTGGTCAACTGAACGTTCTAACCTTGAAATAACTACAGAAATCTTGATCAAGTTGACTTAAAATAATGTATAATCTAAATAATTGAGTTAAAAGATGTTTTAGCTAATTTTTATATAAGGTTTTCGCCATAAAGAATAAACTATGTCACAATCAAAGCATGTTGAAATAGCAAAAAATGATTTAATGGCTAAAATTTTGAAATTATTTCAAATTTCAAAAATACATATAGTATCTTGAATTAAAAAAAAAAAAAAACAAAAAAAAAACCATCTTTATTATTTGGACTTAAACTCAATAGCATAAAAATACAGGTGAAAAAATACCTGTGCAACTGGCCTTTGACACCTAAAAGCAAGACCATATAGCCTAAATTGTTAAAACAACAAGTGTCAAGAAAGTGTTTATTCAGGGTGGGCAGAAGATAGCAAGGGGCAAGGATAAAAATGATAAAATGTCATTAATGATTTCCTGTTTTATATAAATATAAATAAATATAAATAAATAAGTTGATACTTGTGTTAAACTTAAGTATAAAGTTTAAGTCAATTGACCAGTACAATTGAAATTAACCTTACTTTTGCTGACTGTAGGTTACATGAATTGTATAAATTCCAGGGTGGTCAATTCAATTGGAATTGACATATTTGCCAGTATTTTCCAGTATTGGCTGGTATTTACATGTATCTGTTACTTTATTAAATTTAAGCTATTAAATAAGTTGATTCTTTTGTTAAACTTTAGTGTAAATATTATGTCAATTGACAAGTATAAATGAAATTACCCCTATGAATGTTGAGTGTAGGTTATTGTATAAATTCCAGGGTGGTCAATTCAACCGACCAGTATTTTCCAGTATCTGCCGGTATTTACCGGTATATACCGCTGGCGTGGAAAATACTCATATTTGCCGGCATTTTGCCAACCTTGATTTTAATAATAAAATCTGTATTTTTGCAATTATAGTTATAAAAAAGCAACCAAAATTGCTGCTGTTAAATGTTTAAGAATGTTAACCGTCCTAGGGTATTCCCAGATGTGTTAAAATGAATACTATAAACATTTCTTTTTCTTTCTTTCTTTTTTTTTTTTTTTTTTTTTTTCTTCATTTCTTTAAATCTTATTTTATTTTTACTAAATATGCTTATATTTACTTTATTTTTATTTTATTATTTTTTTTTAATTTTTATTTATTTATTTATTTATTTTTTTTATTTATTGTTTTTGTAAGCAGACAGTGCACCTATACTCAACAAATCAATCTTAATAATGCTACTGTTTTTTAATAAGGAAACACAAAATTAAACAGATGACTATAAAGATACAGTCCATGTCAGTTTGAAGGTTACATATTTTGGTTGTTATAACAACCCAAATGTGCTTTAGATGCAAAATACTACACTAAATAGTTTAAGACATAACTCCAAAGCCACTGAAACTCGAGACAAAAACAGAAAACAAAACTGTTGTTTGATTTTCTGGTAAAATAAATATGTGGTTGCTGTGTCAACAGAAATGTAAAACAAAATACATAAGCTGTCCTTGAATACCACAAACAAGAATAAATAGACATCCTTTGGATATACAGAAAATAAAACAAACACACACACACACACACACACACACACACACACACACACACACACACACACACACACAAACAAAACCAAAAAAAAAAAAAAAAAATAGATTCAGATTCATTTAATCTGTTCATGAGGAATAATGAAAACAATACAACATCCCTCATGCCCCACACTCAGCAGCTTTGAGTTGAAGTCTATTTTCACATGTAATACATGAACACAATAATAGTCCGAACTCTTAGTGACAAGAAATTAGAACAAAAAACGGTGCGATGCTTTACGGCCTCCAAACACGCACTTAACGACAGCTGTTTTAATCATTTGCATAAACATTTGCAAGACTTAAAGGGAAACACTCATCAAATATAAAGTATGTCTGTTGTTCAAGATGTTTACAGACTGAACATTTTCGTGCAATTTTTATAAAAATCCATCAAGAAATGAGGAAGTTATTGGAGTGTTTAGCTTTTGCAATTGCTAACATGCGCGCCGCCAATTCGAATATTTATAAAACAATGCAATTTTAGGGAAAATAAGTTGCTATTATACTAAAGAAGACATATGCAGAAAGATAGCGTTTGATGTTTTTGCATATGTGTGAGTTAATTCAGTTTATCATATTTAAATAGGAGCAAATGACGTCACAAACTCACAACAATGGCGGCGCCCATGGCAGCCTTATTTAAAGTCTTCAAATACCCATAACTTTCATAATTTTCAACCGATGTTAATAAAATTTTCTCAGCTATTGTAGGTCTTTAAGCATATTATAATTCTGTTATTGTTTTTCTTTAAGACACAGTTTCTCAACCAGTTCATATAGTAGATTTAGTATACCATTTAACTCATACCTTCATAATTGACATGTTTCTATGAGATTTGCTACGGTAATTGAAGACAACTTGAGGTTACAAAAGCTAACTTGAGCTTCGGTTTCGGCGGGGTACAAAAGTAGCATATTCTTTGTATAAAGATCAAAGTCACCTATTTATTATATACAAAGTAATGAAATATAGAGAATTATTAATGAAATAAAATGCATATTTTCACTAGTGAAATATAAGTTTTATATTTTCACTAGTGAAAATATAAAACTTATATTTTCACTCCTCAGAGCAGTGAAAAATATAAGATCTGGAACTACTTTTTTCTTATTTACATTAATGTTTTCATTACACGAGATGAAAATTTTTATGGTATTCACTGAAAAAGAGTACATTTTCTTTTTATTTTATTTTTACACGCCAATGCGCGTTTCTGACGTCATATCTAACGTCACCAAACAAAACAAAACATGAACGTCATGGCGCCAAGGGACAAAACTGCGTGTCAGACTTTCCCTTGCAAATGCAAGATTTGCATCTCTTCTATCGAAAGTGATGTATATAATAAAAAGAAAATTCAAATGTTTGTCGTGAATATGACTTTTATTTCATCTCGTGAAGTGAAAAAATGTATATTTCATTCGTGCCTTCAGCACTCATGAAATATACATTTTTTCACTTCACGAGATGAAATAAAAGTCATATTCACGACAAACATTTGAATATCCTCTATTTAGTACAGGTATAGAGCTTAGATGTTGATGCCTCCTTTCATACCTCCCTTCCGTTAATGAATGATGTAATTGATGATCTCTTAGTAATTACAACGATGTCTGACGCTGCAACTCTGAACATATGCATGTGTCAATTCATTGACCACTTCCATAAGCTTGCTACTTAGGGGATAACTGCATTCAAATTTGGCATTTGGGGAGGTAAATCGGCGGTTTTACGGTCGGAAATTTCGTTTTACGGCGACGCGTCAGCGGAGCCGTAAAACGAAATTTCCGACCGTAAAACCGCGATTTACCTCCCCAAATGACAAATTTGATGCAGTTATCCCCATTCTAATGCATTTATTCATTTTTTTTTTTCTATTGAAAAAATGTACTATTTGCACAAAACGACAAGTGCTGTGAACTGCGTAAAACCAAATGCCAGCCAATGAGAAACGACGTTACGTGATGACGTCGGATTTGCGACAGTATATCGCAGAATATACCGTCGCAAATTTTTGACGTTATCCAATCAGACGTCGCGTTACATACGCGAGTGCATTAGAATTATGTATCTATCCTTCATTGCTCTACATTGATATGTCTGTGGTTTCTGAGGTAGCTGCAACACACTGCACATAATTTTCTTAACAGAATTATATCCCAACATGAGAAACCTATAGGTCATGTTCATCAGGTCTGAAAGAAACCACAAACTACAGTAACCACTTCATATTATTCCTAATATCATGGTAAGTATGCAAAGGTTTTGCAAAAAATAAAGTTACACAAAATGCCTGAATATCACGAAAACATACCTATATAATTTTGACCCCCTTAAACCTCACTTTTATTTAGTAAAACTTGGGTTTACAGGGGTATACATTATTTTTCTTGTTTCTGCACAAAAACATAGATTGTTGGTACTCGTTAGAACCGCCTCGGCGAATCAGTTCTAACGAATACCCACAATCTATGGTTTGAGCAGAAATATGAAAGATATCGGAACTTTTTATCTGACACTGTCAGTTTTTGGTGGTGAAATTTTCAATATATTTGAATAGGCGTGTTTTCGTAATGGGCTTTAGACAGTAATTCTACCTTCTTTGTTTCAGAAGGTGGCGCCTATATCAATGATTGTAGTCGGGCCCATTGTGATCCTGTTTGTAGTTTTCTTGTATTCCGGCTCCAGGTCGCCATTAAAACCTTTGCTTGTTTCATCATAGTGTTTGAGATGTTTGTGATTATGTGTGTTTCACTGTAAGGATTCATTTGTGAGGTAGAGAACCGTTTACAGGCCGAACATATGTTTGTAATTTGGAGCAGTACCAGAATTAAGGGTGAGGTCTTTGATTGATTTGGTTCCTATATGGTATGATAAAATATAAACAGTGCCATTCCCATACCTGACCTCAAGGTCAAGGCCATGGATTTTTTTTATCTCATTATTTCCAAACCTTTGATAGATTTTGTTTGTGTTTGAAATGATGATAGATGTTGGTCTAATTTTTTTACGCAGTACCATTCCCATTCTATTTCAGTTGACCATAACAAATGTGGAGGATTGATATCCATGAGCCTCCAGACTGCTTATGGTGTTTATATCTGTCTAGCCAAAAGTTTGTCATACTTGACCTCCATTCTCCATTACGAAAACATACCTATTCAAATATATGAAAATTTCACTTCCAATAACTGAAACTTTTCAGATAAAAAAACTCTGATATTTTTCATATTTCTACTCAAAACATAGATAGTGGGTACTCGTTAGAACCGCCTCGTCGAGGCGGATCTAACGAGTACCCACAATCTTTGTTTTCGAGCAAAAATAAGAAATATAATGTATACCCCTGTAAACCCCAGTTTTACAATATAAAAGTGGGGTTTAAGAGGTCAAAATTATATAAGTATGATTTCGTGACCGCAGGGAAATAAAACGATTTAATCTTCTAAGTGCTTCAGAAAGAAAATGCGCAATCTCGGGCGAGCTGCCCTATCTGTCGACAGGTCTTATTTTTCTATTGACTGTTCAGGACGGTTCCCCTCTTGCAATTTATATACGCATTTTTCTAGTTGATCAGTCTATTGTCTACATGAGGTGTTGTATTTCGTAGTAAGTGTGTTATTGTGCATATGTTTATGTCTCGTCTACTTTTACTGCCTCGGGATGGATGTATTGGTTGATTGTGGCTTTTCCTGAATGTCGTCTATTCGACAGTTAACCTCTAGATTGTGAAGCGGGAATTGGTCATGTTCTGAACTGATCAAATATTTGTATTAGTATCCAACAGCAGTCCAACGATTTACCTTATCCATTTATGAATTCAAGAGGTATACATCTTCAAAAACTTTAACATAAAACTTAAACATTATAAATTCTTTTAAGTCCATGACCTTTACCCCAAGATGACTGAGGCAGCTTGACTTACAACGAATAAAACACTGCACTAGAATGTAACAAAAACCCAAGTATCAACTAATTCCATTCAGACGTTCGGGAGATATATATTTTTAGACAGTTTACATAACTTTAACATAATAGTTCAAAGTCTGTGATCTTGACCTTTAATCATAATCAGGGGTCAGAGTTATTCTAAATACAACTTTGTGCCAATATATACCACCATCCTAACCATGAACTATCCCAGTCATGAGTTATGTCAAACAAATCTTTTGAACACTATGGATTCTTAAGTCTTTAAATTCAAAACGCAGGGATTCGTGAATGCTTACGTCGACGTGAATGCTGACGTCAACGCCGAATCAAAAGACATTGCCGACGCTGATGGTTATGCAAAAGTTTCTTTCATGCTTTTGTACATATGAGCTTTAAAGATAGACTATTGAATGGAAAGACTATATTTCTATAGTTTTAAGTGTTGGATGGTATTTATGTTAATACGTACATGAAATAAGCAAATAATAAGTATTGTTTTATTACATAAAATTGTAGTTTTGAATGAAATTTTAAGATTTTTTGTGAAAAACAGTGGATGAGAAAATTTACACCATAAAACTTAAGACATGAAAATGACTGCTAATTTCTAAAACAAAACATTACAAAAATCAGTGCTTTTTCTTTAAAACATGTTTTTCTCCATAAAGATGTACTTATCACATAGTGGCCGAAATTCCCAACATTCAGCATGAAATATCTGGCGATGTAGATGGTCTACATGCATGCAAATGTGATAAATCAGTTATACCATGGTTGTGCGCATGTACGTGCGATAATGCACTCGCTCACGCTCGTGCATTATCGCATCGTACATGCGCATAAACCATGGTATAACTAAGACTTAACCAATGGATGTTCCATTGTCTCTATGTAAATAAAACTAAGGTTAAATCTCAATAACCGAAAATTATACCATAGCTGGACCATGGGATAATTTTCAGATTTGAAAATTAAACCATGGTTTTATTTATAGATCTCACAGGCGTACTTTAGAATGACTGTCAACTCATCAGTGCACCTTAACCTTTTTCACTCTCTGGGCTAATTCCGCAGGTGATGACAAGTTGATATTGTCCCAAAAAAAACAACAGGTTTTTGTTTTCTGGGAAAAATAAGAAAAATATTTCAAAATGTTGTATGTTGAATTTTGTTTCAGCAGACAATTTGAACATTTTCGTATTTTTTCCTAGAAAACAGAATTTGACATTTCATGCAAATTGTCTCCAAGTGTCAAATGTTTATTGGAAAAAAATAAACTATCACCAATATGTTGTCTGCTCAAAATGTCCAGAGTGCTAACCATCAATTTTCAGCAGATGACATTTTAAAATAGTTTTCTTATTTTTTTCTCAGGTAATTGGATTTGACGTTTCATGTACATTGTCTCAACTAGAGACAGTTTGCATGAAATGTCAGATTCTGTTGGCTGGAAAAACTAAGAAAGTATCATCAAATATATTGTCTGCTGATATTATCCAGAGAGTGGTAAAGGTTAGAGGAACTTCAAATTTACTTCTGCACTGAGCAACTTTCTATTTAAAAATAACATTTTTGTTGAATAAAACACATGAAACCAGACAGTCTGTCTTGAGTATATTATAATGACCAAAGCTACAGCTGACCAACCAGATTGCAACAAAGTTTGACCAAATTAAGATGCTGATGTAATTTCTTGTGATTGACAAGATTGCAACCAATCAGATTTTAGCAGTAGTGCCTCAGTTAGTTTAATTCAAAAAAGGTGGGGTATTTCATCCTTTTTAGTACACAAGGTCAACTGGTACAGCATTTCATCAGACTGCCTGTTACCACTTTACCATAAAAATATAAAAAAAGAGAAATAAATGTAAAAAAGTAGAAAACGATATACTAAATAAATAAAAGTATAGTTTTTGTATGAAAAAACAAAAACAAAAACAGTCCCATACATTGGTTAAAACAGATAAACCATGTTATTGTCGAGGTTTTGGGAATACTGTAAATTATATCATAATTTGGTGACCTTTCACTGTCTGACCCAAACTCGGCTCCGCCTCGTTTGGGGTCAGACAGTGAAAGGTCACCAAACTATGGTATAATTTACAGTATACCCAAAACCTCGATAATAACCATGGTTTATCTATAACTTATTTTGCATCTGACTATATATGAACATATGACTACATATGAACATATGACTTTTACATCTGACTATATATGAACGTATGTTTTTCTCCACAAAGATGTACTTATTTTACATCTGACTATCACAGTTATTTTTATCATGATTCATATTGACCAGTATATTTAAATCTAGTTTGGCATAAGATAAAGCAAAAAAATATGTTTTAAAAAGTTATTCCAGAAATTTGGGATTTTATCAATATTTTACCCCAAAAATGACTACTTACGCACTTTTTTTCTTTCATGCACAGTCTGGTTTCAATACCAGCATATTTTTCTTTTTTGGACTGCATCAAAATATATAGTGAAGGGGGGCGGGGGTGGGGGCGGGGGGTGAGCGTAGGGGGCCTCCGTGTAGGGTATAACCGTTTTTTGAGCAAATTTGCTCAAGTGGTGCTCTGACTATATGTGTTTTATGACCAGTGGCCTTTTTTGGTGGCCATGGCAACTTTTAATTTCATAAAAAAAGATTTATTTAAATGACAACTCCTCCAAAACCACTGAAGTAGTTTAACTCTAATTTGGTACAAATGTTGCTTTTGTAAGGACAATTGAAAATAGCTAAACGTTTGCCAGTCTGCTTCTTGGTTTGGTTGTCATAGCAACATAAACCTACATAACTTATAACGGAAAATGGTTGAACTGCATTTTTCTCCATAACCAGTGAAGTGATGTAAACTATATTTGGCATTTATGATCATTTGCTGATTGTCTAACCAGTTTATATGTTTTATGATCTGCGACCATTTTGTCTGCTTGCCATGGCAAAATTTTAAAGTTGGGAATTTGTAAAGCACCAGCAGTGAAAGAACACCCTGTCAAGCACCAGCAGGGAAAGAATAACCCGTTGAGCTTGTCTCATGTTTGGCCTTGCAAAGAGACATATGGCGTATATCATAGATGCGAGTGGCAACATGCAAATGAAATATCTATTCTCCCATCATTCTTTTCCTATTCAATGAAGATAAGAGCTTGGCAAGTCACTGCGTTCTGGCGAAGATAAATAGATTACAAAAAGAATGACCCTTGAGAGCAATGAACACACACATCAAGACAAAATAGCTGAAGTGTCTAAAACTAACAAAATATGGTTGAAGTAGCAAACGTTACATTCAAAATTTCATTCTGCGAGGGTTATCGTCTCCTGCTCCTATGCTATATACATGTGTAAAATCATGATATTCTTAAACAACTTATCTTCAGAAACCACTTGGCCAATTTCCACCAACATCACGTCGATCCTATTGCTGAAACGGGATTGAAAGTATGTTCAAATTGTCACGCACCCTCAACTGTCATGTCCATATACATATGGTACAAAAATAATATTTAAAAAAAGAACCGCATTTTCTTCTTCTTCTTCTTATTCTCCTCCTTAAAAACACGGTAAGAGAAAAGTCCAGGGAGTGCCACAATCACAAACCGCAGCCCTTCCCAGACACCAAGAGGAAGAGGAAAACAGAAAAAAAGCGCAAATCGAACAAACGTACGAAAAGCACTAAGATTAGCTCTCTCTTTCCCAAGCGAGGTAATCGCAATGCTAAAAGGACTGAAAAACACAAGAACAAAATAACACAAGATAATACACCGGGACTACCGCCTTAGAACGGTCAGTAGAATACACCATCGAGGAGTTTAAAGCACTTTTACGGCCAGCCAACTTCAGCCTGGGTCCCGATGCCACATTTAATCACAACTAGTAAAAGAGAAAGCAAAGTGGGCAGCTGTTGAAAGTGACCAAAGACCAAAATGCTAGCACCACAACACAACAAGTAAAACAGAAAGCAAAGTGGGCAGCTATTGGAGACGGTAACCACTAGGCTAGCATCACAACAACAAAGCACTTTTACAGCTAACCAACTTCACCCTTGGTCCCGATGCTATTCTTAATACAGAAATTCAAAAAACTTCAGTTCGCATTAAGGCTCCCAACTCAGTCAATGCATGAAAGCGAAAACATAAAAATCAAATTAATCACAATGCTAAACAAAGACGAGTACTAATGTCTAATTCTACTGTATGCCAGAGTAAATGAAAACCAATAGTTGAACCACGGCGGGCCAACAACCAAGAACTGTTCAAATGATGATCCTTTCATTAGTTGCAATGACAGAATAAGAAAGAAATGTTGCATAACATCTGCATATCTGCAGTGGCTATTTCACTCGGGCGAGCCAGCCATGGCCCGCGGGCCTCTTGTTGTTATTATTATTATTATTATTATTATTATTATTATAAAACATCTATCTTTCAATCTTCTACTACTATATGGTCCAATAATGTGTTACTTTTAACACAAAGAGATTTACAAACACACGGGCATATTTTTCTGCGAACAGTTCTGTCACAAATACAGACAAGTACGAAGTTGCAGAAAGCCTGTGCGGGATCACCAAGCGCTTGCAAATATAACAAAACCTTCGAGCGTAGCGGCGTCGGTATAACATAGAGCAAAAATCGAGTAGTTCCCCAAAGACGTACGAGATACAACAGAAGCCAAACAAGAAGTAAATTCTGGTCTTCATCTCTTAAGCTGATGTGGATTTGGTGGAATCTTACTCCCCTGAAGCGAATCTACTGAAATTAGAAAATAGTATTTTAATAAATGTTCGCAAATGAACGGGTAAAAACAGCTTTTATTTTTATTTATTTTCATTTTATTTTTTCTAAACATACAGTCGAACCTCAGGGGCTCAAACATCGATGGCTCGTTTTCCATGGCTGATTAGAACTCATTTTTGAGTCCCTAGGAAATTTTTCTGATAGCTCTAGAAAACAAACATTTAAGGGACTTTTCTTACTTTATCATGAAATTGTATGTTGCGTGTACTCATTAGTATCGCCTCATCAACATACCATTATTGTACAGAAGATCAAAAAGAAATCACTAAATTATCGCCATTTGTTTCCTGACCTGTCGCCATGATTAAGCCTCAGTGGCTCGAACCACCCATGTCTAGAACAAGTTTATATGGTCCCAAAGATGTTTTCTGCTGTATTATGCTTTGTGTTTATTATACGTGATGAAGAATTTGTATTAGATAAAGCACAGATTAAAAAATATATTTCTATTGCAACTGTGCCGTTTTGTCTTGTCATTGTTTTCCCCTTTTTTCATCATTTATTAATAGAAATATCCAGGGAATGTCACAATCACGAAGCACAGCCTTCAGAAGGCTGTGCAACGTGATTGTGACCTTTCCTGGATATCTCTATTGAATTCTTTTTTAGTATGCCTACTTATTTTTTTCCTTAATATTAACCTTTTCATGCTGAATAAATTAAGATGCCACGCCCACTTTTTATTGGCATCCAATCAGATAACTTAATCCAGATTGTTGATATAAATTCACTCACTGAATGGCACAGTACAGATCTAGATCAGTTGGCTTTTAATGACAAAACAATAACATGAGTCTGGTCAATAGTCTTATCTCTGATATGGGAATGGGTGCAATAAAACCTGGTATTCTGTCAATGAAAAATAAACGGTAGAGGCTCAATATGGGAAATTTAATACTGGGGAATTTAGTATTCACTTATTTATCTGTTTCATAGGTAATATCATATGAGCCGGCGCATAGCAATTATCTCATTACGAAAACACGCCTATTAAAAATATAGAAAATTTCACCACCAAAAAAACTGGAAATTTTCAGATAAAAATTCTGATATTTTTCATATTTCTGCCCAAAACATAGATTGTGGGTACTCGTTAGAACCGCCTCGCCGAGGCGGTTCTAACGAGTACCCACAATCTATGTTTTGAGCAGAAAAAAGAAAAAAATGTATACCCCTGTAAAACCCCAGTTTTACTATATAAAAGTGGGGTTTAAGGGGGTCAAAATTATATAGGTATGTTTTCGTGATGTTGTCAATCGATGCACCGTATGATCAGAGGTTTTATAGCCACATCATCAATATTTCAGTTATAATGAAACAAAACTGAAGACTCTTTCATTTTAAATGCATTCTGATCCTGAATTGTATATCCTGGTTAACACTTTTTCAGTCATGATGAAAAATAGATAGTGATTGATTGTGTTGGGGTTTAACGACACGTCAACCCTTAAGGATCATTTTATGTCGACTCCCAGAGAAAGGGAGAAAAGAGATAGAAGAGATAGTAGAAGCGATGAAAGAGAGGGACAGGGAAGAAAGTGGAACAGGAGTGAAAGTGAAGAAACAGAAGAAATAAAAACATTCCAGTGATATGAGGAACACAACACCTTCGCACCACCCGACCACCCCCTCCCGCCCCCACAAAAAAAAAAAAAAAAAAAAAAAAGAATGCACGCGCTGATCAGAGCGTTTTCGGATCATTCAAAAGTATTTCACTCACAAATGAATGAATGAATACATAACTAAAAATAAGTAAATAAAACAAAACTAATTAATAAATAGACAAAAATAAATAAATACATGGAAACAAATAAATAAACAGTTTTTAATAAATAAACAAAAGCAAATGATAAAAATATTTCAAAGAAAGAATAAACAAATTAATATTTAATTAAACAATTTCAATCTAACCTCCAATTAAATCAGTGTTTGTAAACTATTCAGTATCCCAAAGATATTTATAAGCCTTTAGAAGGCCATTTAAATAAATACATGTAAATATAGAAATAAATAAATATGTTAACAATAAAAGAAATATATATATATATATATATATATATATATAGTATATATATATATATATATATATATATATATATTATATATATATATATATATATATATATATATATATATTATCCTTCAGAAGGCTACCGTACTAGATTGGCTTCAGTCGTTTCTGTAGTTTGTTTCTTGTCAATCTAGCTGTCACTTCCTGTAGCCTTATCTCTCACGACTTAACCGCGTTTATTCCAACCCCTCATTGTTATACACATTTCGCACAATTTGATTGGTTGAAAGAAAGTTTTACACATCAATAAAGTCTAGAGCCAGAATTCGTCGAATCAATTTTCTTTCTGCCGTCTCAAAAGATTAACATTATTTGGCATTTTTGTAATTATTTAATTACAAAACTGGAGTTATAAGGAATGAATTATTATTTTTATGAATTTTATCGATGTGTCAACCCGGACGAATCACTCATAAACTAAACAATAATTTAAGCCCTTCGGACTTAATTCAGTTTGTGACTGATTCGCCTAAGTATACATATCGATAAAATCCACGAATTTATTGTTATATATACACTTTTGCAAAACACTCTTTTTGTCTTTTTCTTTCGTCTAAGGACATAACTGATTAGAATATTCCAAGTTAATCAGATTATTCACCTAGAAAAGCCAAACAGATATAAAAGACAAGAAAACATTAATGCAAAGCATCAATACGCCGGGAAACTAATCATCATGCATTACTTAGCTCCCTATAGATCGTAGTATAGTGAAAAAATGTTATAATTTATGAAAGGTTGTAATTATATTAATTATCGCAATACTCAACGATAAAAACATTATAGACGTTATCAGAGTTATGTAAAAAATCAACTATGATCGTCTGTTTTCTAGCCCGCATACATAATTACATGTCGCCATCCATAGCCTAGGCCGAAATTACTATATCCGAAATAACCTATAAGGGGTAATGGGTGTGTGTGTGGGGGGGGGGGGGGGAGAGAGGGGGCGATACTCTAATTTTGACTGCTACATAGACTGGGCCCTAGCATTTAGATATGCGAAATAAAATGTTTCAAAACGTGGCTGTTCTAAATAACCATTCATTTGAGTGTACAGAAGAGCAGTTCATCAAACTAATGGCATCTACAGACGATACTATTTTGAAATCCATTGGATTATTTGTAAGCGAATGTAATATATCATAGCATGTCCTCAAAGCTATATATATATATGTACATGTATGTGCATGTACATTTTTTTCTCTTTTTCAATCAAATGATGATACAATTACTTTCATATCATTGTATAATGTATTATGTCATGTTTGTATTTGCTTGCCTTTAACCCTTATAGGGTGTTGTTGTGCAGTAAATGAAATACTATTCTATTCTATTCTGTTCTATGTAGCAGTGTTTCGTTCTTTTCTCCACTCATAACGTTTTCTTTCGGCCCAAAACTTTCCATCGTTGAATATCAAATTAAACTCTATTATTAAACCAGCTTATAATCCGTTCGATTTGAGAATGTATATTTCCAATCGTAAACAAAGAAAAATATCTTTTTACGACGAAAAAAAAACGATGGATAAATTCAAACGTGTACGAATATTGACAGCAACGAGCTCATTCCAGTCGAATGGTCAAATTGGGGCTCCTACGGGAAGACTGCTTATTTCTCTTTTAAATGACAAAACCCACATTGCTACATTCATTCTACACAGTACATCCCATTTTTTTTATTTCACTATGTTACCAATAGCACAGTTCTCTGCTGTAAAAGTGTGACTTTGAATAATAATAATACTACTACTAATAATAATAATAAAAACGGGGGTGAATAGTTATATATAACCCCACATAGAACCCCATAAAACTGGAAGAAAACCGATGTTCTCCGAATGCATACACATTTTACAAAAACAACCTCAAATAGATACGCCGGGCTAAATAAAATCCGGACAGAATAGTTGAGCCGTAATGCCAGAAACATACCTTCTGACACATTCGTCAAAGACTCAAATCAGCCTGCGCATCCAAACAGACTAATCAGTCTTTGTTGTTCGCATGAAGAATTCTAAGGTATCCAAAATGCACACAGGTAAGATTCTGACCAGACTGCGCGAATTCGCCGGCTTATCTGTCATCGAGTAAACATACCTATATAATTTTGCCCCCCACCTCCCCCATTAAACCCCACTTTTATATAGTAAAACTAGGGTTTACAGGGGTGTACATTATTTTTCTTATTTCCGCTCAAAAACATAGATTGTGGGTACTCGTTAGAGCTGCCTCGCCGAGGCGGTTCTAAGGAGTACATACAATCTATGCTTTGAGCAGAAATACGCAAAATATCAGCATTTTTTATCTGAAAATTTTCATTTTTTTGGTGGTGAAATTTTCAGTATATTTGAATAGCCGTGTTTTCTTAATGCATCTTTGGGTTCACATGTCCGTAGGTACGTTTTCTGACGTTGCCGTTCATATAAAGGATAAGAGTCTTGAGACAGACCAGGACTGTGTTCAGTTAAGCAAAAAGGTAAGAGAAAAGTCCAGGGAGTGCCACAATCACAAACCGCAGCCCTTCCCAAACACCAAGAGGAAGAGGAAACCGACAAATCCAAACAAGCACAAATCGATCAAATATACAAAAAGCACTAAGATTAGCTCTCTCTTCCCCAAGCGAGGAAATCAAACAAAAGTACGAAAAATGCCAACATTAGCTCTCTCGTCCCAAAGCGAGGTAATCGCAATGCTAAAATGACTGAAAAAACACAAGAACAAAATAATACAAAGTCAGACATAAAACAAATCGCCTCATAGAATAAACCACAAAGCAACAAAGAGTAAGACTAACACCGGGACCGCCGCCTTAGAACGGTCAGTAGAGCAAACCACCGTGGGGTTTAAAGCACTTTTACAGCTAACCAACTGCACCCTGGGTCCCGATGCTACTCTTAATACAGAAATTCATAAAAGTTCGGTTCGCATAAAGGCTCCCAACTCAGTCAATGCATCAAAGCGAAAACATAAAAACCAAATTAATCACTATAATAAACACAGACGAGTACTCATGGCCAATTCTACTGTATGCCAAATCACTCGCGAGAGATTTTCAAACTCTTCTGAATGGAAATTGTAAACCCGTCTTATGTGACCTCAAATCGGATAGTAGTCGTTGTTTTCGTTGACGAGACATGATATTGGATGGAATAAATTATATCAATAATTGTTAATTTTATAAGGGATCGATCGAATGTATAATATCAACACACTAAACGTTTCCATATTTTTGTCACAATCACGCATAAAAGTTTATTTGCATAGACCGCCATTTTAGTTGTGCCAAAAGACAGAATAAGAATATTTTACGCATATTCACTACCCTCCGCCGGAAAACTGTCACATTTGATTAGAAAGTTTGCTTTTATTTGCGAAAACCGCGAACGCCTCACTTAACTACATGCAGCCAAGATGTTTATTCTTACCAGTTTTATTTTCAACAGAACGTACAAGGAAGTTGTTATGAGGTAACAAGCTATTTCCCAACCTTTTCCTTCGATCACCATCCAGATTTCGGCTGACTGTATGTTGGTATTTATCCAACACCAAGGACCCGTGGCCCCAGTTGTAGTTTTATCTTCTCCAAAAACCTCTTTCCACCATCCCAATCCAACGACGAGAGCTTTTAGAAAATATATGAAAGTTAGTTATTACCAAATATATATCCATTTTACGCATCATATCAATTCGGTCCTCGACCTTACCTGCTAGATTTATTCAGTTAACAAAAGTCCCTCTAACAACCTGAAAATGCACACTGATAAATACAAAATTAAAAAGGTTGCCTTTGAAAACAAAGAACACACAAAAGAATGAAAATCGGACACTCGGTTTTATTTAGTCTCTTAATATATAGCAATGTAGTTTACGAAGCCGCAAACGCCCCATAGCATCACCTTAATCGGTATTCAATTTTCAAAGTAACCACAAAAGGCTAAATGATTCCAAATGAATTAAAATATGATCTTATAGTATGCACTATAGTGAAGTACGGGGAGACGTTTTACGGCTGCCACAGGACACTTAACACCAACAGCAAAGACATGGGGATACCCAGCAAAGGTCACAATCACAGAACACTGTCCAACTAAGGTTCTAAAAGAAAAGAGTAAAAGAACAGTTTTGAGATGAAAGGCTGTCCTTTGTGCTTGTTTTCAATTTATAGTCTTTTTTTATAGTTTCCTTCTTCATGTTCTAGTTAAACTGAAATGAGTTTGAGTTCAGCATATCAATATCGTATTTCGAAAAATAAATAAATAAATAAAATCGATATACACAAGACAAAAACTAGTATGTTCAGACAAACAGATATGGACAAAATAAATAGGAAGATATCAGTCGTCCATGGAAAGTAGGCATTACTTGGTAAGCATGCTTCGCCTGCCATGCTATCAGCCTGAAGTGATTTATAAAATATGAGAATAGTAATGTTCGGGGTTTAGGAAGTTTGTTGATGGCTTGGTTATGGCAAAAAAAGTCAGACTTAAATCTTGAAACAACCAAATTGTAGGATTGACAAGGTTATGATCCCTCCCATAGTATTTCCTAAGTTGACATCAGTTTAGTTCTTTGATATCCTTCAGTCGAAAGTCTTGTAATGAGCAGTTTTCCTCGTTCGATAAAATTCAGTCCCAATTGTTCAAAACTTTACGGTTATTAGCTAACGTGACGTTAACGTTTCCATCTTGAAAAATGGCAAATGCATTGATATTTTTGCTGACAATAATGAGAGTAGCCTTTTTATTGCAAAAAAACTAATCAATTTTTTGCAGCAGAAATATCGTTGTATTTGAAAATGTCGCAGCTACAACAGTTAATGAGTTTTTTTGTTGTTAAAGAGCTCGCTAAGCTAACGATGCATTGAATAACTAGGCCTGGATTAAAATCAGAAGCTGAGGAAGTGCCACATTCACAGATAGCAGTCTTCCCCCGATACCGAGACGGTGAGCGAACGGACAAGAACATACACAGCCAGACCATATGATTACGACTAGCCAAGCAACCACTTTCCAAGTGAGGTGATCACAAAGCTAGATCTGGTAAAACAATTACAAGAATAAGGCAATTAGCAGGATGAAACAAAACTAAGTCAATAGCGAGGAATCAAAAAATTAATACAAACATACATGAAGATACCCTTGAAATGTCACGATCACAAAGTACAGTCCTCGAGAAAAACGAACAATATCGGAACAACCGTTTTAGACATATTGGTGGTTAATTGACAATAATAATAATCGACAGAAATTAAACGGGGATCTAAACGAGTTTAACAAGATCCTAATCTTCACCCTAGGGTCCGATAATGTTCGAAATAGAAAGAACTATTTACTGGGTTCGTGAAGAGGTTTCCTTCGTCAATCAATGTAGACCTATAATCACACATTCACAGACACAAAAAAAATCAACAACAATTTAACCATATTAAATAAATTAGATGAACAGATATACGTAAAGATACCCAGGAAATACCACAATTACGTAGCACCGCCTCCCCGAGCACCAAACGCAGTTGAGATGAACACACGATGGCAAAACAAACACCAGAATCAAAACTCACAACAACGAACAAAGAAAACAAAACTGCAACAGAATAACCTTAATTGAATGGCCAGTAGAAAAGACCTACAGCGTGGTGTGTGTGGAGGGGAGGGAGGGAGTGGAGATGGGCGGCAAGGAAAGGGAGTAAAACCAGTTTAACCTGAATTAAGGGTAAAATTTCGTGCAAGTAAAACTGATTTAAACTCACATCCTCCACCTAGTAGTTTTTGTAGGCGATTCCTCTGTTGCAGTTCTTTGTTCGTGTGTCGGCTATTTCTTATGTGACGTTTTTGCTGTCAATATATGTTCCTCAACTCTTTCCCTTCTGGTACCTCGTCTTACGACATGAAAGTCGTAACAAAGGAATGAAGCATAGCTAAAAAAAAAAAAGTTTCCCGCCTGTTGTGGGATCAAACCCGGTCTGCCCGGATAAAAATCCAATGCTCTAACCACTGAGCCAAAGGATCGACTCCCTGACGCAGTTGTCAGAGATTGAATAAATACCTAGAAGCTATGCGTAATCTGCCAAGGCAGATAATCAAAGGTAGGAATGCTAGTTCCTAGCACTCCCCCTTTTCAAGGAAGTCATCATTTATGATGACGCGAAGCCATTTTCAGCGAAATAAGTTCAATCTCGGACGAGCGCCCATCTTAAGACATGAAGGTCGCAACAAAGGAATTAAGCATAGCTGAAAAAAAATCTGTCGCCTGCCGTGGGAATCAAACCCGGTCCTCCCGGTTAAAAATCCAATGCTCTAACCACTGAGCCAAAGTGTCGACTCCCTGACGCAGTTGTCAGAGATTGAATATATACCTAGAAGCTATGCGTAATCTGCCAAGGCAGGTAATCAAAGGTAGGAATGCTAGTTCGTAACACCTCGGGAAAGCTGTGCCTCGTGGAAGACCCAGCAAACGCTACATTTTGGTGGCGGCGGTTGGATAAGAAATGATACTACAATCATTTTGGGGTTCCTTGTACAGAGACTGGTGCCACTGTTAGCGTTATTAGGCTCCTGTCTCAGTACTCAGTTCTGTTGGAAGAGCATTTGGTGACTGAGCAGTCGGGATAGAGATATGTAATGGAATAGGTATATAGACCACTTCTATTATCTTGCTGTGGAAGCCTGTCTTTATTGCAAAGCGGATAAAGTTGTTGACACGTTTCGAAATCAAGTAATTTACTTTGTGGTATCACCTGAGTGGGTGACCGTGATGTCTTACTTTACGGATGACCTGACAAACGCTATATATCGCGGTCGGAGTTATGAAAGTGGGAAGAATGCAAATAATCTTACCTGGTACGCCCCAGCTTAGCACGTTGAAAGTTAATAGCCATTTGTATGTACCCATCCTGTCTCTTTCGTGAGTGACAGTGTCAAAAATATACACGGCTATGACAGATGTGAAGAAAAACGAAGCTATGCTGGAAAAAGTTGTGATTGTACTTTGTATGTGACAAATGTACCACTCATGATTGTTTTCGTTAATTAGATAGCTCGTGGATGAAACAATATATCCCGACGCCGACAGTATATCGGCTACAGTTAAACAAATTATGAGTTTCCTAGTGAAGTTCCGAATCTCCGGGAGGATACCATAAGTTACCAAGATCACTAGTCCTCCAATCATTGACAAGATACAACTTGTAATTGACAATGCAGCCACATTCGTACCATAAGTGGAGTTGCCCGTCATCTTGATGTCCTGGAAGGTAGAGACAGATCACGTGAAGCCTCCTTAGACTATCAACTACCGTAATTGTATTAAATAACTGGTCACCTCAAAGAACTGGATGAACTTAAAAGATAGTCGCCATTTTACTTGGGAGACAACTTTTGTGGTTTTCGCTTTGCTTGGCTGTACATTGTGTCCATTCTGGATAAGCTCTACTCTGAAAGGAAGGAGTTTGCTTCAAAAGGGAGCATCTACTTTCCTTTCAGAATAGATACTTCTTAAGGAGTAATGGAAACAATTTTAATAAAGTTATCTTCCTCTGAAAAAGTATCGTAGTTTAAAGGCGAGTACGTTTTATTTATTTCTAGTTATTGTATTAGCTGTATAGATAACGTCAATGGTAGTAGTTTTTAACCGGGAAGTGTTTACATAACAAGTATATCAGGACTAATACAACTCATTTATATACTTACAAACTTGTTTATCATCAGTCATTATTTATACCTGACGAGGCCAACATAAAGACAACACAAACACATTTTTCCATAGAAATGCAGAATATGATGATTAAAACTGGTATATTCAAAAGCGTATTGCACTGAGTGGCAGCGTTTGTATTTGTTGTACTGTTTGGACTTGCATCAGGACATGAGGTCGGGGTTTTCATTACGAAAACACGCCTATTCAAATATATAGAAAATTTTATCTCCAAAATCTGAAACTTTGTAGAATAAAAACTCTAATATTTTTCTTATTTCTGCTAAAAACATAGATTGTGGGTACTCGTTAGAACTGCCTCGGCGAGGCGGTTCTAACGAGTACCACAATCTATGCTTTGGAGCAGAAATAAGAAAAATAATGTATACCCCTGTAAACCCCAGTTTTACTATATAAAAGGGGGAGGGTTTAGGGGGTCAAAATTATATAGGTATGTTCTCGTGATGTGCGCGAGTAAAACTGGTTTTGGCCCACCCACCCCCCGTACTTTTCCTGCTTACCGTTCCAAAGTGGTTACTCTGTTGCAGTTCTTCATTGTTTGTGTGCCAGTGTTTCAAATGTGGAATTCGTCTTGTTATTATTTGTTCTCCGTATCTCCTGCTTTTGGTGCCTCGGGAAGGCTGTGCTTCGTGATTGTGGCATTTCCTGGATATTTTCACTTATATAAATATTTATCTTATCTTACCGACAAGTAGAAAGACACAAACAGGAAGTTTTAACGAGAGACCGAAAACTATATACAGAATAAAAATAAGTGAAGAAAAAATAGAGAAATATAAATGGCAGGAAGTTTTGTTTCTTTCCCGCAATACAAAAGGTCACACTTAACACTTTGCATCATGGGTTGAAGTTTCAGCAGACGACATTTTAAAATATTTTTGTATTTTTCTCAGAAAAAACAATTTGACATTCCATGCAAACTGTCACCTTAGGAGACAAACTGCATGGAATGTCAGCTCCTTTTTAAAGGAAAAGTCAGAAACATATCATCTCTTTGTCGTCTTCTGAATTTGCCTATAGCATAATAAATGTTAATTCGTATACATCAATTCTGAAAACGTTGGTTTCAGTAGTTACTGAGAAACCGTTATCATACAATAAGATAAACAAAATGAAGAAAATGGATAAATGAAGGGATGAGTAGGTGCCTGTTTGAATGTCTTTCCCACAAAAGAACACGTCATCCTAACAAGTCATCTTGGTGTCTGGGAAGGGCTGCGGTTTGTGATTGTGGCACTCCCTGGACTTTTCTCTTAACCTATTTTTCTAAAGTTTAGCTACAGTAGTTCTTGAGAAATCTGTGACACAAAGGGTTTCCTATTACCATCTGTCTTGTAGTCTGACAACAGGTCTGGTAGTTTTTGACTGTAGGCCTGGTAGTCTTTGACTATAGTGTTATATATAGGGTGTTCAATTATTTTAAGCATCATGTTTACTATGTTTCCATAAATAACTTTATATACTATGTTTCCATAGGTAGCTTTCTGGAACGACGTGTTTGCAGTGGCATGTTGTTTGTGTCCTTGATTCTGTTTTTGACATGTCGAGGAGTATTTGGAGGTTTCTTGACTGTGGCTGGAGAATGAGAGATGCCTGTAGTAAATTCTTTTCCTAGAATGTTCTTCCATATTATATAAGGAGAAAAGATTTTCATATGGGCATCTTTGTATACTTCAATCAGAAATTATTCAATACTGGATTACTTTAATATTTTATTCATTCCGGACTTAAATTCTGAATTTAGGAACTTTAAATTGTGGGATCAGAAACTGTTATTCAAAGCATTTGTTTTATAAATTCTTGTGGATTATATCTGAGGAACTTTGTGACAAACTTGAAAGGTACTGTTTACATACATTTTTTGTGTTTTGGATCTTGGCTTATTTTTCCGTGAATAAATATTATTAATAATTTAAAGCTTGTTGCTGGTTTGACTTTCATTTCTTTTTCGTTACGCCTGGCTCGTAACAATAGGCCGGTAGTCTTTGACAGCAGGTCTGGTAGTCTTTGACTATAGGCCTGGTATATTTTTCTTATAGGCCTGGTAGTCTTTTTGTATAGGCCTGGTGGTCTTTGATTGAAGGTCTGGTAGTCTTTGCCTGTAGAAAAAAAGTAAGAGAAAAGTCCACGGAGTGCCACAATCACTATCCGCAGCCCTTCCGTAACACCAGGAGGAAGAGGAAACAGACAAAACCAAACAAGCGCAAATCAAGAACACGTACTAAAAGCACTAAGATTAGTTCTCTCTTCCCCAAACGAGGTAATCGCAATGCTAAAAGAACTGAAAAACACAATGACAAAATAACACCAGACAAGACTTAAAAAAATCGCCTCGTAGAATAAACCACAAAGCAACAAAGAGTCAGACTAACACCGGGATCACCGCCTTAGAACAGTCAGTAGTATATACCACAAGGGAAATGGGGGAGGGATTTAAAGCACTGTCACAGCCGGCCAGCTTCACCCTAGGTCCCGATGCTACTCTTAATACAGAAATACATAAAAATTCGGTTCGCATAAAGGCTCCCAACTCAGTCAATGATCAAAGCGAACACTGGTAGTTTTTTACTATAGGCCTGTTAGTCTTTGACTGTAGGCCTTGAAGTTTTTAACTATAGGATTGGTAGTCTTTGACTTCAAGTCTCGTAGTCTTTGACTGTAGGCCTGATAGTCTTTGACTGTAAGCCTTGTATTTTTTGACTGTAAGCCTGGTAGTCTGACTGTAAGCCTGGTAGTTTTTTACTGTGGTAGTCGTTGGCTGAAGGCCTGGTAGGCTTTGATTGTAGTCTTGGTAGTCTTTGACTGCAGGCCTGGTATTATTTTACTATAGATCTGGTAGTCTTTGACTATAGGCCTGGTAGTCTTTTCTTACGTCTGATAGTCCTTTCGTATATCCCAGGTACCCATAAAATCTATAGGAATGAAGTTATTACGTAAACCGTGTACTTAATGACGTTAAAGTTACAACAGAACTAGTTTGTTTGAGCTTACAAAACAATATACCGCAAAAGCAGATAATAAACATATAATGGCTGCCACTTGTATTGTCATTCAGACTTGATCACAGGACTCTAAATATCACCAAAGTCTGGGTAAAACGGGAAACAAAAGGATTTTAATACGCTGATCTTCTGCATAGGTGTTCTAATTCAAGATACTGGACAGCACACCTTGCACGTGTTATTCTGTATTGTTTATACACTGAATAAGTTCATCCGGATTGAATATCACATTTTCAGCTTATAAAACTAAGAATATTTACTTACTGTTACAGTTGCAATTATCATCGAGAACCATCATCAGATGTGACCTTGAACTCGTAAAGGGAGAATAATCAGAGACTCTGATAAGTCAAAGAAGCTGTCAGGATCAGTCAATCTCCACACGGCATGAGCCGAGACCAGGGGACGTACAACCTGAGCAACACATAGAGGCCTCTGATTACAACTAGTATCAAAAAAGGTAAGAGAAAAGTCCATGGAGTGCCAAAATCACAAGTCTAGTGGTAAGCAGTCCAAGTCCCATGATATCGCGAGGTCAAGGTCACTGTCTGATGATGGTTCTCGATGAGATCCGCAATTGTCACAGTAAGTGGAAGTTTTTATTTGGATAGTATACTAATACCCTTGTAATTGGTCTTCCGTAATCAAATATCCCTCTGCATCAGTGTCTAAACACTTCATCATGATTGTTTCACTTTTAAAACAATTTTATCAGTTTTCACTTTCAAAAAAAATATCAAACTGATAAATTATCAACCTTTTCCGAGTGGACAACCACGTGATTCATAATTGGTAATCTCACAGTTTTTATATATATTTTCTGGTCGATTCGAGGTATATTTTTTAGGGTTTTTTTTCTTTCTTTTAGACTAGTTACAGCCACGTCAGTTAGTGCAGCGTACACAGGCTTTGGAAACATCTATTCGATCATGTTCCTTTTTAAACAAAAGCTTATGGTTTGCTAAAAATGTCTCTCAGAAATATTTGTTACGGCACAGTAGGAATCACACATTTGCCAGAGCATACCATTTTGAATGTTGTTTTTGCCAAAACACGCAATCTGCAACGAATTTATGCGAATAGGCTAATAGGATTATTATATGTAAGATTGTTGAAAACTGTTTCTTGTTTAATTTTATTGTTATTCGCGGAGAAGAACGGAAACACTTCATGATCGGAGTCACTATGTACAATCGGAGTCACCATGTATGATAGTAGTTTTATTTGTAGGAGGACAAGAATCACACGAGTCAGTTCTGCCTCTAGGCGAAACTGAGCTCGCATACACTTTGCCTGTTTTGCGAATGTTTGTAGCCTTGATACAAGCTTTTTTTTTTTTTTTTTTTTTTTTTTTTTTTTGTATTTACGCTTTGATCAGTTTAAGTGGGATATGTGTTTAACATATAAATTGTTTTGAAGTGCAAAAATAGCTAATTTTGCCCACTTCAATAAACGTCAAAAACTTGCCTTTGGAAACGCTTTGGTCAGTTTGAGTGGGATATGTGTTTAACACATATAAATTGTTTTGAAGTGCAAAAATAGCTAATTTTGCCCACTTCAATAAACGTCAAAAAATTGCCTTTGGAAACAAAGAACACAGTACGGACTAGAAAATGGGGGTCTCGGTTTTATTGAGACACTTCATAAGCAGTAATGAAGTTTGCAACACTGCTTACGCCCTCTAACGTATACATGAGCAGAACTTCATTTTCAAATATACCACAATAGGCCCAATGATCCCAAAGGAAATGAAATATAATCTGCACCAGGTGATGTACGGGGAGACAGAGACCACAGAATGAAACTGCCTTTTAAAACTAACAAATTGAGTGTCACAGGCGATAAACGAACAGGCTCCAGTATAGTTTTGCCTCAATTCTACTACTATTATTTGCCTCTGAAGCAGAGAATTCAGCCATTTATTCCGTTACACACCAATTCAGGTTCTTCTAATTCATAAAACAATTGTTCCTCTTCTGTGGTCTCTATTTGGTAGCCGTGATGCTGTATTAGAGTTTCGGAGGAGCTGAATGAAATTTCGATAATTTCGTACGGTGGCTAGAGAGTCACAAGTCTAAAAGATCCAAAAACACCTAATGGTCTGTTAACACAGGTGTTTTTAGTCTCTTTTCACTCATTTTTTTGTACACTATCTACAGAATGTAAAATAATTATATACCAGTAATTGTTCAGACCGAGTTTTATGTAATTGATACTTTTCAGAGAATGAATTATTATCAGGGACTGAGCTATTCCACTGTTGTTATTTTTCAGAGAATGACTTAACTCGGCACTGAGCTCAACATAATCTACCTTCGCCATTCAATGTTTTCATTGTTTCTTGATATTTTCAGGAAACCGGAAGGCCGTTCCATAAATAATTTATGGTAACTCTCCTGACTGTATATTTCATCCCGATAGGTTAGTAATAGAATTTTTCGCCATTTGGTGTTATGTTTCATTATTGAAAGGACCAATCTCCATAAGGCCTGTTTTATGGCCACTTTAGGTTTTCTTCTAACTTTGCAAGCTTATACTACTATGTATCGGCTGACATGTGATGAAATATCAAGTCAATCAGTAACATGTTCTTTAACTACATGCATGATGAAAGTGGATGAGGTAATTCAATATGGTTGAGCTTTAACTAAAAACGTTAATACATATTATTAGGATACCTAATTGGAAATAAATTGTTTTAGTCTGCTACATGTTGTCAGTTTTGGTCAAATACTCGCTTATAAGTCATGCCTAATTTTCAGCAATTTTCAATCCCCCAACTTCATGCAAAGCCACAACATGTTTTCTTTTTTTGTTGTTTTATTTTTTAGTGTGACCCCAAAGATATTTGGCAGTTGAATAAACGATAAAATGGACATTTCAGAATCATGGGGGATTACTTCTACACTAACTCATTTTTAAGTTGTCTGCCCTTGAGTTTGAACTTTTATTTTCAATATAGGCTTATTTTATATTGACTTATTCTGTACTCAAATGAGACGTATTATTCTCAGAAAGTATGTATATCCATTCAGAAAAGGATCGTTTCTGTAAGTTTCTGTGCTGAGGGCACATTTGTAGTGGGTGGGGTAGTTTCACTTAGACCCCGTCAACTACGATACTACGATACTACTATACAATAATTGCCCTTGTGCGAGGTAATATGACCATTTGTTCACCCGAGGCAGATAATTTTACCTGAGGGCTTGCCCGAAGATAACATTAATTGCCGAGTGTGATAAAAACGTCATATTACCCTTGCACAAGGGCAACAATTGTTTTATTATACCGAATTCTAACAACTGTAACCGAACTGACAGCAATGACGTCACCAGAGGGTAATATTAACTGCATGTTAAATGCGCTTACTGAAGTGACGTCAGACAGTAATATTACTTGAGAGGGTAATATTACAGGGTAACATGACAGAATATTACCCTGCATGTGATATGCTCTCGACCACTAAAATTTCTAATATAGCTTATGGATATTAATGTTGTATAATAAACGTACATGTACCAAATGAATTGATGTCTTGAGAAAGTAAGAATGGTTTTTCAATGTCAATCCGAGCTATACAGAATTTGATACCCTATCAGATGAAACGTCCACAGAAAAATAAATGCAGTAAATAATGTCAAGCGTATTTGAAGATGCCAAATATAGTTTGAATACATTTGAAAAGTCTAGTTGGTTTTCAGTATATACAGTATTGTCCGATTTGAAATTACACTGAGCTTTAGAAACGACTGTTAGAAAAGGCAGTTATAGTAACAGAACGTAAATAAATATGTTTTCAGCAAAAAAAATCCTTAGTGCCAGCCGAGGCGACAATGCTAAATCAATTGCCAAAAACGTTTAGCTGCTATTTCACACGCCTTTTAAAGAAATACTGACATTAGATATTTGTCCCCACATGTTTTTTTTTTTTTTTTTTTTTTTTTTTTTTTTTTTTTTTTATCTACTGTCTCTTTTTAAATATTGTTTTTTTGATTTTTTTTTTTTTTTTTATTATTATTTTCCCCCTCTACTGGTCGCCCTTGTTGATCCCATTGTCGGATCCAATAGCTCATGCACAAAGTGTGGAAAACAATATGCTGGTGAAACCGGTGATCACGTAAACCAACGGATGAACGGCCACCGAGATGATTGGAAACACAAGCGGTTCGAGAGGTCTCCTGTCGCAGAAGACTTCTGTTTACCAGAACATGATTTCCTCAACCACGCCACGCTTTGTTTCTTAGACCATAACCCGGAGGGGACAGATCGAACCAGTAAAGCAAGAGAGAGCTATTGGATTCGACGTCTGAACACTCTACGGCCATATGGAATCAACAAGGGCGACCAGTAGAGGGAATCATCGTTCCTAAGTCAGGGCATGCGACAGCTTATGTGGAACGTTTTGTTCATATGTTTTTTACGTAAGTTGGGCCCATTTGCCTTACGTATCGGTGAAAAACGCTCAGTATGGTGTATATCCATTTCGGTGTAAGGTTTATGTGCATTGTATACATTGCGTATATGGGCACAGTGGTGTTGATAGTAAAGATAAGCTTTATACGTTTTGCACATTGTGTTGATAGTGAAGATCGATAAGCGTTATACTTTTTGCATGTTGTGTTTACACGTATTGTTTACATTTCACATATATCTAAACACAATCAGTTATCATGTCGCAGCGAGCCAGATAACATGGGCCCGAAAAGGGCATAATCTTTTATTCGTAAATTTTACATTTTTATGTCATTTTTAAACTAGAAAACCTCTGAAGAAGGCGAAAGCTGAGAGGCCTCAGGTGAACAAATCATTTGCACTGTTAATGATTAACTCTGACTGGCTTCATTCGTTTCTTTAGTTTGTTATTATTGTTAATCTAGCTGTCTATTCCTGTAACCTTATCTCTCACTACTTAACCCAAATTTACTCTAATTCCAACTCCTCATTGTAATACACATTTTGCACAATTTGATTCGTTTAAGGAAAGTTTTGCACTTCAATAAAGTCCAGTCCAAGTTGTTCAAAGCTAACGACGTCGTTAGTTAACGATTCGTTAAAATTTACATCGAGTGATACGCAAATATGCTGAAATTTTTTGCTGGTAAAATGTGAGTAGCTTTTCACATTTTTTCAGCAAAAAATATCAGAATATTGTGTATTGAATCCGCTAAAGCAGTTAACGAAATGACCCTTAACGAACTCGTTAAGCTAGCGACGCTTTGAACTGGCCCAGAGCCAGAATTCATCGGATTAATTTTCTTTCCGGCGCCTCAAAAGATTAACATTTTTGGCACATTTGTAGTATTTTAATGACAAAACTGGAGATATAAGGAGTGAATTATTATTTTTGAGAATTTTATTGATGTGTCAGCCCACACCGAGCTCATTCTGGAAAAGGGTCTACTCGGAAAGAAATGAGTTTGCTCCAAAGGGGAACATCTAATTTCCTTTTGGAACAGATCCTTCTTTAGGAGTGATGAAAACAATTTTAACAAAGATACCTTCATCTGAAAGAGTTTCACAGTTTAAAGGTGAGTATGTTTTATATATTTCTAGTTATTGTATCATCTGTATTGATAACGTAAATAATAGTAGTTTTAAACCAGGAAGTATTTACAAAACAAACATATCAGGACTGATACATCTCATTTATGTACTTATATACTTGTTTATCATCAGTCATTAATGATAACTAATGGGGCAAAAATAAAGACGAAACAAAAACTTTTTTCCATAGAAATACAGAATATATTATGATCAAAACTGGTATATTCAAAGGCATTTTGCATTGTGGTCATCTTTTTCAATGGCAGCCCACTTTGCTTTCTGTTTTTTTTTTTTTTTTTTTTTTTTTTTTTTTTTTTTTTTTTTTCTTTTTGTATTTGTTGCACTGTTTAGATCTGCATGAGGAGATAAGGTCGGGGTTTCCCGCGAGTAAAGCTGGTTGAAGCCCACCCACCCCCTGTAGTTTTTCTGCTTACCGTTCCGAGACGGTTACTTTTCTGCTTTTTTTTTTCTTGTTTGTGTGTCAATAGTTTCAAATGTGGAATTCGTCTTGTCATTATTTGTTCTCCGTATCTCCTGCTTTTGGTGCCTCGGGAAGGCTGTGCTTCGTGATTGTGACATTTCCTGGTTATCTTCACTCATATTTTAATCTGGCCCAGAGGTTATATAAAACGTTTTTCATGCTCAACTCAAATGAGCATGAAATTTCACTTGGTCATAAAAATAAAAATACCAACAAATAAAACTGTTTTTCATGCTCAACTCAGCTGAGCATGCTCAGCTGAGTTGAGCTTGAAAGAAGTTTTAAATAATTGTCAGTATTTTAAGATTTATAAGCAAACTAAATTTCATGCTCAGCTGAGTTGAGCATGAAAAAAGTTTCATAACCTCGGGACCTGATCTTACGGACAAGGAGAAAGACACAGACGAGAAGTGTTTAACGAGAGACCGAAAACTATATATCTGAAAATAAGTGTAGAAAAGTAGAGAACTACAAATTACAGGAAACTGTGTTTCTTTTCCACTATATAGAAGGCCAATCTTAACACTTCGCATGCTGGGTAAAAATTTCAGCAGAACGACATTTTGAAATATTTTCTTATTTTTCCCAGAAAATACAATTTGATTCAGACAGTTGGCATAAAATGTCAGATCTTTTTTTATATGAAAAATAAGAAAAAAAATATCATCTATTTATCGTCTGCTGAATTTGCCTATAGGATGATAAGTGTTAATTCGTATATCAATTCTGATAAATTTGGTATCAGCAGTTACTGAGAAATCGTTTACATACAATAAGATAAACAAAATAAAGAAAATGGATAAATTAAGGTATGGGTAAGTGTCTGTCTGTATTTCCCACAAAGCAACAAATCATGCTGGTTTCTAAAGTTTAGCTACAGTAGTTCTCCAGTAGTTCTCCAGAAAGCTGTGACACTAACAGTTTCCTATTACCACAGAGTGAAGAGAAGGACAGACAAAAGGATATGCAACAAAAATGACATTCTTTGACTATAGGCCTGCCTGATAGTCTTTGACTGCAGGTCTGATAGTTTTTGATTGTAGGCCTGGTAGTCTTTGACTGTAGGCCTGGTAGTCTTTGACTATAAGCCCGGTAGTCTTTGACAGCAGGCCTAATTGACTGTAGGTCTGGTAATCTTTTTAGAGGCCTACAGACCTGGTGGTCTTTGATTGTAGGCCTGGTAATCTTTGACTGTAGGCCTGGTAGTCTTTGATTGTAGCCTGGTAATCTTTGACTGTAGGCCTGGTAGTTTTTGATTGTAGGCTTGGTAGTTTTTGACTGTAGGCTCGATAGTTTCTTATTGTAAGCCTGATAGTCTAGTCTGTTGTCCTGTCGTTTACTACATCCTGGTAGTCTTTAACTATAGACCTGGTAGTCTTTGACTGCAAGACTCGTAGTCTTTGATTGTAGGCCTGGTAGTCTTTGGCTATAAGCTTGGTAGTCTTTGACTGTAGGTCTGCAGGTCTGACTGTAAGCCTGGTAGTCTTTGACTATGGTAGTCTTGTACTGAAGGCCTGGTAGTCTTTGACTGTAGGCCTGATAGTCTTTAGCCTTGCAGTCTTTGACTACAAGTCTGGTAGCCTTTGACTGCAGGCCTTGCAATCTTTGACTGCAGGCCTGGTAGTCTTTGACTGTATACTTGCAGACTTTGACTAACGGCTTGGTAGTCTTTGATTGCAGGCCTTGTAATCTTTGACTGTAGGCCTGAAAGTCTGACTGTAGGCCTGGTTGTTTTTACTATAATTCTGGTAGTCTTTGACTTTTGGCCTGGTAGTCTTTTCTTACATGTCTGGTTGTCTTTTCGTATTTGCCTGATAGTCTTTGGTTGAAGGACTGGTTGTCTTTGGCTGTAGGCCTGGTAGTCTGACTGTAGACCTGATAGTCTTTGACTCTCTTAGCAGTCAGTGAAGGTCTTCATCAGAATGCGCTGATGCGCCGGTTGCTCTGCGCCTTTGCTGTCCGCATATGCCCGAAGACATGTTTTTGCAAGGCGTGGCCCATAAAATCTATGTGAATGAAGATTCACGTAAACCGTGCAATTCTAATGACATTAAATTTACAACAGAACTAGTTTATTTGAGATTACAAAAACAATACAACTCAAAAGCAGACAAAAGATTATAATGATTGCAACTTGGACGATCATGCGACTCTAAAATCACCAAATTTCGGGTAAAAGGGACACAAGAGGATTTCAGTACGCTGTCTTCTGCATAGGTCATTCTAATTCAAGATACTGATCACTACATCTTGCATGTGGAATTCTATATTGTATATACACTGCATAGGTCATCGGGAATGAATATCACATTAATCAATCATTTCTTCTCAGCTTATCAAACTAAGAATTGTTACACACTGTGACAGTTGCAATTATCATCGAGAACTATCATCAGACTGTGACTTGACCTTGTGATGGCAGTAGTTGTCAGGGAGAATAATCAGAGACTCTGGCAAGTCAAAGAAGCTGTCAGGATCGGACAGTCTCCACTAAAGAAAAGGGTAAGTATCACATTGGTGACCAGCAAAGGCTCTGGCGAGACTGCGCATAAGCGCAGTCTCGCCAGAGCCTTTGCTGTTCGCAGACATGTAGTAGAGATATTGAGAAAGGTCCACACGTCATGCGCCGAGACCAGAGGACGTACAACCTGAGCAACACCTACAGGCCTCTGTTTGCTACTAGTAACCAGTCTAGTGGTAAGCAGTCCAAGTCCCGTGATATCGCGAGGTCAAAGTCACAGTCTGACGATGTTTCTCGATGAGAGCCGAAACTGTCACAGTAAACGGAAGATTTTTATTTGGATAGGCCGAAAAGAAACACTGTATTAGTAATATATTGCATATAGTCATGTGCAGAGAAAAGAATGACAGTTAGATGGACGCCTAGCGTATGCACGAATTCATTATGTGTCATATATTATCCCCCCCCCGGCAACCCCCCCCCCCCCCCAAAAAAAAAAAAAAAAAAAAAAAAAAGACAGCATAATAATTCTCGTAGCGAAGTGGTAAATGCATTTTGTGTTATATCACTCGAAAATGAAATCGAATCTCTTTTAAACAATTATTTCTATCGAAAGCAGGAAAGCAGTACCGTAATGAGCCTAAGTTTTCGGACTCCATATTACTCAAAAATAGACATTTTATTATCCAAGAAAGGTTTAATTAATTGATATATGTTCATAAAATGTGCCAACATTAATTCAGAGATACGATAAAAATAATTTCATTTTTGATCCAGTTCAAAGACGACCAACTGAAATTTTACAGGCTGTAAGATGCCACATTCTATGATCGTATCAATACCATATATTAATTAATTAAACCTTTCTTGGATAAAAAAAATGTTTATTTTTGAGGAATGTGGGGCCTTCAGGTCAGTCAGTCTGATTACCAGCTACATTTTGTCATTAGCTCCGTCAATACTACGATAAAATCATACTACAGTCGACTCTCGTTATCTCGAATTCCAAGGGACTCACTGAAACACTTCGAGATATCCGTACGTCGACATATCAGAGTTGAGAGAGTGAGGAAAACAATAAACTGAACAGCCACATTTAACAAATGAATATGTTATTTGACTCCTGAAGTTAGAAATATATATATATCTTTTCCACATTATTTTGTTACCTGTTGTCATAGTTTCATGTTAAAACAGGGACCAAATTTTCACTTCGAGATAAGCGGTAATTTAAAATAAGCGAGTTCGAGATAACGAGGTTCGACTGTATTTAAATTTGAGGGTTATTTCAACATTTTTGGGGGGTCTTGTTCCAGTGAAGCTTTCTGAAAGTTTATGCGACCTACTTTGTTTCACTTTCTATTTTATTGTTCTTCTCCTTGCACAGAATGGATAACAGGTAATGCATCTGAACTTGAACTTGACGCGCTGGACAGGATGAACTTATTTTTACATGCTTTCCGTCTTGTTTCAATACACACAAAATCTGAGATTTACTTTCCTGCTCGAGGTCAGTATACATGTACAAACTGTCAAACACATGTCACAGGGATGAAGTAATAACTTATTTTTTCCTCTTCCAAAGTGCACCGTGCGTTATTCTGTTCCGTTCTTGTTAACAGAGTGGCACTTGGTGACATTTAGTTTAACCCATGAGTTATTTTTGGAGTTGGGAATTTCACCAGAAGGGAGAGTTTAAATTTTAACCAACCGTAAGGATTTTTAGAATAAAAAGTATGTAAGATGATGAATGGTTGGGTAATTTTACTAATCTGCATGTTCTACGTAATTAATCCAGCGCGCGCTAAAAAGGTCATTCTCTGTTGTGCTGTCGCCATATTGGCACCGTAAATTGTTGTTTCAATGAAAGACAAGTTTATTCTACATTATCTTTCAAGGATGATGAAAGGATAAATTACCAGGTATGTTTTCCATCTGTACTCGTGTTGATATGTTGCTAGCCGTCTGTTTTTATACTTTTATTTGGATTTATGCAACTGAGGTCTGTCATGTACTTTTCATACATGATGTAAACAAATACATGTATTTACACACTGAGTCCGCTGTTTGGTAAAGCTGCCTAATTAATAAATGCATATTGGCTTCAGTGCGACAGTGATGACCAAAAAGGTAGATTGTTAATGTTTCTAGCGCTAGATAGTAACATGCAAATGGTTTTTAAGTACTTTAAAGTTTCAAAGTAATTTTATGTACATCGTGTACATTCTATAAATAGGTGTGTCCTAAGATAAATATAGACACGTTATTTTCCCAGTGTTATAAATAGATACCATCTGTTGCAGTGCATACGGCGTGTCAAATGACTGTATGAATTGTCTGTTTTTGTCTGTCTTGTATGTTTTGTTTGACTTTACTGTTTCCATGTTTGTTTTAATTGTAGGACACCCTTTTTCTAAATAAATGAAAGAATCATCTATGGTCGTAGAGTCTATATGTATTTAAGAGAACTCATCCAGTGCGACACACATTTGAACCGGCACATAAGAAAAGGGTACTTATCACATTGGCGACCAGCAAAGGCTCTCTGGCGAGACTGCGCATAAGCGCAGTCTCGCCAGAGCCTTTGCTGTTCGCAGACGTGTAGTAGAGATATTGAGCAAGCTTCAGGTAAAACACGCGTGTCTGTAGCCTAAAATTATAAATAAGTCGTTTTAAATAAAACATTAAATAAAAAAAATTGGAGCCTGGCAATATTTCAGTTCAGCAGGATCAGTACTACATGGTGTTTGAGCATTTTTATGAGGTGTAATAATCTGATTTACAAGGCGCTATTACCTCATTAAAGATATTAATTAACCCCACCCGCCAGTCAACGCATGTCGGAAACACACCAGTTAAGGAATTCAGACCTTGATCAATTGAGCTATGTGCATCCAATCCGCACAAAATGATCTGAGAGTTCTGCTGTCTTAATGCTCAACACAAAGAGTCCTTATGCAATAATAAAGATAAATAATAATAATAATAATAATAATAATAATATAGAGGACTGCACATGCGCATGTAGGAACCACAAACCGAAAACCATAAGGTCCCTTGTTTAGTGAACTGGCTCATGTATGCTTCCTTTAAGACATCCGGGCCCAGTTGTTCAAAGCGTCGTTAGCTTAATAAGCTCGTTAAGGATCATTTCGTTGACTGTTTTAGCGGATTCAATATACAATATTCTGATATTTTTTGCTGAAAAAAATGTGAGTAGCTTTTGCACTGCAAAAGCTACTCACATTTGTTCAGGAAAAAATTTCAGTGTATTTGCGTATCACTCGATGTAAATTTTAACGAATCGTTAACTAACGATGTCGTTAGCTGTGAACAACTGGGCGCAGGATGGTAAACCAGTGACCAGAGTGTCTGGTAAATACAGTAGATTCCTTTCTGTATGCCATAATATGTGAATAACATCCACACAATATTGACTGTTAATAGGCCTGCTCCTCTGTTGCAGATCTTCTTTGTTTCTGCGTCGGTGGTTTCATGTGGGGTGTTTGTTTTGTCCTAATTAGTTCCTCATGTAGCCTTGTTTTTGGTGCCTCGGGAAGGCTGTACTTCGTTATCGTAGCATTTCCTGGGTACTTTCACTTCTTCACTTATAGTTTTATCTTAGTGTCACGTCCCTGTTTTATCTTGAATATATTTTTACATGTACATAGTATAAAAAGAAGTTTGTATCGCTTTTTATTAACCAGGTTAGATTAATGCATTTGTAACTGGAGCGCTGATTATGATGACAGTTTTACTTTTTAAGCAAGTAGGTACACTTCAGCTTTCAAGTTACGGTATTACGGTAATCATGAGATAGTTATGCTGAGGGTGTATTTGATTATTTACGTGTATATACTTGAACGGTTACCAGAACACTATATATTCCGAGTGAACCTAGGTTCGGTGATCAATATCTTCACTGTTCTGGGATTGATTTTCGTCTCAAGGCTATCTTTTGAAAGGGGAGACAATTTTCTGTCGTAATTTTGCAGTTTTGTAGCGTTCCGAGAGAAAAATGTTTTTTACTTCATAGCTTTAGCAGTTGCTGTGTGAAACTTTGCACCGTTCGGACAATCGAACAGGTTATTTTAAATCTTGACTATCACGGAATTCTTGTGAATATTATTTTTAGATCTTGAATTTCACGGATTTCTTGTGGACACAATGTTTCAAAACGTGCCACATTACTTTAAAAGTTCCCTGGTTGAATAGAACGATACACACTACAAAATTTATTTCATCGAAAACTGATCCTTGTCTTCCTATTTCTAATATTTATGTTGTGCTGTATCTGGGGAATCTGACCATGGTAAGTCAATAATTTATTTAATTTTATTCTTGCAATATTCTTGCTCGTCTTTACCGCAGCTAAAATTCGAGTAGGTAAATTTATGGCTTTGCTACGTTGCGATTTTATGTTGCGATTTTATGTATCATTCGTACTTACAAACCCGGCATGATAAGTAGATAGACCCTGATCAGATGTGTATACTTTGGTTATATGTGTAGACCCTGATCAGACGAATAAGCCGTGTCGGGTGTGTAAACTATAAATCGAATAGGTAGGTTAAGTTTGATCGATTCTATGGATCCTGGTCAGTCTGGTGATCCTGGTCAGTCTGGTGAGTCTGATAGGTTTTGTAGACCCTGATCAGAATGCAATCATTAATATTCTTATTTGCATAAGATAATGGATCGGCGCAATGATAGCACTACCGTACTTTGATATTACATATTCTCATCTGACATGTACATACCAGACATATACGCTTAAATGTATGGCACAGTTAGGCGTTATGTCGTTATGTTAACCGCACACACCGTACATATACGCGTAAACGTACGCTACCGTTAGGCGTTATGTTAACTGCATACACATTCAGTAGTTAGCGCGATTTACACAAATGACACATACTATATTCACCTTGAACACATATACAGAGGTCCTTTTATTTTAATCACAAGTCTGTTTACTAGAATATTTTACGGTAAAATGGCTCGAGCAGCAAGGAGTCATGTTTGAGGCTATGACGATGGCATGTTGATATAGTACCCAATGATTACGTGGGGACGATGTGTGATCGTGTAATCATTGTGGTATAATGGCAGTTATAATTTATTTTAGCCTTTAGCATTCTAAAGGGATTCTTACAGTGGAAGGCGCATGGGTTCTTCCTGTAAGAATGTGTAATCGTCGAGATGCCATTCCTCCGATTAATATGATTGTCAGATATATTCTGACTGTGTGTCTGCCTGTGTTGGATTTTATTTTAATCACAAGTCTGTTTACTAGAATATTTTACGGTAAAATGGCTCAAGCAGCAAGGAGTCATGTTTGAGGCTATGACGATGGCATGTTGATATTGTACCCAATGATTACGTGGGGACGATGTGCGATCGTGTAATCATTGTTGTATAATAGCAGTTATAATTTATTTTAGCCTTTAGCGTTCTAAAGAGATTCTTACAGTGGAAGGCGCGTGGGTTCTTCCTGTAAGAATGTGTAATCGTCGAGATGCCATTCCTCCGATTAATATGATTGTCAGATATATTCTGACTGTGTGTCTGCCTGTGTTGGATTTTTGTACAATATTATGTCATTAACAGCGTCCATGTGGTTTTAGGATCTGATTTTGCTATATAATAATTAATTGCAACGGACTTGTCGTATTTATAACATTTGGCGTACACACTCTGTATATCTAGTGGAAATTAATAACTTAAAGGCAATATCTTGTCATGTTTGATATCGAGAGTTCTAGGACATGATACTTATTTTCAGGTCCCGTATCCGTATATGTATCTGTTTCTCCACTGTTATCGTCACTATGATTGACCATCAAATGTTTTCCGGCAAGTTTTGTTCACAAAGTTCTATAGAAACAAGTGTTAGTGATAACCGGAAATATCACGGAGGATACATTCGTGGACTTTTATCTTAAGATATGTATTTACTTCAAATTCATAGTATATTTAATTATGGAAATATAATTAAATAAACAGTATTTTCAGATTATGAAGTTAACAGTACATGTGGCTTATGGAAGCTTCGGAACATGGAAATTGGAACATGGAAATTTGAACTTTAATTATAGTTTTTTTACTTTTTAAATACATGCTTGTTTTTATTTTACAAAGTGTTGTGTTTATCCTCTGATTGCTTGTGATTGCGTCTACTCCATCGTCACCGGCCCAACGCTCGTCCGTTCACGTGACAATGGTGTCAGAAGTGGGATTACGGTGACTTTGGACACGTTATTCTAGCAAACAGAGGATCAGATGTATTGTGTTTTTTGTTGTTTTTTTTAGATAAATACATTTTATTGTTTATGTTTTGTATGTAGTTATGTGTAGTTATATGGAATTAGTTAGTCTGTCAAATCATGTATATTCCAGAAGGTAATGACAAGCGGGACCATGGTCAATCATGTTGTGTAGTGTGTCCCACGGTGAGATAAACGGATACAGCACAGCAGGCGTGAAGGAAAGGATAAGGTCAGAAAAGCTTTTTGTTTGTTTTCCAGTGGTCACTTTTTATCTGACCGTGAATGCCCTTTATATTGTGGATAAGCTAACGCGCAGGGTTGTGCATGTTCCATTCATAACTCGGAGAGGTCAGTTATTAACATAGTTAATGAGTAATTTTATGTGGATATGTTATGATATAGGCAACGAGGAGTGATATATGGGTTTATTTGGTATTATGGATGCCGTTGGCCTATGATCATTTTGAGCATTGTTATTGTCCTCTTCTAGAGTTAGTGGATATTGTATTCATATTAGTGGAATGCTTTATTTCGTGTTAGACTTCAGTGTAAACTACGAGTTAATTTTATGTTTAGGGCATTTAATTAATAGTGATTTTCTGAGACTTATCCTATGAAACTTGTGCTTAATTGAAACAAACTTCTTGCTATTGTTTCACTGGGACTTAGAGAAATGGAGACCATAGAAAATTTAAAAGCTCAAGAGGAGGCTTTAGGGTACGAAGGCGATGCACTTCGAGCTTTTATTAAGGATCAACAAGATAGGTTACGCGACGAGAGAAAGGCACAGCGTGAGGCGCAAGCACGCGAACGTGAACTCGCGGAGGCAAACGAAAGCACGCGAACGTGAACTCGCGGAGGCTAAGGAAGCACGCGAGCGTGAATTAGCAGAAGCGGCAGCAGCGCGTGAATTAAAAGAGCGCGAACTCGTGGCAGCGCGTGAATTAAAAGAACGCGAACTCGCGGAGGCTAAGGCCGAGGCTAAGGCAGCACATGAACGCGAGATACAAAGAATGCAATTACAACAAGACATTGAGCAAAAGAAACATATATTTGAAATGGAAAGGTTAGCCGCAGATCAAAATATAAAGCCGGCAGTGCAGCATAAGGAAGATAAATCTTATGTCACTGCTAAGACCCCAAAAATACCAGCATTTGATGAAGGTAAAGATGAAATGGATTCTTATTTGCTTAGATTTGAAAGGTATGCTACAGCTCAAAAATGGAAGAAAGAGGATTGGGTTACTAATTTGAGCGCACTTCTCAAAGGTAAGGCACTTGATGTATATGCATTAATGCCTGTAGAAGAGGCATTAAATTATATGTTGAAGGCAGCTTTACTCAAAAGATATGAGTTAACTGAAGAAGGATTTAAGAGAAGGTATAAGAAGTGTAGGCCAGATTCAGGTGAAACTTTTCAGCAATTCACCAGCCGTATGAAAAGTTATTTTACAAGGTGGGTAGATATGTCTGGTATTAATAAGACTTATGATGGATTAGCAGATTTAATACTTAGAGATCAGCTTGTATTTATTTGTAATAGAGACCTTGAACTTTTCCTTAGAGAAAGGGAACCCAAGTCACTTGAACACGCTAGTAAATTAGCAGATTAGTACAAAGAAGCCAGATATACTGATATTAATTTGACATTTAAGATCAATGAAAGGCCAAGATCTAGGTCAAGGTCGAGATCACTTTCACCTTCTGTTCGAAGGTATAATCAAGGCCCACAACCTTTTAGAGGATCATGTTTTATTTGTGGTGATAAAAAACACATAGCTAGATTTTGTCCTGATAGAGCAAAAGGTAATATGAAGATAGCTGCAACACGAACATATGGTAGAGGTAGAAGTAGATCCCCTCGAAACATGTGCGTTTTCAGGATCAGAGACAAGGACAGGAACTGAGCGATGAAGGGAAATCGGATGACAACCAGGTATGTGGAGCGTGTTTTATTCATACTTATACAGTTAGTTATGTTCAAGCAAGCAATGATGGCACTAAGGTCTGTCCAGGGATGGAAGATTCATTGAAGGTGAGTACTACAGCTCAACCTTCACCCATTTGTAATGATATGAAGACCGTACAGGGTATAATGGGGAACGAAATGGTTAGTATCTTACGCCACACTGGGTGTACTGGGGTGATTGTCAAACAATCATTAGTTTCCTCAGAGAATTTGACCGGAAAGATGCATTCATGCATGATGGTAGATAGGACTACATTACAGCTTCCTGAAGCTAAGGTATCATTAGACACTCCTTATTTTAAAGGAGACACACTTGCCCTTTGTATGGAGAACCCTTTGGTTGATGTTATTATAAGTAATATTCCAGGGGCGAGGGATGCTCATGACCCGAATATGAATTGGGTGCCAGCTTTAGCAGTACAAACCCGGTCCCAAGCCAAACTACCTAAAACAAACCAAAACATCACTCAAAACCCCCAATATTATCGATAGGGATATTTCACCTCAACAAATTAAGGAAGCTCAAGTCAATGATCCTACTCTGGCAAGAATTCGAAAAGCTTGCGACGAATCAGAAGTTAAAGGTAATGCTAAGTTTTTTCGCAAGAATGACTTGATATACAGACAGTTCAGTTCACCTAATGTGGAATTTGGTAAGATTTTTATTCAACTTGTAGTTCCACAGCAATATCGCAAGATGGTAATGAAATTAGCCCATGAGTCAATCCTGTCTGGACATGTTGCAGTGAAGCGGACTATTCAAAAGGTACTATCAGAATTCTTTTGGCCAGGGATAGCAAGTGATATAAAGAGATTTTGTCAGTCTTGTGACATATGTCAGCGTACTATAGCCAAAGGTAGGAATACAAGAGCGCCCTTAGGCAGTATGCCAGTTATAGATACCCCATTTCAAAGAGTAGCAATTGACTTGGTTGGTCCACTTGAACCTAGTACTGAGAATAGGAATAAGTATATTTTGACGTTAGTTGATTATGCAACTAGGTATCCAGAAGCAGTAGCTCTGTCTTCGATTGAGACCGAAGCAGTTGCAGAAGCTTTAGTTAGTATATTCAGTAGAGTCAGAGTACCGAAATAAATCTTAACTGACATGGGGAGTCAATTCACGTCAGCATTGATGAAAGAGGTAAGTAGACTTTTGTCATTCAAACAGTTAGTTACGTCCCCTTATCATCCCATCTGTAATGGCTTAGTAGAGCGCTTTAACGGTACATTAAAGAAAATGTTGACTAGAATGTGCGCAGAACGTCCGAAAGACTGGGACAAGTATATAGATCCATTATTATTTGCATACAGAGAAGTTCCACAGGAAAGTCTGGGGTTTTCTCCGTTTGAATTAATATATGGATGGCCTGTGCGTGGACCTATGCAAGTTTTAAGAGAATTGTGGACGAAGGATATCGAGGATCCTCGGGTACGTACTACTTACCAGTATGTTTTAGATTTGAGGGAAAGATTAGAGTCAACGGTAAGTTTAGCACAGCAAAACTTGCAGAATATGTCAAAGAAGTATAAAAAATACTACAATCCGAAGTCGAGGCGCCGACATTTAAAAGTAGGTAGCAAAGTTCTCGTACTTCTCCCGACTAAGACAAATAAGTTGTTGATGAGTTGGAAAGGCCCGTACAATCGGAAGTCGAGGCGCCGACATTTAAAAGTAGGTAGCAAAGTTCTCGTACTTCTCCCGACTAAGACAAATAAGTTGTTGATGAGTTGGAAAGGCCCGTACAATCGGAAGTCGAGGCGCCGACATTTAAAAGTAGGTAGCAAAGTTCTCGTACTTCTCCCGACTAAGACAAATAAGTTGTTGATGAGTTGGAACGGCCCGTACGAAGTAGTGGAGAAATTAAGTGTCTTAGATTATAGAATTAAAATGGGTAAGAAAGTAAAAACTTTCCATATCAATATGCTTAGGCAATACATTGAGAAAGAGGATGATCAACAGACTACAGAGGTTCAGGTATGTTCTATTGCAGTATTAGACTGTACTTCGGAAGATACCGAAGATAATATAGAAGGATTAGTGGAATCACCATCAATTTGTGACAATGAGTCAGTTGAACTGTTAAACATTAATCCAGACTTGACAAAAGAGGAACAAAGTCAGGTAAGACAACTTGTAACAAATTTTGCCAGTACATTTACAGGAATACCCGGCTGTACCGTTCTGTTGGAACATGACATTAAGTTGACAACAGATACGCCGGTAAGAGTTAAGCAATATCCACTTCCTTTTAATATGATGGAAGCAGCAAAGGATGAGGTAAGAGATATGATCAATTTAGACATTGTAGAACCATCAGAAAGTCCTTACTGTTCCCCTGTTCTTATAGTCAAAAAGAAAGACAATACGAATAGATTTTGCATAGATTTTCGTACACTTAATAAGATTACGGTTTTCGATGCAGAACCGATGCCAAATATGGAGGAAATATTTACGAAAATAGCAGGTCATATCCAAGCTTGACCTTACCAAAGGTTATTGGCAGATACCTTTAACTAAGAATGCTAAGCAATACACAGCTTTTCAAACACCATTAGAACTGTTACAATTTAAAGTTCTACCTTTCGGTTTAGTAACAGCTCAAGCTTCCTGTAGTAAACTGATGAGGAAACTGCTGAAAGGTATGTCTAATATAGACAATTTTGTTGATGATATCATCATATTCACATCTACTTGGGAACATCATATGCAAGTATTCGAAGAATTATTGAAGTGACTAAGAGACACCAATTTGACTGTGAAACCAAATAAATGTTTCATTGGTTTTCAAAATTTAAAATGTCTTGGTCATTTGGTTGGTGGTACACTTATTAGGCCTTGCCCTGATAAGATTTTAACAATTGAAAAAGCAGAAAGACCTGTTACCAAGAAACAAGTACGTTCATTCTAGGGACTTGTAGGATTTTATAGATCTTTTATTCCTAATTTTTCTCACATTGCCGCACCTTTGACGGAACTTACAAAGAAAGGTGAGTCCAATAAAGTAAATTGGGATGAACCACAACAGAGAGCATTTGATTCATTGAAGAAGGCGTTGACAGTTCAGCCTATTCTTAAAATGGCCGATCTGTCAAAACCATTTACTTTACAAGTAGATGCCTCTAATGAGGGATTAGGAGCTGTCCTTGTGCAAGACGAAGAAGGTAAGAAACATCCTATTGCATATGCAAGTAGGAAACTGAAACCTAGTGAAAAATCATATGCAGTAATAGAGAAAGATTGTCTTGCACTAGTATGGGCAGTGCAAAAGTTCCATAGATATTTGTATGGCACAGTATTTACGGTAGAAACCGATCACCAGCCATTAAGCTATTTAAATAAAGCAAAGCTTACCAATTCCAGACTGATGCGATGGGCTTTGGCATTACAGCCATATAGATTTCATATAGTGGCAATACGTGGTGCAGAAAATGTGGGCGCAGATTATTTAAGCCGTGTATGACGTAATATATTCGGCGATATAAAGTGACGTAATACTCTAGTGCTACGCACTTCTGTAAGAGGGGAGATATGTCACGTCCCTGTTTTAACTTGAATATATTTTACATGTACATAGTATAAAAAGAAGTTTGTATCGATTTTTTATTAACCAGGTTAGATTAATGCATTTGTAACTGGAGCGCTGATTATGATGACAGTTTTACTTTTTAAGCAAGTAGGTACACTTCAGCTTTCAAGTTACGGTATTACGGTAATCACGAGATAGTTATGCTGAGGGTGTATTTGATTATTTACGTCTATATACTTGAGCGGTTACCATAACACTATATATTCCGAGTGAACCTAGGTTCGGTGATCAATATCTTCACTGTTCTGGGATTGATTTTCGTCTCAATGCTATCTTTTGAAAGGGGAGACAATTTTCTGTCGTAATTTTGCAGTTTTGTAGCGTTCCGAGAGAAAAATGTTTTTTACTTCATAGTTTTAGCAGTTGCTGTGTGAAACTTTGCACCGTTCGGACAATCGAACAGGTTATTTTAAATCTTGACTATCACGGTATTATTGTGAATATTTATTTTTAGATCTTGAATTTCACGGATTTCTTGTGGACACAATGTTTCAAAACGTGCCACATTACTATAAAAGTTCCCTGGTTGAATAGAACGATACACACTACAAAATTTATTTCATCGAAAACTGATCCTTGTCTTCCTATTTCTAATATTTATGTTGTGCTGTATTTGGGGAATCTGACCATGGTAAGTCAATAATTTATTTAATTTTATTCTTGCAATATTCTTGCTCGTCTTTACCGCAGCTAAAATTCGAGTAGGTAAATTTATTGCTTTGCTACGTTGCGATTTTATGTTGCGATTTTATGTATCATTCGTACTTACAAACCCGGCATGATAAGTAGATAGACCCTGATCAGATGTGTATACTTTGGTTATATGTGTAGACCCTGATCAGACGAATAAGCCGTGTCGGGTGTGTAAACTATAAACCGAATAAGGAGGTTAAGTTTGATCGATTCTATGGATCCTGGTCAGTCTGGTGAGTCTGATAGGTTCTGTAGACCCTGATCAGAATGCAATCATTAATATTCTTATTTGCATAAGATAATGGATCGGCGCAATGATAGCACTACCGTACTTTGATATTACATATTCTCATCTGACATGTACATACCAGACATATACGCTTAAATGTATGGCACAGTTAGGCGTTATGTCGTTATGTTAACCGCACACACCGTACATATACGCGTAAACGTACGCTACCGTTAGGCGTTATGTTAATTGCATACACATTCAGTAGTTAGCGCGATTTACACAAATGACACATACTTTATTCGCCTTGAACACATATACAGAGGTCCTTTTATTTTAATCACAAGTCTGTTTACTAGAATATTTTACGGTGATATGGCTCAAGCAGCAAGGAGTCATGTTTGAGGCTATGACGATGGCATGTTGATATTGTACCCAATGATTACGTGGGGACGATGTGTGATCGTGAAATCATTGTGGTATAATGGCAGTTATAATTTATTTTAGCCTTTAGCGTTCTAAATGGATTCTTACAGTGGAAGGCGCATGGGTTCTTCCTGTAAGATTGTGTAATCGTCGAGATGCCATTCCTCCGATTAATATGATTGTCAGATATATTCTGACTGTGTGTCTGCCTGTGTTGGATTTTTGTACAATATTATATGTCATTAACAGCGTTCATGTGGTTTTAGGATCTGATTTTGCTATATAATAATCAATTGCAACGGACTTGTTGTATTTATAACATTTGGCGTACACACTCTGTATATCTAGTGGAAATTAATAAGGCAATATCTTGTCATGTTTGATATCGGGAGTTCTAGGACATGATACTTATTTTCAGGTCCCGTATCCGTATATGTATCTGTTTCACCACTGTTATCGTCACTATGATTGACCATCAAATGTTTTCCGGCAAGTTTTATTCAAAGTTCTATAGAAACAAGTGTTAGTGATAACCGGAAATATCATGGAGGATACATCCGTGGACTTTATCTTAAGATATGTATTTACTTCAAATTTATAGTATATTTAATTATGGAAATATAATTAAATAAACAGTATTTTCAGATTATGAAGTTTAACAGTACCTGTGGATTATGGAAGCTTCGGAACATGGAAATTGGAACATGGAAATTTGAACTTTAATTATAGTTTTTTTACTTTTTTAAACACATGCTTGTTTTTATTTTAGAAAGTGTTGTGTTTATCCTCTGATTGCTTGTGATTGCGTCTACTCCATCGTCACCGGCCCAACGCTCGTCCGTTCACGTGACACTTAGTCTTTCTTGTATGTTGACATTTTTAATAATAATAATAATTATTATTATTATTATAATTATTATTATTATTATTATCTAATTAGTAATAATATTGCCTATAATAATAATAATAATAATAATAATAATAATAACAATAATAATAATAACTATTATTATTATGATTATTATTATTATTATCATCATTACTACTACTACTAATTATTATTATCATTATTATTATTATTATTATTATTATACCATATTATTATTGCATAAGGACTGTGTTGAGCATTAAGACAGGAGCAGATCACTTTATGTTGGCTTGGATGCACATAGATTGATCAAGGTCTGCAACCGTTAACTGGTGTATTTCCGACAGGCGTTGACTGGTGGATGGGGTTAATTAATGTCTTTAATTAGGTTATAGTACTTTGCTAATCAGATTATCATACCTGATAAAATGCCCAAACACCATGTGGTACTGAACCTGCTGAACTGAAATATTGGTAGGCAAGGATTTTTTTTATTTAATGTTTTTATTTAAAACCACGTATTTATAATTTTTAAATTTTCTCTCAGTTTGTATCAACTATGCCTATATGCAAACAGAGATGGCCCAGACTAACCTGTGCATTTACAAAATGTTGGCATGAGCATTTCATCTTCGCATACAGTTATTGCAACATTCCCTGCATGTGTTTTCAGGCATTTTTATTCCAAACCTAACTGTGCATTTGCACATAGTAATCACTGTGTTTTTCGAAGTCCAGTTTAATAGAAGATAGCAACACGAGCTTTAAAATGCTTTCAGGATATAAAAAGAACCATAGTTCTAAATATTACAATAAAAATAATACTTGGACAGAAAATCATTTGAATAAAAAATACCAAAAGCCACGATGTGTTATGGGTATGGTTGTTCGCAAAACAACAACAACAAACAAAAGACAAAAAGCGAACAAAAACGTGCATATATACAGTCTGATCAGGGCACATGGCATATGTAACAAATCCATATGTACGTACTCTGAGCTGAGCCTCTTTGTTCAGTTTTCTTGACAAGTTATTCCTCATCACGAAAACATGCCTATATAATATTGACCCCCTTAAACCCCACTTTTATATAGTAAAACTGGGGTTTACAGGGGTATACATTATTTCCTTATTTCTGCCCAAAAACATAGATTATGGGTACACGTTAGAACCGCCTCGCCGAGGCGGTTCTAACGAGTATCCACAATCTATGCTTTGACCACAAGTATGAGAAATATCCAAATTTTTATCTGAAAATTTTCATTTTTTGGTGGTTAAAATGTTCAGTATATTTGAATAGGCATGTTTTCGTAATGTCCCGGTAAAAAAATCGGGACACAGGTCGCCTCAGATCATTCTGTGCATCCGTATAGTCTAATAAGTCATCGCAGAGCACAGTGTGGCCAGCCAAGAATCCAAAGGATCCAGCGTTTTCTAGTCACAGAGAGATATTCATATCGAGTTGTTCCAATTTAAAGATAAGTATGGAGGATCTTACGTGTGTGGTCATTTAATATGAAATTTATGAATCGAGTTTGGGTAATTTCGGTATTTGCGAGCCTTGGCGAGCAAAATACCAAAATTACCCAACGAGTTTCATAAATTTCTTATTAAATGACCACGAAGGTAAGATTCTGTTTATCACATGGCCCTTCCGATGACATAAAAGCACAAAATATATTTTCAAAGATAACGGCTTTCCATACCTAAGCGGAACAATTCACTACCAAGGATTCAATAGACTTACACAACAAAAATAGTTCGCATATGATTTGATAAGTACCGAAACTAGAAACAAGATAAATATGCCATTTATTACTTCGTTAAACTGTAGGAAAATAATGGTGATTTTTATTTGAGCTAATAAATATTTCATTTGAATAAATCAATTCAGAACTAAATATTCCACTGAACAACGTCATTCGGGCGTTAAACTGTAGGAAAATAATGGTGATTTTTATTTGAGCTAATAAATATTTCATTTGAATAAATCAATTCAGAACTAAATATTCCACTGAACAACGTCATTCGGTAAGTCAATACGTCACTGAGAATCAGTAAGGAAATCCCCACAGTCACTGACCTAGATCAACACAGTTTATACGGTGGTTGACAATTAAATGACAGATTTCAAGACTATAAAACATTTTAACTGCCGTTTGGAATTTAATTTGACACATTTATTGACTGTCTGAGTCATGTCATCCTCCAATGCTTTTTCGCAGGAGGTGATTTTTTTTCTTTCATTGACGGTTTGACGATATCGATGTTGAAAATGCCTCCAAATATGTTGCCGGAAAACGTCGAATTTTAACCACCATGAATACTTCTGGTAGATATAGCCGTGTTATTCACATTGTGATTGTTTTGTGTCTTCCCCTTCCATCGGTCTGACATTTATCGTTCATCTCAAAATCATCTCAAAATTGAAGACAGGGTGTATTCCAAATGTGAAAGTTGTATCGGCGAACGCGGACACCGTCTTGGTTGCTATCAATAAGCGAAGTAATACGAATATTAATGAGAGTAATTAGGCTAACCAATGGGAAGCCTTGCAGGTATTATAACACGTCAGGTTATATGATATTTATGACATGACTTATTTCACTGAATAACTTGACCATGCGATAAATCTAAGTATTGTACTGATCTGAGTCGTCGCTGGGTACACAAGCAGTCTCATAGGAAATATTTTGCTCTGCCCAACTACTTAGGGTAAATATATTAAATACAGTCGACTCTCGTTATCTTGACATCGCTTATCTCGAATAACCGCTTATATCGAAGTGAAAAGCTGGACCCTGTTTTAACACGGAAATCTAATATCAGGTAACAAAAGTGGAAAAGACCGAGTAGCAATTTCTCCTCTTTTCCACAATATTTTCATCTGGAAATCTTCTATGTTGCGGTACCGATATCTTGAAGTATTTCGCAGAGTCACTTGGATTTCGAGGTAACGAGAGTCGACTGTACATCGTTTTACTCTCCTTTCAACATCTTTCGGAAAGCGTTTTCTGCTTGACACCGGTTACACAGAAGTTTTGCAAACTCTTAGCAGGAATCAATGGAAAACCATTTGTTGTACTACCTATGCACGCAATATTTTATTCATTCATTTTGAAAAAAAAAATCGAATATTTTCGTTTTCCCCATAGCAAAACTATCTGCAAATTATGCAAAAAATGATAGGATAGGTAGCTTGGCTACAGATTTTCAACAAGTTCCACTTGTTTAAAATCTCTGAATTTTCACAATATTGTTTTGGTACATCAGTAACTGAAAAATTTGTGAAGAAAATGTGGAAATACCATGACCGACGTCAAACTTGTCCCATTTTTTCCGACGACAAGTAAGAAATTTCAATTTTCTTGTTCGGGGACAAGGACCTCATACCTCTAACTAGGAAGAGTATCCAGATTAGGAGATATATCTTATTTCTCAAAGAATACATATGTTGTGGTAACTCATTAGAAGCATCTTTAGCTTCTAATGAGTAACCAGTGAATGTTTTCTTCGAGGAATTAGAAAAATGACAATTTTCGTGCAAGTAAATCTTGGTTGGACAAGTGGACTTTGACCATTTACTTGTCTGTGGACGAGCAATAAAATTTGATAATTCCACAATGTTGGACTTTAGGCAAGTTTTGTTATTGCCTTATGTTAAGCATTGTCAAAATCCTCGTCAATTATATGGTCCTCCAAAGTATCTACTCTATTACAAGTGTAGGGACATATTTTTCTGCGAACAGTTCTGTCACAAACACAAAATAGTACGAAGTTACAAAAAGCCTGTGCGGGATCGCCAAGCGCTTGCAATCGTAACAAAACCTCCATATAAGTCTTGGAACTTTGCGGGTGTTGTATAACATACAACAAAAATCTAATAGTTCCCCAAAGACGCACAAGATACAATAGCAGCCACACCAGAAGAAAATTTTGGTCTTCATCTCGTAAGCTGATGTGGATTTGGTGGAATCTTACTCTCCTATAGCGAATCCACTGAAATCAAGTTAGAGAGGAGTTTTTTAATAAGAATTGAAAAATTTGAGCCGTAACGTCAGAAAGCGATTACGAAAACACGCCTATTCAAATATACTGAAAATTTTACCACCAAAAAATGAAAATATTCAGGTAAAAATTCTTAGGTTTTTTTCATATTTCTGCTCAAAACATAGATTGTGGGTACTCGTTAGAACCGCCTCGACGAGGCTGTCCTAACGAGTACCAACAATCTATGCCTTTGAGCCGGAAATAAGAAAAATAATTTATACCCCTGTAAACCCAAGTTTTACTATATAAAAGTGGGGATTAAGGGGGTCAATATTATATAAGCGTGTTTTTGTTATGGTTGCTTCGGACAGGTGTGCCATTGTATCTTCACTGGACACAATTAGCCAACGAATACCCTGATCAGACTGCTCGGTAGAACAAACTGATTTGAGTATTCTTTGGGCGCACATGTCAGAAGGTACGTTTTCTCACGCTATGACTCATTTCACTAACATAAAACAGTTGCAGTATTAATGAGACACACACACACACACGCACAGACAGAGACAGAGATAGACAGACAGACAGAGAGAAAGAGAGAGACAGACAGAGAGAGGCAAGCAGACAGACAGAGAGAGAGGTAGACAGACAAACAGACAGAGAGAGAGAGACAGACAGACAGAGAGAGGTAGACAGACAGACATACAGAGAGAGAGAGAGAGACAGAGAGAGAGAGAGAGAGAGAGAGAGAGAGAGAGAGAGAGAGAGAGAGAGAGAGAGAGAGAGAGAGTTATGGAATATTATTTTCTTGTATCACTAAATGTTAGCAAGCCATTTTGATGCGTTTGTATGGCAGAGATAACGCAATATACTGAAAAGATTTTTGTCCAAATTATTTTTTAATCGTCTTGAAAGGGACAATCTGAATTACACGCTTTATTTGACAAGTTCTATTTGCATTGGTTTCCTGTGAAGCTGCATCAGAAGATGAAGGTGAGGTTTTGCGCGGGTAAATTTGGTTTAAGCCCCCATCCCCCCCCCACCCCCACCCCACCTCCCAGTGGTATTCCTACTGACCGTTGTAAGGCGTTCCTCTGATTCGGTTCTATGTGTGTCTATGGTTTCAAACGTGGCATTTGCTGGCGTATCTTCACATACAGTCGACTCTCGTTATCTCGAACTCCAAGGGACTCTATGAAACACTTCGAGATATCCGTAGTTCGACATATCAGATTTACGGAACTGAGGAAAAAACAATTAATCGAACAACCACCTTTAACAGAATGAATACGTAATTTGACTCCTAAGTTAAAGATACAGTAGACTCTCGTTATCTCGACCTCGCTTATCTCGAATAACCGCTTATCTCGAAGTGAAAATCTGGTCCCTGCTTAAAAATGAAAATCTAATAACAGGTAGCAAAATATTGTGGAAAAGAGGAGAAATTGCTCCAAAGGAGCAATTTCTCCTCTTTTCCACAATATTTTCAACATATGTCTAACTTCAAGAGTCCAATTGCATCTACATTTGTTAAATGCGGTTGTTGATTTATTTTTTCCTCAAGTCTGCAAATCTGATATGTCGAAGTACGGATATCTCGAAATATTTTTGAGAGTCCCTTGGAGTTCGAGATAACGAGAGTCGACTGTATATTGAAAATATTGTGGAAAAGAGGAGAAATCGCTCCTAAGGAGCAATTTCTCCTCTTTTTCACAATATTTTATTGACTGTTGGTAGACCTCTGTGTTAAAACAGGGACCAGATTATCACTTCGAGATAAGCGGTTATTCGAGATAAGCGAGTTCGAGATAACGAGAGTCGACTGTATTTTTGTTTGACCCGTAACAAAAAGAGAAGTCAAATTATACAGTGAACCCTCATTACAACGATAATATCTGTTCCCAAAGACGTTGCCATTTAAATGAATTTGTTGTTGTACAGAAAACATAATGAGCAGATTGATATGTTCTTATTTCCTCAAAGAACATATGTTTGGTTATTTGTTAGAATTGCCTCACTGAGGCGATTCTAACAAATATTCAAAACACATGTTTTTTCTTTTAAGTATTAAATACAATAATCTTGCATAATTTGTGACTAGATTTTACCTCTGAAGTGATGGTTTCATGACAGTCAAATTGTCATTATAACGAACTTTGTCGTTCTATCGAGTATCGGTATAATGAGGGTTTCCTACATGTTGTTTCATCTTGATAATATTTCTATTAGGTTGATACATCATACCAGTCATGCTTAGTCTATAAATTCAGAAAATTGTTGGTAAACGGGAAAATAAAATGTTTACTATAAAATGAGCTGCAACACCAGTTTGATCAGACTCTTCACTGGACGTACTTTGGACAGACAATAACATTACGAAAACACGCCTATATTCAAATAAAGAGAATTTTACCATCACAAAAAATAAAAACTTTCATATAAAAAATTCTGGTATTTTTCATATTTCTGTTCAAAACATAGATTGTGGGTACTCGTTAGAACCGCCTCGGTGAGGTGGTTCTAACGAGTACCCACAATCTATGTTTTTTTTAGCAAAATAAGACAAATAATGTATACCCCTGCAAACCCCAGTTTTACTATATAAAAGTGGGGTTTAAGGGGGTCAAAATTATATAGGCATGTTTTCGTGATGAAAACTTGCTTCATGCGGACAATGAAGACTCTGATCAGACTGCGCGGATGCGCAGTCTGATCAGAGTCTGCACTGGGCGCAAATATTGGAGGGTACGTTTTCTCATGTTGAGACTGAATTGTCATACCAGCTGAAGTTTCAGTAGAACATATAATGAAGTGGTGGTTAAGTAACAAGCAATTTCCCATCCTTTCCCCGTCAACCACATCCACAGTTCGGGTCTATCCGTGTCTGTAGTAGAAATCTTTATCCAGCACCAGGGCCCTGTGCCCCCTGTTCCTGTCTGATCTTCACCAATCATATGTCTAGACCAAGCCGCTCCGATAATGACTGCTAGAAACGGAAGCACAAAACATATGTACCAATCATATTTTGGCCTTATTTGTTCCTCATATCTCTTTCCTTTGGTACCTCGCGGGGGTGGAGGTGGGGGGGGGAGGTAAAGGGGGAGAGGGGGTGGCTCTGCTTCGTGATTGTAGCATTTCCTGGGTATGTTCACTTATATTTAGAAGAAATACACGACAGGTTACAGTTTCGTTTGCTTTGTCCCGGCTTAGAAACGGCCAAGGAAAAATGGCATTTGGCAGTCTCAACGGCTAGCGCTTGTAGGTGTCAGTCTCTGTGCGAAAACTAATCAAAATATTTCTAACGACTGACGAGATACGGCCATATTCATTAAATGACTACAGAGAAAAATTTTGGCCCTGGCTTTGCGCTGATCATAACGGAATGGGATTTGGCGATTCATTTGGCCAGATCATGTCAATAATTCAATACTCATACAAAGTTGTATCAAAATATCCCCTATGGTTGAAGACCAACGGCCATTTCCATATTTTTACATTTAAAATTGCATTTGGCATAATCCAGTTGGCTAGATCTTGTCGGTATCAATATGTGTGCAAAAATAATAAAAATTGTCCTAACGGTTCCAAAGGTATGAGTTTATTTACTAATTGACCGCAGCCACACGAACGGATAGACTCTCATATCGATTATAAGAGCTACTCTTAAAGTCCACCTTACGGTCAGTCGATTTATCTGCAGATCATTCAATATAGGGATCAAACATGGTTTTTCATGCATTAACATTCGCCAGGTCCCGAGGGAGGTGTTGAAAACCGAGGCCGGAGGCCGCGGTTTTCAACACCTCCCTAGGGACTTGGCGAATATTAATGCATTGAAAAACCATGTTCGATTGCTATTATTGCATAAAAACTGAAAACATTTGCTATATTTCGCGTTATTTCTTGTATTATTTTGTTTCGCCGTTTCACCGATGTCTCGCTAACGCAATTTCCACCGACTATGCTCGTTCTAGGCCCGGATAGTACACATCTCGTAACGGAAGCAAATCTGTGATCCGGGTACGATCATATTGAAAGTTGCGTAGCCGTGCATTAACAGCGTGTGAATTGCCTTGTTAATACTCGGCTTTTCGTCGGTTAATGCATGGCTTTTAATAACGTGCGACATTGCTTTTTATGCAATAATGCACAAACAGAACACATTTTAAAATAACGTGGCATGGGGAACGGTTCCTTAGAGCATATGCGTGCATCGAAGGTCAAGATCAGACTACGCATTTGCGCGGTCTGATCTTGGCCTTCGGTGCACGCATATGCGATAATGGCCATTTTATCATGTCACGTGACCTACCTGGTAGTCCCCAGCTTAAAACATTAAACACAACCAACCATCGGTTTGAGGCTAGTCGATCCTTTTTCGTCGTGACAGTGTCGAAGATATATACAGCTATTATTGACGTCAGAAAAAACGACACCAAGCTGGAATAAGTTGTAATTGTACTCTGTATCTTACAGATTTTCTCATCGTCACCGCTGTCATTGTTAATAATAATCCCAAAAGCTGACACTATGTATCCCAGAGCCGTCAAAAGGTCGGCTACCGTCAAACAAACCACCAGCTTGCGTGTGAAGTTTCGTATCTCTGGGAGGATAAAATAAGTGGCTATGATTACTGTGGCGCCGATAACTGACAACGAACAACTGATAACTGACATCAGGACAACGTCTTTGTCGTAAGTGGAATTCATCTTACAGTTGACGGAGTAAAAGTTGAATTGAGACTGACGACATGGAGGCAGTTCAGATACAATATCAACCCTGTTTGAAAAAAAAGAGCATCAATTTGAAATCTGTTGAAATTGTCCAGGGAATAGTTAAGGCTAAAATCAATGAAAAGTGTACAATATATATCAATGAATAGAGAAGACATATTAGTCTTAGTGTTATGCAAGCTGATTTGGGTTCTTGCTGTTCGCATAAGATATTAGGGCTTTATATTACATTCTAATGCACTTACAAACTGAACTCGACACCTGATTGGTCAATGTCAGAAGTTTCCGACAGTATATTTGGCGATAGACTGTAGCTCGCCGAGTCACATATTACTGTATTCCTACGCGGACAGCAACGCTTGTCGTCAATGTAAACAAAATGGCGGAGCTTGATATTGAGAAGCTATTGTTTTCCGATAGTGACGTCGATGCTACGCCCGGTGATTTTGAACTAAAGTTTGAAATAGACACAGAATCAACTTTCAGCGATTATGACCTTGTCGAGGCAATTGAATCGTTCGAGAATTCACAGAATCCATCAGATACTCACCTGGGCGACAACGAGACAGACGCCCAACAGACCGTAACTGAGGAAACTGCCCCCCCCCCCCTACAGTAAACACTGGCCCGCCTACGGCAAAAAGTAAAGACAGATTCCCAAATGTTACTACTGAGGAAATGGAAGGGATCATTGCAGGGGCAATCAGCTCTCCTACCAACAAAATGACAAGATGGGGAGTGCAGCAGTTTAAACGTATGAGCTTTTTCACAAAAAAATAAAAGGTACCACACAGCCCTCAAACATAATTTATCAATACATTAATATCATGCATATCTATATTAAATCTTTAACACAGATGCTATGCTTATATAAAGCATGAAGTTTGGCAAGCCTTGCATTGAAAAGTACATTTGCAGCACTGCTGAAAAGTGCATTTGCAGCACTGCAAAGTAGGTCATTTTTTTTTTTTTTTTTTTAACCCAGTGGTTTTCTTCAGATATTCCAGTTTTTGCCAACCTCTGAATAATGATCGCCTGAAAGTAAGTGAAATAATCTTGAAAGGGCCGTAAAACCAAAACCGATAAAAACGATATTTTGGAATCAAATCCTTGTAAAGTGTTTTTTGTCCACTTCTGATTAACTATCGGCTCAAAATAAGTGAAAAACTCCTGAAAGGGCCGTAAAACAAAAACCAATAAAAAGAAATTTTGGAATCAAATACTTGTAAGATAAAGCTGACATTGATATGATAACTGTATTCAAATATGTCATCTGGGAAGGTAAATCAGCAGTTTTACGGTTGCAAATTACTTTTATGGCTCCCCAACTCAAATTTGTCATTTCGGGAGGTAAATTGGCAGTTTTACAGTCCCCAAATTATGTTTTATGGCCCCGTGTCAAATTAGAATGCAGTCATCCCCATTCTAAGGCATTTAGTCACTTTTTCCATTGAAATAATGTACTATTCATACAAAAGGACTAGTACTGTGAGCTGCGTAAAACCAAATGCCAGCAAATGAGAAGCGACGTTATGTGATGATGTTGGATTTCCGACACTACATCACAGAATATACCGTCGCAAATTTTTTACTTCATTCAATAAGATGTCGCCTTGCATACAAAAGCGCATTAGGATTGTCACTTAGAGAATAAATCAATTCAAATTTGTCATTTGGGGAGGTAAATTGGCGGTTTTACGACTGGAAATTTCTTTTTAGGGCAACGCGTTAGCGGAGCCATAAAATGTAATTTCCGACTGTAAAACAGCCAATTTACCTCCCCAAATGACAAATTTGAATGCAGTTATCCCCATTTTAATGCATTTATTCATTATTTCTGTTGTAAAAAATGTACTATTTGCACAAAGCAACAAGTGCTTTGAGCTGCATAAAGGAAAAGCCTCATTATGAGAAAAATGTTCCAATTTTTTTTTTTTTTTTTTTTTTTTTTTTTGTTTTTTTGAATATACAGTCACAAGATATTAGCATTATCAAATCTTTCACAATGCATTAAAATTGGTTATTAGGCAAAAAAATTCTTGCTTCATGAAATGTCTCAAACATTTTTAAGGGTGGTAGGTAAATAGGCAATTCAATTTTCTTTTAACTTACTTTTTAAAAAGAGAAAAGACTAAAATCTGTAAATTCTTAAATATACCCTAAAAAAACATGAAAAATTGTCAGATGTCTTAAAAAGTTTGAGTAGGCCCCAAAAAGGTAGGGTCAATAGGGACTATGGAAGCAAGAATTTTCGTTTGCCTAACAGTGACAGGTCCAAGTTACCATCATAGCTGCAATAAGAAGGAGAAGCAAGGAAAATGAAGGGATTTTTTTTTTCACAATAGAAATTTATGTTGTGGGTGCTTGTTAGGATCGCCTCTGAAAGGCGATTCTAACAAATACACCTATCGAGCAAGAATCAATGAAAACTAGCCATTTATTATACTTGCTACTCCTCTTTATTTACTGAAACATGGAGAAAGTAGCCTCCTCCCTGTTCTAATACCTTTAATCTTTACTTAAAATATAAACGATAATTTTTAGGCCAATAAACTGCAGGTTTCAAACACAAGTCCACAAGTGTATGTAGATATCAATGTTATTTAGTAAATCACTGCCTATAGAACCAGTTTAAAGAAAGAGCACACCAGCTTTCTGTATTTCAATAAACTTTTTCTGGCTTGCTGAAGAAAATGTACAACTGTAGTGTGTAGCCATGAAAAGAGCCATGATAGCATTTGTTTTTCTATGTACATCATAGGATATTTCTGCCTTACTTTTTATATTTTTTCATTTATGTTTTTATTTGTAAAAATATGACCAAAATAATTTCATAAAAAAAAGGGGATAACTGTATGAAAATAAAAGTTTAATTTGGGGAGGTAAATCGGAAGTTTACGGCTATAATTAGGGGATAACTGTAATAAAAATTGTCATATGGGGAGGTAAATCTGAGGTTTTACAGTCAGGAATTCTCTTTTACCTTGACGTGCCAGCTGAGCCTTAAACTGGAATTTGCGGCTGTAAAACCGAAGATTTACCTCACCAAATGACAATTTTTAATACATTTATTCCCATGCTAATGCACTTATTCAGTTCTAGTGTTAAAAATTGTACTAATGTACTTGTCACTTTGAGCTTTGTAAAATCAAATGCCAGCCAGTGAAAAGTGACATTATGCAAAGACATCTATGACCAAAGGTATGCGCAGAAAATAACGTCGCAAATTATTGACAAGATTCCTGGCCCTAATACGGAATCTTGTACCAACGACGCTGCCTGTCCACCTGCCGCGGCTCCTGCAAGGTGTGCTAATCTTGATTTCTCTTCTAAAGGATTACATCTCTGTAATCTCAATGTTAGACATTTAGTGCCTAAAATTGATGAACTCCGTATTGTTATGGCTACGGAGGAGTGCCCTAACTTATTGGGATTATGCGAAACATTTTTGGATCCGTATGTGTCGGATGGCCAGGTGGCGTTGGATGGCTATAATTTTATACGAAAGGACAGAGTTGAAGTTCTAAACAAATATGGAGGCGGGCTTATCATGTATTTCAGAGAATCGTTAAATGTCAAACGCCGACCTGAAACAGAAATTTCTAACCTAGAAACAATTTGGGCAGAAATTACGTTGCCAAATGCTAAACCGTTTCTCGTGTGTAGTGTATATCGCCCACCCGATTCTCTCTCAAACTGGATAGATCTCTTTGAAGAAGAACTATCTGTTGCACAAGCTAGTGGTTTGGAAATTATTCTCATGGGTGATTTTAATATCGATTATATTTCATGTACAAACAGGAAATGGTTGAATCTGGTACAGCTCTTTGACCTTTCCCAGCTTGTTTCAGAGCCAACGCGCGTTACTCAAACATCGGCAACGATAATCGATCATGTTTATACAACAAACGTTGAAAATATTACTGAATGCTTTATCTCAGATTTTTCGATAAGCGATCACCTCCCTATATGCGTCACTCGAAAAATAAATTCAAGAGTTTCTAAATCGAGCCATATTACTACAAATTACCGTTGTTTTAAGCATTTTGATGAAATCATGTTTCTAAATGATCTCGAAAATGACCTTATTACATTTACCGCAAATCAGTCAACTGTAGATGAAGATTTTGCTGTATGGCATAATATTATAATGAAACATTTAAATAACCATGCGCCTATAAAAAACAAGCGAGTTAAATGCAAACGTTTACCAGACTGGTTCTCACCGGAAATCACGCATATGCAAAAGCGACGCGATAATGCCAAAAAAACTTAAACAGTGGACTGATTATAAAATGTATCGAAATAAGACCATCCAACTTATTCGTCAAGCCAAACGAAAATACTTTTCCGATTCCGTTAAAAATTCTAAAGATTCTAAAACAATTTGGAATCATCTGCGTGCAGTTAATAACAAAAAGAAAACAACGTTGAATAACCTCCCCAGAGAGTTAATTATGAATGGTGAAACAATAACCGATTCTGAGGATATTGCTGCTAAACTAAATGCATATTTCTCATCTATCGCTGACATTTTAAATGACCACACAGATCAAGTATCGACATTTGAAGATGACAAACTGAGTAATTTTGTCAACAGCAAAGTCCCTCATAACTCATTTTTTACTATTCCATTGATAACATGTGACCAAGTTTTATCATTTATCAATAAACTCGATTCTACTAAAGCTACAGGTATTGATGGCTTAGGACCACGAATAATCAAAATGGCAGCTAGTATATTATCTCCATCCATTACCACGCTGATAAACAAAAGTATATCGAATGGGTGTTTTCCTTCCTAAATGAAGCTGGCAAAAGTGTTCCCAATACACAAGGGTGGAGAAACAACTGATCCCTCCAACTACAGACCAATATCGATTTTACCGACCATTTCAAAAATCTTCGAAAAACATGTCAACCAACATTTAATAGGATACCTCAATAAGCACAAACTTATTCATGAAACTCAGTCTGGATTTAGACAAAAGCACAGTTGCCAAACAGCTTTGGTAAAACTTGTTGATCAGTGGCTTTCATGCATCGACAAAGGAGATATAGTAGGTACTCTTTTCGTAGATTTTCGTAAAGCCTTCGATCTCGTAGATCATTCTATACTCATCAACAAATTGTCTTTGTACAAATTCAGTCCACTATCCCTACGTTGGTTCCAGTCCTACTTATCGTCTCGTAAACAAGCAATAGCAAACGATGTCGGTCTGTCTAAATTCGCAAATGTATCGTCTGGTGTGCCTCAGGGATCGATCTTGGGCACTACACTATTTCTCCTATTTATTAATGACTTGCCGCTTTTTTTTAAAGCACTGTTTTGCAGATTTCTTTGCCGATGATGCAACTTTTCATACACATAGTAACAGCGTTGATGTTATTGAACATCATCTTCTAGCCGATTTCACAGAAGCGAAGCACTGGAGTAAGCGGCATAAATTGCCAATAAATTATAAAAAGACCACCTGCATGTCCATAGGTACAAGACAACAACTAGGCGACTCTCGTGAAATAGAGCTGAAATCAGACGATATTTGCATTCAGAACGTTTCTAAACAAAAGCTCCTAGGCGTTTATATTGATGAAAACCTAAATTGGTCTGCGCATATTGATTACCTGTGTTCAAATGTTTCATCTAAAATATCACTATTAAGGCAATTATCTGAATATGTACCGGTAGAAGTTCAAAAAGAGTTTTACCAAAGTTACATAATGCCCTTGATGGATTATGGTTCTGTTGTCTGGGGTTCGACGTCCCTGACAAATCTTGAAAGACTCCTAAAATTACAAAAGCGAGCTGCGAGAACAATTCTTAAGACAGACTTCCGAACACCATCTGCAGGCAAGTTCAAAGAGCTTGGATGGTTATCACTCGAAAGGAGGCTTAAATACAATAAAGCGGTATTAACATATAAGGCGCTGAATAATATGACACCAGCATACATTTCAAGCATGTTAAAGCCCGTCTCTCAAACTCATTGTTTAAACTTGCGCTCTAGTGTAAACGGGACCCTATATGTACCAAAATCACGTACAACGCTCTATAATGGAGCGTTTTCCTACTCAGCTCCTAAGCTGTGGAACTCACTACCTCAGCCAATCAGAAACTGTGATACATTAAATGCTTTTAAGAAAAGTCTTAAAACAGTGGTTTAGAAGGAATATAATTTATTCCGAAACATTTTCACTTTTAATGGTATTTTATCACTGTTCATTAATCAGACATAGTGAGATGCTGCTCCATCTCACACCTCACGCACACTTAGGGCCTGCTCTGTATCGGCTGTGCCTAATATGTCACCGTGGCGGGTCCCGGTGTGAGCGGCATGCTGTTTGGACATTCGTTTCCGCCGCATGCTCTCGACCATCGGGTTTCGGTACAGTGCCTGTATGAATGGCACGGTCGGAACCGAGTTGGCTCATATCAAGTTGATGAGAGACTCTACGTAACGTTCCGGTGCACCTTCCGATACTATTGTGCGTGTGGTGCGTGTTCTTCTTTATGGCTACATCTTACTATGTGATACGTTTCAAAAAAACAAAACAAAACAAAAAAAAAAAAAAAAAAAAAAAACAAGAACATATTACCTTTTACTAGCTAACATGCCCATGATCCAGTTTTATGGTTTTATGTGCCCTGCATGATGCAAAGTCTCATGGATATCTCTTATGAAATTAAATTTTAATTTTGTTCTAAACATTTATCATATACTTTTAGTTTTATTGTTTGTAAATCTATTTGCATATTAGTATCTTTCTGTGTTACAATGCTGTGTCATTTTAATGTATATATTTGTATGTATTTTAAATTTTTATGTTATAGAGGACCACAAGGTAGACTAGCTTTTGAAGCTAATTGTGTATCCTCTTTAAATATTGTATAAATAAATAAACATTATCCAATTTAACATCGCATTACATTCGCAAACGCATTAGATATTTTGTTTTAGGCTCCAATGCGTCGGCGTAAATCATAGCAAAAAGAAAACGATTTACCTCCCCAAATTACAGGTGACATTTTTCAGTACAGTTATCAAAATTCTAATGCACTTAAGTGGTTGTTAAGTTAAAAATTGTACTATTTTTGCACAAGCCGAAAGCACTGCGAGCTGTGTAAAACCAAATGCCAGCCAATGAAAAGTGATGATGTTGGGTTTCCCACAGTATATCGTATTACATATGCAAGTGCATTAGAATTATTTATCTTTTATTATTATTATTTTTTTTTTTTTTTTTTAAATTTCAGAGTGGCTTGCCTCTCGAGGATTCAATGATAACTTTGAAAATTTGGAAAACAGAGAACTGGACAGTCGCCTTGAAAAGTTCTACGCTGAAGTGAGGAATGGGTATGGTGAACCCTACAGTAAATCTACGTATACTGGTATAAGGGCTTCAATCAACCGTCATTTACGTGCACCCCCACATAACAGAAATATCTGCCTCATGAGCAATGAAGATTTCCACCGGTCAAATCAAATGTTTATTGCAGTGCTCAAGAAGCTTAAACGAGATGGCTTTGATAAAACAAAGCACTTCCCTGCAATCGCCGAAGCAGACCTTGAGAAACTGAGGCAGTCGGAATTGTTGAGCAGGAAACAGCCAAGGTCTTTGCAGAAGAAAGTGTGGTTTGACATTGCATTGGCATTTGTTCGCAGGGGCCGTGAGAACCCGGAGTCTCTAAAAAAAGGATACATTTGTCTTCAAAAAGGATGACACTGGCCTTGAGTATGTCGAGATGGGCTACAATGAAGCTACCAAGAATCATCCAGGACTGAAAGGCGATACAAATCAAGACTCAAAACCAAGAATGTATGCAGTTAATGGCAGTGAATCTTGTCCTGTCACCTCCCTTAAAATGTATTTGAGCAAACTTAACCCAGGTAGTGACATTTTCTTCCAGCAAGCCAGGAATAAAGTATCGGATTCTGATGAAGTGTGGTTTACTTGTCGTCCTGTAGGACCACGAACCCTTGGTGACATGATGAGAGTAATCTCAAAGGAGGCAGAGCTGAGTCAAGTGTACACAAATCACAGTGTCAGAGCAACTACCATCACTCTACTGTCCCATGCTTGAGTAGACACGCGTGCCATAATGAGGATCTCACAGCACAAGAATGAAGGCTCCGTGAAGTCATATACCAGAGACTCATCTGATGCCAAAAAGCGACAATACTCGGCTATTCTACATGGGAACCTATCTGCAGTACCAGTGTCACAATCAGAAAGTCTGTCAACTGTCGTCCCAGGATCTAACTCTCCACCCACTCATCTTGTCCAATTCACACAAAATGTCCAGAATTTTCAAAATAACGTTTTGCAGCAACAATTTCCCCAGCATCTGACACCAAAGTACTTTTTCCAAAACTGCACTATTCATTTTCATGATGATAATTAGCCGTCCAAGCGTACAATATGAATAAAATTATAAGCAAATCTCTGACAAAATCCAATTTCAAACACAAAGCACGATCTGCTTAATTATTGATTACCACGGAAAGGTCATGACCTACATAACATATGACAGTTAAAAAGAAGCATATAACTATTGATTTAAAAAAGAAGTTTAGTTTTATCAAGTCAAGTCAAGAAACTATCAATCATATACACATTAAAAATATTTTCAATGAATTAGCAGTATTTAGATTGCCATAGTTTTTTTATTCTATCTCGCCCTATTTTTTTGTGCGCACTAACAATTTTAGTGGGAAGGTGAGCAGTTACGCATCTCTCAGCTGATTCAATAAACCAAAAGAGGCCCCTCAGAGGGTTTTAAAGTGAAAAAGTGCATTAGAATGGGGATAACTGTATTGAAAATTTACATTTGGGGAGGTATATCGTCGGTTTTACGGTCGGAAATTTGGTTTTACGGCGACGCGTCAGCCGTAAAACCAAATTTCCGACCGTAAAACCGACGATATACCTCCCCAAATGTAAATTTTCAATACAGTTATCCCCTAATTCGCATCATATGTAGATGGGCACATGACGTTAATACAACGTCTGACTTTACATCGACGTCAGTGCGACGTTGTATTAACGTTATGTGCTCGCTCGGATGGTCCATTTCTGGCAGTACATCCTCGCAGTCTTATCAAGATGCGCTATATTGTAAAAATGTCAGTGACCAGTATATGGATACACAGGCTCAACAAGACGGTAACTTTCTCATAACATATACCCTTGATTTTTTCCGTGATCAAATATCCTTCTGTATCACTTTCTAAACACACAATGAATTTATCTTGATTGTCTGATTTTTAAAACAATTTTATCAAATTGATAATCTATCAACTTTTTCAGAGTGGACAATCACCTGATTCACAATTGGTAACCTCACAGTTTTGTAGATATTGTCTAGTCGATTGGAGATACAATGGAACCTCGATAATTCTAAGTCCAAGGGACCAAGACAATTTGTTTGAATTATCGAGACTTTGAATAATTGAGGATTAAAATGCATACATATATCTAAGTCGGGACTTCAAAATGATTTTGAATTATTGAGAATTTTGAATTATTGGAGTTTGAATAATCGAGCATCTACTGTATGTTTTCAGCTTTGTTTTTTTCTTTCTTTCTTTTAGGCTAGTTTTAGCCACGAGAGCTAGTGCAGCGTACACAGGCTTTGAAAACATTTTTTTCTGTCATGTTCCTTTTTAAACAAAACAAAAAAAAACATATGGTTTACTTAAAATGTCTCTCAGAAATATTTTTGCGGCACAGTAGGAATCACACTTTTCTCAGAGCATGCCGTTTTGAATGATGTTTTTGCCAAAACACACAATCTGTAACGAATTTATGTGAAAAGGCTAATAGGATTATTATGTATTAGATTTTTGAAAATTGTTTCAGGTGTAATTGTATTGTTATTTGAGGAGAAGAAAGGAAACGCTTTATGATAGGAGTCAATATGTATGATAGTAATCACATTTACTTATTTGTAGGAGGATAGGAATCACACGAGTCAGTCAGTTTTGCATGCAGGAGGAACTGAGCTCTCATACACATTGCCTATTTTGCGAATGCGTGTAGTCTTGATACAAGTTTTTTTTTTTTCTTTTACTATTTGCGCTTTGATCAGTTTGAGTGGGGTATATGTTTAACAAATATAAATTGTTTTTGAAAAGAAAAAAAGCTAATTTTGCCCACTTCAACAGAGATTTCAGAATAAAACTGCCTTTTAAAACGAAGAGAATGTCAAAGGCGGTAAATGAACAGGCTTCAGTACAGCATCTGCTGAATTCGACTTCTCATTACGAAAACATGCCTATGCAAATATACTGAAAATTTTACCACTAAAAACTGAAAATTTTCAGATAAAATTTCTGATATTTTTTTCATATTTCTGATTAAAACATAGATCGTGGGTACTCGTTAGAACCGCCTCGATGAGGCGGTTCTAACGAGTACCCACAATCTATGTTTTTGAGCAGAAATAAGAAAAATAATGTATACCCCTGTAAACCCCAGTTTTACTATATAAAAGTGGGGTTTAAGGGGGTCAAAACTATACAGGTATGTTTTCGTGATGTATTATTTTCCTCTGAAGTAGAGAATTCTAGCACAATTATTTGCCTCTGAAGCAAAGAATTCAGCTACCTTATTCCGTTACACGCCAAGTTTAGGTTCTTCTAATGTATAGAACACTTGTTCCTCGTCTGTGGTCTCTGTTTGGTAGCCCTGATGTTGTATTAGTTTTCTTCGGAGCTGAAAGAAATTTCGATAATTTCGTACGGTGCCTAGAGAGTCACAAGCCTTCAAAACTCGAAAACACCTAACGGTCTGTTAACACAGGTGTTTTCTAGTCTCTTTTCACATATTTTCGTGTATCTATATAATGTAAACTATTATATACCAGTAATTGTTTAGACCGAAGTTTATATTTCACTGTTGTTACTTTTCAGGGAATGAATTTTTTTTTTTTTTTTTTTTTTTTTTTTTTTTTCAGAGAATGACTAAACTCGGCACTGAGCTCAGTATCACTTGCCTTCGCCATTCGATGTTTTATTGTTCTCAGGAAACCGGTAGTCCATTCCATTAATAATTTATGGTAAAACTTTTGAAAACAATGTAACCCCCCTGACTGAAATTTCATCTTGACAGGTTAGTAAAAGAAACTTTGGCAATTTGATGATATGTTTTATTATTGAAATTTGCAATATTAAAAAGATATCAGTGGCTCAAACTTAAATTAACACTACAGAAGAACCTCGATTATTCAAACTCCAATAATTCAAAGTTCATAATAATTCAAAATCATTTTGAAGTCCCGACTTAGTTATATATATGCATTTTAACCCTCAATTATTCAAAGTCTCAATAATTCAAACATATTGTTTTGGTCCCTTTGAATTATCAAGGTTCCACTGTATATGGGGAAATGTTTTATTACTAAATCTATTGGGATGATATTTGAAATCTGGAGAATCACTATTTCCTGCTTTTATTACTATTAAAGTTTTATGGGATACACTTCCTGTTTTCGGAAAATAATATTAAATTGTCGAGTGACAGAGGCAGATCATTACGAAAACATGCCTATTCAAATATATAGAAACTTTCACCTCCAAAATATTGAAAATTTTCAGATAAAAACTCTGATATTTTTCATACTTTTGCTCAAAACATAGATTGTGGGTACTCGTTAACGAGTACCCACAATCTATATTTTGAGTAACTATAAGAAAAATAATGTATACCTCTGTAAACCCCAGTTTTACTATATAAAAGTGGGGTTTAAGGGGGGGGGGGGTCAAAAATATATAGGCATGTTTTCGTGATGTGGTAAAGGCTTGAGCATGTCCTGAAATATTTCGTTGATATCTTTGCTGTTTTCTTCCTTTGTGCCAATGCCAATGCAATTTTGTTTCATTCATGTTAGAGATATAGAGATACCTGAATATGTTTATAGTTGGTTCGTTAATTTTACATGTACATAATTCTATCAGTCTATTTTTAACTTTATCTGTATAGGAATACTTTTATATATCTAAATGACATTAAAAGTTTAAAATGTTCAAATTGTTTTAAATCCTAATTACATGTATATCTAAACAACGGTTTGTTTGATAAACGTTTGTCCGTGCAACTAAAGTGCTTTAAATGGCAATAGCTTATTCTTGCCTTCGTACGAGGTTTGCTATGCTCTGTCTTATCTCAGTTTTTACGCAATAAATCGACAGTTGTGCGAAACCTGGAATTCCTAAAAAATGTTAAGTGGCGAAAAGCTTTTAAAAAATGAAACCCTCCAGATTTTTAATTTTAGCCCCATAAGGTAACTGATAAAATAAAAAAAAAAAAAAAAAAAAAAAAAAAAAAAAAAAAAAAGAAAGAAAAAAGAAAAAGAAAATCCCTGTATGGTGTAATGCTAAATTTTCTTTTCTTTTATGTGTTGTCAGCTGCAGAGAATAACATCACGAAAACATGCCTATATAAGTTTGACCCCCTTAAACCCCACTTTTATATAGTAAAACTGGGGTTTACAGGGGTATACATTATTTTTCTTCTTTCAGCTCAAAACATAGATTATGGGTACTCGTTAGAACCGCTTCATCGAGGCGGTTCTAACGAGTACCCACAATCTATGTTTTGAGCAGAAATATGAAAAATATCAGAATTTTTTATCTGAAAATTTTCATTTTTTGGTGGTAAAATTTTCAGTGTATTTGAATAGGCCTGTTTTCGTAATAAAGACACCAAGTTAACATTGCACCAGATGGAGAAACTTCTATTAGTTTACTTACTAGAATAAAATAAAAACAAAACCAAAAGAGTTACATTTTTGGAAAGCTCTTCACCACTTCAAATTTGAGTTCGAGTTCTGGTTTTCGTGCAAGTCGAGTTATCCCGTAGAAGACTAAGATGAAACGGTGTTTAGGCAGGCATCACGAAAACACGCCTATATAATTTTGACCACCTTAAACCTCTATTTTATATTGTAAAACTGGGGTTTATAGGGGTATACATTATTTTTCTTATTTCTGCTCAAAACATAAATTGTGGGTACTCGTTAGAACCGCCTCGTCGAGGCGGTTCTAACGAGTACCCACAATCTATGTTTTGAGCAGAAATATGAAAAATATCATAATTTTTGACCGGAAAATTTTAATTTTTTGGTGGTAAAATTTTCAGTATATTTGAATAGGCGTGTTTTCGTAATGCCGTTCCTAAGATTGTATAACGTGTCTGAACGACAGAAATGATTTCAATGCCAATATAAGATCCATAACGCTAACAATTCTATGCAATGAAGACTAGGGTCCAGTTTGTTCAAAATACGATGTCGTTAGTTAACGTATCGTTAAAATTTTGATCATTTAAAAATGCAAAATATCCTATATTTTTGCCTAAAATGTAAGTAGCTTTTGCATTTGCAAAAGCTACTCTTATTTTGTAAACAAAAATACCTGTAAATTAGATATTATACTTACTAGAACATTTAACAGTTTGACCACTAACAATCTTGTTAAGCTAACGACGCTTTGAACAACTGGGCCCTGGTAAAATTGCATCCCTTTGAATAATAAATGTGTGTTTTCGGACGCTTTGTACAGTATTTTTCTCCCAGTGAGGCGGTACTAATAAGCTATCATAATCTTAGCTGAACCTGAATGAAGTGTAACTTGAAATGAAATCACACATATACTTCCACTATCAAACATAAGCTTAATTTATTTTAGGTAGTATAAAATAAATCTAAAAAAAGTGCATTATTTCAAAATAGTCTAGAACATATTAGTTGAAATTAACCCAGCAGGCACATATCAAAATGACGTCGTATCAACGTCGATGCGACGTGATCACGTCGCATCGACGTTGATAGACGTCATTTTAACGTTGTGTTCCCACTGAGAAGTAGTGGTGTAGTGTGACGCCCATTCATTTTCTTTCTGTTGATGTAATGTTCAAAGTGACACTTGTTTTCATGGAGAGATAAGAAAAATATCAGTAATTTTCGGCTAAAAAAAAAAAACGTCTCATTTCAGGCTATTTGATCATCTAAAATTACCCGAATAGCTTAGTATTTCTTAAAAACTGCTTATTAAATAAAAAGTAAGAAAAATATGTTTCTAAAAATTGAATTTCCCGATATTTCGACTATAAAAATTCTTTCCGAACATCAATCACAAGAGGCAAAAGTGATCGAGTATAATTGGCGGCAACATTATTCTCGAACTATGGCAGCAAGTTCCCTGTTTGTCGTCTTTTTTAGACCATTGTGGAGAACTAATCCTCAGAAAAGTTTCTAACCGCTTTTTCTGGAGACTGATCCAAAGCAGGCTCTCATAACAAAACAAGCCTACGTAATTTTGATCCCCTTAAACTCCACCCACTTTTATATAGTAAAAGAGGCGTTGACAGGGGTATATATTATTTATCTTATTTTGCTAAAAAAAACAACTAAATTGTGGGTACTCATTTGAACCGCTTCGCCGAGGCGGTTTAATGAGTATCCATAATCAATATTATGAGCAGAAATATGAAAAATATGAGATTTTTTTTATCTGAATTTTTTTCCTTTCTTTCTTGTAAAATATATTTGAATAGGCGTGTTTTCTTAATGTTACCAATTGGGCAACGTCGTCTTGGACATCAACATTCGTTGTCTTTATCAAATGCTCTACGGAGACAGCCTCTAAAAAGGATTTTTAGACACAAGAATATACAGTCAAACCTCAATAGCTCGAACACTGATGGCTCGTTTACAATGGCTTACTCGAACCCGTTTTTAAGTCCCTACGAAATTCTTCCGACAGCTCAAGAAAACAAATATTTAGGAAAATGTTCTTATTGTATGATGAAGTTGTATGTTGTGTGAACTCATTAGAATCGCCTCGATGAGGCGATTCTAATGAGTACACTCAACATACAATTATTGTGTAGAAAATCGAAAATATTTCCCTGAATTATCGCTAAATGCTACCTGACCTGGCGCCATATTTAACCCTCAGTGGCTCGAACTACCCATACCTCGAACAAATTTCCTCGGTCCCAAAGATGCTCGAGCCACTGAAGTTTGGCTGTAGACAAGACTTAATTGTTCGAATACCGTTTATAAAGCCAACTTATTTTTTGTTACTGGCCATTCTAAAGCGGTGCATATTATTGTGGTATTGGTTCCTTGTGTGGTCTTGAGTGCGTTTTTAGCTCACCTGAGCCGAAGACTTAGGATGATCTACTATGATCACTTGCCATCCGTCGTGTGTCATCGCCCGGGGCCAATTTTCTTCAAACGTCATGTGGAACAGTCCATTAAAAGGGGATTGAAAATTTGTCCAATAATCAAGATGGCCACTACACCCATAGATGGTAAAACGCTTAAAAGTGTTCTTCTTCCGAACAAAATAAAAACCTTTGGAATTGAATCTTGAAATATAGCATCGGGGACTCAAGGTCTACCAAGTTTGTTCAAATGATCGTCGTAGATTGACCTTTGATCTTTTTACGACAAGGTCAAATTTGCACCCCTATATATATTTGTATCGGGAAAATTTTGAAATGTTATTTTCTCAAAATGTATTAAAAGCTAATGGCTGAAATTTACTATGTATGATTTACTCGTAAGTATTTAAATTATTTAGTTGTAATCAAATTTTGTCTTCTAGGGATTATCTGCCCTTGCCATTGGCTAAATACGTATAGAATTTTTGTATTTTTTCTTAAAAGTCTTCTTCTCTGAAACCGCTTGAGCAATTTTTATCAGATTTCACATGGGGCCTTTTGTCGAGAGAATATTGCCAATTTGTTCGAGCTGTTCCGCGCCATCGATCAACATGACCACCATGCCAATATATGGTGAAAGCAATTAAAAATCTTCTCCTCAAGAACCAAAAAAGTTTTGAGGCTAAATCTTAGTGTATGGCATCGGAAACTCAAGGTCTTCCAAATTTGTTCAAATGAAGGTCGTAGGTTGACCTTTTACCTTTCTTTCGGCATGGTCAAGTTTACGCCCTCATAAACTTGTATGGGGACATTGACGTAAATATAACGTCGCCTCAACGTCGATGCAACGTCATGACGTTGCATCGACGTTGAGGCGACGTTATATTTACGTCGTTGAAAAATAATGTTCTCAATATGTATCGAAGACTAATGACTGAAACTTACAATGTATGATTGAAGAAGTAAAACTATTTAGATACCCTCAAAATTCTGGAGATTATCTGCCCTTGTACCGGGGCTTTATACATGTACAAAATCGTGAAATCTTTAAAACGCTGGAATAATTTTCAGCAGATTTCACATGTGGTTTTCTGTCGAAAGGCTGACAATTCTGTAAAATGGTTCCGGGCCACTGAATCAAATCGCTGCTATGTCCATATATGGTAAAACACTTCTTCTGTAGAATTTAGGCTTTGAGCCTGAATATTGATATACAGCATCGGTGACTCAAAGTCTTCTTAGTTTGTTCAAATAATGATACTAGGATGACCTTTGACCTTTTTACGATATGGTTAAATTTGTGTCTTAGTTGCTGTGGAAATGATGGTATTTAGAAATATGCAATAGTTGTTTTTATCAGGTGAGCTAATCGTTGCCCATGGATCTCTTGTTTTTATTGGAAGTGGCTAGCCGTCCGGAACCGGACGCCTAGCATTGGAGGCTAGTCTTCCGGAACCAGACGTTTGGCCTTTGAGGCTAGCCGTCCGGAATCGGACCTAGCCAGCCACACGGTAAGGGCTAGCCGTCCGAAATTAGATCAATATGTGCATATTGTTGATACAATGCAACTGTTACAGATTATTTCTTTACCTGTTATGGTGACAAAATAATATTTCCAGTTAAGGACGCCAAGCCACTGTCTTTTTTATTTTATCTTTTGTTCTGTTCATTGTCTTATTGTTGTGTTTAGTAAATCGTGTCTAGCATTGTGAAAGAGAGAGCTGGGCCCAGTTGTTCAAAGCTATCGACGTCGTTAGTTAACTATTCGTTAAAATTTACATTGAGTGATACGCAAATATGCTGAAATGTTTTGCTGAAAAAATGTGAGTAGCTTTTGCAGTGCAAAAGCTACTCACATTTTTTCAGCAAAAAATATCAGAATATTGTATACTGAATCCGTTAAAACAGTTAACGAAATGACCCTTAACGAGCTCGTTAAGCTAACGACGCTTTGAACAACTAGGCCCTGGTTGTTTTGCTTTTCTTGGTTGGTGGGAGTTTACTATCTGTCATGGTTTGTTTGCCCTTCCTCTAGCTGTCACTGGTGCGCTAAGTTTTGTGATTGTGGCTATTCCTGGACATCTTTCTATACTACAGTCGACTCTCGTTATCTCGAAATCCCCGGGACTATGAAACATTTCGAGATATCCGTACTTCGACAAATCAGATTTGCGGAACTGAGGAAACCATTTAATCGAACAACCACCTTTAACAGAATGAATATGTAATTTGACTCCTAAGTTAGAGATACGAGAGAGGAGAAATTGCTCCTTAGGAGCAATTTCTCCTCCTTTCCAAAATATTTTGTTGCCTGTTGGTAGATCTCTGTGTTAAAACAGGGACCATATTTTCACTTCGAGATAAAAGGTTATTCGATATAAGCGAGGTCGAGATAATGAGAGCCGACTGTATGTTTCTTTACGTCGCGGAAACTTAATATGTGTAATTATTTGGTCGACCAAAAGTATACGTACACAAAACTTTGTTTCCCACGTGATTACCATTGACCAATGAAATCGAACTGGCGTTTACTGGACTAACCAATTGCTCTCGTTATGAAACCCATAGCCTGTTGTCTCCGATCCGAACTCTATTCCAAAACTGAACGTTTTTCAACGCGATTTTGGTCGACTGTGTATCATTCAAAGTTACTAAAGAATCTGAGTTATACTGCTGTTATCCACATGACTATCGCTGACCAATAAAATAATCGTTGCGCATAGCATTTGCACGAAATCCAGGTAACGGCTATTCTAGTCGCTGTGACGCCAGCGTGCTGTGTAAAGAGGGTTATCTGTAAAAATTGGACTGGGCTTAGTGCTGGGATATTGGCAAATAGTGCACCCTGATCAGATGCCGCAGATCGTGGTGTCTGATCAGGGTCTGCACTGTTTGCTTAAACTACAGGAAGTTAAGGGTTAAATGAAACAGTCTTAAGTACCCGTTCAGGACTAATATCCTAGCATACACTCAGAGATATTCTACCCATCAGTGTCCAACGCTTTGTTTTGGACTGCATTCACTTTCGTACTCCGTGGCAGTGATTATTAACACAGTCATGAAGGACAGTCTTCCCGAAAAAGAAGCCTCGAGGAACAAACAACGAGGAAACAAATTCCAAATATGAAACCACCAACGCACGATCACAATACTGCTAAATAGAAGTCGCCTAATGGTTAGACGGAAAACTACTGTAGGTTGGAATGCGATGGTCTACTCAGCTTATTCTAAGAAACTTTTTAAATGTTTGTGCAGGAATACGACCAGGTATCATCATGCGAATTAATTTGACCAACATATATACATATAAGTATGTATTAGAAAACCATACGTTGAATTACTTAACCTCTTTTAACTATCTATTGTGATGGTTTTGTAAGTTTGTGAAGCCGGCCTCGGTGGCTCAACTGGATACGCGTCCGGCTGGTGACCAGGGGGTTCTGGATTCGACCCTCGCCGGGTCGGCAACACTCTTTCGTGGAGAATAATCATGAAATATTTTCTATGGTCATTCCCTTCCGCTGATTCAAGAAAGTCAGTCGTCAGTTTCTGGTGAAGGAATGTGCAAAATACTGGTTAATCTCTCTTGGAATACTAAGCCTTCCCAGTAAAAGTGTGGTTAGGCAAACTGACCGCGCTCGACATGACCACATAGTTTGACTGAGCCGTAAAACCTCAACACAAACAAACATAATTTGTAAAATGATAAACACTCACTTCCTTGTTGATAGCAAACTGTACATTTCCTTTTTATCATTTTGATTGATAATACTTTTAAAATATGATATATGATATCGCTATAGTTATGTTTAAGCTGAACAGGGAAAATAATAACAATAAAAATAAATAAATAAATAAATGAATAAACGAAAATTAGGGGATTTTTAAAACATTTATTCATAACTGATTATGAAAAATCAGGCTGAACAGTGGAAACAGATTACAGTTCAGAAAATAGAATCAAGTTTCTCAGTCAAAGGACTCTCAAGTTTTGACGATTTGCTATTGAATGACTCTAAAGTTTCGAAATTTAGCAGTTATATGACTCTCGTTTAAATAGAATCAATTTTCGCACTTGAATGACTCAACTTTTGAAGCTTTACAATTAAATGACACTAGTTTAAAACAGAATCAAGTTTCGCAGTTGAATGACTTTCAGTTTTGAAGTTTCACAGTTGAATAACTCTTGTCTAAATAGAATCAGGTTTCGCAGACGAATGAGACTGGTTTCAACAGAATCATGTTTGGCAATTGAATTACTTGTTTAAACAGAGTCAAGTTTCGTAGATGAATGACTCTCGTTTAAATAGAATCGAGTTTCACAGTTGAATAACTCTCGTTTTAACAGAGCCAAGTGTCGAAGTTGAATGCCTGTCGCAATGGATAGTAATGCAACAACTAGGGTGTCCCTGATTCTGTCAGTTTCAAGTTGTTCCTTGTCAATACTTGGAGGATTACTGATAATTGCTACTTTTATAGCGATCCCTGAGATCCGTAACTTTACTCGCAAACTAATGGTTTGCCTAACTATAGCCGATTTGCTGTCGGCATCAGGATACTTCGTCTCAGTGATAAGGAATTTTAATGCCAATATAACACAAAACGAAAGCGACTCTCTTTGCAAATTACAGGGAACGCTGACAACATTTTCCAGTCTGGCTTCTTTCTTTCTAACGTCTATCATTGCGTTTTACATATTTGACACTGCTATTCGTCAACAAGACAGATTTGGAGCGGACGCATGGTTGGTTGTTTTTAACATCGTCAGCTGGGGATTGCCAGGTAAGTCTGTAAACTGTGCCCATCGGGCACATGACCGTTTATACAACGCCGCATGAACGTCGATGCAACGTCATGCCATTATATCGACATTGACGTGATATTGCAAAAACGTAATGTGGCCACTGAGTGATTATCATTTATTGGCATCTGGACAAATTTTATGATCTCAGTCATCAGAAATATACGGAAATGCAATACCCCACTAACCCGACTTTGATATAATAATAGTCAGGAAGGTGGGGGTCAAATTCTGTAAGAGAAAAACATGGCATGCTATACAGGAGAAGAAGTTCAAAATAGATTTTCAAGATGGCAACCCTGGCGGCCATATTGTATTTCCGATCGGAACAATTTAAGCTATTTATGATCTACAAGTCACCTCGATGATTCTTAGCAAGTTTCAAGTTAGTTGGCTTTTCGGTTCAGGAGAAGAAGCCAAAACTATACTTTCATAATGGCCGCCACTGCGGCCATCTTGGATTTCCGATCAAAATGATTTTTGATCTACCAGTCAGTCCTATGCTTCCTACCAAGTTTCGAGTCAATTGGCCTTTCGGTTCAGGGGAAGAAGTGAAAATAGATTTTCAAGATGTTCATCTTGGAATTTCCGATCGTGACAATTTTAATAATTTTTTATCTACAAGTCACCCCAAAGCTTCCTATCCCAGGTTCGAGTCAATTGGCCTTTCGGTTCAGGAGAAGAAGCGAAAATAGATCTTCAAGACGGCTGCCATGGGGGTCATCTTGGATTTCTGATTGGAATGATTTAAGCTATTTTTGATCTACAAGTTACCCTGATGATTCTTAACAAGTTTCGGTTATGTTGAAGAAGCGAAAAATAAACGTTCAATATGGCCGCCATGTCGTCCATCTTGGATTTCAGAAGGAACGTGTTTAGCTATTTTTTATCTACTTTTGTTTGATCTACAAGTCACCCCGTTAGTCCGCCACAGGTGCCATGGGGGCCATCTTGGATTTCCGATTGGAACGATTTTAGCTATTTTTCATCTACAAGTCACCCTGATGATTCCTACCAAGTTTCAAGTCAACTGGCCTTTCGGTTAAGGAGAAAAGCGGAAAATAGATGTTCAAGTTGGCGGACATCTTCGATTTCAGATCGATAGGACCGATTTCAGCTATTTTTGATCTACGAGTCATCCCGGTGTTTCCTACCAAGTTTCGAGTCAACTGGCTTTTCGGTTCAGGAGAAGATGCGAAAAATAGATTTTCAAGATGGCCGTCTTCGATTTCCGAGCGAAACGATTTTAGCTTTTTTTCATCTACAAGTCATCCCGATGACTTCTACCAAGTTTCAAGTCAGTTGGCCTTTCGGTTCAGGAGAAGAAGCGAAAATATATATTTTCATCTTTTCATCTTTGATTTCAGATAGAACTGTTTTTTTCTTTGTTTTTTTTTTTCAGATTTAGGAGGGAGTCGTCCTTTAGTCTGAGAACCGATCCACCCTCATGCTGCTATTAAATAAGCAAGCAAAATTATTAATCATACTTGGGCTCAAAAATATGCATTCACTTTGAAACAGAATAACAACGTTCTTATTATCTTTTTGAAGCGACTGGCAATGTTTTTTAATTGTTCCGAAAAAAAATCAGTCTTACCAACAGTCTTTCTTGATAAGACACTCTTTCAACCAAATAATTGGATTGTTCTTAAAATATTATTATTATTATTATTTTTATTTTCGTTATTTATTTAGTTATGTATTTACTTATTTTCCACAAAAAAAATACTGATTTTCATCTGTTTTCACAATAACAATCTAATGTTTTCACAAACAAATATTTTTCTTAGGAGACAATATGCATGAAATGTAAAATCCTATTTTCTGTGAAAAATAAAATATATTTTCAAAATATTACCTGCTAAATTTTTAACCCAGCATTCTAAGCATTGTATATAAAACTCATCCTGTCTTACAGCCTGGATAACGTCATTGGCTGTAGAAAATGAAGCCATTGGAAAAGATGCGTTGAACGTAACCGGTCCTTGGTGTTGGGTAAAGACTGATAGTCGTGAGCAGGATGTCTTCTGGATGATCATTGCTGGCAAAGGTTGGGAGATAGCATGCTACTTGATAACAACATGTTTATACGTTCTCTTGAAAGTATATTTGGTAAGATTAACCACTGTTTACATTACTCCAGATAAAATAGGGTACCAACGTACTAGTTTTCTTGCCCTTCCACAAAAATCAAACAAAAACATATGTTGTGGTTATTCATTAGAAGCGACCCAGCTAGGCGCTCCTTATGAGTACCACAACACAGGTTTTGGTGGAGAAATACAGTCGACTCTCGTTATCTCGAACTTCACGGGACCTGATAAAAATGTTCGAGTTATCAGTAGTTCGAGACAACCAAATTGTGACGTCATAGGTATGACGACTGTTCGCCTCTGTTCGCCAAAACGTGTTGGAAGGCACATGTATATGGCAATTTAAATAATTTACGCGTACTTCAGTTTGCATTGTTACTGTTTGTTTTAGGAGATGCAATGGTTCTCTTGGAATAATATCATCAATAAATGTTAATAATAATAAATTTCAAACGTCTCGTGTTGTCTTAATACACCTGCAAATTTGGATTTCCATGTGAGCTACAAATAAATTACTGGTTTCCGGGTTGTGTTAGCTATACGTTATGAACTGGTTTGGATTAGCTCCCTTCGCATAGACGACTCGATAAAGAGTTGACTGGTTTCCGCTTTTGCATAAAAACGCTTATAATGTTAAGCGGCAGCTGTAAGCTAGTTTGGATTATCTCCCCTCGCATAAACGAACTCTCTCAGAGCGGCAAACTGTAGATCCTGCAGAGAAAGCTCGTTATGAGCCGTCTCATCTGGACCTACACTATTTGTGCAGGTATCCGTATCAGTCTACAGGGTCGGAAGGGTTAACATCGGTACCCACGTGTGATTCGTCTATTTGAGGCCCTGCACGACAACTCCTATTAGAAGACTGTGCGATTGTCAAAGACTCGGATCAGCCTGCACGCCCACGAATTTTCCATTATACGCATGAGCCTTATCTGGGCTTACCAAAGAGCACCGCCTGACCAAAGAGTAACAAGCAACGATTCAGACTTAGCTAGCATGTTCAATACAGGCTGATTTGAGTCGGAACCTGTCGCGCACTGACTTTTCTTGAAGACGCTATATCATTCAGACGGACAGTACTCAATAGTGAAGAGCATATCTAAACAATAAATTAAAGAAACTTCGTTGATTAATCTTCCATAACACTATTCTGAGCTGCTTTTTATCTTACAAATAAATGACACGAGACGGTGTTGAGCGCCGCGTGTCAAACCCGACTCGACACGCACGTGATTTCATAATTACGGATTTTAGACATTGTTTGTGTTGTTTGTAATTACCTGGACAAAGGGGAAAATTAAAATATTGATTTATTTATCAATGGCCTATTATGATTTTCATTAACTGAGAGACCGGCGGCGCCGCATCTTACATTTTGTTTTCCTTCGTCATGGTCCGAGTTCGAGATACGCGGTAGTAAAAACTGTGAAAAATTTATTCAGGGACTGAAAATGATGGACGAGATAGCCGAAGTGTCGACATAAAAGTAGTTCGACATACGCGAAGCTGAAATACAATAAATATATAAGGAAAATAATCGGGACTTGGAAATCAGTTCGACATAAGTGATAGGATCGAGATAAGAGGGGTCGAGATAACGAGAGTCAACTGTATAACAAAATGTCAGTATTTTTCGATTGCGAAAGGTGTCCTGTCTGGAGCTATGCCATTGTTTATTATCTCTTTCATGTTTTATGCACTTGCACGTGTTTTTCCACTTATCTTCACCTGCTCTTCATTATAGTGGTGTTAGTGCCATGTGGCGGCCTAAGACGTCTCCATGTACTTCACTTTAGTGTAGCTTATGTTTTCTGGTCCTTTGCGATCACTGAGCTCACTTGGGTATTTTTGAAAATTTATATTGTCACTGATGAGGCTTAATTAGCCGAAACTCGCAAGTCTGGCCCGGAAAATTTACTTTCGCCATTCTTATTAATTTTTATGTTTGCTCATTGCTCTCAAGGGTCATTGTTTTTAGTATTTACTTGTAAGAAAGCCTTATGGCCAGACACCTTCCCTACTAGATCTTTCACGGTGGCGTTGTATCGTCGATAACAGGGTTACGGTTTAAATAGGTCAACGTCACCAGAATATCCAAATACCATTACGAAAAACATGCCTTTTCAAATATGCTGAGAATTTTATCACCAAAAAATTAAAATTTACAGATAAAAAACTCTGATATTTTTCATATTTCAGCTCAAAATATAGATTTTGGGTGCTCGTTAGAACCGCCTCGACGAGTACTCACAATCTATGCTTTTGAGCCGAAATAAGACAAATAATGTATACCCCTGTAAACCCCAGTTTTACTATATAAAAGTGGGGTTTAAGGGGGTCAAAATTATATAGGCATGTTATCGTGATGTTAGACACGTTGTGACCTTGACACTTTTAATATTGAATGTCGTCTTACAATCGAAAGCCAACATGTATGATAACAGTCATACATATCTTTATTATTATTATTACAGTCGACTCTCGTTATCTCGAACTCGCTTATCTCGAATAACCGCTTATCTCGAAGTGAAAATCTGGCCCCTGCTTTAACACAGAGATCTACCAACAAGCAACAAAATATTGTGGAAAAGAGGAGAAATTGCTCCTTAAGAGCAATTTCTCCTCTTTTCCACAATATTTTCAATATATCTCTAACTTAAGAGTCAAATTAAAGATTCATTCTGTTAAAGGTGGTTGTTCGATTAACTGTTTTCCTTAGTTTCGCAAATCTGATATGTCGAAGCACGGATAATTCGAAGTGTTTCATAGAGTCCCTTGGATTTCGAGATAACGAGAGTCGACTGTATTATTATTATTATTACAGGCGACTCTCGTTATCTCGGTCCAAGGGACTCTCTTAAATATTTCGAGATATCCTTACCTCGATATATCAGATTTGCAGAATTGAGGACAAAATAAATCGAACAACCACACTTCACAAATGAATATATAATAGAAATATATTGAAAATATTGTGGAAAAGAGGAGAAATTGCTCCTCTTTCCTCAATATTTTGTTACTTGATGTTAGATTTCCATGTTAACACAGTGACCAGATTCTTCACTTCGAGATGTGGTTTTTCGAGATAAGCGAGGTCGAGATTACGAGAGTCGACTGTATTATTATTTTATATCTACTCAAAGAAATATTTTATACGTCTATTACATTTTGTGTCTCAGTATCACAGCACAACGCCTGGATATGTCATTTGCTTACGGAAGTCTAATGATCAAACAGAAACATGAAAAATGCCTTCTTGTCCGAATATCTGATGTTACGCTACCCAATATTGACAGACAATTAAAGATACAAACCTTATTGTGTCCAGTTGTCATTGTTCATATTTTAATGTTTCGAAGTTAGGTCCTAAATAAATGGTTTTGGCATCGACGTGAGAATATGGGCCGCATGTTGCGAAAACGTATCTTCGGGCATATGCGGACAGCGAAGGCCCAGATCAGCCTGCGCATTTATGCAATCTCATCAGGGCCTTCGCTGTCCGCAAACAGTCATTTCGACGGAAAGCAAATGAACGCATGAGACTTTGCGCATGTGCAGAGTGATGTGAATCTGCAGAGTTTGCGCATGCTCGAAGACAATTTACGCTTGGCGTGGCCCATGTAGATATTTAATTTCAAAAACAGTAAGACAAAAGTCCATGGAGTGCCACAATCACAAGCCGCAGCCCTCCCCAGACATCAAGATGAAGAAGAAACAGACAAAACCAAACAAGCGCAAACAAACGTACGAAAAGCACTAAGATTAGCTCTCTCTTTCCAAAGCGAAGTAATCCCAATGCTCAAAGAACTGAAAAACACAAGAACAAATAACACCAGTCAAAACTAAAACAAATCGCCTCGTAGAATAAACCACAAAGAAACAAAGAGTACGACTAATACCAGGACCGCCGCCTTAAAATGATCAGTAGAATAAACCGTCGGGAGAGGAGTGGGGGTAGGGGGGGGGGTGGGGTTGAGGGGGTTAAAGCACTTTTACAGCTAGCCAACTTCAATCTGGGTCCCGATGCTGCTCTTAATACAAAAATACATTAGAAATCGGTTCGCATAAAGGCTCCCAACTCAGTCAATGCATTAAAGCGAAAATATAAAAATCAAATTAATCATTATGATAAACAAAGACGACTTGTACTGTGTGCCAGAGTAAATGAAAACCAATAGTTGAACCACGGCGGGCCAAGTCAAAGACATATTGTCAAGCCCAAACTCACTGGTTACAATTTTACGAAGAGGCCCCTTAAACCCCACTTTTATATAGTAAAACTGGGGTTTACAGGGGTATTCATTATTTTTCGTATTTCTGCTCAAAAACATAGATTGTGGGTACTCGTTAGAACCGCCTCGCTGAGGCGGTTCTAACAAGTACGCACAATCTATGTTTTGAGCAGAAATATGAAAAAATATCAGAGTTTTTTATCTGAAAATTTTCAGTTTCACTGTCTGAGGCCCGAGCCGCCGTCGTGCAATTAAAGAGTGAAGCCTAACCATCAACAATGATTGGGTTGATAACTAGGCATGCGGTTTACCATTTCTACTAGGCATGCAAGTTTATACCATTTCAGCTCAGGTATTTTGCGTGTTGCTCATATTATGCAGATATTTACAGATCAGCATTTTAAAAAAATGTATTAATATAATTGTAGGTTTTATATCACAGAAGAATGAGATTTCACGACATTCACGCTAACTTCCGAGATGAAGATCAAAACTTCCTGTACGTTTGGTTCATCCTGTACGCCATTCGTGTCTGGGGAACCATACGATGTCTCATGTACTTAGCCACAGACGCAAGCCCCGGCAAATGGTACATGAAGACCCTCTTATGCTTACAAGCTGTTGGTGACCCTCTACAGGCTTTCTGTAATTCTGTTCTATTCTGCGTTTTTGATAAAACTGTACGGAGGAAAATTTTTTGCGTATATAAAGGAACTCTATATGACATGCGAGAGCAGTTAGTTGAGGAAGAGATAGACGTTGTTTCGTAAAACTAAAATATGAGCCAGAGTACAACTTGTCTGTGGGTAGCCACGTATTCAAAGCATTTTCAAGACTCTGATCAGTAAGCGTTCTTAATAAATCTACAGCGGGCCGTTATCGGTCCGTCAGGGTAGCTGACGGACCGATAACGGCCCACTATAGATTTATAAGCAATGCCAGCTGAGTGATCAGCGTGCGCTGATCTGAGTCCTGTAAAATACAAGATATGCTACTATATATGCTAATTATATTAAACCCGCAGAGCAACTGAAGAGGAATTCCAAGAGCATGCTGTTTAACCCTTAAACTGCCAATCACAACAATTGTCGTCCGCTTTCTCATCTGCTTGTGATTTTATAAGTCATTTCTGCAAACCATAGGGCAGTCTGATCTGGGTCCACACTGTTTGCCTGTATGCAAAAATAGGTTCAAAAAGTTTGCAAGGATATTCAGCAGACGACATAAACAGACGACATTTCCAGATGCAGGTTTGCGGCGTTTTAAAGGTTAACGCTGTCATAATCTGACTATGAATTATACTGTGACCCTTAGCTTATGTAAATGATGTTATGAGTAGGAGCTATAGATAAGGTTTATACTTGCTAATGTCTAAATGCAACAACACTACATCACTTTTCCCTATAGAATTAATGCATGCATTAGAATATAACATTTTTTAAAGGATTCTATAATGAAACAAGGATGTTAAAGTCCATTACGAAAACAAGCCTATTCAAATATATTGAAAATTTTACAACCAAAAAAAGTAATTTTCAGATAAAAATTCTGATATTTTTCATATTTCTGCTCAAAACATGGATTGTGGGTACTCGTTAGAACCGCCTCGCCGAGGCGGTTCTAACGAGTACCCATAATCTATGTTTTTGCCCAGAAATAAGAAAAATAATGTATACCCCTGTAAACCCCAGTTTTACTATATAAAAGTGGGGTTGAAGGGGGTCAAAATTATATAGGCATGTTTTCGTAATGTTTCAGAATTCATAACAATTGTTTCACTGACAACCGTTCTTGATAAACTGTTGTCTGAATTCTGTAAAGTCAGCGAGCCACCGAGCGTTTGTTTTGATTGTTTTTTCTTTCTTTTTTTTTTTTTTTTTTTTTTTGTAATTCCATGGGAAAATTATTTCAGCCAGCCATTAAAATTGTAACTCAAAGTAATTATTCTGCAGGTCTGCACTTAAGAGTATCGCCTAAAGCTTCTCACTAAACCTAGCTATTATCTACTAAGCAAGTTATACAAATGATAAATAAACAAGCATAAGGTTTCTCAAGTATATTTCAGAGAAAATGGTATGATAATGTCATACTATTCAACAATTTTTGCTTCAGTCTGATTTCATAATTAATGAAATGAAAGCAATAGAAAGTAAAATAATTATTCCTTTGTATGAATCACTGAATGTCAATTATGTGTACCATTAGCGTATAAGTTGTAAATATTGAGACAAATTATAAGCTACAAATATGCTACAATTTTGTCCAGACTATGTGTCTAGACTGGTGAGCCTGGGATTATTGTGCCAATTAACACTGGTCACCATGATGTGTTGCAAAGCCAAAAGATTTCCTAAATTGTTTACAGAATTTACACATTCAATGTTGTAACATAGTCATTCAGATTGGTGGGTGGTCGTCTCTCTAGTTGCGACCACCAGAATGTTGTTTTACCTGTGTCACCAGCGTCGGCGGTTCCCGGTAAATCATCACATTCATCACTAGCTAGTGGTACCTGGACTGATCCTCTAATCGGTTTAAAGAACGTCGTTTTCTCGTGATTGATTTATTGTCCCTTTTCGCGGTAACCATTGTCCCTGTCTTTTCTGTTATGTGATGAGGTTTGGGGTCAAAAGGTGTTGTCAATTTATTTCCCTTTGGTTGCAGAACCAACACTTTCTTGTCAACAGTCAACTTTGACTTCCTCGCGTTATTACTTTCATCTGCATATGATATCATCTTTTCTCTTTTTCACCTATCTAAGTATGTGAGTTTATTGTCATCCGTTTTAATGAAATCTGAGGCAATCTGTTTTTGTTGTTGTTGTTGTTGTTTCTGAAAAACATAATTCCTGCCGATGCTTTCTGCAATGTTGCATGTTTAGTAGCGCTGTAATTTCTTAAGAAATTGTACATTTACTGTTTCCAGTTCTTGCGCTATACAAATGTTGCTCGGATAGCCTTACAAAATCGTTTTATTGAATCGTTCACATTCTGAATTTGCTTTCGGTCATAAGGGTGTGATCTTTCGATGTTCGAATCCTAGATAATCCGCAAAGTTTCTGAAGTGCTCGGATTTCATGGGTGGACCATTATCGGTTTTAATGTGAGTGAATATCCAAAGAGTGAAAATATCTTGTGCAAAACTGGTAAAACAGTTTTTGCACTTAATAATTATCTCGACAACCGGATATCTCGAGTAGTCGTCCATAACAACAAGCAGATAACATCCATTCGGGAAAGGTCCGCAGAAGTCCATACTAAACTGTCCAAGGATTGTCCGGTAATCCTGACATTCGTAGGGGTTCTGCTGATTTCTTGGGTGTGAGTGCCAAACATGTTATGCAACCTTGACAACGTTCCTCAACTTGTTTATCAATTCCTGGAAAATATACCTTTTAGCGCAAGAGTTGCTTTGTTTTTACTATCCCTAGGTGTGACTGATAAGCTAGCGCAATTATTCTGAATTGTAAGCTCTTTGGTATAACAAATTTCTCCGCGTTGCACTTTCACCACAATAAGTTCATTTCTTTAACCTGGGAAATGTTTGTTCTGATAAGACTTACCCCAGCTGGCTGATTTTATACATTGTATCACTTTTTGAAGTTCAGGATCATTGTTTGTACTTACGCACATTTCATCTAAGGTTATTGATTTGGGAACATTATTGTCTATCAAGTAGTCAACATGTAATATTCTGCTGTTATCAGCTCTCAGCTGATATTTGTTTTGGTGTCTGCTGAGGTAATCGCTTATATTAGACTTGCAACTTTTGTTGACTACTGTAAAATTGTACCCTTGCAAACCTAATTGCCAACGCAGAATCCTTGCAGGCAGTTTTGATTTTGGACTGTTGAATATAATTTCAAGTGCTTGATGATCACTAAATAGCGTGTAATAATGACCATATAAGTACAATCTGAAATGTCCACATGTCCATACAATGCTCAGCGCTTTGCGTTCCGTTTGACTTGATGATTTCTAATCAGCGTGAAATAATGACCATAAAAAGTACAGTCTGAAATGTGCACATGCCCATACAATCCTCAGCGTTTCTCGTTCCGTTTGACTGTACCGTTTTCCAACGTCGGATAATGTTCTACTTGCGTATGCAATAACTTTGCTATTTCGCATGAGTACACTTCCTAGTCCTACAGGACTCGCATCTACGGATAAGACTGTCTCAGTCTGTTCTTTAGGGTCAAAGTATGCCATTACAGTGTCACTAGTTAGCACTTGTTTTAACCCGTCAAAGGCGATCTGTTGTTCTACTGACCAATCCCATTGCACATCCTGCCTAGTGAGATATCTTAAAGCAGCTGTAATTGTACCATACTAGGGTATGAATCTCGGCAGATTATTACTCATGGCTAAAAGAAAACGTACCTCTAAAACGTTTGAGAACATTTCCATATCTTTGACTGCATCCACCTTCTGAGGTGAAGCCGATGTTCCAGTTACACAGAAATCATGTCCGTAATATTCAATTTTGTCCTTATTGAATTCAGATTTCGGTCTGTTTAAGTTGAAGTTTTTCTCCTGAAGTCACGCAAACGTTGCCTTGAGCCTCCTGTCATGCTCTTCCTGATCTTTTCCAAATACAGTAATGTTATCGCGTATGTTCTTCAAGCCATCTAATCCTTTTAATACGTTTCATAATGTATTCTGAATCAGTATTTCAGCAGCGGAATGTTTTCCAAAGCACAACCGTTTGTAACGAAACAATTCTGCATGTGTTGTGATACATGTTATATTCCTCGACCTTTCAGACAGGACATACTGGTTGTATCCTTCGACCAAATTTTGAAAAGAAGTTTGCGCCATTTAAATCCACGATTGGGTCATCCACGGTTGGGATAATGTATCGTGTACGTTTTATAGCCAGGTTTGTTTCCCTCATGTTGACAGATACGAACCTCGTTTTGAGATTTCGGTTTTTGTGGCTACCACAATAGACGATATCCATCGCGTTTCTCCTCCATTGACTTATTCAATTAGACCGTTTGCTTTCATGATCTCGGGTTCTCTTTCAACGTCCTTCCGCACGTGAAAAGGTATACGTCTGAGGGGCTGTTGTACAGGCTGTACAATAGGGTCAATGTTCAAGTCCATTTAAACATCCTTAAGTTTAGCTATGCCTTCAAAAATCGACGAGTATTTCTGTCAGAGCTGTTCTGCTTTACTGCTGCTAGATGTAAACACTGATATTTAAGGAATTACCTGCAGTTCAACAACTGTTTCACAGTGAATAACCACTCGAGCCTTTTGTGACATATATCGTCGCAGTTATAATTTTGTCTTTTGATTCGAAGATCTGCCTAGTAAAGGAAAGTGAGTGTTAGAGCCATATGTGAATACTTTATTTGTCATTTTTAATAATTTAGGCTTTAAATATAGATTCCCAGCCCACATTGATTTCAATAGATGTCGGGAAACAATTGCCAGTGCTTTAAATGATTATTGTACGCGTTGGTGTAAACGAGAGCATGTTGAGTCTAATGCTTTAAATAATTGGAAATTAAAGATTTTTAAAATCATTGATGAACGTGTGTTATTTTACTCTAATAACCTTGATCTTCTCCCTCCTAAGCCTAAATTATCTTTCCGATATTTGAAACAAGGTATCCAAGAATTTCATAGGAAGTATGTTTTGGCTCCAGCTGATAAGGCTGCTAATAATGTTGTTGTTGTGTGACGACTTTATTATATCAATACTCTAATAAAAGAACTTGGTAGTACTAAAACATATGAACGGATTTCTACTGACGAGAGATCTATTGTTAATACCCATTCTATCGATATTACTGCTAAGTTTGCAGTGAGTATTAAAGAAAAGCAAGACAGACTTCCTACGTTATATTGGTTACCGAAACTTCATAAACGACCTTATAAAGCACGTTTCATTGCTAATTCTAGTTCATGTACGACTACTAATTTGTCCAAACTGCTAACTAAAAAACATTGGATTAGATACTATGATATACGAAAGGGACGGAATTAACTATTTTTGGTCAATTAAAAATTCTAATGATGTTCTCAATAAATTTAAATCTAAAAACTTTCAGGCTTCTAAATTGTCTACATATGATTTTTCTACATTGTATACTACGTTACCTCATCATCTTATAAAAGATAAACTTATTGATTTAATTAACCGAACGTTTATTCGGGAGAATACCCAATATTTGGCCTGCAACGAAGAATGTGCTTTTTTCACTTCTGATGTATATAATAATCACGATTTATGGTCATGTCAAAAAGTCTGTGATGCCCTTGTTTATCTTTTGGATAATATTTTTAGTAGATTTGGAACTAAACATTATAGGCAAACTATTGGTATTCCGATGGGAACTAATTGTGCTCCTCTTGTTGCAGATTTGTTTCTTTTTTGTTATGAGAGAGATTTCATGAAGTCTCTCTGACATGAAAATCAGGCTGACATTATTAAGGCTTTCAATTCAACTTCAAGATACCTTGATGATTTATTAAATATTGACAATATTTACTTTGACCAAATGATGGAATGATGGACCGGATATACCCTACGGAACTCCAATTAATTAGAGCAAATTCTTCCGATACCGAGGCACCTGTTTTAGATTTGAATCTATGTATTTCTAATGGTACGGTTTCCACCAAAATTTATGATAAACGAGACGATTTTGATTTTGATATAGTCAATTTCCCTTTTCTGGATGGCGAAGTCCCCCGGCGTACCTCATATGGGGTATACATATCTCAACTTATTAGATTCGCCAGAGCTTCTTCAAATCTTAATGACTTTAACTACCGTAATAAAGCCCTTACTGCCATACTTCTTAGGCAGGGCTATCGTTATTTTAAACTTCGTAAGGCGTTTTCGAAATTTTATCGCAGACACAGTGCCTTGTTAGAAAAATATAGCGTCAGTCTGAAAACACTTCTGCAACAAGGTATATCGGAACCAGAATTTTACGGTGACTTACTCGTAGTGTACAGATTTAGAAAAATTGTAGGTAAATCGAACTTTTCGGAGCAATTCAGAAAACTTATTAAACGTTATAAAAGAATTGGCTATAGCCTGGATATTATGCGGCAGACTGCATGCCTAGTTGTCAACCCAATCATTCTTGATGGCTATGCTTCATTCTTTAATTGCACGACGGCGGTTCGGGCATCAGACTCAATGACGGCCTCTTCGTAAAACCTTAACCAGTGGGTTGGGGCTTGACTATATGTCTTTGGCTTGGCCCGCCGTGGTTCTACTATTGGTTTTCATTTACTCTGGCATACAGTAGAATTAGCCATGAGTACTCGTCTTTGTTTATTATAGTGATTAATTGGATTTTTGTGTTTTCGCTTTGATGCACTGACTGAGTTGGGAGCCTTTATGCGAACCGAATTTTTGTGTGTTTCTGTATTAAGAGTAGCATCGGGGCCCAGGGTGAAGTTAGCTAGCTGTAAAAGTGCTTTAAACCCCCCGGTGGTTTACTCTACTGACCGTTCTAAGGCGGTGGTCCCGGTGTTAGTCTTACTCTTTATTGCTTTGTGGTTTATTCTACGAGGCGATTTGTTGTATGTCTTTCCAAGTGTCATTTTGTTCTTGTGTTTTTTAGTCCTTTTAGTATTGCGATTACCTTGCTTGGGGAAGAGAGAGCTAATCTTTGTGCTTTTTGTACGTTTGTTCGATTTGTGCTTGTTTGGATTTGTCGGTTTCCTCTTCCTTTTGGGATCTGGGAAGGGCTGCGGTTTGTGATTGTGGCACTCCCTGGACGTTTCTCTTACCTTTTTTTTACCTGAAATTTCTTGTAGGTGTTTCATCCAAAACATTTATGCTCGGTCTAGTATCTACTAACATTTGTACATGCAATCCATTAATTGTCATTCAGTCTGGGCTGTTTAGATATCACTGAATGTACACTTTCACGTGCCTGTATTCCAGACAAATAGCCACCATCCGAGTCACTACTGTCACTACTGTTCTCACTACCGAAATTTACAGAAGTATCCATGTTATTTACTGTTTTTTTTTTTCTGGTTTTGAAGTTTCTTCCGACAAACTTCCTCAAAGTGTCCTTTGATTAAACAAAACCTACAGTTCTTATCTTGCACACGACAACCATTTTTTGTAGATACTCGCCAACACAGTTTTTGCACGTTTTGGCTTTTTGATTGAAATTAGAATGTCTACTTCAGGTTTCTTGTGATTTCTTTGTCTTGGTCTCCTTCTGATTGTATTTGCTATTTTAGATTTTTCTGTTTTCTCAGTGTTTGTGGCTTGTTTTTTTTTTTTTTGTTTTTTTTTTCAGAAAGTTCCAAGGCTCTAGCACTTTTCAATAGTGTTTCTAAATTCAGTTCCACATGAAGGGTTTTTCGTTTTAGTCTTGATGAATGGCACCCTTGAATAATTTATGACTTTATTTCATTGTCAACTGCCGTGAAGTTACAGTTTATTGACAACTGGCTTAATGGAACGTTTCAATTGTTTCTGACTCTTCCTGTTTTGCTTGGCGGAGTTTGTAAATTTCATATTCCGTGTTTTTTCTTTGGAGCAAAATGTTCACCAAGTTTCATTTTAGCACTTGCATAATCTGCGCCTGTATCCATCAAAGTTTCAAAGATTTCCGGCACGTTCTCTCCAGCATATTGTAACAAAAGTACCCTTTTCCTCTTGTCGTCTTTGACATCAATGCCTACAAGCATGTTTTCAAGCCGATTAACCCATTTTCTCCAACCAATGTCCGCTGAATTTTCTTGTACTGATAATGGTGGAAATGGCGCTTAAGCTGATGCCATGTTTTGATTTTAATTTCTGTCATTTTAACAGCATAATAATCAATTTAGTCAGTCTTACTAATTAAAGTAATTAGATGGAGTTGCTGATTGTTTGTTAGTTAAACAAATATTTATTATTTTATCCTTTACTTTTTTTAAATAATGTTTTCCACTCGTCGCCAAATGTAAAATACACATACTAAACCCGCAGAGGAACTGAAGAGGTATTCCAAGAGCATGCTATTTAACAATCTGATAATCCATCACTAAAACATGCCAATGTAATTTTGACCCCCTTAAACCCCACTTCTATATAGTAAAACTGGGGTTTACAGGGGTATACATTATTTTTCTTATTTCTGCTCAAAACCATTGATTGTGGGTACTCGTTAGAACCGCCTCGCCGTGTTTTGAGCAGAAATGTGAAAAATATCAGAGTTTTTTTATCTGAAATTTTCAGTGTTTGGAGATGAAATTTTCTATATATTTGAATAGGCGTGTTTTCGTAATGTATGAACCTTAGCTTATGTAAATGATATTATGAGAAGGAACTATAGATAAGGTTTATACTTGCTAATGTCTAAAGGTACCAACAATACAAGTCTTCGCTGGAAGCATGTACAATATTGTAGGAAATGCTATGCTCTTGTGCATATTTGTTTTACGGAATTATAAATACTGAGTTAGCATATTGCTCATTGTCAGCCAATTAATATTCGCTGTTCTGTTGAGAAATCTTGTTTTCGTCTGCTTCTTGTTAGTATATACATGTATGCTAATTTCGGTTGCTTTTGCGTGATTATTTAATCCATCTATTTTATTGATAAAAAAAAACAAACACTTTCACAACAGAAAATATAAATCGTCTCATCACGAAAACACGCCTATATAATTTTGACCCCCTTTAACCCCACTTTTATATAGTAAAACTGGGGTTTACAGGGGGATACAAACAGGGGGATACATTATTTTTCTTATTTTGCTAAAAAAACCCATAGATTTTGGGTACTCGTTAGAACCGCCTCGGCGAGGCGGTTCTAACGAGTACCCACAATCTATGTTTTGAGCTGAAATATGAAAAAAAAATATCAGATTTTTTTATTTGAAAAGTTTCCTTTTTCGACTGTAGAATTTTCAATATACGAGTATATGAATAGGCGTGGTTTCGTAAAGTATTCATATATTTATACCTAATACTCTATTAGCACGTTAAACGTATATGAACAGATTCTAACACGAACGCCCCTTGAGAGCAATGAACACACTCACAAAATAAAAGCACATCACGAAAACATGCCTATCTAATTTTGACCCCCTTAAAGCCCACTTTTATATAGTAAAACTGGGGTTTACAGGGGTATACATTATTTTTCTTATTTTTGTTCAAAAACATAGATTGTGGGTACTCGTTAGAACCGCCTTGCCGAGGCGGTTCTAACGAGTACCCACAATCTATGTTTTGAGCAGAAATATGAAAAATATCAGAGTTTTTTATCTGAAAATTTTCAATTTTTTGTAGATGAAATTTTCTATATATTTGAATAGGCTTGTTTTCGTAATGCAGCCCAAATGCCAAGTCTTAATGCCAGTTAGGGCCCATTTGTGATCATCTATTACATTTTCAATTCCTAAAAATGGGCGCAAGAAATGGGCGCAATACAGTCGAACTTCGATGGCTCGAACCTCCATTACGAAAACATGCCTATTCAAATATACTGAAAATTTTACCACCAAAAAATGAAAATTTTCAGATGTAAAAATATGATATTTTTCATATTTCTGCTCAAAACAAAGATTGTGGGTACTCGTTAGAACCGCCTCAGCGAGACGGTTCTAGCGAGTACCCACAATCTATGTTTTGAGCAGAAATAAGAAAAATAATGTATACCCCTGTAAACCCCAGTTTTACTATATAAAAGTGGGGTTTCAGGGGGTCAAAATTATATAGGTATGTTTTCGTGATGCTTTGGGACCATGAAAATTTGTTCGAGACAGCGGTTGTTCGAGCAACGGAAGGTTACTATTGGTGCCACACCAGGAGGCATAATGGAGATAATTGTGGGATATCTTTTCGGTGTTCTATATTTTAAATGTATGTTGTGTGTACTCATTAGAATCCACTCGTAGAGGCAATTCTAATGAGTGCATACAGGATACATTTACAAGATAAAAGAAGAAAATCTCCCTAAATTATCCGTATATCGTATTTGGAGGAAATCCCTGCGGATTCAAGAACGTGTTCGACTCATCCATGGTAAACGAGTCATCGGGGTTCGAGCCATTGAAGTTCTACTGTAATTACAAAGGACAAGAAAATAGAAAGTGCACTATAGTTTAGTATGGGGAGACATTTTGCGGCCGCTTCACGTCACTAACACATGAAAACTAAAGCACGAAACCTGTCCAAACGACGCTGGGGTTCAGAGAAACACTACAGTGGATTGACATTTTGCCAACTGTTTGCCCAAAACATTGCACTGCATCTAACTTGTACGTTTTAGACACATCACAAAGTAGTTCATTACGAAAACATGCCTATTCAAATATATAGAAAATTTCATCTCCAAAAAAACTGAACATTTTCAGATAAAAAAAAAAAACTAATATTTTTCATATTGCTGCTCAAAACACAGATTGTGGGTACTCGTTAGAACCGCCTCGGCGAGGCGATTCTAACGAGTACCCACAATATATGTTTTTGAGCAGAAATAAGAAAAATAATGTATACCCCTGTAACCCCCAGTTTTACTACATAAAATGGGGTTTAAAGGGGTCAAAATTATATAGGCGTGTGTTTGTGATGTCAGGTGGCATGATATATCTGGAAATCTTTCAAAGGTAGACACTTTTTGTGGACAGAAATGTGCTTCCTTAGTGTTTATGTTCTTTCAAAAATGGGGAAAAGCTACTCAAAGGGAATAAATTCTTTCCTTTAAGAGTAGCCACTTATGAGAAATAAGAAATGAGATAACTATTGCTATGACAGAGTTATTTCCATTGAAGTTGTAGCAGTACCCCTTATATTGATTTGACTTATTCAGTTCTTTGATAAGTGCGTACAGAGATGCGAGTGGTAGAATAGTCAGAAGGATTTTTAAACGAACGGTTCCAAGAGAAATAACTTTGATAGAAATATTTACTTATCTCTTCTCCCAGGGGTCTACGTTTAAACATGTAAAATAAAGGATTCGCTCCCTCTGTGAGCAAATGCTTACTTTTAAAATTAGCTGAAATGTTTAAAGAGTTTAAGATGCTAAGAATTCAACCTTCTGTCTGGAATTATTGTATCCCTTTGCACCCAGTAATTCTTAGATCACAGAAAATAGTCTACATGTACCAACGACACTAAATATGAAAATAAATATATACCGGATACTGCTACAGTAAAAGTACATAAATATAGTTTAGATAACGTTTGTAATCGTAGTTGTGTGAGACGTTTGAGAGTCTGCAAGCAGCTGGCCCTGAAACCCCGCCTACCATTTAGGTATTCACAAATATATCTTTGGTAATAATCACTTAGGTGTGCATGCTGATTGCTATTGCAGTCTTGTTAGTTTTCTCCACATATATTAAACAGTAGTATAGACTCAAAGTTCTGTTTTTAAGGCCACTTAACACTAAATCTGGCGACGCGGATGAGATTGGATTAAAATCTATCTGGGTAACGATCTGTTTAACATATTATTTTCAAACATAAAGTGGAATTAACGCTGGAATAAGCATACATTGTCACTGTGATAGTGTTCTGTTTAAACAATGGCATCGTCGTTATCAGTCTTTCATAACTTTGACGTTTATTGGGACAATACTTCCAAGGGACATAGATGGGAGAAATATCTACAGAAACTGGACAAATTGTTCGTCGGAATGAACACTGATAGTAACAAGCGGCGAAAGGCCCTCTTATTACTTTACTCAGAAGATGAAGTGTTTGACGTTTACCAAACCCTGCAAAACACAGAAGACGAACGAAAGTGGCTACGATGAGACGAAGACTGCCCTAACAAATTATTTCAAGCCACGGGTTAATCAGGAATTTGCATTACGAAAACACGCCTATTCAAATATACAGAAAATTTCACTTCCAAAAACTGAAAATGTTCAGATAAGAATCTCAGATATTTTTTTTTTTATATATTTCTGCTCAAAACATAGATTGTGGATACTCGTTAGAACCGCCTCGCCTCTATGTTTTTGAGCAAAAATAAGAAAAATAAACCGCAGTTTTACTATATAAAAGTGGGGTTTAAAGGGATCAAAATTATATAGGCATGTTTCCGTGATGAAACATTCCAGTTCCGACAAATGAAACAAACGAACTCTGAAACTGTCGATGATTATGCAACACGCCTAAGACAGAAAGCGGAACACTGTGGATTTACGGATGAAGAAAAAAAACAACAAAACAATCAAATCACATATAATCCATGATGTAAGTTAGCTAAACAAAGGCGCAAAGTTCTACAAGAAAATCTTAATTTACAAACATTGCTATTAACAGCAAGAGAGTAAAACGCCGAATGACTGTGAATGGTGAATGGGAATAGATAAATAAATTAAAAACTCACAAAGGTAAAATCATATATCCAAGTCAGCCTAATAAACAACATCAAAATTATTCATGTGTGTCACAGAACAAACGTATAAAATGTCGCAATTGTGGTGGTGATTTTCCACATCAGCATGGACCCTGGCCTACAAAAGAAAAGTTCTGTTCGTATTTGTAATATAAGAAACCATTTTTTGTCCGTCTGTTTTAAAAAGAAAAAAGAAGGACATGCATCAAAGCCGACAAAGTTAAATGAAAAGTACTTCTGGATGCAGACACGCGCACGGACTTGACGAATAAAACCAAACAATCGGAAAATTCTGAAACAGCCATTTTTTTAATAACAGTTAACCAAGTGAAAAGGGCACCTCCAAAAACAGAAATTATTATAAATGGACAGAAATGCACACTATGACTAGATACGAGGTAGCTCAATCAATCTGCTGAATGAATCATTTGTAAATAGAATGAAAACACGGCCAAGAATCTCTGGAACAGACACTAAGGCGTATGCCTATGGGAAGAATCAAGGGAAAGTTTACCGCGACCGTGGAGATAGCTACATGTAAGAAAATAGTTACGGCTATATTGGTCGTCATACTGGTTATAATGACTCACTTGCAGTCGCAGCCATAGAAGGACTGGACTATAAGCAAGAAATCACAAAATTTCTGAGGAACTATCGCGCTTGCACGCATAATTCATTTCTTGCACTTGCTGACATCATGTTCGATCGATCAATGAAGACTTTGCAACCTCAGTTTTCAGGAAACCTAGTAACAAATCGATCAGAAGAAGGGACACTAGATTAGAACAAAAACGTGAACAGTACTCTGAAAGCAAAACAGTTGCAAAGCGGCCAAAAGTTAAAACAGGTGATGCTGTTCTTGTAAAGCAGTCCAAAAAGAACAAACTGACGCCGCCATTCACCCCAAATCCTGGATTTATACTCGAGCAAAAATGGTTCTATGGTTACGGTACGGCAAGGTACGGTGGCGACAGAACACCTACCAGAGATGCGTCACATTTTAAACCAATTCCGGGCAGCATACCTCAACAAGATCGACGCAGTACTACAGACAGAACAACTATTGATACTTGTCAACCCAGAAGAACCCCACAGTGCGAGAGAAAGAAACCTGCGAGATTTAAACCCTTGTCATGCTGAATATATTAAGATGCCACGCCCACTTCTAATGGTCAGCCATTTAGATTCTTTGATCCAGATTGTTGATATAAATTCACATAGTGAATGGCAAACAGTGCAAATCCAGATCAGTTGGCTTCTGAAGAAGCCAACTAATCTGGATCTACACTATTTGCAAAGGCAGGGTATATCCAGGTTCAGCAGGACAAGGATTAAGGATTACGTCTATTAATCCAGTGTTACTTCTGTCTACAGATAAATGTGTTAAAAGGCCATAATGATATCGTTTTGTGTGTTTGATAGCTTCAAATTGATTTTGCATACAAATTGTGCCGTTTTAGCTTTTCAGCCCATGATCACTATAATTATGTTTATGTGCCGTAAAACTGTTTTTACTTCCTACTTATGTTACCCCGTTTTGCCCAGTAATGTTTTTTTTTTCCTTGAAAGAAAGAAGAATGACGCTAAATTTATATTCAAATGACGTTTCCTATTGTGAGCAGTATACACAAAATTGTCAAGAATTTAGGATAACTTATGGAAATGCACTTTGTGCATGGAAGTGGACTGGACTTCGAGTGCTGACCATGAATGAACGTAAAATCAGAGATAAACAAAGATCAACAAACTACACAGCAGAATATTGTTTTTATTCATTCATTGCATGGAATAATTTAATCTGTTCATTACGAAAACACGCCTATTCAAATACAATTGAAAATTTTACCACCAAAATATGGCAATTTTTCAGATAAAAAATTCTGATATTTGTCATATTTCTGCTCAAAACATAGATTGCGGGTACTCGTTAGAACCGCCTCGTCGAGGCGGTTCTAACGAGTACCCGCAATCTATGTTTTTGAGCAGAAATATGAAAAATAATGTATACCCCTGTAAACCCCAGTTTTACTATATAAGAGTGGGGTTTAAGGGGGTCAAAAATATATAGGTATGTTTTCGTGATGAATGATGTGTATTATAATTGTTTGTTCTTCATGATAAGTTTACATTTCGGTTGAAAACTGTCCAATCGAAATTCGCATAAAATATAGGCCTATAAGTCTCTAAAACTGATTGACCGATTATTTCTTCACTTACAAAACATATGAATTAATATCAGTGATTTGTGCTTGATTTTTGTATGAATTGTGTATTTAAATATTAAAATATTGAAATAGTGTGTTACAGGGAAATAACTTGTAAAATCACTAAAAGGGCAAATCCTACCATAGGGCATTCTCAGGTGAAGTATTTGATAATAACTACGATAGCTAGTTTACCATGGCTAATTCGAATTCGTTGTGGAATCCCAAGAGAATTATTTTCATCGCTCTAGATATCCATATATTGATAATTTTATCATGGAAAAGGAATGTTGTTTGTAATTAGAATCGCCTCATTGAGTTTTATAGAAGATTGAAAAAAGTCTCTGATTCATCCCACTGTGTCTCATGGCCTAGCGCTATGATTAACCGCAGTAATTCGAACTTCCGCCATCTCGAACAAATATTCATGGTTAAAAAATATTTGAGTGATTGAAGTACGACTGTTTCATGCAAATTGTCTCCTTAGGAGAAGGCGACAATTTGCATGATTTTAATTCTTAGTTATGTAGCCTCATGGCATGCTATGTAAAATAAAACGAGTAAATCTTGCCCAGATCTTATTTTTTGTTGACTCCTATAGAAACTGAACACATGCGATCATATTTACAAGCTTGTTCGATAAAAATTCTACTCAAACACCATTTTTATATAGTAAACCCCAGGTTTTCAGGGGTGTACCTTAGTTTTCTTATTTCTAAGCTTGAACATATATTGTGGGTACTCGTTAGAACCGGCTTGAAGAAACGACTAGCGAGTACCCATAATCAATGTCTTGAAGAAAACTAAGAAAAATAACACATTTTTTTGTCTGAAAGTTTACATTTTTATAGCCATAAAATACCATTATATTGCCTACGCGCGTCATGTTTATGATAAACAGAATAAAAAAAATATCCCCAACCAACGACCATCCAGAAACATCAGGGCCAAGTTGTTCAAAGCATCGTTAGCTTAACGAGCTCGTTAGTGGTCAAAATGTTATCTGTTCTAGTAAGTACAATACCAAATTTACAGGTATTTTTGCTGAAAAAATGTGAGTAGCTCGTGCAAATGCAAAAGCTTATCACATTTTTTTTTCAGCAAAAATATTAGCATATATGCCATGTTTAATGATAAAAGTTTTAACGATACGTTAACTAACGACATCGTTAGTTTTGAACAACTGGGCCCAGAGTTCCATTAGAATCGTCCAGCAGCAAATTAAATCAAGTTTCAATATTTCAAAACGTCTGGCAGCAGCAAATTCAACGAGTTTTTGCTACTGTCAGACGTCTAGCAGTAGCAGCAAAATGCTTCTGCAAAGGAAACAACTAATGTTTCGAACTTTGAAACGATATGCAGTTTCTCAATGGTTCTCTTATTGTATTATCTCAGCATTTACTGTAACATCATCTATCATTACATCATCAAAAAGATTCATTTTTAAAGGAAAGGGGTCTTGTCTAGAGAGCGTTTGTAAGCATAGTTGTGGGAGACATTTGAGTTGTCTGCAAGAAGCCGACCCCGAAGGCCCGCCTACTATTTAGATATTCACAAATACAGTCGACTCCCGTTATCTCGAATTCCAAGGGACTCACTGAAAAACTTCGAGATATCCGTACCTCGACATATCAGAGTTGAGAGAGTGAGGAAAACAATAAATTGAACAACCACATTTAACAAATGAATATGTAATTTGACTCCTGAAGTTAGAAATATATATAAAATATTGTGGAAAAGAGGAGAAATTGCTCCTTAGGAGCAATTTCTCCTCTTTTCCACATTATTTTGTTACCTGTTGTCATAGTTTCATATTAAAACAGGGACCAGATTTTCACTTCGAGATAAGCGGTAATTCGAAATAAGCGAGTTTGAGATAACGAGGTTCGACTGTATATCTTTGATGATAATCACTTAGGTACGCATGCTGGTTGTGAATGCCAGTCTTGTCTACTGTCTCCTCATGTATGAAACAGTAGTATAGACGAAAGTGGTATGTATTTTATGGCCACTCAACATTATAATAATGTTCCGTAGATCTGATTAAAACACCAGCCAAACTGGAATATAAACCCTACTATTACGAATCTAGCAGCAAAGTTGGTTAGTTGGTTTGGGGACTGTCAATAACGACCCAGTCAACACTGTTAGGTTCGTTGGAGGGTGGGGGTGGGGGGAGGATACGGAGGATAACTTCCTATATATGGCATAGTACGGATGTGCGTGCCGAATGACCCCCTTTTTCAGCGCTGCCGGGTATATGATTAGCCCCCTTTTTCCAACAAAAAGTATATAACTGACCCGATTTTTCTTTATTGTGTTGGGGTTTAACGACACGTCAACCCTTCTGGGTCATTTTGTGTCGTCTCCCAGAGAAAGGGAGAAGAGATAGTAGAGGAGATGAAAGAGGGACAGGGATTAAAGAGGAACAGGAATGAAAGTGAAGAAACAGAAGAAATAAAAACATCCCCCCCCCACCCTCTACCCTTACCTGCTACAAGGATAGCAGGTCTTGCCCAACTGTAAGTCGATATCATTTGGAAGCCTCAGTGACGTAAGATACACGACACCTTCGCCACACCCGACCACCCCCTCCGAGTTTTCTTGATTCATATGTGAAAGGCCCTATTTTTCAAAGAATAGACTCGTCCAAGTGATAAGGATAGATGTCCACAAGGAATAACTGGGTTAGACACTCGGGGTGGTGGGATCGGGGGGGCGTAACTTGGGGGTAATTGTGGTACGGGTATGCGAGCCAGTATTTCGAAACCTACCCCATTGATCTACCTGGCCTTTGAAAAAATAGCCATCAGAAGAGATGGCAAATCCCCCGACCGCACAGCAAATGGCCGTCTTTTTTCAATCTAGGGCATCAGAGATGTAATTTTATCAAGGGATACACTTGTTTAACCCTGCAGTGGGTGATAACTCCACAACTGTGAATCAGAAATAGAACTCTAAAACCATAAGTTGTGGAAACTGGATTTTGTGTTTTTAAATAAAGAAACTGAAAAGATTGAGAAAAATAAGGCCCAGTTGCCTGCAATGACTATAACTCTCAAACAGTAAATCATGGAAACTGGATTTTTGTTTGCTAGTACATGTAAGTGATTTTAAACAAAGAATCCGAAAATAATGAGAAAAATAAGGCCTGTTACCTGCAAAGATCAAAACTCTCAAACTGTAAGTCGTAGAAACTGGATTTTGTGTTCGCTAGTAAGTGATTTTCAACAAAGAATCCAAAAATAATGAGAAATATAAGACCCTTTGCCCGCAAGGCCTGTAACTCTTCAACCGTTAGTCTGAGAAACTCAATTTTGTGTTCGCTAGTAAGTGACTTTTCAACAAAGAATCCAAAAATGATGAGAAAAATAAAGCCTGCTGCATGCATTGCTGATAAATCTGCATCTGTAGTATAAGTAAGGGAGATAACTCCAACACTCCGTAGGTCAGAGTTGTCCTTACATATTGTGACACACCTAGTTTATGTTCTTAGCATCTCTACTAACTATCATTAAAATGTCTCGTCTGGTTAAAGAGTTATGGCCTGCACAAGATTTTACCACCAGGGAAGATAATTGAAAATAAATGGAGTAACGAGTAACCCATAGTTACAATTTTTAAATGCAACTCTCCTTCTTAATGTTCTAAGCATCCCTATTAATTATCAGCAAAAAATCTCAACTGGTAGAGAAGTTATGACCGTCAGCAAATTTAACAAGTATGGGAGATAACTCAAAAATTGCGTCAGACTTGTGTTTTGTGTACATGACATGCCTACGCAATGACCTTTTACAACTTGATGAAGTATCATAAAAATATCTCAAAGGGTTTAAGAGTTATGGCCTACATATAACAACTATGGGAGATAACTCCAGAACTGAGTCAGTTAGAGTTGTTCTTCTTATTTGTGACACACCTACTCAATGTCCTCTACAACTTGATCAAGTATCATGATAATCTCTCAAAGGGTTATTGAGTTATGGTCTGCACAAGATTTCATAACTATGGGAGATAACTCCAGAAGCAGTCAGTTAGAGTTGTCATTCTTGTACGCGACACCCCTACTCAGTGTCCTCTACCTATTGGTCAAGTATCATGAAAACAACTTGTAGGGTTTTAGAGTTATGGGCCGCACAAGATTTAACAACTATGGGAGATAACTCCCAAAACGAGTTAGCTAGAGTTGTTGTTCTTGTATATGACATACTAACTCAATATCCTCTACAACTTGATCAAATATCATGAAAATATCTCAAAGGGTTATTGAGTTATGGCCTGCACAAGATTTTATAACTCTACGCCTACTCAATGTCCTCTACCTAATGGTAAAGTATCATGAAAATACCTTAAAGGGTTTTAGAGTTATGGTCCGCACAAGATTTAACAATTAAGGGAGGTAACTCCAAAACGGAGTCAGCTAGAGTTGTCTTTCTTGCACGCGACACGCCTACTCAATGTCCTCTACATATTGGTGAAGTATCATGATAATATATTATAGGGTTTCAGAGCTATGGTCCGCACAAAATTTTACAATTTTGGGAGACTATGAGAGATAACTTCTGAACCAAGTCAATTAGAGTTGTACTTCTTGCACGCGACACTCCTACCCAATGCCCTCTACAACCTGACAGAGTTTCATGAAAATAGCTCAAAGGGTATAGGAGTTATGGGCCGCACAAGGTTTCGTCTATAGACGGACGGAAAGACGGACGCCAGGGTGATCGCTATATCCCCCGAACCTATCGGTCGGGGGGATAAAAACGGACCCATTCATATACTTGATCGTCCAAAATGTTCACCTATTCATATACTGCCCTTTGATTTTTATACCCATTTATTGCTGGTAGTTAGACGAAATCGTAGTCAATTCATTGAATACGAAGAGAACAAGCAGCCTCGAAAAATCTCTCGGCGAAAAATATACTCATATACTGGGATGTCAGAAAAAAAAAGTGGGGTCTTTCACATACGAATCCAGAAAAATCGGGTCGGTCATATACTTTTTCCTTGAAAAAAGGGGGCTAATCAAATACCTGGCAGCGCTGAAAAAGAGGGCCATTCGGCACTCACGCACATCTATACTATGCCATATATACGAAGTTAACCCCCGTCCCCCACGCCCCCCCCCCCGCCCCACACATACACACGCACATCGAGGTTAGATAGCTAAGTTAGTTTACAAATGAGTGCCAGTGTACATGGCGTTTAATTTGTCAAATACAATTGTATTTTTTATTTGTAAACATATATGCAAATAGGGAAGAGTAGATTCTGTATGAATGGGTGTAAAAATCAAAGTATATATATATGTGTGTGTGTATATATATAGGACATCATCTCTGATGATCAAGTATATTAATGGGCCTGTTTTTTCAAAGCCCGGGGCCCCACTTGTTCAAAACTAACGATGTCGTTAGTTAACGTATCGTTAAAACTTGGAACATATGCTAATATTTTTGGTGAAAACAAAATGTGAGTAGCTTTTTTCATTTACAAAAGCTATTCACATTTTTCAGGAACATTACAAAAACACGCCTATTCAAATATATTTAAAATTTCACCACCAAAAGCTGAAAGTTTTCAGATATAAAATCCTGATATTTTTCATATTTCTGCTCATGCAAAATATAGATTGTGGGTGCTCGTTAAAACCGCCTCGGCCCCGCCTCGGCGAGGCGGTTCTAACGAATGCCCACAATCTATGTTTTGAGGCAGAGAATAAGAAAAATAATGTATACCCCTGTAAACCCCAGTTTTACCATATAAAAGTGGGGTTTAAAGGGGGCAGAATTATATAGGTATGTTTTCGTGATGAAAATACCTGTGAATTAGATATTGTACTTACTAGAACAGTTAACATTTTGACCACTAACGAGCAGCTAACGATGCTTTGAACAACTGGGCCCAGGTATACGCATAGGGTAGGTTTCGAAATACTGGCTCGCACAGCCGTACCACAATTACCCCCAAGTAACCCCTACCCCCCTACCCCCGCCCCCCCTCGGGGGGGGTGACTTCTTTATATGGCATAGTACGGATGTGCGTGCCGAATAGCCCCCTTTTTCAGCGCTGCCAGGTATATGATTGGCCCCCTTTTTTCAACAAAAAGTATATGAATGGCCCGATTTTTCTGGATTCCTGTGTGAAAGGCCCCATTTTTCTGACATCCTGGTATATGGACATATTTTTCGCTCAGAGATTTTTCAAGGCTGCTTATCCTCTTGGTATTACATGAATTGACTGTGATATGTGTAATAATCAGCAAAAAATGGTACTAAAAGTCAACTGGCAGTATATGAATAGGTCAACATTTTGGATGATCAAGTATATGAATGGGTCCGTTTTTTCGAAGGCCAGGTATATGAATGGGGTAGTTTTGAAATACTGGCTCGCACACCTGTACCAAAATTACCCCTAAGTTACTCCACCCCGAGCGCCCCCCCGACCACCCCCCCCCCCACACACACACACACATCCGAGCTGTTGTGCCGGCCTCGGTGTCTCAGTTGGATGCGCCGTCCGACTGGAGACCAGGAGGTCGCGGGTTCAACCCCCGCCGAGGTCGGCAACATTCTTTCGTGGAGATTGATCATGAAATATTTTCTACGGTCATTCTCTCCCTTCCGCTGATTCAAGAAGGGCAGTTGTCAGTTTCTGGCGAAAGAATGTGCACAATACTGGTTAACCGCTTAGAGGACTAAACCTGCCCAGTAAACGTGTGGTTAGGTAAACTGACCGCGCTCGACATGACCCCATTGGGTTGACTGGGCCGTGAAACCTCAACACAAACAAACAAACATCCGAGCTGTTAAGGCCATGTCCAGCCGATCAGTTTACCTACCCATACCGTTCCTGGACATTCTTAGTCCTCTAAGCGGTTAAATACTTGTGCTCGTTATTTCACCATTTTCTTGAATAAGTGAATGACCGTTGAAAATATTTCATGATCAATCTCCACGAAAGGGGATCAGGCCCGCGACCAGCTCTGAGATCACCAGTCGAACGCGCTTCCTCGCGCGCTTCCTTAGCACTGTAATTATGTCAGATGTTGCGTTATTAACACGTAAATTTAGCAGACTACATTTCATTATTTCTTTGTTTTCAAGACCATAGGGTATTACATTTCATGCAATTGTCGCCTTCTCTTAAGATGACAATTTGCATGAAAATATTTGCATGAAATGTCAAAGCCTTTTTTCTGGGAAAATTAAGAAAAAGTTATTATCGATTTGTCGTCTGCTGAAAATTAGCCGATTAATATGCGCCAGGATATAGTGTGTTAAACGTCTAAAATACACACCGTATTCATAAACGAAACCGGAAGTAAAACATATTATGTATGAGTAAATATGCTTATATGTTATTTAGATACTGCTAGAAGGACTGCTGAACGATAAAATGAAGTCATATTAAGGTAGGATCATTAATTCATTCCATTCTTACACTATTGGTGTACATGCCTGTCAGACACGTTAAGGTATGAAATTGTATGAACTTTAATACCTCTCTCCTATTTTATCTTAACACACCTCTGGTAATCTCGTAAGGGGTAGCCGCTGGTTATCATCACGAAAACATACCTATACAATGTTGACCCCATTAAAACCCACTTTTATATAGTAAAACTGGGGTTTACAGGGGTATACATTATTTTTCTTATTTTTGCTCAAAACATAGATTGTGGGTACTCGTTAGAACCGCCTCGCCGAGGCGGTTCTAACGGGTACTTACAATCTATGTTTTGAGCAAAAATATGAAAAATATAAGAATTTTTTTCTGAAAATTTTCATTTTTTTTTGGTGGTAAAATTCTAAATGTATTTGAATAGGCGTGTTTTCGTAATGGCATTCAAAATCTTTACGCGAACTTCCGGCATGAATTACAAGACATCCAAATGTCAACAAACGGGAAAGTTCTGCTGACTTATTGATTTTTCGTCAATTTCATAAACATATTTTGAAAAATCAGACTATGCTATTCCCAGCAAGTTTCATTTCTACGTCGGAAAGATAGGTGTGGGCTTGGAAAAACCAGCGGATTTTTTTTCTTTTTTAATTTCAATATCACCCGGAGATGCGTCGTCCGGTATTCCTGTTTTGACTTTTTTTCCAGTGCAAAATGAAGGTATTTTCAGCTATCTGGACTATGAAATACTTATTCAATATATCAAATAAGACGCACTGCAACCTACGTCTACGTTGAAATACATAAGATGCTAAATATCCCTAGCATCTGTTCCAGGGCCTGAAATATTTGTGCCGAATATTACTTACGCGGCCACTACCCCTTACGGAAGTATTAACTGAGAAATTTAGCATCTTATGTATTTCAAAGTGTCTCTGAGGTTGCAGAACGTTTTATTTGATTGTTAATTAAGTATTCTATAGCCCAGATAGCTAGAAATATCTTATTTTTGCACTTGAAAAAACGTCAAAACAGGAATATCGGACTACCCTTCTCTGGATGACATTGAAATAAAAGAAAATAGCCGCTTGTTTTTTTCAAGCCCACACCTATCTTTTCCGACGCAGAAATGAAAGTTTTTTGGGAATAGCATCGTTCGATTTTTCAAAATATGTCTATGGAATTTACTAAAGAAACAATAAACCAGGAGAACTTATCCGTTTGTTGACATTTGGATGTCTCGTAAGTCATGGTCGGAAGTTCGCTTAAAGATTTGGAGTGCATAACCAGCGGCTACCCCTTACGAGATTACCAGGTGTGTTTAATGCGCACTATGTGTCCACTGGTCCCTCAAGAATAGCAGGGACAAAGACTTTTCTGCTAAATACATCGCTCTGCAGACACAATTGGATAGTAAAAGCCAAGCTCTTTTACCTCCACCCCGCCTGGAACAATGAAAAGTAAGAATTTTTTTAAATATAAAATCTTAGTACCCAGTAAGCTCAAGCATTCTAAGTAAATCTATATCGGGATGTTATCTGCCTGTCAAAGTACGAGTAGCTGACGGGCTGTAGATTTATAAAGAAAATGCTAGCTGGGTAGTCCCCTGTGTTTAGTGCGAAATCACAACCCCAGATCTTTCCCGGCACTGTGGTGAAATTCAAAAGGTTATAGTCCCGCACATTAGCCCGGCCATCTCCCACCTTTCCCCGTGGTGAGTGTGTGGGGAGTGCAGTGGATACAAATGACTGATGCATCAGTTCTGAGTACTATCCACTCCGACCGACCTTGAAAATTCGTTCTTTTTTTATTCCACGATACCATGTTACTATATATAGAAGTAGATCTTGCTCCAACATTATCGTAAATTTATTTAAAAATGTTTACATCCTGTTTCCCGAGAAAAATAAGAAAATATTTCAAAATGTCGTCTGCTGAAAATTTTACCCAGAGTGCTAAAGGCTCAGTTCATCCTCGGAGTGGGGCGGATGTGTGTTTGAAGTGGGGAGGTAACTTGGGGTAATTGTGGTACAGGTGTCTGAACCAGTATTCGAAACCTACCTCATTCATATACCTGGCCTTTGAAAAAAAAGGACCCATTCTTATTCTTGATCGTCCAAATGTTGAACTATTCATATGCTGCCCTTTGATTTTTATACCCATTTATTGCTGGCAGTTAGACAAATATCGTTGTCAGTTCATTGAATAACAAGAGAACAAGCAGCCTCGAAAAATCTGTGAGCGAAAAATATGTGCATATACCGTGTCACATCACGCTAGAGAACCACTGTACTCGAAATTCGCAGTAGTCGCGGTTTGGCTGTAGTCGACAAGGGCAGAAAGAATACATTTTTTGTTGTTGTTTACCGGGATCCAATAAAAGAGTAAGTTTATTACGTCGAGGGTTGAGCGCAAGACTATGGTAACTCAAACATATTTTTGAAACCCTTGTTTAGGGGCAACTTGGACCCCTTTGTAAACAATGCAAATTTTGGTGCCATTGCTCATACGAGCAAAGGCACCTAAATTTTCATTGTTTACAGAAAGAAATGTTGTAATCTTCATAACGCCTTCATGGTGAGGAGATTAGGTTTGGGGAAAAACAACCATCTGACTTACGCCAGTCTTGCGCTCAACCCTCGAAGTATTCATTTTCACGATGGTGTTTTCATTTGGAATTATCAGTCAAATAATTTTGTGCATTCTGGCTCAATTGGAGCCTTCAAAATCTAAAACTAGCTGAGTAACAGCCAATTTAAGACAAACCGAACGGATGGAATTTTATGTCTGAAATATGTTCATACACAAAAGTTGAAGTCAGTAATTAATATGTTATTGTATCAAAAACTGTAGAATACGAATAAGTGAAGAAATAGAAAGCTTGACATATTTCTTTTTATTGCTAGCTAAGTTATACGCAATTTTGTCGCTGTACGCCAAATTTCAGTAGTCGCGGGCACTGTACCAGTAGTCGAGTGTCTAAATATGTAATCTGTACCCAGCCTTCAAGTAATGACTGGGCGCAGTCAATGTGAGCACGAACGGATATATAGGACTCATCGAACCTCTAGAAGGATATAGATAGATTAGGATGTTCGGCTAGGAATGTGGTGTGAGATTTTAGCCATTTAATGCAGTATAATGCAGATAACTAGACAGAGAACAAACTAAAATTGAGGCTTCTTACACTTTAGAGGTTACGGTCCTCGAAAATGTGTATTCCATTAAATACCTAGGAGTAACAATCATACATGGCTCGAGATGGAATACACCTCGTACTGAGGCAAATAGAACGCTTGGTTTCCTAAGACGAAATCTTTATCAATATCCTCAGGGTGTAAAAGTGGCAGCGTATAAAGGACTTTGTTCGCCCGTTTTTTTTTTGTTTTTTTTTTTTTTTTTTTTTTTGTTTGTTTTTTTTTTTTGCATTACGAAAACACGCCTATTCAAATATAATGAACATTTCACCACCAAAAACTGAAAATTTTCAGATAAAAAATTCTGATATTTTTCATATTTCTGCTCAAAAACATAGATTGTGAGTACTCGGTAGAACCGCCTCGCCGAGGTATGTGTTCGTGATGTTTTTTTTTTGTTTTTTTTTTAAATATGGCAGTTGTGTTTGGGATCCCCAAGATAGGAATCTTCGAGAAGAAATCGAAAAAGTTCAGGATACGGCTGCTAGGTTTGTAACTAGCAATTACTGCTTTGAAACTGGGAGTATGACTGGAATACTGGAAACAACTAAGCTGAGAGTCTCTCAAGTAAAGAGGAGAGACAGTATACTATATATATTTGTACAAAGGTCTAAAAGATGCTGCCAGCGTTCCAACAGACGACCTAATTATTCAAATTAGGCGCAGTAGAAATCATCATTAAGTGTCTTTTTATATCCCCGCTGCAAGAACGGACATTTACAAGGGCTCATTCTTCCCTCAAACAATTAAAATTTGGAATGCCCTTCCAGATTCGAATATTCCTCCACTAAAGGTCTAGGGTCCAGAGGATGGTACGGATTGGTTTACCTCTTTGGTTAGAGCTAGGGACTACTTTTCCATATCACAGGTCCTGGTGAATGAATGTCATGGACGAGTCACCTGTAAAAATTCTGACTCTGAACGTTCTTTTTTTTTTTTTTTTTAGCATTACTTCCCATCACGAAAACATACCTATATAATTTTGACCCCCTGAAACCCCACTTTTATATAGTAAAACTGGGGTTTACAGGGGTATACATTATTTTTCTTATTTCTGCTCAAAACATAGATTGTGGGTACTCGTTAGAACCGCCTCAGCTCAAAACATAGATTGTGGGTACTCGTTAGAACCGCCTCAACATAGATTGTGGGTACTCGTTAGAACCGCCTCGCTGAGGCGGTTCTAACGAGTACCCACAATCTATGTTTTGAGCAGAAATATGAAAAATATCAGAATTTTTCATCTGAAAATTTTCATTTTTTGGTGGTAAAATTTTCAGTATATTTGAATAGGCATTTTTTCGTAATGCACTAAGAAAGCACATTCTCTCTCACTATCACATCTTTATGAAACTCGTTAACAAATACTGAACGTAACAAATCTGAAACAATACAGTGCAATCCAAATATAGTAAATGAATTCCAGATCATTCGCAATTTTTTTCCTTGATTTTGGTTTTACGGCCTTTTCAAAAATATTTCACTTACGTCGAGCTGAACGTTCATCAAAGGTGGGCGAAAATCGGAGAACTCGGGGAAAATCCACTTGACCATCCGTAAGCAGAACTTGGCTTTCCCACATGTGACCCAAGCGGGGCTCGAACCACAGCGATGAGAAACCTAATGGATTAAGTGTCAGCACTCCTGTCCACTAGGCTACGGGGGCTCTGATCATTCGTAAAACGCATTTAACCGTCTCCATTCCCTCCTGCTGAAACACATTAAGAGGCCAATGAAAATTTCAGAACGCACGCACACACAGAGGACTGTATCATTTTCGACAATTAGACTATACTGGGTAAAATTATTTATCAACTCATGTCATTTCTCATCTGAACCTTAGCTCGAATGCCGAATGAGTTTCACAACAACAAAATCAATAGAACATGTTTTTGAAAAAAAAAAAAAAAAAAAAAAAAAAAAAAACAACAAGGAGTTTGTAAAACACTCAGTCCCAAAATTATTATGCTTGCTCGTAAACATTTATAAAGCACACAATGGCCAAAATGACACACATTAACCGGGAAGTGGAACTTTTTTGTTAAACAAATGTTCCTGTTCCTTCATGGTTGAACAAAATTCGTTTCCTAATCAGACAAATGGTATTAACAAGAATAAATAATTCATGATTTACTATATCATGGAAGTTAAAACTTGGAGGATAGCATGTTAAAATAAATTAACTTCCGTATCAGTCAGATTATATCAATCAAATTTTCGAATCACTCAAAGCGTTCTGTCTCGATTTTGGTTTGAAAGCAAATGCAGTATAGAAACACGCAACTTATGGGTACAGTTCTCTTTTGTCCAAACTCGATAAATGCGTACAGTGACGCCCCGATCACTGGGCCAGTGCACGCTACATGTATAACTGTGAGTACAGTATGAAAACCTCGAATAACTTCCAAAATGTACAACCTGCAAGTTTCGAACTTTTGTACATTATAAGTACCGATATTTCCAGTTTTTATAAAGTAAAAATAAATTCCAGAACATTTCCATAATTGAACAAAACCTGCTTTTTACCCCCTTTTTTTGGATAAAATACAAGCACATGCTTGCATAATTCGGGCGCTGCAATAGCTATCGCTTAACTCACATGTCTGTTGTTAGGCAACTATGAGGCTGGATATATAAGTGACAATAATCAGTGAAAAATACTTCCCAAAGTAAAATATTAAAGAGTACAATCATTTTTTTTAATTCCCGGTAAACAATAATTGTCCAATTTCTGCACTCGTCGACTGCAGCTTACCCGAGACTACTGCAAATTCGTGTACAGTGATTCTCTAGCGTGCACATACGAATCTAGAAAAATCGAATAGTCATATACTTTTTTGTTGAAAAAAGGGGTCTTATCATATACCTAGGGGCCATTCGGCACGTTCATTCATTCTATGCCGTATATTGGGACTCCCCCCCTCCCCACCTACACACCCCTGCACACACACACACACACACACACACACACACACACACACACACACACACACACACACACACACACACACACACACACACACACACACATCTAAGCTTAAGCCTTGGCAAAATCAGATCAGCGGGCAAAGCCATATAGACTAATCATACAGCTAAACATTGTATTAATCTACAATTCGCATTTAACCAGTAAGGCCTCGTAGACCCGGATCAGACTGCGCCAATGAACAGCTGATCTAAGTTTCCGCTGTCTACATTAATCACTGGAGACATCGTTTACCATGGTTCGGTTCAGTTCCCGAGTATTACCGGATTTACCCTATTCTTAAACGTATTTACACTTATAACTATTTAGTGGACATCTGTATTCCTTACATGCAGTATACGCCGGCCTCGATGGCTCAATTGGATGCACCGTCCGACTGGAGACCAGGAGGTCGCGGGTTCAACCCCCGCCGAGGTCGGCAACATTCTTTCGTGGAGATTGATTTTCTACGGTCATTCTCTTCCTTCCGCTGATTCAAGAAGGGCAGTTGTCAGTTTTTGGCGAAAGAATGTGCACAATACTGATTAACCGCTTAGAGGACTGCCCAGTAAATGTGTGGTTAGGTAAACTGACCGCGCTCGACATAACCCCATTGGGTTGACTGGGCCGTAAAACCTCAACACAAACAAACATGCAGTATACCTGTCCTAAAATTAGGCCAGGTCCGTTATACTCCCTGTTGATGTGTCTAAAACCTGCAGAATGAGTGGCAAACAGCGTAGATCCAGATCAGACGCCGCAGAACTTCGGGGATGGGTACTCTGAATTTTGTCTGCTACATAGGTTGGTCCCCAGCATCTAGTGTTTACCCTCACAACATACGTTATATCAGCCATACCCCAAAACATATCTGCAGATATAACATTACCCACAAAAATATTCATCTTGCTTTCTTTTTATAAAAGTGTGGTTTTCATTTACTTTTCCTGTATAATAGAGATGTCCGAGAATTTACCGTAAGTTACGGTAACTACCGTACGGTAGAATAAATTTACCTAGCGCGGACAAAGCTTTAGATTAGGAGGGAAATGGTACTCTATCGAGTGTATATTGAATAGTGTGGGTAGGGATAGATGAGTAAAACAACAACCACTATATAAAACTTGTTTGTGTTGAGGTTTTACGGCCCAGTCAACCCAATGAGGTAGTGTCGAGCAAGGTCAGTTTACCTAACCACACTTTTTTCTGGGCAGGCTTAGTCCTCTAAGCGGTTAATTAGTATTGTGCACATTCTTCCGCCAGAAACTGAAAACTGCCCATCTTAAATCAGCGGAAGGTAGTGATAGACCGTAGAAAATATTTCATGATCAATCTCCAGGAAAGAATGTTGCCAACTCGGCTTTGCTCATTGATACATTATAGCCGTGCCACAGGAAAATGTATATTCTGTGCTTTTTCCGAGATAACTGAGCCAGACCATTTGCATATGACTAGAGCCTTTGTTATTTATCAGTATAGTCTGCAGTATCAAGTGACCCTTTAAGCGGACAGCGATGGTCCTGATCAGACTACGTTGATTAATTTTTTTTGCATGACACAGTCCATATACATGTCACGGTGCGACTCGGCAGGGGTTTTCCGCATACATTTATGTCCTGAAGGCATATTTTTACATATTTGTTACTCTCTCTCTCTCTCTCTCTCTGTCTGTCTGTCTGTCTGTCTGTCTCTCTCTCTCTCTCTCTCTGCGTTTCACAGGGTATGTGCGTCTTCATGCGTATGTGCTGAGCGCGCATCCTTGTACGTGCATATTCGTGTTGTTACTGTTGCTGAGAAGATGTGATTGTGTTTGACTTAGGTGTAATATATATTTTATACCAACTTTTGTTTAATGGATTTCACTGTGAATCTGATATCCATATACATTTTTTTATCATTATTATTATCTTATATTAGCGGGTTGGAATATTAAGTGAAATCAATGAGAGTAATGATAATAAAGATAATGGTCTCATCATTCCTACATGAGTATAAATGTATGAAATGCAACCTGCTAGAACCGGTTAACTACAGTCATGGTAGATACACATGTATATGTATTATCATTCTACTAGTTAATACGGCAGCCAATTATTGCCGCCGAAGTAAACAAAACACACACACACACACACACACACACACACACACACACACACACACACACACACACACACACACAACATTTTGACTTCATAGTGGATGCGTTAGTAGTCTGAGTTGTGGAGGAATATACGAAACCCGATACTCTTTGCACGCAGGCTATCACTTACAGCACATGTTCACAAGCGAGCGTTTCACACACATGGTATATGATGTCTGGCGCATAAACCACTCAAACACAGAGTGCGCACTTCTTTCTCGCAGCCGCGCTGCTCCGGGTCGCCACGGTTAACCGACTAACGCACTCTTTGCTCTACCCGTGTCGACCGGCGATGAACCGGCCTGTCCCGACTGCACCGCTTTTAGTTGATTAGCTAAACATGGCGGCCAAGTAATTCGTCCGTTAATGACGAAAACCGCCACACTGCTTGATTGGTCATGTTGTTTTTAGCCCAGCATTATTTTTATTTGTAACAGACGGTTGACCGCCGTCTGGAGAAAAGAGTTCGCCCATTATCCCTTTACTATATTACGCCCCGCCAATCAAAGACTGGTGAAAGGGTATTGTTTTACCGCTGTCCGTCCGTCTTTACGTCCGTTCGTCCGTGCATTTTTGTCCGGCTCATAACTCCTAAACGTATGGAATATATAAATGAAACTTCAGAGATGGCTAAATCATATCGAGGCGATGTATCGCAAGCAAGGAAGAAAACACTGGTGTTTGAATTGTGTCCAGGCCATAACTCCTTACCCCTGTTAGTGCTTGAGTGCTAAAAATTGTGTCCGGGTCATAACTCCTAAACCGTATGGAATATCGTATGGAATATATTTATGAAACTTTACAGCTGACTACATTGAATAGCAAACAATGAAGACAACCTCAGCTAATTCGGTTTCGAATTATCACCTCTTGCCGAAATCCATATAGTGTAATGCTGGCGACTTTGGTTTTGGATTTATCCCCCCTTGCATGAAACCCATGTCGTGTAATGCTGAAAATTCGTGTATGGCATATAACTCCTGAAACGTATGGAATATAGTAACGAAACAACACAGATGGCTTAATAATATCAAGACGATATGTCGCAAACAAGGAAGACATTTCCAGCTGATTTGGTTTTGAAATAACTCCCCTTGCCGAACGTCAGTGTAGTGTAATGCTCTCTTTGTGTCCGACACATAAAGTAAAAATAGATATTCCCGCTGTTCAAAACAAAATCAGAGAGAGAGAGAGAGAGAGAGAGAGAGAGAGAGAGAGAGAGAGAGAGAGAGAGAGATCCTAACCATAGATCTTGTGAACCTGAAATCGGGAGCGCCACATATAACTCCTTGGCCGCGCGCCAGCCCTGAATGGTGAAACAATCCGGCACCAACAGGCCATAACTTTCTTACAAATGTAAGAACCCATTAGCAAAACGCACAAATGTGAAATATGAATGAGCATCAGCCTCCTCCGCCATTGTGGCTAGCTGACCTATATTGAAAAATAAGCATAAATCTTCAACGATTCTAATCTAAAGAAGAATTACTCTTTCAAACTGAAGTGCTGCGTGTGTTACGCACACATACCATATATATTTGGAAAAAAGCCATGACATATTTACGCTGTCATATATTGCATAGGTACTGTATTGTTAACTGAGGGGTGATTAATAACTTCGTGATCTCTATAAGCAGACGTACTGAATGTTAGTACAGTTCAACTCTTGAATTTGAAATTAGCAAGTTAAAACTGGAATTACTTCTGCCTCGGAGGAAATCAGGAAAACACGACGTGCAAGCAAGGAGAGAATGTCTCTTTCTACATTATGGTGAAGACGTCGGCTGCTCAATTTCAACATGACTAGAAGAATTTTTTGGTTGCTCAATTTAAACCTGACAAGAAGAATTTGGTAGACGAACTCCGTCACCAAAGAGGAGATCGTTGCAAAAATCATTACATCATCATAGCAAAATGAGTGTTCTATTGCCTGTATGATAGGTATGTGTCTCCGAGGTATGTGTAACGCTTTTCAAAAGTTTAAAGTGTCACCTTAGTAGTATAGGGCGTCCTATACGACTCACCTTGTTATATTCAAAGCTCCTTGGACCTAATAAGAAACGCATTCAACATATTAAAGGATAATATAGCCGTTTTATGGCGGATCCTTACAGACTTCTCCAGCGATTTATGAGCGCGGATGAAACCACTGCCAACGAGGGGCAAAGCAATACTCCTTTTATCTATTTATTTATTTTATTTTTTTTTTTTTTTACTTTTATTTTTTATTTATTTTGTTTTAATTATTTTGCAATGCGATGATGTTTGCATGACTTCTATTTTTCTGGGATGTGATGCAAGTGCTGTATATAGATAGAGACTACATACAGATAGACTGCTGCTCCTATGAGAAAGCTACGGAAGACAGTCAAGCAGATTCGATATAAAAAATTGACAAGAAGTATGCTCTTTCACCAAGATAATGCACACATACTGACTGCTGTCACGACTGCTTTCTAGAAAGGTGGGTGCAAACTTATCAAACATCGATCCTATTCTCATGCTTTGGAAACGTCTTCCCAAATATGCAAAAATGTTGCGCTATCATACGACGTTAGGAATTCTGCGTTCCACTACACTACACAGAAGGGATCCAACAGTCTGTAATCTCTCAACTCAGTGTGAATGAAAAATGAATGCCTTTGATGTTTTAAAACTGACCCATTTTACCATCAACCAGGAACTTATGAATCGCCCCTCGTATATAGTCACCTACATGTCACAGCAACGTGGCGTGGCCATCGACTGATTGATATTCTCAGCTATGACAGAAACATTAAAACGGTTAGTACATTTGATCTCATTAGCTCAATTATTTTACTTATCTATTTTTATTTACAAACAGACACGGTGTAAGGTACATTATTCGAGTTTACCAGATTCGTGAATATGTTCACGGTAACACATACATGTAACTATCGGCATTGGGGTGGTCGGGTGTGGCGAAGGTGTCGTGTTTCTTACATCAATGGGACGTCCAACAGATATCAGCTTACATTTGGGCAAGGTCTGCTATCCTTATAGGAGGTAAGAGGGGGTGGAAAGGGGGGTAGGCATTCCCCACTTCCCTCCCCCCTTACCCCCACTTCCCTCCCCCTATTCGAGTTTACCAGATTCGTGAATATGTTCACGGTAACACATACATGTAACTATCGGCATTGGGGTGGTCGGGTGTGGCGAAGGTGTCGTGTATCTTACATCACTGGGACGTCCAACAGATATCAGCTTACATTTGGGCAAGGTCTGCTATCCTTATAGCAGGTAAGAGGGGGTGGACAGGGGGGTAGGCATTCCCCACTTCCCTCCCCCCTTACCCCCACTTCCCTCCCCCTTTTCCCCCACTTCCCTCCCCTTTCCCCCACTTCCCTCCCCCTTTACCACCACTTTCCTCCCCCAAGCAAACTATTCCCTCCCCTAAATCAGAATTTTTAATATCCCCAACGCTATAATTAAATTTAAACATGACTATGCAATATACATTCATGCAGATTTTGACCCCAAACTACACCCCTAATTTTTGCCCCCAAATCGGTATTTCCTTAGCATTTGCACCCTGTTTACGGAATAGCTAAATATTTGCACCCTCCATTTCAAAAGTCTGCGTAACTATATCACAAGGTGGTGGGCCTTGATCCGGTCTTAAACTGGTCAAAAAAAATAATGCGGTGGGCCTAAGTCCGAGCCCAAACTGATCCTAATTGGCACAAAAACAGTCGTATTAATCACTAAAATCAAAATTCAAGAATACCATTAAAATCTGTATCTTCTTTTAATATTGATAAGCATGGTCCCACACTTGGTGGTCAGCGAGAACAATATTTTTTTTTTTTTTTTTTTTTTTGAGGTTTTCTCAAAAACTGAGTTAAATGTCTAACGTGTTAGTGTGTGGTGGCTAACAAAACACGGACACGGACTCATGGACTTACGGACCTATTGGCAGTACACGGACTGCATAACAAAATACGGACCAGTTATTCACGGATCTCTTGACAAACCACGGGCCTTCAATTGATGGACGACAAACCATAGACTTATTATTCACGGACTTGACAAAACACGGACCGTTATTTAAATTACAGACACGGAATTTTTATTGGTCCGTAAGTCCGTGAATGGTCCGCGTTTTGTCACCGGGCAACATGTGATTCATTTGACTGAGTTCGGGTTTAACGACAGGTCAACTCTTATTGGTCATTTTGTGTCGTCTCCCAGAGAAAGGGAGAAGAGAAATAGGAGATAGTAAAGGAGATGAAAGAGAGGGACAGGGGAGAAAGGAAAATGAATGAAAGTGAAGAAACAGAAGAAATAAAAGCATTCCCCTCTACCTCTACCTGCTGCAAGGATAGCAGGCCTTGCCCAGCTATAAGCCAATATCGGTTACACAAAACCTTTGCCTCACCCCATCACCGCACCGGGTGGTGTTTGGAATACCTATCAGAAAATCCATGTTTGATCTTGAATTGTGTGTGTGTGTGTGTGTGTGTGTGTGTGTGTGTGTGTGTGTGTGTGTGTGTTTTGAACAGCGCAAAAGTCCTTATCCAACAATGAGCAAATAAAATGATTGTCTACGGCAGACGGATAATTATTTCTAAAAATGTGCATTGCCACCGATAACGGCTTTCTTGTGAACTTTCGGAATCAAAGGGAAGTAATCAACTAGAGATAAACCGAAATCGGACGTAAACGAAATCAATGTAAACCACGGTTGGCGGAAAACTCCTAGTCGGTGAAGTGAATCAACGCCAGATTCATTGTAAACATACCTGAATTTATTTTAATACGTCTATTAGATACTTCTGATACCCAGTTATTGCATTGCAATAATAAAAATAGAGTAAAATCGGTAAAATACAACAAATTTTGGTATAACCCCCGCCCCTAAAATTTCCCTACCCCCGCCCCCTCTTCCCCCGTCACCCGCCCTCTCTCCTCCGTCCCCCGCCCCCTTTACCCCCGTTCCTCGCCCCGTTTACCCCCGTCCCCCGCCCCCATTATCCCCGTATCCCCGCCTCCCCTGTCCACCCTCTCAGGTAAGGGTGGAGGGGGGGATGTTTTTTATTTCTTTTGTGTCTTTCCTTTCATTCCTGTTCCTCTTTACTCTCTGTCCCTCTCCTTCATCTCCTCTACTATCTCTTCTATCTCTTCTCCCTTTCTTCGGAAGACGACACAAAATGATCAAGAAGGGTTGACGTGTCGTAACAGATAATCTGACGGCTGCCCAAACATGGCGGCGGAAATTTCCGCCTGTACACGTCATTATAAAATATCAACAAAAATCACACATGAAATGCGTGTCTCACAAATTGAATTGATAACTTAAATGTCAGGGTATATCAAGTGGTTATTAACAGATAAAAACGCCTTTTATAAGTATAAAAAAACTAACGTTCTAACTTGCGTAGCCGGCCTCGGTGGCTCAATTGGATGCGCCGTCCGACTGGAGATCAGGAGGTCGCGGGTTCAACCCCCGCCGAGGTCGGCAATATTCTTTCGTGGAGATTGATCATGAAATTTTTTTCTACGGTCATTCTCTCCCTTTCGCTGATTCAAGAAGGGCAGTTGTCAGTTTCTCGCGAAATAATGTGCACAGTACTGGTTAACCGCTTAGAGGACTAAGCCTGCCCAGTAAACGTGTGGTTAGGTAAAATGACCGCGCTTGACATAACCCCATTGGGTTGACTGGGCCGTAAAACCTCAACACAAACAAACAAACTTGCGTAATTTTGAGACAAAACATTTCCTTTTTCTTTTCCATGAATACACAAAGTACTAATGGTATTTTGTTTCACTATGTTCCATCTAGGGCAACCGGAAAATAAAATATCCAAATTCATTCAAATAAAGACACACTTTGGCTACCAAGAAGGCTACTCAAACAGCTCTAAACAATGTACATTGACCGTACATATATAATGTACTTGGCTGTCCTCCTTGCACGTGCAGATACAATATAAACCGGTATCCAGTCCGTTATATACATTAAAGGACAAGATTTTAGTTTTGTGTATCAGTTTGGGTACCTGCAGACATAGGCATATTGCGTTTTTATTTGAAAGCTTTTGGATATTTTAACTTCCGACTGGCCGGCCTCTGTGGCTCAGTTGGCTGCGCCGTCCGACTGGAGACCAGGAGGTCACGGGTTCAACCCCCGCCGAGGTCAGCAACATTTTTTCGTGGAGATTGATCAGGAAATGTTTTCTACGGTCATTCTCTCCCTTCCGCTGATTCAAGAAGGGCAGTTGTCAGTTTCTGGCGAAAGAATGTGCACAATACTGATTAACCGCTCAGAGGACTAAGCCTGCCCAGTAAACGTGTGGTTAGGTAAACTGACCGCGCTCGACATGACCCCATTGGGCTGACTGAGCCGTAAAACCACAGCACAAACAAACAAACTTCCGACTGCTCTAGACGGAACATTGTGAAATAAACTGACGTTAGTATTTTATGAATTTATGAAAAAGAAAAGGGAACATTTTTGTCCCGAATTTACACAACTTAGAATGTTTTTTCATACTTATGAAATGCATTTTTGTCTCTTGATAACGACTTGATATGCCTTGAGGTTTAAGTTATCAGTTGAGTTTGTGAAACACGCATTTCGTTTGTGATTTTTGTTGATATTTTATGATGAAGTGTACAGGTGACAAATTTCGTCGCCATGTTTGGGCAGCATACGGGCAGACAGACAGACAGACAGACAGACAGATAGATAGATAGATAGATAGATAGGGGAGACAAATTATGGTTGTTTTGGTGTTTTGCGTCCCTTTCAACATTATTTAGCCATATCGAGAATATGGAAAGGTGATAATGAAAGGCTATGTGTAATGAAGGGTCGTACTCTTATGAGCTGAATTCAGCTTCTAACGGGATTCGAACCCGGGACCTCGTGATCCGATGTCGTGAGCGCAAACCACTCGGTCACCCCAACGCTTCAGAAAGGGAAGGAGACAGACATTTCGAGACAGACAGTGCCGAACACACACACACACACACACGCACACACACACACACACACACACACAACACACACACACACACACACAGAGCAATAACAACGTCGTATGGAAACGGCGACGTCGGTTCTTGGACCAGAAGTCGAAAAATGAAATTTGACTTTTCCCTTTTTCCGTTAAGCTGCATAAATTTAGGGTGGCGGCCATCTTGAAAATCAATTTTGAATTTCTCCTAAATCGAAAAGTCAGTTGACTCGAACCTTGGTAGGAAGTATCGTGGCGACTTGTAAATCAAAAGTATTTTTTCCAATTGTAATTCTAAGAGGGCCGCCACAGAATCCGTCTTGAAAATCTATTTTGAATTCTTCTTTGGAACCAAAAGGCCAATTAACTCGAAATTTATTAGGAAGTATTGGGGTTCTTTGTAGATCAAGACTAGCTAAAATTGTTTCAATAGGAAATCCAAGATAGCTGCATCTTGAAAATCTATTTGGAATTTCTACTACTGAATCAAAGTGCAAACTGACTCGAAATTTAGTACGCAGTGTCGGGCTGACTTGTAGACCTAACACGGATAGACTCGTTGCAATCGAGAATCCAAAATAGCCGCCACAACCGCCGTTTTGAATATTTATTTTCAGCATATTCTCCTGAACCAAAAGGCTAATTGAGTTGAAACTTGATAGGAATTATCGTGTGACTTGACTTGTTGGGTTTTGATCAAAATAACCGTAATTGTTTCGATAAAAACCCAAAGATGGCTGTCACAGCCGCCATTTTGAAAATGTATTTAAAACGTATTCTCTTAAAACGAAAGACCAATTTACTAGACATTTAGCAGTAACTATCAGAGAGACCTGTAGAAAAAAAAAAAAGACTAACGTCATTCCAATCTGAAATCCAAGATGACCACCATGGGCACCATTTGAAAATCTGTTTGGAATTTCTTCTCCTGAACCGAAAAGCCAATTACTCGAAACTTGATAGAAACTATCTGTGTGACTTGGTAGATCAAAAATAGCTGAAATTGTTCAAATCGGAAATCCAACATGGCCGCCACCGCCGCCATTTTGGAAATGTATTTGGAACTTCCACTCCTAAATGGAAAGACAAGTTGACGCAAAACTTGGTTGCATCAAGGTTACTTGTCGATCAGATATAGCAAAACAGGTTCCGATCGGAAATCCAAGAAGGTTGCAATCTTGAAAGTCTATTCTGTTTTTATTTTTTTTCTTCTGAACCAAAAGGCCAATTGACTCGAAACTTTGTAGGAAGTATCGGGGTGACGTGTATATTAAATACAGAAAATATAAATAAAATAATTTCGATCAGAAATCCAAGATAACTGTCATCTTGCAAATATATTTTTAACCGTTATTCCTGAACCAAACGGCAAATTGACTGAAAACTTGAGAGGGACTGTTTGGGTGATTTGTAAAGCAAAAATAGCTATATCGTTTCGACCAGAGATCCAAGATGGCTACCGCAGGCGCAATCTTGGAAATCTATAATGAACTCCTGAACCGAAAGCCCAAATGATTTAAAACTTGTCTAGTTCTCGAGTGAGCGATACAGGACCATCTTTGCCCTGTTGTCTGATGATTACCACCTAACGAACACCGTTCATAAGCGACGATTCTGTTTTTCCTTCCATCGTACTGTTCATTTTAGAACTTTAATAACCTAACCCCACCTGGTGGCTGAGAATGCGCGTTTAAAGGCTCTCAAACCACAGAAATCTGAGGTTCCAGTTTTCTTAACTTTGCTCAAATGTGCAAATAAATTTTCATAACAAGGCTAGGTTAGAAACAAATTTGCATGATATTAAAATCTTACGAACCGAATAGAAACCGGCAGCTTTTCTGATTTGGTCATTAAAGATCATTAAAGCGGCACTACCCCGTTTTTTTGTTGTTTTTTTTGTTTTTTTTTTTCTTCAGAATGAGCACCATATTCAGTCCAGAAACGATAATGATGTAGCAGGTGTAGGTTCTAATATTAGAAAGTGTTTGTAAAAAGATGAAAATCTTTATGACATGTTTTGCATGTACTGTGCTCTTTTCCGTATAATTCTTGAACGCCCCTCGAATATTGCTAGTACGCGCACGTGTAGTCCTAAAACACTAGTGCCATTTTACAGTCTGCATACAAAAAATAAAAAATAAATCGAACAAGGGAGTCTGGGACATATTGGGACATACGGCAAATATACGTCAATTAGTTTTTCATCAAACTACACATCAACATACAAATCGTCTCGAAAGTCATCGAAGATCTTAAGTTAAATAGTCGCGTGAATGTTCCTTAATGTTAACGTTATTGAATAATTTAGACTTTTCATTAATTCAACGCCGAGAACAAGAAAACAACCTACAGTACGCCGAGAATTGGTTAAACATAAACAATGTGGTATCCGAGAACCAGATAAGCATCTATCTTCGTTTTGCGCCGCGGTACAAATTCGCACCTAAATCACAATAGGCGCAAATTTTGGCAGGTACAAACGAAAAGAATATAATGGGAAAAGTCAAGTTTCAGTCTAAAATTGGTTCTGAGTACATGGTTTCTTAGTATATAACGTGTTTAATACAGCCTTGCGCCGCGGTCAGAAAGCAAATCGCCGAAGCTTGTTATATGCTTAAATATGTTTTTTTTTTTACAGAAAAAAGGTCGTCTTCTGTTAGTATATACTACCAATTTCATTCTTGGAATATTAAAACTGTAGGATACCCCATTTTCCTTCAGTATTCAGACAAACACACCTGAGCAAATGATACATACCCAGATAAGCAGCTCATGTATATTATAGTGTAGCTTGATCGGTAGCTAAGAAAGATGCGCGTCCGACCAGGAGGTTGCGGGTTCGACACCCACCACGTCCGAAACAGTCTTTCGTGGAGATAGATCATGAAACACTTTCTACGGTCTTTCTCTCCCTTCCGCTGATTCAAAGAGGGCATTTATCAGTTTCTGGCGAAAGAATGTGCACACTACTGGTTAACCGCTTAGAGGACTAAGCCTGCCCAGAAAAATGTAGTTGGGTAAACTGACAGCGCTCGACATGACCCATAGGGTTGACTGGGCCGTAAAACCTCAACACAAACAAATCGACTTCTGCCAATCAGCCAAACTTTAAAATCAAGTTGGCATTCAATTTACAGGATAAGAACGGTTTGTTTGTGTTGAGGTTTTACGGCCCAGTCAACCCAATGGGGTCATGTCGAGCGCGGTCAGTTTACCTAACCACACGTTTACTGGGCAGGCTTAGTCCTCTGAGCGGTTAACCAGTATTGTGCACATTCTTTCGCCAGAAACTGACAACTGCCCTTCTTGAATCAGCGGAAGGGAGAGAATGACCGTAGAAAATATTTCATGATCAATCTCCACGAAAGAATGTCGCCGACCTCGGTGGGGGTTGAACCCGCGACCTCCTGGTCTCCAGTCGGACGGCGCATCCAACTGAGCCACCGAGGCAGGCATGGATAAGTACGGTACCGAAGAAAATGTATCTAATACGTAGGGTAATTACGGTAATATTTCTAAGGTTGCTGAGGAAAATGTTATGTGACGTCACCACATTGATCATCCGATTAGAAAAAGTGCGGTTGAGTAAGACTTTATGTGGCGAGAAAAGGCGTGTGCAAGAGATAGAAAAAAAAAAAAAAAAAAAAAAAAAAGAAAAACATTTAATTTTGAATAATAGTCAATGTGAATGACACGGTCTATTCTTTTTCCTATTATATAGCATATATCACGTTTCTGCACATGTTTAGCTTGGCGTGCCTTGCAAAGTTGGTAAGGTATTTATCTGTCCGTGCAAGGACTGAGTTAGATTCTAATCTTTCTAGGGCATCTGTATTGTGTTCGGAATAAAATCAGACCATCTGGACTGTCTAAGGCGACACTGAAAATGTATTTAACCATATATCCATGGCCGTCGAGTCATACTTTGCAGACAGGAAAAGATGTCCGATAGGCAAATAAGAGCGCAGTCATCAACCCGTCAACAAAGATACTAGCACAATAGCTGTTTCGGCTCCTTTTATGTTGGTCGACCCTCTCACTGTCTCGATCAATCGCTTCTGATCACGTCTCAGGTTCGAATCCCGCTAAAGGCGGAATTCAATTTATGACTCTCTCTCTCTTTCTCTCTCTCTCTCTGTCATGACATGCTATATTCTGCTATTTAGCCCCCTTTTTTAACTCACCTGAGCCAAAGGCTGAGGATGAGCTATTGTGATGACTTGCCAACATATGCAAATATCCCTGGTTGTTGCGTTATACGCACCAAATAGTTTTGTTACACAGGTGCAGGAAAGTGTTGAAAGTAGGAGTGCATGTGCTGTTAAAAAGAAACAAATATTGACAGCTTCGTACATTTACTGCCCAAAATTAAATGTTTTTCTCTTGCACATGCCTTTTCAGACCAGTGTTTCAGCCGCAAAATGTCTTAAGCCTCGGTCCCACAGCTTGCGACTGCGATGCGACGCTTTGCGGCTGTTTTCGTTTGCTGACTCGCGACCTCTGCGACTGTTTCAGCTACTTTTTTTCTACAAACATAATCGCCGATCAGTCACCGACCAGTCGCCGTACAATCGGCGATAGTTTTTGCATGCCGTCGGCGATTGGTCGGTGACTTGTAGCCGTAGGATTGCAACTAGTTAAGAGTGATTGGCTACCAGTCGGAGACTAGTTGTAATCAAACGGCGATTTTTAATAAAATGTTACGACATGGATGAATTCATTTCTGTGCAAGCTGACAATATGATAATACAAAAACAGATACAGTTGCTTCGCTTGCAACAAAACAACCAGAATGCTATATATATATATATTCCTTTACGCATCATAATGCGAACACTTTGAACGCTGGTGATAAAATGATGCTAGGACATGAAGACAGCTTTTCGTTGTAGTTGGCACTGCAAACTTTCGGCTGTCTATTACCTCCCTGCAACCTGTAGGCGATCAGTCGCCGTTTCACCAGTGATGCCGGCCTCGGTGGCTCAGTTTGATGGTCCGTCCGACTGGAGACCAAGAGGTCGGGGTTCAACCCCCGCCGAAGTCGGCAACATTCTTTCGTGGAGATTGACCATGAAATATTTTCTACGGTCATCCTCTCCCTTCCGCTGATTCAAGAAGGGCAGTTGTCAGTTTCTTGCGAAAGAATGTGCACGATACTAGTTAACCGCTTAGAGTACTAAGCCTGCCCAGTAAACGTGTGGTTAGGTAAACTGACCGCGCTCGACATGACCCCATTGGGTTGACTGGGCCGTAAAACCTCAACACAAACAAATTTCACAAGTGATCAGTCTCCGATCGATCGTCAAACAGTCGCCGACTGAGCGCCAATAGATCGCAGCAAGGTTGCCAGATTTCAGAGCCAAAGAGTTGGTGAAATCGATCGGCGACCGATAAGTGACTGGTGGGCGACTGATGGCGACTTCCAGAAAACCATTGCAACCAGTCTGCGGTCAGAATTAGTCGTGGCTAGTCGTTGTGCATGCTCAAAAGCCTGGCTGCGGCTAATTTTGTTCGTTACGCCCATTATTGCGACTTCTGCAATCTTCCTTCGATTGTCAATTTTTAGTCGCGGAGCGGGGCTTTATAAAATTGTACTGTTTTTACTCGGATCATCAGCGTGGTCACTGCTGGCGCGATTAGATGTATAAGCATTTAAACAGTCCTTACGTAGGCAAAAAAAAAAAAAAAAAAAAAATTCTGCTTATACACACAGTTATGCAAGGCGTTTTTGCCTTTGCTATGTTCGATTTTCTGAGTTTGAGCGGAGTTTTTACGTTGATAACAACATATTAATAGACAGCTTTAAAATTTTAGTTTCAGGCGTTTTGTTGTCCCTAAGGTAAGCGACGAAAAAAAAAAAAAAAAAAATGGAGGCCAAACTTTCCCTGTACCGCTCACCTGATTACCATAGAAGTTTCCAGTCAACGTCAACTGACCTTTCGAATCAAGAGAAGATTATCAAGATGGCGTCCATCTTGGATTTCCAATCAGAATGATTTTAGCTACTTCTAATGTACAAGTCACCTCGGTAATTCCAATGAAGTTTCGAGTCAATTTCCCATTTAAGGATAAAAAATTCAAAAGAGATTTTCAACATAGTTGCTAGAGCAACCAACTTGGATTTCTGACCAGAATGATTTTAGCTATATATATATATATATATTTTTTTTTTCATCTACAATTCACCCTGATACTTCCTATCAATTTTCCAGTCAGTTGGCCTTTCTGTTCAAAAGAAGTTCAAAATAAGATTTTCAAGATGGTGGCCATCTTGGATTTCTAACAAGAACAAATTTAGCTAGTTTTGTTCTACAACTCACCCAGATACTTCTTTCCAAGTTTCGAGTAAATTGGCCTTTCGGTTCAGGAGAGGTGCAAAAATAGATTTCTATGATGGCGGCCATCTTGAAAGTCCGATGAAAAGGATTTAATGTGATTTTCATCTACAAGTCACGCTGATGCTTCCTACCAAGTTTCGAGTCAACTGGCCTTTCGATTCAGAAAAAGAAGCGTGGAATATATATCCAAGATAGCGGCCATGGCGGCCATCTTGGATTTCTCATCGGAACGATTTTACCTTTTTTTTATATTCAAATCACTCTGATGCTTCCTACCAAGTTTTTCGAATCAGTTCGACTTTTGGTTCAGGAGATGAAGCAAAAAATAAAAGTTTCAAGATGTTAATCATCTTGGCTTTCCAATCAGAATGATTTAGCTGTTTTGATTTACTTGTCACCTCGATGCTTCCTGTCAAGTTTCAAGACTATTTGACTTTCGTTTCAGGAAGAGAAGCGAAAAATAGATTTTCAAGATGGCGGCCATGGCGCCTATCTTGGATTTCCCATCTCTATTTTTATCTACGAGTCACCCCGATGCTTCCTACCAAGTTTCAAGTCTATTGGCCTTTTGTTTAAGGAGAAGAAGAGAAAAAAGTCAAAATGGCGGCAATGGCGGCCATCTTGGCTTTCGAATCGGTACAATTTTAAATATTTGTGCTCTACAAGACACCCCGATGCTTTCTTCTAAGTTTCAAGTCAGTTGCCTTCAGGGGAAGAAGCAAATTAGATTATCAAGATAGCAGCCATGGCGGCCATCTTAGATTTCTGATTAGAACGACTTTAGCTATTTTTGATCTACAAAGCGCCCTGATTCTTCCTACCAAGTTCCAAGCCTTTTGGTTCAGAAGAAGAAGCAAAAAATAGATTTTCAAGATGGCAGCCATGGCGGCCATCTTTGATTTCCGATCGCAACTATTTTAGCTATTTCTTTTTTCTGTTTTTTTTTTTTTTTTTTTATCTGCAAGTCACCCTGATGCTTCCTACCAACTTTCAAGTCAAGTGGCCTTTCAGTTAAAAAAGAAGAAGCTAAAAATAGATTTTAATGATGGCGCCCATCTTGGGCTTTCGATCGGAACAATTTTAGCTGTTTTTGATGTACAAGGCAACCAAATGCTTCCTTCCTACCAAGTTTCAAGTCGGTTGGCCTTTTGTTTCGGGAGAAGAAGCAATAAAATAGATTTTCAAGATGGCGGTCATGGCATGTTGATTTCCGATTGGAATTGTTTTAACTTTTTGATCCAAGATTCAAATCAACTGACCTTTCAGTTCAGGAGAAGAACAGAAAAACAAACTTTCAAGATAGTGTTCACGGCGGCCAGCTTGGATTGCAGATCGGAAAGATTTTTAGCTAATTTTGCTCTACAAGATACTCCAGTGCTTCCTACCTAGTTTCAAGTCAGCTGGCCTTACGGTTCAGGAGAAGAATCAAATTAGATTTTCAATATAGCAGCCATGGCAGTCATCTTGGATATCCGATCAGAACGAGTTTTGCTATTTTTCATCTACAAGTCATCCCAATGCTACCTACCACGTTTTAAGTCAGTTGGCATTTTGGTTCAGGAGAAGAATCAAAAATATAGATTTTCAGACGGCGGCCGTCTTGGATTTTTGATCGGAACGATTTTAGCTATTTTTGATCTACAAATCACCCGACGCTTCCTACCAAGTTTCAAGTCAGCTGGCCTTTCGGTTCAGGGGAAGAAGCGAAAAAATAGATTTTCAAGATGGCGGCCATGACGGCCATCTCAGATTTCTGATCGGAAAGACTTAAGCTATTTTTCTTATTCACGTCACTTCAAAGCTTCCTACCAAGTTTCGAGTCAATTGACCCAGTGTGTAGGAAGAGTAGGCTTTTAAAGGAAACTGTTGATACCGCACGACACACGACGCTATTATTTGACCTAATTACCTATTTTTGACCCCACATGACCCAGTTTCGAACTTGACCGACATTTTGTCAAGGACATCACTCTGAGAAAAATTAAAATTGATAGACTGAAAACGTGGCCTGTAGAATATTTACAAGCCATCTTGACAATGAAGGGGACATAACTCTGCCACCGTTGGTCCGATCTGACCAGTGTTCAAACTCGTTCGAAATTTTATGCATGCCATTGCAGACAATCCTCTTTATACCGACACTCGATACAACGACAAAATTCATTATAATGAAAATTTGATTGTCATTAAACCTTCGCTTAAGAGGTAACAGTTAGTCACAAATAATGTCAGAATATTGTATCAAATACTTTTAAGAAACTTGTTCTAACAAATATCCAAAACATATTCTATGAGGAAATATAAGAAAAAGACAAGACCTTTGTTACATATCGATATGCTCATTAATAATTCCGTACAACAGCAAATTCATTTTAATGAAAACGTCTTTGCGAACAAATGTTATCGCTGTAACGAGGGTTCACTGTATTATCTGTAAGTTACATGAAGGTACAGCAAAACCTGAAGAAGCTACGCTGTTCACATGGTCAATAATGGCCATTTTGATAGCCAAGGGGATAAAACACTGCTACTGTTGATCCGATCTGGCCCATTTTCAAACTCGTCTGAGATTTTATCCATGTCATTAATATCTACAAGTTTCATGAAGATCCAACAAAAAATAATGAAGCTACGCTGTTCAAAACGTCGATTATGGCCATTTTTGACAATTAACGGGACGCAACTGTACCATGTTTGGTCCGATCTAATCATTTTTTAACTCGCCCGAGATTTTATGCATATTATTGTTATCTTCCAAGTTTCATGAAGATCTAACAACACGCTGTTCAAAAGCGCTTTGCTTGCAGGCTGCAAAGGTATTTCTTTTCGAAAGCGTGGACGACGGACGACAACGAGTCTTCGGCTCAAGTAAGCTAAAAAAAAGTGGCTAAACGAACTCATGTTAAACATAACAATAAAACCAGCTAAAATTTACCGTTGCTGATAACATGGTAGGACAATCAAGTTCACGTGTGTCAGTGTTTGGGGTAGTGAGAGGGCATTGGGTGTGTTGGTGCAGATGGTGTGCATGCAATTACAATGAATATTGCTAAAGATTAACCAGAAGCTATCACTGTTATGTTTATGTTTGTCGCAGTATGATACCACGTTGGTTGCCATAGTAACCGTTTAACTTTTTGAACTTTATATTTTCTTTAATTATACAGCCGATGATGATTTAGACCAATAATGAGCATTAATCCTGAGGTCTGCTGAACTGAGATAATTGGTATTGAAAATGTGAGCTTATCCGCTGTGTGGAAATAAGTTTCCAAAGGTAAGCTTTGAAAATAGTACGTGTTGAGCATTTTAATGTTTAAGAAATAGATCAGCTGTAGCAGTGATTTGTTGAGTAATAAATCACTGTTTTGAGATCCGTTGTAAAGTAGATCAAACCACGAGTGCAAAGGGCCAGTGATTTACCTTCTTACAACTTACTGATAAACTGATTTTTTTACTCAACAAATTACGCACAAGAGCGGATCTATTTCGATTCAACACGACGAAAAAGTCAGACTTTTTCAAACTTTCAGCCATCGCATAAAGAAATACCGCCAAAAGTTTTGACTGTAACGCTGCTGTTTACATCCATTTCTTAAGTTGTGGACGCGCGAAAAACGACGTTACACCGCCTAACGTCGTAAAAACGAAGAGTGACATCAGCAAAGTGTCAAAATGACGTCGGAACGGCGCAAGATAGCGTTGTCACCACGCAATTTGTAATAACGCCGCAATTTGTAATAAACTTGTTGATTACAAATTGCGGAGCATGTCACCACGCAATTTGTAATAACTCCGCAATTTGTAATAAACTTTTCAAACTTGGACTGTCCCAAGACTTACTCTTTGTTGCTTTGTGGTTTATTTTACGAGGCGATTTGTTTTATGTCTTAACTTGTGTTATTTTGTTCTTGTGTGTTTTCAGTCCATTTAGCATTGCGATTACCTCGCTTGGGGAAGAGAGAGCTAATCTTAGTGCCTTTCGTACGTTTGTTCGAGTTGCGCTTGTTTGGTTTTGTCTGTTTCTTCTTCCTCTTGGTGTCTGGGAAGGCCTGCGGTTTGTGATTGTGGCACTCCCTGAATTTTTCTCTTACTAATGTTTTTGGCGAGGTATATGTACTTGTACATTCCTAACAACTAAACAGGGGACAGAAATGGAGAGTGTAGACATGTAAGATGAAATTTTTCATTACAAATAGCGTTGACTTTGCTTTTTGGCGATTTTCGATGATTTTCGCATTTGCCGCAATTTGTAATAAGCTTTTCAAACTTTAACTACCCAAATAATTTCGAAGCATGTGTATTTGTATCTTCGACACAACTAAACAGGGGATAGAACTGGAAGGTTAGACATGAAAGGCAAAGTTTTTTAAACTTCATTACAAATTGCGTTGGCCTTGTTTTTCGATGATTTTTCGCATTCGTCGCAATTTGTAATAAACTTTCCAAACTTAAAGTACCCTTTGGCGTTTCGAAGTACGTGTACTTGTATCTGCCTTACAACTAATCAGGGGAAAGAACTGGACAATTCAGACATCAAAGTTTAAGTTTTTTATCTTTATTATTAATTGCATTGACTTTGCTTTTTGGCGATTTTCGATGATTTTCACATTCGTCCCAATTTGTAGTGAAACTTTCCAAACTAAAACTACACCAGAAATTTCGAGGTATATGTACTTTTATCTTTGTAAAGACTACAGGGGGGACATAACAGGACAGTTTACGTATCAAAGACGAAGTGTTCAAACTTTATTACAAATTGCGTTTAAATTGCTCTTTGATGATTTTCGATGATTTTCACATTTGCAGCAATTTGTAATAAACTTTTTAAACTTGAACTACCAAATGAATTTTGACGCATGCACTTGTATCTTCGTTACAACTAATCAGGAGACAAAACTGGACAGTTAAGACATCAAAGACGTAGTTTTCAAACTTTATTGCAGTTGCGTTGATTTTGCATTCTGGCGGTTTTCATTGATTTTCACATTCGCTGCAATTTGCCAAATTTAAACTACCTTGAGAATTTTCTAGTGTATTTTCTTGTATCTTCGTTACAACTAATCATGGGACAGAACTGGACAGTTTAGATATCTGAGACGAAGTTTCCAAACTTTATTACAAATTGCGTTGACTTTGCATTTTGGCGATTTTCGATGATGTTCATATTCGCCACAATTTGTAATAAATTTTCAGACTTGAACTATCCATGCGATTTCGATTTATACATGTATGTACTTGTATCTTCATTGCAACTAATCAGTGACACAACTGGATAAATGAAGTATTCAAACTTAAGTATTCGAACTTAATAACAAATTGCTTTGAGTTTGCTTATTGGCGAGTTTCGATAATTTTTACATTCGCCGCAATTCGTAATAAACTTTTCAAAATTAAACTACCCCAGGAATTTCAAAGTATATGACAGTTCAGACATCAAAGTTGAAGTTTTCGAACTTTATTACTTTTTTGGCGATTTTCGATGATTTTCGCATTTACCGCAATTTGTAATAAACTTTTGAAACTTAAACTGCCCCAGGAGTTTCAAAGTATATGTACCTGTATCTTCGTTACAACTAATAAGAGGACTGAACTTGACAGTTCAAACATCAAAGTTGAAGTTTTCGAACTTTATTACAAATTGCGTTGATGCGTTTTTTGGCGATTTTCGAATTTACCGCAATTTGTAATAAACTTTTCAAACTTAAACTCCCCAAAGAGTTTCAAAGTACATGTACCTGTATCTTCGTTACAACTAATAAGAGGACTGAACTTGACAGTTCAGACATCAAAGTTGAAGTTTTCGAAATTTATTACAAATTGCGTTGACTGCGTTTTTTTTTTTTGGCGATTTTCGATGATTTTCGCATTTACCGCAATTTGTAATAAACTTTTCAAACTTAAACTGCCCAAGGAGTTTCAAAGTATATGTACCTGTATCTTCGATACAACTAATAAGAGGACTGAACTTGACAGTCCAGACATCAAAGTTGAAGTTTTCGAACTTTATTACAAATTGCGTTGACTGCGTTTTTGGCGATTTTCGATGATTTTTGCATTTACCGCAATTTGAAATAAACTTTTCAAACTTAAACTGCCCCAGGAGTTTCAAAGTGTATGTACCTGTATCTTCGTTTCAACTAATAAGAGGACTGAACTTGACTGATTAGTTGTGACGAAGATAGAAATATGTAAACTTCGAAATTCCTGGAGTAATTTTAGTTTGGAAAGTTTATTACAAATTGCGGCAAATGTGCAAATCATCGAAAAACGCCTAAAACAAGTTCAACGCAATTTGTAATAAACTTTGAAATCTCCATCTTTAATACCTAAACTGTACAGTTCTGCCCCTGATTAGTTGTAACGAAGCTACAAATACATATACTTCGAAATTCCCGAAGAAATTTTAATTTGAAAAGTTTATTACAAATTGCGGCAAATGTGAAAATCATCGAAAATCGCCAAAAGTCAAAGTCAACGCAATTTGTAATGAAGGTTCGAAAACTTCATCCCTGATGTCTAAACTGTCCTGTTCTGTCCCCTGATTAGTTTTTACGATGATACAAGTAATATACTTCGAAATTCCTACGGTAGCTTATGTTTGGAAAGTTTATTACAAATTGCGCAAATGTGAAATCATCGAAAAACGCCAAAAACCAGTCAACGCAATCTGTAATGAAGTTTGAAAACTTCATCTTTAATGTCTAGACTGTACAGTTCTGTCCCCTGATTAGTTGTGACGAAGATAGAAATATGTAAACTTCGAAACTCCTAGAGTAAGTTTAATTGGAATGTTTATAACAAATTGCGGCAAATGTGAAAATCATCGAAAAACGCCTAAAACCAAGGTCAACGCAATTTGTAATAAAGTTTGAAATCTGCATCTTTAATCTCTAAACTGTACAGTTCTGTCCTCTGTTTAGTTGTAACGAAGCTACGAATACATACACTTCGAAATTTCCGGAAAAATTTTAATTTGACAAGTTTATTACAAATTGTGGCAAATGTGAAAATCATCGAAAATCGCCAAAAGGCAAAGTCAACGCAATTTGTAATGCAGGTTCGAAATCTTCATCCCTGATGTCTAAACTGTTCTGTTCTGTACCCTGATTAGTGGTTATGATGATACAAGTAATATACTTCGTAATTCCTACAGTAGCTGTTGTTTTGAAAGTGTATTACAAATTGCGAGAATTGTAAAAATCATCGATAAATGCCCCAAAACAACGTAAACGCAGTCTTTAATGAAGTTTGAAAACTTCATCTTTAATGTCTAGATTGTACAGTTCTGTCCCCTGATTAACTGTGACGAAGATAGAAATATGTAAACTTCGAAATTCCTGGAGTAATTTAAGTTTGAAAACCAAGGTCAACGCAATTTGTAATAAAGTTTGAAATCTTCATCTTTAATCTCTAAACTGTACAGTTCTGTCCCCTGATTAGTTGTAAACACTCATTGGTTGTCATAAAATGCCTTAGCGTGCCTGTTTTAGATCAAGTATAGATATTCTCATTAGTTGAAATTTAACGCTTCAATACCAGTCCGATCATTATGTGATAGAATCTTATTCTGCCATTGTTCGATAATAGTTTGGACCCTGGTAGGATTGTTAATCTCTCATTTGGATCTGGGTCTACACTGTTGTTCAGACCGGTCTGTCCATGTTTTTGATGTAATTGCGGTAAAATTAGTGACGTGGTGTATATATATATATAAATATATATATATGTATATATATGTATATATCAGTTACACTTATACACCGACTGAAAACCACGCACAGCTAAACATTTTGCCGTACTTTTCCGTACAAATTAAGTTATTCCATGTCGTGTCATCGATAGTCTAAAATGAATCAATACTGGTCGCTCATACTTTTAAGTCTGGATTCTTGAGGTGAAAACGGTTAAAATGGTGACACGATTTATTGTAGCATAATAATATGTTATTATTATGCTAAAACCGTTGTTGTCAATACATATTCAGCTCGAGGCAGGTTGTCGTAGTCTCTCTGTGGATCAGGACGGCTTATTTAATGACCATTCCCAGCCAATATGATGACGTTGAACAGTAGACATGGATCGAATGGACAAATTGCAAACTTTCATCGCACTGCTCAAGCAGTCTGATCTGGGTTTCCAGTGTCTGATCAGGGATGGTCTGTCCGGTATTCTGTGGGGAGATCGGCAAACTGTCTGTACTGCTTAATTGCCAGAGATTAATGATTTAATATTAGTTTGTTCTACATTCGTCGCAGGTCGATAGATTCGGGGACGAATCTACTTAAGCAGGGGAAATTGTTTCAGGTCGACCGTGTGGCTCGGTAGCCCAGTTGGCAAGAGTGCTCACACGGTATGCGAGAGGTCCAGGGTTCGAGTCCCGGTCGGGTCATGTTCTTTTTTCCTCCCCTGTGACACATATGTAGGTTATAAATAACAACACACCTCATAACGGAACAAAATATAAGGGAAAAATGAATTTTGTACATTTTGAGCAGTTAGACGCACAGGTTTAAAAGCACCCTTCGTCAAAAAGCGAGTCTGGTGAACCTATTCCTTGATACTACTACAAAGATGTTATTTTGGAGGTCTGGAATATGATCTACAGAGTAATCACTCACTATCAGCTCTTAGCTCCTTTGCCACTGACCCATTTTTGCCGAGTGGGCGCCACTGTCTCAACTATTTGGGCCGGCCTGTTTCCGGTCGCAATTTGTCTAACTGTCAAACTGTGTTTCTTGTTGTTGTCAGTGAAATGACATAAGTTCCTTGATATAATGCAGGCAGTGATGGCCCTGATCAGACGTCGTGTTATACGGAGTCTGATCCGGGACTGCACTACATGCCATTGTGCCTTATTTGGACGTAAGCATAAATGGACTAATGGCATTAGAAAAGTATATATTCTTCAGCAAATATAAAGTGTGAATTACTAAATTATTTGCATATCTTAATATGTATAGTACCTACAATAAGTGGATCAATGATGCATCTATTTGACCCGGCCTGCTTCCGGTCGTAGTTTGACTGACCGTCTTATTGTATTTCTTGTTTGTTGCCTGTGAAACGTCAGAAGTTCCGTAATATGATGCAAGCAGTGAAGACCCTGATCAAATGCCGTGGCATACGGAGTCTGATCAGGGTCTGCAATGCTTGCCACTGTGCCTTTAATGGCACGTTATAAATGGATTGATGGCATTAGTAAAGTATATATTTTTCATCAAAAATATAGCGTTTTTTACTAAATTATTTATCATTTGCTGCTTTGTCAGTGTTCTATTATTTGCATAACTATCTTATCTGTATTATAAATTTGGCATCTTCGACATGTTTTGAACTTAGTCATTGTATATATGTGTATTAGACACTCAAATTTTGATAAAACTATATTCATGGTATAACACTTAGGAACTGTTGGGATTGCGGCTGCTAACTGATTGGAAAACCCACACCACGATAAACTGTTAAGTTATTTGTAAACCCTCCATTCTTTGTTATCATGTCTATTTTTGTTTTCTTCATCTTTTATATGTTTTTACGAATTCCTTCTATGCACTTATGGGTATTTGGGGGTAGCGCTCCTTGGTCATTCCCGCCGATTCATTATTTTATCACTTGTATGCGAGTTGGCACACCAGTTGCTGATTTGTTTCTATTTCTCCTTTCAACAATTACATAGTTTATGATGTGAAACACGTATCAGTAGCTGATATGCCAACATACTGTTGCATGTACAAGTTCTCAATTCTACTTCATTTTCTTATGTTTTTAGTATCACGATGCAGACGATTTTGTCTTACTCATTCATTCTTCAGCTGAAACAAAACGAATATGTAGCTAACAATATTATTAATCATAACTATTGTAAAAATTTAACAAAAGGAAAGAATCACGAAGCAAACGCAAAATTTATGTTGTATGTATATATATGTTCTTTTACTGTAATGTTGATAGCATGGCTGTCTGTATTATTACTATCTGCTGGCGATATTCATCCGAACCCAGGCCCATCGTCGTCAATATCATCAGTTACCACTAGTTCAATTTCTGGCATCTCTTCTACATTTATAAATTCATTGAATATAAGTCATCATCTGTCTTTTGTTCACTACAATGTCCAAAGTCTGGCTTCAAAACTAGATGTGTTGCACGCAGAGTTATTCCATTTTGACATATTGGCTTTTACTGAGACCTGGTTGAACTCGTCCTTTTCTACAAGTGATATTCGTCTACAGTCTTTTAACAGCCCTGAACGCAAGGACCGAGTTGGAGACAGTCACGGTGGTGTCATAATATATGTAAAGGAGGGTTTACATTATAGACGCAGGCAAGATTTAGAACCTAGAGGTATCGAATGTATATGGATTGAACTTTCAAATAATCATAAACGCACGCTTTTTGGCTTATTTTACAGACCACCCAATTCCGATCTTGCTTGTTACTCCCTGATAGAAGACTCTTTACACCTAGCTGTTGACTCAGGCATAAATGACATAATTATAACGGGTGACTTCAACTTCAACATGCTACATCCGCAATCATCGCGGAAGATACTTAGTTTCTGCACTCAATTTGCATTATTCCAAGCTATAAACGAACCTACTCACTTTACTGAAACTTCCTCTTCCCTACTGGATATTCTCCTCGTAAGCAATAATTCCCACTTAATAGTCAGTGGTGTTGCGGATCCATTTCTGAATCAAGAGCATCGGTACCATTGTCCAATTTTCGGTATATACAATTTCTCTAAACCCAAGTCAAAATCCTTTACCCGGCATATATGGAAGTACGATCAAGGAGATTATAACCTATTACGCAATAAAGCTGCATCTACTGACTGGGTATCCCTAGAAGATAATGACATAAACACACATGCAAAGAATGTCACTGATTACATACTATTCATATCAAAATTATGCATCCCAAATAAAAACATAAAAGTTAGACCTTCCGATCCACCCTGGTTAACTACATTTATCAAACGATATATTAGAAAACGCAAAAGGGCTTATAGAAAAGCTAAACAAACTGATTTGCAGTACCATTGGGATAAATTCAGGAAACTCAGAAACAAAGTAGTCTCGTTGATAAAATAATCGAAAAGAACATGTGATGAAAATATCGCTAAGAAGTTGAAGTCTGATTCCCTTACTTCTACAGACTGGTGGTCCACTCTAAAAACTGTAATATCTCCCACTGCCACCTCGTCCATCCCACCTCTGGATAGCAATGGACGTATATATACTGATGAGCAAGACAAGGCTAATCTACTTAATAATTATTTTAAGGAACAAACACTGTTAGAATATAGTAACGCTGAACTTCCAGCTTTACCTCCATATAATATCGAATCTACCTTAAATTCTATCATCCTCACCCCCTTAGAAGTTGAATCTGTCCTAAAATCACTACCGATAGGAAAAGCATCTGGTCCAAACGGATTAAGCAATCGCATTCTTAAAGAACTGTCAAAAGAACTAGCTTTTCCGCTATGTGTCCTCTTTAACCGATCCCTCAGTCAAGGGGAAGTACCTAGACAATGGAAAGAAGCAAACATATGCCCTATTCATAAAAAGATGATCCCTCATTAGTATGTAATTACAGACCCATTTCTTTGCTAAACTCTGAAGACAAAGTATTTGAAAGGCTTATATTCAAGCACTTATACAATCATCTTCGAGATAATAACGTTCTATCATCTTTACAGTCCGGGTTCATACAAGGAGACTCCACTGTAAACCAACTCACTTTCTTGTACAATACATTCTGTCAAGCCTTAGACATGGGCAAAGAAGTTAGAGTTGTCTTCTGCGACATCAGGAAAGCATTTGATCGTGTATGGCACGCAGGGCTTTTACACAAACTTAAGGCAGCAGGTGTTCAGGGAGAACTTCTCAAATGGTTTACAAATTATTTAGCTGAAAGAAAACAACGCGTTATACTTCCTGGTGTCGCGTCAGACTGTACATATTCTTGCTGGAGTGCCGCAAGGCTCCATACTCGGGCCAATACTTTTCTTAATCTACATTAATGACATAGTCGCTGAAATTGGCTCCAACATTCGCCTGTTCGCTGACGATACTAGCCTCTACATTATTGTTGAAAATCCTATTACATCTGCTGTTTGCCTTAACTTAGACCTTTCAAAAATTTCTATCTGGGCAAACAACTGGTTAGTTGACTTCAATCCGATCAAAACCGAATCAATGATGATATCGCGAAAACTAAACAAGCCTGTTCACCCACCCCTGTTTATGCAAGAAGTACAAATAGCTGAAGTGTCATCTCATAAACACCTAGGCTTAATTCTGTCCAACGACTGCACTTGGCACCAACATATTGATTACATAACTAAAACAGCATGGAACAGGATTAATATTATGCGAAAACTCAAGTTTAAGTTGGACAGGAGTTCTCTAGAAATAATATTTACAACTTTTATAAGGCCCTTACTTGAATACGGGGATATAGTATGGGACAACTGCACACAATTTGAAAAACAAGAAATTGAGAAAATCCAAATCGAAGCCGCACGAATTGCCACTGGAACAACCAAACTTGTATCTCTTAATGCCCTGTACCAAGAAACTGGCTGGGTTACACTAGAAAAGAGACGGGAAAATCATAAACTCGTCATGTTCTACAAAATGTATAATGACTTAACTCCGTCTTATCTTTCTTCTTTAGTACCACAGTCAATAAACAATCTATCCCAATACAGCCTCCGAAATGCAGATAACCTACAATCTATTCACGCTAGAACTAATCTATATTTTCAGTCTTGTCTACCATCTGTGGTAAGAAAATGGAACGACTTGTCCGATGAAGCAAAACGTTCCAGTTCGGTTACTTCTTTCAAGAATTATTTAAACCGCAACAGAACGTCTATTCCAAAATATTTCTATACAGGCAATAGGAAAACACAGATCTTGCATACACGTCTCCGAACAAAATGTAGCAGCTTAAACAGCGATCTCTACTCCAAAAATATAACTGAATCTCCACTTTGCCACTGTGGACAGGTAGAAAATTCGCACCATTATCTACTTTGTTGTCCCTTGTACACCGCACAGAGAAACGAACTCTTTAAAGCTGTATCAGAGTATCAAACAATATCGCTTAATCTTCTACTATATGGAGATGCCTCTTTACCATACACAACAAATGTTCTTATATTTGAAAAAGTCCAAAAGTATATAAGCGACACAAAACGCTTTTAACTGTTGAAGCCATTTAAATACAATGTTCTGTACATGCAACTCTCTATTGAAACGTTAGTAGATTCTGTGGGATACTTACCAGGGAATCGCTGCCCTTATCCCCCCAATTGTTTTTATTAAAATCCCTTAAGGTCTTGTGATATGTTAAAGCGACTTCTACGACTGATTTTATCAGCCTTAGAAGTGGCATTAGTATGAACCAGTTAACAGTTATAGCTCTTTAATTGATATTCTGACCTTACTGTCATTTCCAGTATATATATATATAATTATTTTTTTTTATTGCTTTCGTTATCTTATCATTGCTCTTTATATATATATATATATATATATATATATATATATATATATATATATATATATATATATCTATATATATATATATATATATATATATATATATATATATATATATATATATATATTTGTTTGTGTTTTTTTTTTTTTTTTTTTTTTTTTTGTGTGTGTGTGTTTTTTTGTTTGTTTTTTTTTCTTCTTTCAAATCTGCATCCTTAATTCACATCCACAAATTGAGATCTATATTGTTTAACATTTTTCCGTCACTATTTGTACAACTGTAATTGTTAAGGAGAAGAACTAAATAAGTAGTCATACTTTCGTTCTGATCCTATTTCTTATGTGCTACAATGTATATTGTCATGTAATATTTGGATAATAAAATATGTTTATACCAAATGTGAAAGTCACCGAAATACGCCTAAAACCAAGGTCAACGCAATTTGTAATAAAGTTTGAAATCTTCATCTTTAATCTCTAAACTGTACAGTTCTGTCCCCTGATTAGTTGTAACGAAGCTACAAATATATATACTTCAAAATTCCCGGAGAAATTTTAATTTGGAAAGTTTATTACAAATTGCGGCAAATGTGAAAATCATCGAAAATCGCCAAAAAGCAAAGTCAACGCAATTTGTAATGAAGGTTCGAAAACTTCATCCCTGATGTCTAAACTGTCATGTTCTGTCCCCTGATTTGTTGTTACGATGATACAAGTAATATACTTCGAAATTCCTACGGTAGCTTATGTTTGGAAAGTTTATTACAATTTACGGCAAATGTGAAAATCATCGATAAACGCCTAAAAACAAGGTCAACACAATTTGTTATAAAACTTCGTCTCTGGTGTCTAAATTGTCCTGTTCTGTCCCCTGATTAGTTGTTAGGAATTTACATGTACACATACTTATTACAAATTGCGGCTTTATTACAAATTGCGTTGTGTCATGCGCTGCAATTTGTAATAAACAATGTTTTTACAAATTGCGGCGTTATTACAAATCGTCGGGTTTGCTAAAGGCAGGTAGTTGTCCTTTAAGTGGTTATTTTTGTGATTTTTGCGATGGTACAATATTTTGGGTTTGTTTGTGTTGATGTTTTACGGCCCAGTCAACCCAATGGGGTCATGTCGAGCGCGGTCAGTTTACCTAACAACACGTTTACTGGGCAGGCTTAGTACTGTAAGCGGTTAACCAGTATTGTGCACATTCTTTCGCCAGAAACTGACAACTGCCCTTCTTGAATCAGCGGAAGGGAGAGAATGACCGTAGAAAATATTTCATGATCAATCTCCACGAAAGCTTGTTGCCGACCTCGGCGGGGGTTGAACCGGCGACCTCCTGGTCTCCATTTGGACGGCGCATCCAACTGAGCCACCGAGGCCGGCCCAATATTTTGGTTGACATAGTAACCTTTACAGTTGTTTATTTACATCACACACAAATCGTTCATGTCACCTTAGTTGAAAATAGATAATGACACTTGAGATTGTCTAGGAAGATATTGCAGTTAGGCGAGGATTTTTCCTAATTGGCTTACGTGTTGATTACTAGATTTCAGAAATAATATTCTTTGGTTTATTAGCTCACCTTCACACGAAGTGCTCAAGGTGAGCTATTGTGTCAGTCGTACGTACAGTCGTACGTACATCATGCGTCGTCAACTTTTATGTTGTTCACCCTCTAGGCTAAAGGTTTTCATCAATCATAATTACCAGAATGTTTGACATGATGATACCTCGGTAAAATTCGAATAATGGTTATATCATGTAAAAAACTAGGTCACAGTGAAATTTCTTTAAAACCTTGTTCACCCTTTAGAGGCCAACATTTTGCTTCAATCGTCATGAATCTTTACCAGAAAATTTGTCTAGATAATATCTCGGTCAAGTTTGAACATGGGTTATGTCGAGTTATGTCGAGTAAAAAAACTAGGTCAAGTTTCTTTAAAACATTGTTCACTTCACCCTCTAGAGGTCACAGTTTTGCTGGAATCTTCATGAAACTTTACCAAGATGTTTAACATGATGATATCTCGGTCATATTCGAATATAGGTTATGTCAGATGAGACAGTAGGTCACTAGATTAAATTTCTTTAAAACCTTGTTTACACTCTAGAGGCCACATTTTTGCTTTTATTTTCATGAAACTAAACCAAAAGGTTTCTCTTGATAATATCTTATTCAAGTTCGAATATGGGTCATGTCGGATCAAAATCTAGGTCACTAGTTTAGATTTGTTCAAAACCTTGTTCACTCTCAAGAGTCCACAGTTTTGCTTCAATCGTCATAATTATTTTTACCAGAATGTTTTTCTTGTTAATATCTCGGCTAGGTCGTGTTGGAATATGGGTCATTTTGAGTAAAAATAGCTCACTGGGATTCATTTCTTTGAAAAAACTTGTTCACCCTCTAGAATCCATAGTTTTGATATAGTCTTCATGGAACTTTTCAAGACAGTTTTTTTTTCTGATAATATATTGGTTTAGTTTGAGTATGCGTCATGTATGGTTGACAAAGAAGGTCACTAGACCAGATTTGTTTAAAACCTTGCTCATCCTCTAGAGACCTAATATTTGCTTTAATCTGGGTAAATTTTCACCAGAATATTTGTCTTATTAATATCTTGGGCACGTTCGAATTTGGGTCATGTAGGGTCAAAAACTAGGTCACAAGGTCGAGTTTCTTCAAAACCTTGTTAACCTTCTTGAGGCCACATTTTTCCTTCAATCTTCACAGAACTTTGCCAAAATAATGAACTTGATGATATCTCAGTCAAGTTTGAAGATAGGTTATTCCGGATCAAAAACTAAGTCACTGTGTAAAATTTCTTTAAAACATTATTCACCCTCTAGAGGACACAGTTTTGTGTTAATCTTCAAAGAACTTTGCCAAAATTTTTGGCTTGATAATGTCTCGGTCAGGTTGGAATGTGGGGCCTGTAGGGTTAAAAACTAGGTCACTAGGTCACTTTTCTATAAAACCTTGTTCACACTCTAGAGGCCACAGTTTTGCTTCAGCCTTTATGAAACTTTACCAGAGTTTTTTTTAATGATATCTTGATCAAGTCTGAATATGGATCATGCCGAGTCAAAAACCAGGTCACTAGGTTAGATTTCTTTAAAACCTTTTTCAACCTCTGGACTCTACAGTTTTTTCTCCAATCTTCATGAAACTTTACCAGAATCTTTGCCCTTATGATATCTTATTCAAATAATCATCATGAATCTTGCTCAAAATACTTACCTTGATGATTTCTAAGTCACGTTTGAGACTAGGTAACTCGGGTAAAAAAACTAGTTCAACGGACCAAATCAAAGACAAAAATTAATAGCGCTCTAGAGACTCGTTTTTGAAGTAATTTTCATGAATCTTGCTCAAAATGTTTGTCTTGATGATTCCTAGGTCGACTTTGAAACTGTGTCATTTTGAGTAAAAACTATGTCACAAAGGAAAACATTGTAAATATTCTAGAGGTCACATTTGTTTTTGAGCAATCATCATGAATCTTGCTCAAAATGTATGTCTTCATAGTTTCTAGGTCGGGTTCAAACTGAATCACTTGAGATGATAATCTAGGTCACCGGTCCAAATCAAAGGAAAATATTGTTAACACTGTAGAGGTCGCATTTTTAAGTAATCATCATAAATCTTGCTCAAAATGTTTGGCTTGTTGATTTCTAGGTCAAGTTTGAAAGTGGGTTACTTGGGGTCAAAAGCTACGTCACTGGTTCAAATCACAGGCAAACCTTGTTAACACTCTAGAAGTCACATTTTGAAATGACAATCATGAGTTGTGCTCAAAATGTTTGGCTTGTTGATTTTAGGTCAAGTTCAAAACTTTTTCACTTGGGGTCAAAAATTAGATCGCCAGGCCAAATTAAAGGAAAACGTTAACACTCTAAGAGTTTACGTTTTTTTGAAGTGATTATCATGAATCTTGCTCAAAATGTTTTGTCTTGATAATTTCTAGGTCAAGTTTGGAGCTGGGTCATTTATGACCTATATTTCATTGTCCAGTGATTTTCTAAATTTTTTATTCTGTTTAAGTTAGTTTCTCAGTAACTATTAATCATACGGCAGTGACACTTGGCATTTGCATACATTTTAGCATTGCCTCTTGAGTGCAGTCATCCATATTTGACATTGACCTATATTTTACTGTCCACTGAATTTATTAAGCTTTTGCGTTTAGGTCAGTTTCTCAGTTACCATTTGTCCAAACGCCAGTGATTCTTCGCACATACATACACCTTAGCATGGCCTCTTTAGAGCAGTAATCCATATTTGACCTTGACTTATATTTCATGGTCCATTAGACATGCTACATTGTCCTACTTGTTAATATAATCATCTGGAATCTCGGTCAGAATGTTTCCTTTGATCATTTCTAGGTCACGTTGTGTAAGTGCTCTGATAGTCAGGTGAGCGATACAGGCCTATCATGGCCCTCTTGTCATGTATTCCGGAGGCCCGACGTCTGAATCATGGCAGAAAGGAAAATTTATGCTTCTTATTATCAAGGGTAGATAACTCCAGCCCAAAAACACTTGTAAATTAGTACCATGTTCAAAACGATGGGACTGGTTAACCGCTTGGAGGACTAAGCCTGCTCAGTAAACGTGTGGTTAGGTAAACTGACCGCGCTAGACATGACCCCATTGGTTTGAATGGGCCGTAAAACCTCACCACAAACAAACAAAACGATGGGAATTTTATTTAGTTACCTTTCCCTTTGGAAAATATTTCTAAAACCAGAATGACGAGAGCAAAACACTGATTGGAAATTATATTTGAATGAATATAGTCTGTGCGCGTCTCAGGTATATTTTACTAGAATTCTGTTTCTTACGTACGGCGAAAATGCAGAATTAAATGTTTTTCATTAAAATTGTTATATAAGTAGTCCCCCTCCCACCCCTAGACCCAACTTCCTATATATATATATATGACATAAGTATGTAATATATCCACCAAAATGCATCTTGGGTTGTGTGGGGGTTTGTGGCGGGGTGGGGGGGGTGGGGGGTTGGGGGGGGGGAAGGCATATTTTTATAATAACTTCTATGAAACTCAGTTTTGCATTTAAACCGATAATTTAAGTCATGTATACCAGACTTGCACACTGACTGTATTCATTTAACAATTTCAGTCTTGTGTTCTCGTTATTCTGATGCAAAAAATATTTTCTAAAGGAAAAGGTAACTACAGTCGAACCTCGTTATCTCGAACTCGCTTATTTCGAATAACCGCTTAACTCGAAGTGAAAATCTGATCCCTATTTTAACATGAAATTATGACAACAGGTAACAAAATAATGTGGAAAAGAGGAGAAATTGCTCCTAAGGAGCAATTTTCTCCTCTTTTCCACATTATTTTATATATATATTTCTAACAAATTACACATTCATTTGTTAAATGTAATTGTTCAATTTATTGTTTTCCTCACTCTCTCAACTCTGATATGTCGATGTACGGATATCTCGAAGTATTTCAGTGAGTCCCTTGGAATTCGAGAAAAAGAGAGTCGACTGTAAATGTAATTCCATCGTTTTGAATATAATATTAATTTAGGAGTTTTCGGGGTGGGGTAAACAGGGCTGAATCATCTCTCCATAATCAGAAGCTAGTAGCATATTTGCCGTCCTCGGTGGCTCAGTCGGACGCGCCGTCCGACTGGAGGCCAGAAGGTCGCGGGTTCAAACCCCGCCGAGATCGGCAACATTCTTTCGTGGAGATTGCTCATGAAGTATTTTCTACGGCCATTCTCACCCTTCCGCTGTATCAAGAAGGGAAGCTTTCTGGCGGAAGAATGTGCACAATACTGGTTAACCGCTTAGAGGACTACGCCTGCCCAGTAAACGTATGGTTAGGTAAATTGACCGCGCTCGACATGACCCAATTGGGTTGACTGGGCCGTAAAACCTCAACACAAACAAACAAATCAAGAAGGGCTGTTGTCAGTTTCTGGCGAAGGAATGTGCGCAATGCTGGTTAACCGCTAAGAGGACTAAGCCTGCCCAGTAAATGTGTGGTTATGTAAACTGACCGCTCTCGACATGACCCCATTGGATTGACTGGGCCGTAAAACCTCAACACAAACAAAAGTAGCATATTTTTAATTTCTGCTGTGGTACAGACATCGGGCTACCGGAATATGTAATAAAATCGCATATTGTAATTTCTAAAGTCTGGTCCAACACCTGAACCAACTAGGAAAAATTTTCGCCTTACTGGAATATCTCCTTTTGGCCTACAGAATCGGTTGCTAGTGTGCCATCGTTGCCACTACGCAAGATGATGATTTATTCATTGATCTGTCACCACTCATTTTAGGTGAACTTGATTAAATCTTTTATTAATGAGAAAACTAAAAGTGAGCATCCAATTCATGCCATATGCAGACACGATCGCGATACTACTTAAAAATTGTTGAAACCGACGATAAATCCAACTATAAACAACAACAACAACAAAGCATTGCTATGTTATATTCCTTTTCATTCTCACCTCTGCACAACTTCTTTCAAATTTTATAACATTCCTTTTTTGTGCCCTCTCAACCCTATTTTCTGCTATATTTTCTGATCAAACCCCTACCATAACCTAGATAAGTAGTTTCTAGACAAGCACTCCTTCATTCTTCTTAACCCATTTACCCCTGGCTTTATGAAAAGAAATTTAATTCCTGAATATTGACACATTCATTATTGCGAAGAAGGATTTCAGTCCAAAATCAATAACAGAGCGGCAAGCTGTGTAGATCCTAAGAAGATGGTTGGTTTCATCTGGATTTGCATTGTTTGCAGTGATATCGGAATCGGTCTGTAGGGACGAAAGGGTTAATATGGAAGGTTTCCCAGTCATCAAATGTAGCAGTATGTGGCATATGAAGTATAAAATGCATTCTTACCGACTGTTCATTAAAACCATCTTGGTTGGTTTGTGTTAAGTTTCCCTCCTTGTCGTCATTCATTCACATGCTTTTCTGCAGATACAAAGTTTCGATAGTTTATATTGTATTATATGTTTTTTGTTGATATAAAACATATGAGCCCAAGGTTGTTAACAAGAAAAGATTAATAGCTTAATTGAAGTATTTCAGAGACGGAAGAAAATCTCACCTTTCTTTAGAAAACAGTACAGCAACTAAAGTGGCATTCTGTGTTTGGATGTAACAGGGAGCTCAGACATGGTGTATTCAAGAATTCAAGAATCCAAGAAAACATCTAGAGGTTACTGTCTGGGAAAGAGATAATCACTCATGGTGTAGTATTCATTCAATGTAGAAAAAAACACATCTACTAAAATGCTATAATTTTATTCTATGGTTCGTGGAATAGCATAAAATAGCCTTTGTGTCTGTTCTGCGCAAATGAGCTCTGTGGAAACGTTTATACTTGATGTCCATTTATCAAAGATCGATTAGACTGGTCTGGATAATGATCTTTAAAATGCAATAATACATACCCAAAAAGAAATAGTACATAACACTGTTTTAGACCGTTGACAGCAAATCTACGGTAAAGAAGCATCCCAAATAAAATTAATACACCCAAGTGCCCTCGCATTGGCTTGATATGCGTCTTTAATTATTACGATCCTTTATCTTAAATAGACAATGTGTACTCCTTTATCATAGTAAAGGAATTGGTAGCTAAAACAAATCGTAAAATAACCGCAATATCTCGGATGAATTGGCTGACCTAGTAAACACACAACGTTGGAACACAGCCTTGTTACTTTGGACAGCAGAAGGTAAGCAATTTATTAAAGGGTATAAAACCCGATACTGAAATTTCCAGCCTTGATAATAGCATCTATTTAATGTGTTTCTGACAACATTACAGGTAGAAAATTGGGAAATGAATTAGAACATACAAATAATAAAGTAAACATGACAGGAAAAATGCCTGCCCAAGGTCGGACGAACCCATGACCCAAGTTACACTCGTCCAGTTTCCTGCCTTCTGAGCTACCCGGACGGTCTTATTAAGTCCATGCATTTGAGTCACTACACCCCTCCCCCTCATAAGATTTGGGATTCAGGCACCACCCATCCTCGGTAACCCAGGTGTGATCCATTACGTTACACTTCATTCATCACCCCTGGGACAACTCGCTTACGTTTCTTCGTCCTCATGAATTATTAATGAGGGCATCTGATTGGTGATCTCAGTATTTCCATGAGAAATTTTAATCTATTTTTTTCTGGCGTACTCCGCAAATAACGTCATCGTTCTATGTTTGTTTTGCGAATATCCAATCATGTCGTTCGTTGCAATCCAGGCATGGTATTAATTGCTGACGAAAACGTTTATCGGGGTTTCCTGAGTTATTTTTAGTAACGGAAGAAGAACAAATGAATCTTTCGCAGAAGAGAGTAATGTTAGCGACATTTTAATTAGCTATTGAGGTGTTGTGAATATTCATAGAAAACGACATTTCGTCAGTCAGTTGTCCCAGGGGTGATGAATGAAGTGTAACGTAATGGGTCACACCTGGGTTACCGAGGATGGGCAACACCCAGCTGTCCTGAAGGTCTCTAGCCTGCAACCCCCGATAGGCCGCATTCTATGCACACCACTTTACTTCTGACACCAGTGAGCAGGGGAGGAAAACTGCCTTCCCGAGGCGGGACGAATCCCCATAACACTAGTCAGGTGCTCCAACTACTGAAATGCGCAGACGGTCTTATTTACAATGTTATTTGTCGAGGTAAGGATATATTATTGATGTAAATACGTTATCGGTCTACTGCTCTTTTCATTGGTGCACCTTTAACAATACATTCAAGCTGAAAAAATTTATCGATGCACATATCATTGGGGTCAAGTGTCTTTCAACCATTTGCATCATCCTGCGCATGCGTTTAGTATAACCGGGCCTTTGCTCTCCGTTCATACATTATGTAGTATCCAATGATTCTGCTAGCGGACAATCCCCTGTTCAGACAGTGCGAATGTGTAGATTGATCTGGGCCTTCGCTGTCTGCATATACCCGAAGATACGTTTTCGCATGGCGCGGCCCATTTATTTGATACTTGAATTTCCAGACTATATTTTTGGGATCACCAAAATTTTATTGGTACAAATATAGAAATACTGGTGCATCGATAAAATTTATCAGTCCATCAACAATATTTTATCATGGATATGATTACATTCATATAATACTGATTTGCTATCTTGGCCCAGTCCTGCGGATATGAATGCTTAGGGAGAAACAAAAATGTGGACTTATTTGCATTTGAATGCACTGTGCCCCTGGAGCTTTCTGTCTGTTAAAAACATGGAGAAACAAAGAATAGACAATACTTTTCCTGCCTATAATTTGTTTGTTTGCATTTTTATCTTTTGTAACCCGACGGGTTAAATAGTTGTACAGCATAACAGAAATCTATTCGGTATACCCGTCAGTCAGTGGCCTTCCAGTGGGGATATACCAGTAGTCAACTGCCGGCCTCGGTGGCTCAGTTGGATGCGCCGTCCGACTGGAGACCAGGAGGTCGCGGGTTCAACCCCCGCCGAGGTCGGTAACATTCTTTCGTGGAGATTGATCATGAAATATTTTCTACGGTCATTCTCTCCCTTCCGCAGATTCAAGAAGGGCAGTTGTCAGTTTCTGGCGAAAGAATGTGCACAATACTTGTTAACCGCTTAGAGGACTAAGCCTGCCCAGTAAACGTGTGGTTAGGTAAAATGACCGCGCTCGACATGACCCCATTGGGTTGACTGGGCCGTAAAACCTCAACACAAACAAACCAGTAGTCAAGTCTTTTTTTTTTTATTTATCTAGCATGTTCTAAAATCTAAATGTCATTTACGAACGGATATGACCGTTTTATTATTATTTTTAGGGTCATGTTGAATGCGGTCAATATACCTAACCACACGTTTTCCGAGGCAAGCTTACGGTGTAGAATATATATATATATATTACTTTTTTTTTAATTGTGGCTGTTGCGGTTATTTTACTTTATATGTATTTGTGGCTGTTGCGGTTATTTAGATTTTATTTTTAGCAATATACATTTTTTTCGGCGTAGCTGTATAAGCTGGCTTTTGACATACTTATTGGTATTAGTCTCGAATGAATAGATAGTAATTTGCGATTGGTTAAAAATATATAAACTTCTGCAACCAAGTAGGGGTAAGTATAGAATTTTTCCGATGTTTAACAAATATATTCATGACTGAACAATCGCTTGATTATGATATGTATCTATTTAAAGTTGTACAGTATGGCAATGCAGATGTTAAACAATGGAAAAATACCCATAATCTAAATAATACCAATAAAATAGTTGCAATGAAATAAATGATTATAGACGAACTTTTAATTTTGTACAGTGTGACTAAATGTTTGATGTAAGCGGCCCAAACGCTAAGCGAACAAGGGGCGTTCAAGATTACTTCTCTCCACTGTGTCGATAATATACAGAATTATCAAGTGCCTTGTATTATGTACAAAAAGGGATATAAAATCGCATGGTTTAATTTTATATAATAAATAAACAGGAATTATGCCTTAAGCTTGATAGAAATATTGGCAACATAAATAATATTGTTCATTCTTAACTAGGAAATAGGTTTGTTGAACACCCCTTTTATTCATTCGCGGTGTAAGCGGCCTATTCGTAAACAACACGAAGAAGAAATATTACTCTATTTAGCTCCGCTTCAGGAAGGATTTTGTTTCTCTATTCATACCGAATGAAATTTGTTCAAATAAAACACAGAGTACGCGAAAATGAAGTTCTTTCTGGTGGTATACCGGCACAGTGGCTCAGTGGTAGAGCGTCCGCTTTGTGACCGGGAGGTTGCGGGTTCGATCCCCGGCCGGGTCATACCAAAGACTTTAAAAAAAAATGGTACTAGCTGCTCTTTCGCTTGGCGCTCAGCATTAAGAAAGTAGAGCTAGAACTGGTCAGCTCAGTGTCAGTATAATGTGACTGGGTGGAATATCATGTCAAAGTGTCTGGGGCGTGATATTTCAGTGAGGCAGCACTCTAAAAGTGAGCATTGAGCTCCCTGCCACATCCAGACACCGTCGCGATATGACTGAAAAAGGTTGAAAGCGACGTTAAGCCCAAATCAAACAAACTTTCTGGTGGTGTAAGCGCTATTCTGCGATCTGGTCTAATTCTCGAGAACATTCGAAGAATGTTTTTGCTGTCAGTCTGGGTGACCGGGACAATGTACATGTTTTTTTTTTATGAAAAACTTTCTCCGAATGTTCTCGAGAATCAGACCATGGCTCGGTTGTTCAAAGCGTCGTTAGCTTAACGAGCTCGTTAAGGGCATTTCGTTAAATGTTTTAGCGGATTCAATATACAATATTCTGACATTTTTTGTTGAAAAAAAAAATGAGTAGCTTTTGCACTGCAAAAGTTACTCACATATTTTCAGCCCAAAAAAAAACAAAAAAAAACAAAAAAAAAAAACAGCATATTTGCGTATCACTCAATGTAAATTTTAACGAGTCGCTAACTAACGACATCGTTAGTTTTGAACAACTGGGCCCAGATTGCAGAATAGCATCGACACCACCAGAAAGAGCTTGATTTTCCAAGTACTCTGCGCTTTACTTGAAAAAAAAAATCAATCTGGTATAAATCGAGATATCCTAAAACATCCTACCTGAAGCGGAGTTAAAAATAGTAACAAACTGTGTACATAGTGATTTGGTCACGTGGATTCCCCACTAAAATCAAACTGTCTGAAACATCAATGTGTAGGAGAGCCGAATGATTGTTCAACGTTTGTGAATAGCGTTATCCCTCTTGTTGGTATAGCATCCAAATCTTTCAAAATCTCCTCAGTACGGGCTGGTTGGATTTTTTTATAGAGATTTTTCTTCAACAGAAGGTCTTTAAATCTTGTTAAAAGAATTCTGTTCCGTCAAAAAATATGGCTTCCAGTTGGCGTGGTTACTTTTCGTTATATATGGAATTATGTAGAGTAAACTTGACAGTTCTTCTTCTGCACAACCTATGGTCCAATTTCAAAATTTTTGCACAAATGTAACAAAGGTGAATGTCTATCAAATTTGTTCAGATTAGTTTGTTTGATTCCTCATATGTCTGTCTAGAACACTTCAAATCAACAACTAACTAGATTGCAGTAATACTCACAAACATTACTGGATTGACCGTCCATCAAAAATTTTCAAATTAATTTGTATTACAAGAAAAAATAAATAAATAAAAATAAAAAAAGTAAATAAAGTAAAATAAGATAAAATAAATAAATAAATAACCATCAAAGGGCAGGGTCTGATATATATATATGCAGAAAACACCGAAAATATCCTTCTGCCAGGTTAAAAAAAAACTGCTTCCCAGGTGAGCAATCTAGGGCCATCATGACCCTCTTATTACAAATTAAATATTTTTTTCCAGTTTTTGCCAATCTTCATGGCCAGTGTTACACTTTGCTTACTCTTTATCAAAAAGGTGCCTGGTTGGCATGGATTTTTTAAAACTATATGCCATACGCTTAAATGCTAAATTGCTTTTCATAATTTAGCACAGATATTTACACATCTGAGTACACTCCCATTCCTGCCAACCCTTGCAATATTTACAATATCGTACAGTATTAAAATTTTCTTGATACTGTTTGCATTCGTAATAACGTTTATATTTTAAAAGGCTTCTTCATTTCATACTGAATCACAAAGTAGCTTCAATATTCATATTCCAGTACCCTTTACGTCGTTTATCTTTTTAAAGATATTTCTTCTTTTAAATAAAACAAAATTTGCTTTGATATTTTAACTCGTATGATTCTGATATTTCTCGTGACCTGAAATATTTCATGCTCGCAGCATAAGTTCCGTCAAGTATTTCCGGTTTAACACTTCTGGTGTGACAGATCTCATGACCTGATAGATCTCACGCTACAATGTCATTTCAACGTAAAGATTTTGCACTGTCGCTGGGAATACTTCAAAGTAAATAATAAGTCATTTCTATGACAATATATAGGGTTTACTCTGGCGTATTTGCTTCAGACTGCATTGATCGTATTAGAGAAGGTCAAAATGAGAGTGCGCGAATGCAACAAGTAGACCTGGGCTTTTGATATTCACCTATATAATGACACCTTTTATGTTCAAGCTGGTTCGCGGCCTAATTGTTAGAGGGTAATTCTTAAAATCAGGGGACTGTAGGTTGCCGTTTTCAGACAGAAATTTTCGAACCATAAAATGCAACAAGAATATAGACTTCCTTGAGTTCAATAAATATTAACAGAGTGAAATATTTAGCTGCTTTACCTATGCGCTTTACGGGTAACGAAAGAAAGGTTTACAAAGTATACACCCAAATATACGCAACACCTACATATTTTTTAAAGTGCCGAAACCCCGCAAAATATCACTACTAAAGACAGTCTCTTCTGCCACCACTACTCAAGTCTCTCCACATGTACACTTTCAATGAGAAGGAATATACCTCACGGGAGGTAGCTCCGATTTTGTTCTACTTACGAAAAGGGGTCTACTCTAAATGTACCGCGTCTGCCTCTCTAGGTAGCCAACCTTTTTAGAGCAGATCCGCCTTTTAGAATGGCTTGAATGGTGTGCAGGCAAGCAAACTTCCCTATAGTTGCAGCTGTTGTAACATATTACAGGAAAATCTGCCGGCTGCATTCAACCCCAGAAGCGTTCGAGTGGTTAGCGCATCCGACCGGATCATGAGGTCCTTGGTTCGAAACTAGCAAGCTGGAATTCAGCTGATGTCTGTACTGCGCCGCTTTATTGCACAGGACCTTTCATTATCACCCTTCAAGCGTCTCGACAGGAGTTTATTGCTTGTAAGAAGAAACGTTAAACTCAAAATCAGCTTGATTTCATTAAATAAAATATACCTATATTAAATAGAGGATTGCTGTGCTGGCCTTAAATATTCGGAAGACAGGCCATAGCAAATTAGGGTCTACACTATTTATAATTCCTTCGCAAAATTTAGACACATCATATGTAGTCAGATAGACTTGTTAAAATTTTTCGATAAGTATGGTAATGAGGCAAGGTATCCGCATACTTAGGGTCAGTATTCAAAGCGGCTTGACTTGTGTCTTGCAATTTCACTATATATGGATTCTAGTCTGCATGTGTATGTATAGTGTCCTTTTATACATGTGTAAGATCATAGGTCTAGTGCTATAGCAATTAGGGTTCAGGATTGGCTTTGTTCCTTGTTGTTATGATTATGCAATAATGACTTCACGCAAGTATGCAAGAGTTTGCTGTGCCTCCTCTGCAGGGCATGATGCAAATCATGCTTTGAAACGGACTCTTAAACAGAACCATTTTTTTTTTCAAATCATATATTTGAACTTTATTATGAAAATTGTTCTGATTTTATTTTAGTTTCAGGTTTTGTTTGTTTGTGTTGAGGTTTTACGGCCCAGTCAATCCATTGGGGTCATGTCGAGCGCGGTCAGGTTTCCTAACCACACGTTACTGGGCAGGCGTAGTCCTCTAAGCGGTTAACCAGTATTGTGCACATTCTTTCGCCAGAAACCGACAACTGCCCTTCTTGAATCAGCGGAAGGGAGAGAATGACCGTAGAAAATATTTCATGATCAATCTCCACGAAAGAATGTTACCGACCTCGGCGGGGGTTGAACCCGCGACCTCCTGGTCTCCAGTCGGACGGCGCATCCAACTGAGCCACCGAGGCCGGCCTTTTCAGGTTTTGAGGAAGAAAAATGCATATATAAAGGACGTTAACTCTTTGGTGGTTGAGTGCTTAATATTTTCATCGAGTGTAATAAAAAAAAATATCATTAATGTTTTCATTACACGAGATGAAAATTGTTATTGTATTCACTGAAAAAGAGCAAATTTTCTTTTACTTAATTGTTTACACGCCAATGCGCACTTCTGATGTCATAACTAACGTCACCAAACAAAACATGAACGTCATGGCGTAGACGTTCAGTGTTTCACGTGAAGTGCTGGAAAGACAAAAAAACAAAAAAGTTCCTGCAAATGAAAATAATCTTGTTACCAAAATGCTGCTTACATTATAATCAAGAAAATGCATACCGACACTTGATAGTTTTGCTCAGAAACATAGAAAGTGCATAACGACACTTGCTAGTTTTGTTCAGAAACAGAGAAGTTAAAAAAAAAAAATAAAAAAGGAGAAAAAAAAAAAAAAACCGAAGTGGGATCAGTATCTGTTGGGGAAACAATGAGAATAGCGACGTCGTAATTCGAAACGAGTAGTGAAAATAACATCGATTTGTTGTATTTCATTTGTGAAAATATATTCTTTCATTTATGAAAATATCATTATAATCATTTCGGATATATACTGATTTCACCGCTTGCAATAAGATAAATGTATGTCACCGGCTCGATTCATATACTTGGACATAATTTAACGGAGGTGCCCACCAAGAGAAATAAATAGGGAACCGTATAACTCTGCGAGACACGCAGTTGCACATGTTTCATTGGATCAGCATTTTCCGAGGTCGCCTCAGGCAATGGAACACACAGATGATCACGTACTAGTTAATTCTCTTCTTAGAATGTGAACATTATTTCTTCTTTGACCTCCAGAAAAGACTATATATATATCCTTACTTTGTTTAGGTCAATAATAATACGACTGTCTTATCAATATGAGTAGGAACCATGATTATATAAATTTCGGTTTCCTTGATGCTTGCATTCAAGTATTCATTGACTGGTCAACCTCGGCTGTTCAATTCCAGATCAGATACCAAATGGATTTGTCTGATTAGAATAAAATAATCGTAATCATCAATAGAGTCTCTGTGCAAAGTTTCACAAAGATATCAAACTGTATGGAAAATTCCGTGTGGCTATTTCAGCCTACACATTCTATTTTTATCGTTCGTACTAATTAGTAATAAGTGCGCTTGTGATAAGTAAGACACAAGCTAAGCGCGCAAGACACTGGTACTAAGTTGTGCGCACGTTTCCCCGTGTTCTTTGGTTTTCGACCCCCTTTGATGAACGATCGGTTCGATATATGTATAATATTCTTGAAAGGGCCGTAACCATCCCACCAACCCCCTCCCACCCACCCCCACAGCAAAAAAAAAAAAAAAAAAAAGGGGGGGTGGGGGGGGGAGGGGGGGGGGGCGGCGCACGAGATAATGTCAGGCACTCAAGAAGTTGAACACACGATTTTTAATAGCTAGTGTGCACGATTTAGTATCTCGTAAAACCAATTTACTATCTTGTTAGTGTTGAGGTTTTACGGCCCAGTCAACCCAGTGGGGTCAGGTCGAGCGCGGTCAGTTTAACTTACCACACGTTTACTGGGCAGGCTCAGTCCTCTAAGCTGTTAACCAGTATTGTGCACATTCTTTCGCCAGAAAATTTATTATCTTGTATGCCCGACACTTGACTAAGTCGAGTGCGACGGCCTTGGTGGCTCAGTTGGAAGCGCGTCCGACTCGAGACAGGAGGTCGCTGATTCGACCCCCGCCGAGGTCGGCAACATTCCTTCGTGGAGATTTGATCATAAAATATTGTCTACGATCATTGTCTCCCATCCGCTGATTCTAGAAGGGCAGTTGTCATTTTTTCTGGCGAAAGAATGTGCACAATACTGGTTAACCGCTTAGAGGTCTAAGCCTGCCAGTAAACGTGTGGTTAGGTGGTAAACTGACCGCGCTCGACATGACCCCATTGGGTTGGCTGGGTCGTAAAATTTCAACACAAACATTATCTGGCGAAAGAATGTGCACATTACTGGTTAACCGCTTAGAGGACTAAGCCTGCCTAGTAAAAGTGTGGTTAGATAAAATGACCGCGCTCGACATGCCCATTGGGTTGACTTGGCCGTAAAACCTCAACACAAACAAACTGAGTCGAGTGCAAGAGTTAGTATACAAATTCTGGCATCGCGTTTGCACGACTCTCATGGCAATTCTGGGATATCACATCACGAAAACACACCTATATAATTTTGACCCGCTTAAACCCCACTTTTATATAGTAAAACTGGGATTACAGGGGTATACATTATTTTTGTTATTTTGCTAAAAAATAGATTTTAGGCCTCGGCTAGGTGGTTCTAACGAGTACACAATCTATGTTTAGAGCAGGAATATGAAAAATATCAGAAATTTTTATCTGAAATTTTTCCTTTTTCGGTTGTAAAATTTGCAATATATTTGAATAGGCATACACATGTTCGCATTTCAATTTATACGATAAATATTATCATTATCATGCTGTCTCTAGGAAATATATTTAAACGCTGTATAGTTACCTTTGCTTTTTGTAGCGAAATAGGTATTTCTAATCAAAGCACGATAGCAAAACTAAACGAATTTGTCAATATTTGCAGTCAACTACGCTAGGTCTTTTTAAGAAACATAAAACATAAACTTAAGTTGAAGCTTAACTCTATTTGACAAACGAAATGACACCAGATAAATTTCCTGTACCTCAGTCATTTTCGGGGATGTGTGATTTAAAGCTTTGTATCAGTCCTGGAGTTGACAAAGAAATTTGCAAAAGCAATAGATCAAATAAACGTTTATGTCTGTTATTGTACGGTGCTACAGGAGCATGAAAAGAAACATAATTCTTTTTTTAGTCCAATGTATGTTGTTATGTTCAAAATATTTATTCATTTGTCATAGTGGTTTGCTCATGTATACGCTAGAGGGTGTAAGCAGTGTTGCAAACTTCATAAAACCGGGACTCCCACTTTCTATTTGTAATGTGTTCTTTGTTTCCAAAGGCAATATACATGTATTAAATTTTTATCCCTCAAATCAGAACTAACTCCTCTTTTGCATTATGCCCAACATTAAGTAAAAGAGCTAGGATTGGTCGCATAAGTGTCAGAATAATACGACCAGCTCGTAGAAGTATCACCTGTGGCATGGTAGTGTAGTAAGACGGCACTTTATAAGGGCACTAGTTTCAGAAACCGTAATAACATGGCTGAATTGAAATTAAATTGGACGCTTATTAATTTTAGCCGGACTCGGTGGCTCAGTTGGATGCGCATCCGACTGGTGATCAGGAGGTTGCAGGTTCGGTCCCGCCGGATCGGCAACATTCTTTCGTGGAGATTGATCATGAAATATTTTCTAGGGTCCTTCTCTCCCTTCCAGAATTAAGAAGGGCAGTTGTCATTTTCTGGCGAAAAAATATGCACAATACTGGTTGACCGCTTAGAGGACTAAGCTGTCCAGTAAAAGTGTGGTTAGGTAAATTGACCGCGCTCGACAAACCAATCAGGTTGACTGGGCCGTAAAATCCTCAACACAAACAAAACAATTTTAGATAAGTATTTATTTCCTATAGTGTTTGGTTTTTAGACCACTACAGTGACGCTTAGGATGACTATTGTGATCTCTTTCTGTCTGTTGTCCTTCCTTGAAAACGTGCGCCTTTCACGACGTCTACTCATAAAATACACATCAAATTTCGCTACATAACGGTTACTCTTAGAACTACAAAACACGTAAAAGAACCCAAATCAGAGTCCCAGTTTATTGAGACCCTTCATATGGCAGCAGTGTAGTTTGTAAGGCTGCATACGTCCAATACCGCCGGCTTAGAGGAACACGAGTTCCCAAAATACCAGAACGGACAAAATGGTGCCTAGAAAAATAAAAATGGAAAACTGCACTATGATTAAGTACAGCGAGACTGTTTACGGTCGTCCCTAGGCATTTAACACCAGGGGCAAGGAAATTAAATGAAAAGGTATATAGGTTGTCCTTGGAAACAAAGAACATGGAAAAAATCGGAGTCTTAGGTTTTATTTAGTCTATTTACAGAAAGCAATGTAGTTTGCAGGGCTTATTGAACCATTAGCACTTAATTAATCTATTTAAATCTAATTATCTTAATTTTGAAGAAACGTTGCTTGGGTGAAGAGGTCTTTGAGCTGATCCGCCATATAGATACGATTGCCCTTGCAGTTAAAATGCCCCATAGACGTATAACCAGAAAATGATTGGTCTTAATCTAAAAAGTCTCACAGAACACCGTTTACGGTTCTATGTGAATGTAATTAATAATGTTTGCCTCTCTCTGAGGTCTTTTACAGGTCTGCATTCAAATGTGCAAGTTACTCTCGCAAGTATTTGCCCTTAATCCCTGTTCCTGCTCGTGTTCGACATTTGGTACAGCGATCCAGGGCAACACATTCGCTATAAACAGGCAAAACCAGGAGTCCCCCCTCTCTCTCTCTCTCTCTCTCTCTCTCTCTCTCTCTCTCTCTCTCTCTCTCTCTCAGCCTTCTTTTAGCCAAAGGCTCAGAATGAGCTACTGTAATCACTTGCCGTCCGGCGCCCGTCTGTCCACACATTTGCACCCCTCTTTAACTCATAGACGATTTCCTTCACATTTCATCTGGAGCATTCTTCTGTTAAAGGGAAATTGAAACATGGTACAAAAGGGCACGGCCATTGATTAAGATGGCCGCCACGCTCTTATATGGTAAAATACTTAAAATCTCCAGAACCGAGAAAATTTTGAGTCTGAATCTTGGTCTAAAGCATTAAGGACTCAAGGTCTTTGAAGTCTTTTTTAAATGAATATTGAAGGCTGACCTTTGACCTACATATGGCAAGGTCATGTTTACGTCCATCTACATTTGTATAGGAAAAATGTTGAAAAGTCTTTTTCTTCTGAAAAAGTATAAAAGACTGATGGCTAAAAACTTACAATATATGATTAAAATAGTAAAATTTTTTAATTAAAATCAAACTTTTGTTCCCAGGCGTAATCTCCCTTGCCCCTGGACTATACACATGTATACATTCGTGTAACATGTAAACGTCTTCTTCGAAGGGATATTGATAATTTGTCCAAATGTTGCTGGACCGTTAAACAAGATGGCCGCTTTGTCCATATATGGTAAACGAGGATCAAGATGGCCTTGTATCGCTCACCTCATTACCAAACAAGTCTAAGTCATTTGGCCGGTCGGTTCAAGAGAAGAAGTTTAGTATTGATTTTCAAGATGGTGGCCATTTTGGACTTCCAGTTAGAAGAATTTTAGCTACTTTTGATCTACAAGTCACCTCAATACTTCCAATGAAGTTTGAGTAAATTGCCCTTTTGGTTCAGGAGAAAAGATTCAAAATACATGCTGCTAGGGCAACCATCTTGGATTTCTCATCAAAATGATTTTAGGCGTATTTTATTAACAAGTCCCTCCGATACTTCCAATTGGATTTTGAGTCAGTGGGTCTTTGTATTCAGGAGAAGATGAAAACAGATTTTTAAGATGGCAACTATCGGGGCCATCTTGTATTTCTGATCAGAGCGATTTTAGCTATGTTTGTCTACAAGTTACTTTGATGATTCTAGCCGAATTTCAAGCCCAAATTGGACTTTCTTTTCAGAAGAAGCAAAAAAAAAAAAAGAGTTTCAAGACGGCCGCCATAAAGGTCATCTTGGATTTCCTGTCAAACCGGTTTTAGCTATGTTGATCTACCAGCCACCCCTATGTTTTCTACCGAATTCGAGTCATTTGGCTTCTCAGTTCAGAAGAAGAAGCGAAAAGTAGATGGCTTCTATCTTGGATTTCCGATCAGAACATTTTTTTTTTTATCTATTTTTGATTTACAAATCACCCCAAAGCTTCCTACTCCGGTTCGAGTCAACTGGCCTTTCAGTTCAGAAGATGCGAAAAATAGAATTTTTACTGGATGGCCGCCATGCCACCTTGGATTTCCGATAGGAGCAATTTTACCTACTTTTAATCTGCCAGTCACCCCGATGCTTCCTGCCAGGTTTCGAGTCAATTTGCCCTTTGCTTCAGGAGAAGAAGCGAAAAACAGATTTTCTAGATGGTCAACATGGTGGCCATCTTGGATGTCCAATAGGACAACTTTAGCTCCGATGCTTCCTACCAAGTTTATAAAGTCAATAAGCCTTTCGATTCAGGAGAAGAAGCAAAAAATAGCTTTCCAAAATGGCCGCCATGGCGGACATCTTGGATTTCCGATCGGAAAGATTTTAGCTATTTTTGACCTTATGTCAACCCGATGTTTTCTACCAAGTTCCGAGTCAATTGGCTTTTCAGTTTAGGAGAAGAAGCGAAAAATAGACTTTCAAGATGGCCGCCATGGCAGCCATCTTGGATTTCAAACCGGGACCATTTTAGCTATTTTTAATCTACCAGTCATCCCAATGCTTCCTACCAAGTTTCGAATCAATTTGCCTTTCAGTTCAGGAGAAGAAGCGAAAAATAGATTTTCAAGATGGCCGCCATGGCGGCCATTTGGTTTTCAAATGGAAACGATTTTAGCTGTTTTGATCTACAAGTCACTCCGATGCTTCCTATCTAGTTTAAAGTCAAGAGAAGCGAAAAATAGATTTTCAAGATGGCCACCATACGGGCATCTTGGATTGCCGATCGAAACGACTTAAGCTTTTTTTTTTTTTTTTTTTTTTTATCTATAAGCCACCTCGATGCTTCCTACCAAGTTTGGAGTCAAATGGCTTTTGGGTTTAGGAGAAGAAGCGAAAAATAGAATTTCAAGATGTCTTGGATTTCCGATCGGCACGATTTTAGCTATTTTATCTACAAGTCAGCCCGATGCTTCCTACCAAGTTTGGAATCAATTGGCCTTTCAGTTCAGGAGTTCGCCATCTTGGATATCCGATCGTAATGAGTTTAGCTACTTTTGATTGATAAGTCACCCCAATGCTTCCTACCAAGTATCGAGTCAGTTGGCCCAGGGGTGTAGGAGGAGTAGGCGATTAAGAGGAGTAGGCTTTTAAAGCAATTGTTGACGCCGCACGACGGACGACGGACTACGCACGACGGACGACGGACATGGACGGACATATGAGCACAGTGCTTAGGCTAAAAACAATCTTAAAATTCGTGTTCTCCGGAACATACAGTTTTTACGCTGAATCTTAATATTTAGCATCTTCGACTCAAAGTCTACCAACATTATTAAAAAAAGGTCCGAAGATGACCTTTGACCTTTTTTACGAAATGTCAGAATTGCATCCCCATATATTTGTAAAGGAAATACGTTGAAAAATCATTTTCTTTAAATTTATTAAGACTACCGGCTGAAACTTACAGGTATGATTAAAAAAGTAAACCGTTTTAGTTACATTCACAGTTTTGTGCCCTCGCCCCTCGATTATTGGATTATATACCAGTATAAAGACGTATAAAATTTAAATGTCTTCTTTCCTGAAACCCATTGGCCAATTTTCAACAAATTTTACGGCACTGTCAAATGTGTATCCTAGTTGCTGTGGCAATACTGAAGGAATGTTGCATGGTATCTACATATATGCAGTGGCTGCTTTACTCAGCTGAGCGAATCATGGGCTTCGTTTTATTCTATTCCCTGTTTTGGTTGTTTGATAACAGTTTCATGTTGCCGATAGGTTTCAGCCATAGCTCATTTGTATTTTTACTAACCAGTCTAACAATTGTGCAAATGTCGTTTGCAACCAATGCACCATGCCACTGCCCCTACAATGTTCTGGAAATCTAGAGGCAAAAACAGGGCGTTTACTTCTGCGTTGTCCTTGCTGTGCAATTGTAATTAATGCGTGGGTAATGAATTCATGACAAAATAAGCAAGGTATATAGTATTTGTTCTGAATCTCAATGACCGAGGACAAGTATTGGAAGCTGTACCTTCTGTGTGTCTGCAGGGCTTCTCCCGGAATTCCCCGATGGCGTGGTTACCTATGACTATAGAGAACATAACTACTTATTTCCATACACTATCCAAACCTGCATAATTTTCCGCTGTTTGTACAAAAAATATCAGGAGCAACTTATTGTCGTTTTGTATTGTTGATTGCGCAAATTGTTGTTTGTACATTACAAAGTGTAAAATAAAATCAATGTTTATATCCAACCGAGTTCACTATTTTGTTGAATGTTTCCTAAAGATCTCTAGTTCGGGGTATTCTGGTGAGGCCTACAATTATTATTAGGACATTTGCTTCTTACACGGCATAACCAGTATAATTATATTCAACTCATAACTGTAGGGCGCTTCATTGCACAGCCTTTGTCTCCCTTCCATCGTCTCGATACGGCTTAAAAATGTTGAAAGGGATGTAAAACACAAAATCATCATCATGATCAGCAGCAGCAGCATCAGTTTAAAAACAACAACATATATCCATACATACTTCAGTTACTTTAACGCATATGTGTTGTTCAATAAGATAAAGCTGTGCTTTTTTTAATTTAACCCTCCAAATTTACGTCTTTGTCCGCGCCAGGTATTGATTTTTACCGTACGAAGGTTACCGTAACTTACGGTAAAATTTCGGACATCTCTAATAACAGGAAGTTAAGGGTTAAATAAGACAGTCTCAAGTCCCCGTTCAGGACCATTTTCCCAGCCTACACTCAGAGAAATCGAACCACCAGTGCTGTCAGTGCTTTGATTTTCTAGGAATGTGTAAGAAAAAACAAAGTAATATTACACATTTGTAGTCTGCTTAATTTGACTAGCCAGTAGAAGGGTTAAATGAAAACGTCAGTAAACAAGTGCAAAGTACATATATACATGGACAACATTTCAGAGAAACCAGCGGGCCGGGGGATCAAGGTCCGAGTGAAACAGGATCTAATGCGTGTTTATAAATTTTATTTCGCAGTATTTATTTAACACTAACCATACTTGGGGCAAAATTAGATCAGCAAAAGAAACACTGATGATATTCCCTAGAAAATAGAATCTGACAATTCATGCAAATTGTCTCTTAAGGACACAATTTGCATCAAAATGTCAGATCCTATTTTCTGGGAAAAATAAGAACATTATTTCAATATAACGTCTGCTAAAATTTTTACCAAGCATGCAAAGTGTCAAGTACATAAGAAAAACAAGTACATACACTCTATACTAATCAACATCAATAAAGCCATTACGAAAACATACCTATATAATTTTGACCCTCATAAACCCCACTTTTATATAGTTAACCTGGGGTTTACAGGGGTATACATTATTTTCTTATTCCTACTCAAAAACACAGATTGTGGGTACTCGTTAGAACCGCCTCGGCGAGGCGGTTCTAACGAGTACTCACAATCTATGTTTTGAGCAGAAATAAGAAAAATATTATAGTTTTTTATCTGAAAATTTTCAATTTTTAGAGTTAAATTTTTTTTACTATATATTTGAATAGGCATGTTCTCGTAATGTAACATCTATCTGGGTAGAGACTACCTGAACTACATGTACTGATTTTACTTATATATTTTATTCATATACAGTGGAACCTCATTGGCTCGAACATCTTTGGGACCATGGAAATTTGTTCGAGACATGGGTAGTTCGAGCCACTGAGGGTTAATCATGGCACCAATTCAGGAAGCAAATAGCGATAATTTAGGGAAATCTTTTCGATTTTCAACACAACGATTGTATGTTGAGTGTATTCATTAGAATCGCTTCGATGAGGCGATTCTAATGAGTACTCACAACATACAATTCTATGATAAAGTAAGAAAAAAAAATCCTTAATTATTTGTTTTCTTGAGCTGTTGGAAGAATTTTGTAAGGGGCTGAAAAACGAGTTCGAATCATCGACGGTAAACGAGCCATCCGTGTTCGAGCCATTGAGGTTATACTGTATGTGCGAACGTTCAACAACCCAAGCCTCGATCTCGATACATTTCCGGAAATTTTTCGCCCGGAAATTATTGGAAATTACGATTGAGAAAAGGATCTATTGCCTTGCTTATATATTTCGACCAATTCTGTCACGGCCTGTTTTGCATCCTCACAGTAAGATTGGGCTATTTTCTCTTCCTTCAAAAGCTGCATATGCTACAGCATCCAGTGAAAATAATTTTAGTCGTGGGGCGTAGACCGATCTGATTATATCATCACGTAAACATACCTTTATAATTTTGACCCCCTTAAACCCCACTTTTATTGTTTTTTTTTTTTTTTGTTTTTTTTTTTTGTTTTTTTTTTTACAAGCAAAACTTAGAATACGATTGAATTTTTGTTTTCGTAATCGATCAAAACAACAAAATATATTATTTATTACATTTCCATTCATGTTTTACCTTTGAATGTTCTAATTCTGCCGTTATGATTTCTTTTCAAAATAGTCCGAGTCTGTGCATTTTTGTTTGTTTTGTGGTTTTACGGCCCAGTCAACCCAATGGGGTCATATCGAGCGCGGTCAGTTTACCTAACCACACGTTTACTGGGCAGACGTAATCCTCTAAGCGGTTAACCAGTATTGTGCACATTCTTTCGTCAGAAACTGACAACTGCCCTTCTTGAATCAGCGGAAGGGAGAAAATAACCGTAGAAAATATTTCATGATCAATCTCCACGAAAGAATGTTGCCGACCTCGGCGGGGTTGAACCCGCGACCTCCTGGTCTCCAGTCGGACGGCGCATCCAACTGAGCCACCGAGGCCGGCCCCAGTCTGTGCATGAATTTCAGGAGGCGTGGTTTAGTTTAAAAAAATCAGTCGGCGTCTTGTTTTCACTTTAATGCAAAACTCATCATGTACTTGAAATACAGACACAGCAATGTCATGATAGTAGAACTAAACTATCAAGAAAATCATTCTTTATTTATGTGTTGCACGTCTTTCCTCGAAACTGGATGTGAAAATTGCAGTCTGGACCCATTGTTCAAAACGTCGTTAGCTTAACGAGCTCGTTAAGGGTCATTTCGTTAACTGTTTTAGCGAATTCAATATACAATATTCTGATATTTTTTGCTGAAAAAATGTGAGTAGCTTTTGCAGCATATTTGCGTATCACTCAATGTAAATTTTAACGAATCGTTAACTAACGACATTGTTAGCTTTGAACAACTGGGCCCTGATTTCCATGATTTTATCAAATTTTCCGCTAAACGTCAACAATTGTTATTGTTGTTATCAACAACGTCAGCAATGTCGCCTAGGAATTATGACGTCACAACGTTCGAAATGAAATAATTCACTCGATGAATTATAGATTATAATTCATTGACACTTCTCAGTAGATCACTGCTGAAAGTGTTATATATATGTTTCAGTTGTGAGGTTTCACAGGTGAGGACCCGTATGCAGACCAAACATATACAGTCGAAACTCAATAGCTCGAACACCGATCACGCGTTTACCATGGCTAATTCGAACTCGTTTATTAGTCCGTACATGTACGAAATTCTTCCGATAACTCAAGAAAACAAATATTTACGGAATGTTCATATTTTAACAGGAAACAGTATTTTTGAGTGTACTCATTAGAATAGCCTCATCGATGCGATTTTAATGAGTACACTCAACATGCGTGTACCATTATTGTATAAAAGATCGAAAACAGTCCTTACATGTAAATTGCTGTTATTTGCTTCCTGATCTGGCGCCATGATTAACCCTCATTCGCACGAACTACCCATGTCTCAAATGGATTTCCATGGTCCCAAAGATAGTCGATCCATTGAAGTTTTACTGTATTTGTATCAGAATTAACCCTTGTCCTGCTGAACCCGGATAAATCCTGCCACCGTAAACAATGTAGATCCAGATCAGTTGGCTTCTGAAGAAGCCAGCTGATGTGAATCTACACTGTTTGTCATTAAGTATGTGGATTTGTATCAACAATCCGGATCAAACAATCTGATAGACTGACAATTAGAAGTGGGAGTGGCATCTTAATTTATTCAGTAGGACAAGGGTTAAGGACGAGGTTTCGCGCGAGTAAAACCAGTTTAAGCACCTAGTCGTTTTCCTACTGACCGGAACTACTTTAGTTCCCTTGTTGCAGCTCTTCTTTTTTGTGCATCGGCGGTTTCATGTCTGCCACGATTGGTTTTGTTCTTTTTTGATACACGCCTTCTTGTCTAAAGTATTCTTTGTGAATCTTCACTTTTCCCTCATCACGAAAACATACCTATATAATTTTGACCCCCTTAAACCCCACTTTTATATAGTAAAACTGGGGTTTACAGGTGTATACATTGTTTTTCTTATTTCTGCTCAAAACATAGATTGTGGGTATTCGTTAGAACCGCCTCATCGAGGCGGTTCTAACGAATACCCACAATCTATGTTTTAAGCAGAAATATGAAAAAATATCGTTTTTTTTTACCTGAAAATTTTCAGTTTTTGAAGATGAAATGTTCTATATATTTGAATAGGCGTGTTTTCGTAATGTGTTGGGTTTTTGAACATCTTGTAAGTCTGTGGCACTTTTTTTTCTGGATAAACGCAGATATAGAAAAATACGAGGAATTGCTTCACTGGCTATTACCCATTAATGCCCAATGGACTCTTCTACCTCGTTCTATGGAAGAGCCATGTCTGTTGAAGGATGTGTCTGGTTTGTTTTTAGTATTATATATTTTATGGGAATTTCTCCGTTCTGCGGCATCTAATTATGGCCTAAACTGTTTGTGGGACTGGTACAACGTCGATATTACAGGTTGTATGATTGCTGGGCTCTTTTCTTAACTGAATATCTCTTTTAAATAAAATAGAAGGGAAGGCAATGATCAGGAATCGATACAATTATCCCACACCTCCAGAGACATCAAAGGGAAAGAAACACAAACACGAAATAACTAGACCCTAATGGAAACATCACTAGCAGAAAGCCAAACGGACAGTTACTTTCCCACAAAGTGGCCAAATGGCTATCCAAAACAAAAGATGTAAGCGACAAAAACATTCAAAGATGAGCTATAACAAAAATAAACCATGACAGAAGAACCGCCTTGGAACGGTCAGTGAAAAGTATTTCACTTGGGGTGGGGCGGGGGGCGCGGGGGGGGGGGGGTGGGGGGAGATGAGGCTTAAATCGATTTTACGTGGCCACAACCCTCGCCCATACTTGGTTGTAAACAAAGTTCTGATAATAAACTTTATTAAACTAAAACACAGCTTAACCCCACAACGTCCAGTTGATAAGTGAATGAACACAGAATCAGAGACTAAACCAAATGCAATGTATCTTTGATACCTAGTTGTTAGGTTACAGTAAAACAGATTACAGTCGAACCTCAATGGCTCGAACATCTTTGGGACCATGGAAATTTGTTCGAGACATGGGTAGTTCGAGCCACTGAGGGTTAATCATGGCACCAGTTCAGGAAGCAAATAGCGATAATTTAGGGAAATCTTTTCGATTTTCTACAAAACGATTGTATGTTGAGTGTACTCATTAGAATCGCCTCAATGAGGCGATTCTCCTGAATGAGTACACACAATATACAATTCCATGATGAAATATGAAAACAAATCCCTAAATATTTGTTTTCTTGAGCTATTGGAAGAATTTTGTAGGGACTGAAAAACGAGTTCGAATCATCCACGGTGAACGAGCCATCCGTGTTCGAGCCATTGAGGTTATATTATAAAATAAAAAAAGTAACATCAATACTGAACCCTTAGAACTGACATTTCTGAAGTGATCCCATTATTCAGAATAGCCAACCATATTAAAATGGCCCCTATTGAAAGATAAACTCGCAAATGGCAACACATGCCCACATGGAACTGGCATACACCTTCCAGTTCTAGAGAAAATGTCCCGTTTTCATAACACGGACGCCAAGCATGTGGGGTTAATTACCGTCTGTTTTCTATTTTCAGAGACATCTCAGATAACCGACATGAAGACAACAGAAGTACCAGCTACAAACATCACATCTTCCAATGAAACCGAATACGCCATCGATGTGCTTATTCTATCTGCCACAAGCTGTAGTTTGTCAGTATTCGGAGGCGTAGTCATCATTGCGAGTTTTATATTACTACCGGAAATACGTAACTTCACCCGTAGACTGGTTGTCTGTTTGACTGTCGCTGATTTAATCACCGCTTCCGCTTACCTAGTCTCTGTTGTGAGATACGTGAATGTGCGCTACGGTCATGTGAATTTAAATGAAGAAAACATTCTCTGTAAGGTACAGAGTTTCTTCACAACTTATTCAAGTTTAGTGTCGTTTTTTCTGACGTCATTCATTGCTGTATACATATTCGATACAGTGGTGACCAAGAGGGACCGCCTTGGAAGTACACTGTGGTTGGTCATTTTCAATGTCATCAGCTGGATAATTCCAGGTTTGTAATATAGAAAATCCAGGAAGGTTGCCCTTGGAAAAATTGAACATATGGAAGTACGAAGATGGAGTCTCGGCTTCATTGAGACTCTTCATATGTCAGCATTGTACAGTCGAACCCCGATAGCTCGAACACCGATGGCTCGTTTACCATGGCTTATTCTAACTCGTTTTTGAGTCCCTACGAAATTCTTCCGATAAATCAAGAGAACAAATATTTTGGGAAATGTTGTCATTTTATCATGAAATTGTATGTTGAGTGTACTCATTAGAATCGCCTCATCGAGGCGATTCTAATTAGTACTCTCAACAAACAATAATTATGTAGAAGATCAAAAAGATTCCCTTAATTATCACCATTTGCTTCCTGACCTAGCGCCATGATTAACCCTCAGTGGCTCGAACTACCCATATCTCGAACAAATTTCCATGGTCCCAAAGAGGTTCGAGCCATTGAGTTTCGACTGTAGTTTGAAGAGCTGCATATGCCCCCACCCATCCTAGCACTTGTTTACGCGGAACTCGATTCTCCAAGATACACAATAGGTTTACTGACCCCAAGGAACACGTGCGAGGTATCATGTATTTAGAATACATAGATTAATCCATAAAGCGCAAATCACAATTGAGCAGACGACATTTGGACCATGTATACCACATGCTTCACTACAATAAACCTCGAACTTGAAGGTCAGTAAGGTCAATCTGCGGCAGCGCTTGTATCCGAGATGTCATGGCGTGAACAACTAAGCCAGTAGATAGTGCACGTGACCTATTTATACGTGATCTGTTTATAGGTGGAAAATTCCAGAAAGATTCAGCTACTATTTATATATTTATAGGTGGTCAGCTACTTTGGGAGAATTTAAAAAAAAAAGATTTTTTTAATCAATAAATCAGAAAAAGCAAACAAAATTCCATAACTCTCAAGTCGAAATTATCAATGAGGGCAACATGCTGACGAATCAGTGTTGAAACCCCGCTGATAATCTGTACCGTTATCTCGGTTACTCTTACAATCTATTTATTTAGTAATATTGATGTGTGTGTTTAGGCTAATATGTTAGCAGATTAGGCAGTGTAGTTAGGGATTTTGTTTAATATTCTTCTTATATAGAACTATACCTTAATTACCAATATATTTGGGCTGGGCACCGTAACTCACATAAAATTTTACCAAGTCTGTTTCACTACCTTTTGATGTCTAAACATTACTGATAGCATGACAAACAGGAGTACTTAGAACTGGGTCTACACTGTTTGTTCATACCTACTTGTCAGAGTGTTTAGCTTATATATGGTAGCATAAATATTTTAATCCTTTTCTGAAGTATGCATTAAAAATTGCTAGGCTTTAGCAAAAGAATTCGGTAGGGTTACCCTAAGCACTCTTTTTCTTTTGCCTAGAAGTTTTGTTTGACCAATTCTGTATTTCCGTTTTAGCATGTCTTGTTGCGAGTGCGATTATAAAGGATGTTCTAGGCAGTGATGAAACAAGAACAGGTGGTACCGGACCCTGGTGCTGGATTTCAACTGATGCCAAACATCAGTTGATGTGGATGTTGATAACAGGAAAAGGCTGGGAAATGGCCTGCTACATCATCACAATGTCGCTATATATTCTTCTGAAAGTTCATCTGGTAAGAATGACTTGCCTTGCGATCTTTTTGACTTAATGTTACCGGGGTTTCTATACATTCCATACGGCATGGGATCTCCCAAAGATAGTCAAGGCCTGTAAATATAATCAAATATTATATTCACAAATATTCCATACAGACATATAGATATGTTTACAGTAACGGCTCTGTGTGGCAAATGCCCAACAATTCATTCAAACATACATTTTATTAAATCACCGTTAAAGTACATATTTATTCAAACACCTTTTCTTAAGCTCTACCTCGCATCCATAAAACTTGAAAACGGTACAAATACATTTAAATGAGGTATCTGTATCATACAAAATGTTACAGAATAAAGCTAATAAATGATGCTGATAGGGATGATGATGATGATGATGATGATGATAATGATAATGATGATGGACGACTTCATATGTACTTACAGTAGCGATTACGTTTTTCTTGTCCGTTTATGCGTTTGGGGTGCGTTTTAAAATCGTGGCATAACGTTTGCGTTTCGACAACGTTTCTAGCGTTTCATATCGTTTCGGCCAATCAAATTACAGAGCAAAGCGTTTCACTCAAATGCTTAATTTGCATATGCGCACTGAGGAGATACAAACGTTTTCTCGAAACGCTTTTCACCGTTTCGGCCAATCGGCTTGCCTTATCGAAACGCTTTTTCCGTTTCGGCCAATCATTTGACCGTTTCGCACCGTTTGTATGTTAGACCAATCGAATCATAAATACCTGTTGGACCGTATTAAACCGTGTTTATTACAACTAAAGTACTCTGTATCTACGTATTAAAATTATATTTATTTTATTTTATTTTATTTATTTATATTTTCTTTATAAAAATTGGTATTTTCGAAAGAATTAACATGATTAATTATTATACTTTGTGAAGCCTATTATTTTTACACTGCAATCATGACAATCAACGTCTTTTGACAATTACATGTTTTAGCACATAGTACTCGGTATAAGATATTTAGCAGATGACATTTTGAAGTTTTTTTATAATTTCCTGAAAACAGATTTTGGCATTTCATACAAATTGCCTGCAAATGATTTGACAATATCAGAATGCCTTAACCAAGAAAATATTTATTTATTTTATTTATCTTACTTTTATATTTTATTTTATTTTTATTTATTTATTTTTTATTTTATTTTTATTTTATTTTTATTTATAATTATTATTATTATTATTATTATTATTATTATTATTATTGCATAATTTTAGATGTATGTTAATGGCTACGATTTGTCATTTAAATCGGCAGGCTTTTCTGACTTATTTTGTTTTTATGGTGTGCGGTAAAAATGCCAGAGCTGAAAATGACATATGCAAAAATGTTAGGGGAAAAATGCAACAAATAAAAATGCCAGAGGCTACCTGGTAAAATGTCATAGGAAATAATCCCATAAGTATACAATGCCAGAGATAAAACTTATACAAGTTTAGTTCTTTATTTGACTTCCATGTAGCACAATTTGACAGCATCATGGGAAAAGGTGAAAAGATGCAACAAGAGTATATATGTCCAAATAGACTTCCCCACACTCTATATTGGAAGAGTCTAATTCAATGTTAGGCATGTCAGGTTATGTGATTTAGATAATCCTAGCGAAAAATGACTGAACTGTGCAAACAATGGCTACCCTGATCAAATGCCGCATTTTGCAGTGTCTGATCTGGATCTGCACTGTTTTCCAATAGCCTGTTTTGTGTCTCCAAATTAAAGTGAGTTAAACTGTTTTCACATCAAAAAAAAAAAATAATAATATCATCTGCTTATATCTAAACAAAGCAGGTTAAATGTTAACCTTTACCACTCTGTTTATTCAGCAGACAACAAAGTGATGACATTTTTTTCGTTTCTCCAGAAAACAGGATTTGACATTTCATGCCAGTTGTCTCTATTCAAGACAATTTGCATGAAATGTACAGAATAGTCAGTTGATGACATTTTGAAATATTTTCTTATGTTATCCTGAAAACAGGTGTCGGCTTTTAATACATATTATCTCCACAGGACTTCACTTCCCCTGCAAATTGTCTTCAGTGGAAAAGAGTAGTACTTTCTGGACATATATGATGTCAAACCTGTTTTACGGGAGAAAATAAGAAAAGAGGTCATGAATTTGCCATCTGCTGAGTTAGCCCAGAGAGTGATAAAGGTTCAACTGGACAATGAATCGTTGACATAATCCATTCTGTTGGTGATATGTGTAGACCACCATCAGACTGCGCGGAAATGCCGGTTCACCTTGGTCTAAGCTGTTCTCAAATACCATAAGGTCGTTTCTTATTTCTATTCAAAGGGGCTAATATATATTCAACCAGTGCCGACCAAACCAGATCAGCTTGCGCAGCAGGATCAAGATGAAAGATTTTCTACACCAGTCTGAACTACGTCGAACCTGTGAATTGCCATTATTGTTTTGAGTAATATTTCTCCCCCCCCTCCCCCTCACGTCCCTCCCCCTCACGCCCCCACCTTTTTTTAAAATGAAATGTACACTGTCGTTTAGACAAATGGTTCTGGAACAGATGATCTGCTTTACTGAAATTTATTGTTAGAATTATGTGTCACCAATACTAATCCTTTCATTAGATCCTTATCCAGTGAAAACGTCCCTCTGAGCATAGGTGTTACTCGGATTAAAGTGAGTGGATCAGTCTAGTGCATAATGGTGTCCACTCAGTTCACTGATCAGGTCATCAGTATAAAATACTGTAATACATGAATCGCTCAGTATCCATCTAATACACAGACTGATCAGAATCGTAAAATATAAATAGGTCCATTTTTACTTGTTTGGGCCATTATTTTTCGAATACGATGCACTATGCACAGCATGGCAATTATGTGGACAGTCGGCAAAAATCTTGCTGGAGGGCTTTCATGAAAGTATATTCTCACTATGAAAACATTTTGGCATGTATATGCAAAGCTGTTAACCTTAAGAACGCTATATTTTAATATTAGAAGACGATGTGCTGGATAAACAGATCAAATGTATGGACGAGCAGCAATGACCCAGAGCAGAGTGCGCGGATGCACATTCTAATATAGTATATTGCATATTGCAACCTATACTTAAATATTAGAAGATGATGCACTGGAGAAACAGCAGATCCTTTGGAATAATAATGATAATAAAAATGTACAGACGAACTGCAACGAATCAGATCAAAATGCACGGATGAACATACAAATCAATGTTGCATTTATAGCACATTGTAGTCTGGATACTCCTAAAAGGGTAATTGGAAAACAGTGGAGACCCAGATCAGATGCCGCAGAACGTGACGTCTGATCAGGGTATCCATTATTTGCAAATAGTTCAACCATTTGTTTCTCTACATAACATAGCCTGGCATACCTAAAATCGAAATTAGAATCTTCCAGTATATAGGGTGGGTGAGTTCATTCAGTAACAATAGGTTAAATATTAGAAGATAATGTGCAAGGCTATTGGCAAATCGTATCGAATAAGACAATGTACAGATGAGCAGCTACGAAGCAAATCAGAGTGCGCGGATGCCCTATATTTATCACATATTTTCATGTATTCCTCTTTTTTAATATTGGTAAAATTACTTTGTATCTACATGTATTCGATAGTTTAAAATGAAAATGACTTTTTATCAAAGATGAATGGATGAAATTGAAATGTTTTTTTTTTTTTTTATTTATTTGTTCAAAACTGACTTAGCACTTTTTAAGTAAGTCTTCTTCGATATATATTTTTTTACATTACGTCTGGTGTTGTCTTAATTTCAAATATACGAGCATTATATCCTTTTAAGGCATTACCTGTTTATGCATGCTGTTTCTTTTTTTTTCTCATCCAAATAGATTTGGAAGTGCACCTGCATATCATAAAACTTCCAATAAACAATACATGGAATGAGTATATCCTATACCTCACCCTCCTTAAGAAATACACAGGCTAATATTATGTAACATTTGAAAGATCAAAAAGGGGATAGTATAAAAAAAAAATGTAAATAAATAAAAATTGGAAAATATCATGATATTATACGCATTAATTGCACAGTACTCCAGTTTCATGTAGCAGAGAGTATTTGATAATAATTGATGTGTGTCTTTATTTTTCCACTTAAATAATTTTGTTTTGTATATTTATTAGAATCACCTCACAGAGGTAATTTTAATGAGTACCAACCATATATTTTCTGGAGGAGAAACATGAAAATACAAGATATGATCATAATCATAAATCGATCATAAAGTTTCTCAAATGAACCTCATTTATTTATTTACTTATTTTAAAGTAAATAAGAACACTTCAAAAACTGGATCCTAATTCTACTGATGGAGAACTGTATAATAAGTCTGATAGGAAATTTAAAAAAAATAAAAAGATGATTGTATCCTAAAATGTGAATATTTACTTTCTGCAATTGCGCAAACTGAATTTTCTGAAACACAGTTATTTCTACAAACTCTGTATGTTTAGTGAATATTCAGATCAGCCTGTACGTCTGCACAGTCTGATCAGTCTTCACCACACGCTCTAGAAGATCTACTGCTTCTTCGTCCAGAAAACACAGACTGATAAGATTGCGGGATGTGCAGACTGATCCACATATTCACTGAAAGTACATTCTTTTTTGCAGGAATTAAAGTGATTCTGCCAAAAACTGTTAAAATTCCTTTTCCGTTGTATATTGCATTTTAAGACACAACGTGTTTTCCAGTACTTTCAAAAGTCAGTAATCAATCATTCTTAACTGGAAGTTGAAAGGCATTCCTATCATTATTCATTGCTGGGAATGAAAGAAAAATAAAGATTTTGTTCTTATATTTCCCGTAAAATGGCATTTAACATTTCAAATCCTATTTTTCAGAAAAAATAAAAACAAAATCTTATTAATTTCTTGTCTGCTGAAACTGCCCCATAGCGTGGTAAATAATTCTTAAATGTCTTTGCGAAAAAAAGTGCTCCAAAATTAGGCTTTTCCTGAACAATGGATTTATTTATTATACCCTTTTTAGTGATTATCTTTTAGTTTGACGAAGCTTTGAAATTGTGCTAATGGAAATTTATGCAGAAGAGGGAATTTGATGATAAACTAGCATATTAAGACATAAATGTTCATTTATCCATAATTTATCCATAAAATATGTTGTGGGTATTCATTAGAACTGCCTTTGCGAGGCGATTTTATTAAAAACAACCAGCTATATTTTAATGAGTAAAAAGAAAAAAAATGCACACCAACCTTTCGCCAAATTACCGACCTTATCTGTTTCTATGTTTTAATCATAAACTTTACTAATGTCAATAATTTCCCCTTATTAGGCCCCTACCTATAAGGTTGGCCAAAGTCACCAAGAACTTCTTATTTTTATCTGCTTATGGCCATTAGCGTGTTATGTAATCTAAATTGTGTCTTTAATAGCTAATTGCCACCATCTAATATCCTAAATCATCGCGGAAGGAAAATATAACGAAATACATGTATTTACTCTAGATTTTTTCCTACCGCTACTTAGCCGCAATCTTGGACAGGGAACTCCCGTATACGCTGATACAGTGAAATGTTAATCTGCAAAACCGTGACATAAAAATACATGTTTAGTAATCGTTATTATTATTATTATTATTATTACTACAAATATTACATTCATTGATGTGAGTCTAATCATTGCATTCAATATAATCAAGTGGCTTGATTTTTACTTGATGTAATTTATAATCGAAATATTTATGTACCTAGTGTTTGTCTCAGGTGAGAAAATAGTGTGCAACAAACAACTATTACCTGACTGCACCGGCAAGCATCGAACCCGCGACTCCTGATCACCAGTCAGAAGCGCATCCGACTGAGCTACAGAATCCGGCCACTATCACTGTCCGTCAAAACACATTTCCTGTTTATTGCATCAGATACTCGTCTCCATAAAATTATATTTGACTATTATTTTTATTAATTTTATAACAATTATAATTAAGTGAAATTGGAAAAAAAAAAAAAAAAAAAAAAAAAAAAAAAGATGTAAAATAAATTGAGTCCGCGGGATTTTGATTGGCTAACTCTGCAAACACTAAAACGTTTGAAACCAGACATGGTTTCCATGACAGCGTTTTCCGAACGCTAATGTGATTGGTTAATATTTGAAACGCTTGAAACGTTTCAGAAACGATGATCTGATTGGCTAAAACTGTAAACGATCGTTTAAGCGTGGTCGAAACGCTGCGTTTCCAAACCGTTAAAAAGCGTTTTGCATGCGTTTCCGTGGACATGAAAAACGCTGTCACCACTGTACCTGTAAATATAATCAAATACAGTCGACTCTCGTTATCTCGAATTCCAAGGGACTCTCTGAAATGCTTCGAGATATCCGTAGTTCGACATATCAGGTTTGCAGAATTGAGGAAAAAATAATTTGATTAACCACATTTAACAAACTGATAGGTAATTGGACTTTTGAAGTTAGAGATATATTGAAAATATTGTGGAAAAGAGGAGAATTTGCTCCTTAGGAGCAATTTCTCCTCTTTTCTACAATATTTTCCATCTGTTGTTAGATTTTCATGTATAGGCAGGGACCAGATTTTCACTTCGAGATAAGCGGTTATTCGAGATAAGCGAGGTCGAGATAACGAGAGTCAACTGTATTATATTCACAAATATTCCATACAGACATATAGACATGTTTACAGTAACGGCTCTGTGTGGCAAATGCATAGATCCGTTACATGGAATGTGTTAAGTTAGCGAAGTATTACATAACTACCTATTGCTAAAATTACATAAACTACGGTTAGCTGTACTATTCAGAAAAACTAAAGCTACAATAATTCACTACATTAGTCATGTCTTATATAATATATGGAAGGTCAGTGTGCCATAACAAGAGTAAAATATGGGAAATGAGTAGAATATAGGGAAATATTAACGGGTATCAGGAAAGGTCTGGGTCCCTTAATTCACCCTATGACATTGATGTTTGTTTTCGACGGCTTGTGTTTTGTTTGAAAAAGTCTAAAGTAAATAAGTGAACTCGGGAATTGATACAGTCAGGTCCATATCAAGTTCTCAACATCGAAGAGAAAGACTGACAAATACAATTCAGCAGCCACAAAAAGAGCAGATGGCAAGCAGAGTTGGCAACCCTTTCTGAGCTACAGAATCCGGCCACTATCACTGTCCGTCAAAACACATTTCCTGTTTATTGCATCAGATACTCGTCTCCATAAAATTATATTTGACTATTATTTTTATTAATTTTATAACAATTATAATTAAGTGAAATTGGAAAAAAAAAAAAAAAAAAAAAAAAAAAAAAAAGATGTAAAATAAATTGAGTCCGCGGGATTTTGATTGGCTAACTCTGCAAACGCTAAAACGTTTGAAACCAGACATGGTTTCCATGACAGCGTTTTCCGAACGCTAATGTGATTGGTTAATATTTGAAACGCTTGAAACGTTTCAGAAACGATGATCTGATTGGCTAAAACTGTAAACGATCGTTTAAGCGTGGTCGAAACGCTGCGTTTCCAAACCGTTAAAAAGCGTTTTGCATGCGTTTCCGTGGACATGAAAAACGCTGTCACCACTGTACCTGTAAATATAATCAAATACAGTCGACTCTCGTTATCTCGAATTCCAAGGGACTCTCTGAAATGCTTCGAGATATCCGTAGTTCGACATATCAGGTTTGCAGAATTGAGGAAAAAATAATTTGATTAACCACATTTAACAAACTGATAGGTAATTGGACTTTTGAAGTTAGAGATATATTGAAAATATTGTGGAAAAGAGGAGAATTTGCTCCTTAGGAGCAATTTCTCCTCTTTTCTACAATATTTTCCATCTGTTGTTAGATTTTCATGTATAGGCAGGGACCAGATTTTCACTTCGAGATAAGCGGTTATTCGAGATAAGCGAGGTCGAGATAACGAGAGTCAACTGTATTATATTCACAAATATTCCATACAGACATATAGACATGTTTACAGTAACGGCTCTGTGTGGCAAATGCATAGATCCGTTACATGGAATGTGTTAAGTTAGCGAAGTATTACATAACTACCTATTGCTAAAATTACATAAACTACGGTTAGCTGTACTATTCAGAAAAACTAAAGCTACAATAATTCACTACATTAGTCATGTCTTATATAATATATGGAAGGTCAGTGTGCCATAACAAGAGTAAAATATGGGAAATGAGTAGAATATAGGGAAATATTAACGGGTATCAGGAAAGGTCTGGGTCCCTTAATTCACCCTATGACATTGATGTTTGTTTTCGACGGCTTGTGTTTTGTTTGAAAAAGTCTAAAGTAAATAAGTGAACTCGGGAATTGATACAGTCAGGTCCATATCAAGTTCTCAACATCGAAGAGAAAGACTGACAAATACAATTCAGCAGCCACAAAAAGAGCAGATGGCAAGCAGAGTTGGCAACCCTTTCCCAAAAAAGGCGGCAACTATGTTACCCGAACTTAACTGAATATATCTTAAACCTACATAATTTATAAAAGAAAAAGAATGTAAGTGAAACACAACTGAACATTTAACAAAAAGTACCATAAACAAAGTAACGCCTTGGAACGGTCAATAATAAATTACTTGGGGTGGGGGTCGGGAGTGGGTTGGGGTGGGGGTGAGGGAGGGGCGGGGGGCTTAACTAGCATTACCAGATCCCAACCCTCGCTCTTAGCATCCATAGTAGTAAAAGCCTATATTTGTTCGGTACGTGTGGAGGTCTTCTAACTCTTCCATGAATCATTATGGGCAAGAAATAAATCGCAAATGAAGCCTTTAATGAAGCAAAGAGAAGGACAACAGAAACAACGTGTTAACCCTTAAAGCGCTAAGAAAAACTGCATCTCAAAATGTCGTCTGTTTATGTCGTCTGCTGAATATTCTTGCAAACTTTTCAAACCTATTTTTGCATACAGGCAAACAGTGTGGACCCAGATCAGACTGCTCCCAAGGAGCAGTCTGGTCTGGGTCCACACTGTTTGCAAAAATGACTTTTAAAATCACAAGCAGATGACACAGCAGACGACAATAGTTGTGAGTGGCGCTTTAAGGGTTAAGACACGTGGAGATTCCTTTGATGTCAAACAACAACACTGGAATACTGTAACAAAAAAAAAAAAAAAAAAAAAAGCGTAGAGCCTCGATTAGCTGTGAAACAGATATAAAAAGTTCCGGCTCAGACCATCTAAATGAATAGTTTTTAAGTCGGGGCTTAAAAAATTCATTTTAAGCACTATATTTTCCAAGTAAAATAAGAAACAAAACTGACAAAATGCTTAGCATGTTGGGTAAATTCTATAGCAGAAATTATTTTCTTATTTTTCTTATTTTTACCAGAAGTTTACCAGAGTTTGACATTTTAGGAGACAATTTGCATGAAGTGTCAAAACCTAGTTTTCTGGCAGAAAAGAAAAAAAACAACAACAAAATACTTGTAACATTATGTGTCGTCTGCTAAAGTCCAGACAGTGGCAAAGTTTCATTTTATGCTACATTTATGTAAACTAAAAGCAACTGAAAAAATTTAACCCTTGTCCTGCTGAACCCGGATATATCCTGACTTTGCGAACAGTGTAGTGACAAAAGTTAAGATAAATTAGAAGTATATCCTGAGCAGATATGCCACTCACTTGATAGACTATATTCGTCGTGTATAAATATCCATTACGAAAACACGCCTATTCAAATATATAGAAAATTTCACCTAAAAAAAAAACTAAAAATTATCAGATAAAAAATTCTGATATTTTTCATATTTTTGCTCAAAACATAGATTGTGGATACACGTTAGAGCCGACTCGGCGAGCGGTTCTAACGAGTACCCACAATCTATGTTCTTTGAACAGAAATAAGAAATATAATGTATATCCCTGTAAATTTCAGTTTTACTGTATATAAGTGGGGTTTAAGGGGGTCAAAACTATATAGGTGTGTTTTCGTGATGGATGACTGTCCAGGTAACACACACACACACATGTGCGCGCGCACGCACGCTCGCAGGGATAATCTCGCCCACCTTGGCCATATAATTTTAGTAGAAATTCAACAGTAAATCTTTTCTACAGTCATTCTTCCCCTTTCCGCTGATTCAGGAAGAGCAGTTGTCACTTACTGGTGAAAGTACATGTTTTTGTACGAACACTGGTTAACAAATAATAATAATATAATAAAAAATAATAGACAACCGCTTAGAGAATTAAGCCTACTTAGGATTTTGACGCAAATGACCCTCATTGGTTGAGGCAGCGTTAAACCTGAACGAACGTGCATCCAACTGAGCCACCGAGGCCGGCTAGGCCTCGGTGGCTCAGTTGGATGCACGTTCATCTGGTGATCAGGAAGTCGCGGGTTCGATCCCGCCCAGGTCCGGCAACATTATTCCGTGTAGATTTGATCATGAACTATTTTCTGCGGTCATTCTCTCCTATCAGCTGATTCAAGAAGGACAGTTGTCAGTTTCTGGCGAAAGAATGTTCACAAGTACTGGTTAACCGATGAGAGGACTAAGCCTGCCCAGGAAAATGTGCTGTAAGGTGAACTGGCCGCGCTTGACATAACCCTAATGGGTTGCCTGGTCCGTTAACCTCAATAAAAACAAAATAAACCTGAACTCACCATCATCACTGCCAGGAAAAAATTATAGTAGGTTATCTGACCGGCTCGACACGAGCTTAACTTATTTATACCGACTGTATTCTTCTACCTGCAATCTTCGGACCGGTCGATTTCCAATATATAAGGGGCGTTTGGTTAGTTTTTATTGTGATCACATTTTATCGAAATTCCTTTGTTTAATGCAAAGAGTGTAGACCCAGATCAGACGCCGCAGAACGCGGCGTCTGATCTGGGTCTACACTGCTTGCTTATGTCCCATTTATGGGACGCTAGGCTAACATGGATTAACAGTGTCGAGTGGGCTATAAAACTCAAACACAAACACATAATACGGTATGCGTTTTTTCTTAATTTCAGATACTTCACTACAGAAGGGCTCAATTTCATTTCATCCATGACAGTTTACGAGATGAGGACAGAAATTTTCTGTATGTTTGGTTCCTGCTGTATGTGTTAAGAGTCTGGGGTACATTAAGGTTCTTTTTGTACGTGATAGCCAAGCCGTCTCACGAGGAATGGTATATGAAAGCCCTTCTTAGACTTCAGGCCCTCGGTGATCCAGGACAGGCCTTCTGTAATTTCTTTCTATTCTGTTTACTTGATAAAACAGTATTTACAAAATTAAAGAGGACAATATTCTGCAGAGGTCGGGAAAGTCCGGAACGTTCCCGACTTCTTCTACCGGAAAACACCGAGAACTCTAAACAGCTTACACCGGATCCGTTTACACTAAATGGTGACGATGAAACAGATATTCAACATTCGACATCCAGGGAGAATGTAGATGGTGATTATGTTGGATACGCCAGTATGGCAGCAACTCGTTCTGTTCAGTATAGAAAAGATTCTCCAGACAGTACGGCACAACAGCGTGCAGAGTCCTGCTAGCGTGGTCTGGCACTTTAAAAAGGATAACTTTTAAAAACCTAAAACTAGGCCATCTGTATTAATCAAGCACCTGTATTTTAAAGCGAATTATTCAGGTTCGACAAAATGTAATATGACCTTTATTAAGCAAGCACCTGTCTTAAGCAACCGATTTTTGGCGTTCCTCGAACGGTTCTAGAGATTGCATGAAACACTCCATCACGAAAACATGCTTATATAATTTTGACCCCCTTAAACCCCACTTTTATAAAGTAAAGCTGGGGTTTACAGGGGTATACATTATTCTTCTTATTTCTGCTCAAATCATAAATTGAGGTACTTGTTAGAACCGCCTCGTCGAGGCGGTTCTAACGGGTACCCACAATCTATGTTTTGAGCAGAAACATGAAAAATATCAGAATTTTTTATCTGAATTTTTTCATTTTTTTTGGTGGTAAAATTTTTATTATATGAGAGAAAGCGTGACAGACGGACAGACAGAGAGAGAAAGGGAGAGATAGAGAGAGAGAGACAGACAGAAAGAAAGACAGACAGAGAGACAGACCGACACAAGGAGAGGGGACACTTCCACAGTGTAGTACAATACAACAATTTTATTGTTACACTCCACATATCACATATTACATAAGGCATTAACTATTAAAATAAAAAAAAAAAAGATACTAACTGAGACCGAGAGAGACATAGACAGAAACACAGACAGAAATAACACTTCCACAGTACAATACAATAATTGTATTATCTTATTTCACACAATACATGACAATTAACTTAACAATTTAAATGGGAAAAAGATACTAACAGTATGAGAGAGAGAGAGAGAGAGAGAGAGAGAGAGAGAGAGAGAGAGAGAGAGAGAGAGAGAGACCTACAACTTAAATGATATAATGAACACACAGGCATCATCATGACGATTTTGCGACAACTTGGAAACGACGTTGTTGCGATGTTGCGTCATGGAGTCAAGAACCTAATCCGAATTGCTGTTTCTGTACATTAGGGTTCACAATAATTGTTTGTTTGTTCGTTTGTTTGTTTGTTTGTTTGTTTGTGTTGAGGTTTTAGGGAGAGAATGACCGTAGAAAATAATTCATGATCAATCTCCACGAAAGAATGTTGCCGACCTCGGCGGGGGTCGAACCTCACAATGATTGGATATTAGACGATTTATTATGGAGGTTCATTTGATGATAATTCTGAAATAATTTTCTCTATATCTCAGTCTGAACATATGTTGTGGGTACTAATTAAATTAGCCGGCCTCGGTGGCTCAGTTGGATGCGCCGTCCGATTGGAGACCAGGAGGTTGCGGGTTCAACCACCGCTGAGGTCTGCAATAATTGTATTATCTCACTTCGCACAATACATGACAAATAACATTAACAATTTAAATGGAAAAAAGATACTAACAGTATGAGAGAGAGAGAGAGAGAGAGAGAGAGAGAGAGAGAGCTACAACTTAATTGATACAGTGAACACACAGTCATCATCGTGACGATTTTGCGACGACCTGGAAACGACGTTGTTGTGATGTTGCGTCGTGGGGTCAAGAACCTTTTCCGATTTGCTGTTTCTGTACATACCATAAATTTGGGTTTACAATAATTGTTTGTTTGTTTGTGTTACGGTTTTACGGCCTAGTCAACCCAATGGGGTCATGTCGAGCGCGGTCAGTTTACCTTACCACATTTTTACTGGGCCGTAGAAAATATTTCATGATCAATCTCCATGAATGAATGTTGCCGACCTCGGCGGGGGTCGAACCTCACAATGATTGGATTTTAGACGACTTATTATGGAGGTTATTTTGATGATATTTCTGAAATAATTTTCTCTATATCTCAGTCTGAACATGTGGGTACTAATTAAATTAGCCGGCCTCGGTGGCTCAGTTGGATGCGCCGTCCGACTGGAGACAAGGAGGTCGCGGGTTCAACCCCCGTGGAGGTCTGCGACATTCTTTCGTGGAGATTGATCATGAAATATTTTCTACGGTCATTCTCTCCCTTCCGCTGATTCAAGAAGGGCAGTTGTCAGTTTCTGGCGAAAGAATGTGCACAATACTGGTTAACCGCTTAGAGGATTAAGCCTGCCCAGTAAACGTGTGGTTAGGTAAACTGACCGCGCTCGACATGACCCCATTGGATTGACTGGGCCGTAAAACCTTAACACAAACAAATACTAATTAAATTAGCATTGGCCAATGCGTCAATATATGGTCTGAGTCAATAAATTCGTCTGAAATTCCTCTAATGCACTTTATCACACCTGGTTGGCGGCAACAAGGAACGACCACGGTAATCTAAATCGCTACTCATATAGAATAGGCGGTTGCTTTAGGTAAGTGAACATTTAATTTATTTGCAGAAGAAATAAAGATGTATCTGATACTATCAGTTTAAGTAAGTTTAACATGCTCTCTCTCTTATAAGAAGTCAATAATGTACCTCACAAAATTTGATCTTGGAAACTATAGCGTGTTGACCGTAACATAATCTTGAACATGAAATTGCGTATTTACAGTTGACTCTCGTTATCTCGACCTCGCTTATCTCGAATAACCGCTTATCTCGAAGTGAAAATCTGGTCCCTGCCTATACACGAAAACCTAAAAACAGATGGAAAATATTGTAGAAAAGAGGAGAAATTGCTCCTAAGGAGCAATTTCTCCTCTTTTCCACAATATTTTCAATATATCTCTAACTTCAAAAGTCCAATTACCTATCAGTTTGTTAAATGTGGTTAATCAAATTATTTTTTCCTCAATTCTGCAAACCTGATATGTCGAACTACGGATATCTCGAAGTATTTCAGAGAGTCCCTTGGAATTCGAGATAACGAGAGTCAACTGTATGTTTCTTTAGAATCGAACAAAGCTGTCAGATTTTCCATATTTGTAGTCTTATTTGATATTTTCAGTGACAGACAGATAAAATTCAATCATCTGTGAAGATTCTGTCGAACTTTTGTTATTCATGTTACATGTAACATGCATTTGAAAAAAATAGGATTGATTGAGATGGCAATCGCAAACGACTGTCATGGCACTCGACTAAAGCTACGCAAAGAGCTGCATTGCAGTCGATGAATTAATTTGTTTTTTGTTCATTTAAAGAGAAAAATGAACTAAATATCCATGGTTCCATTCATTTTAAGACTACAGTAAGCTGTAATAGGAACAAAGCGGGGCTAAAGTGAGTTGCGTTTCAGATTGCCGCGGTAGTTCCTGATTGCCGCCTACCCGTTATGTTTATTAGATTCGTCCCCAAATCTCATTCAAACCATGCCCTAAACTGCCATTGCAGTCCGTATACTGCTGGCAGCCCGAAGACAGAGACACACACCGAGCCACAAAATGTAACAGGGAGGCAAAAAGGAATTTGAACGACCAGGACGCTAACCCAGGATCTCTCGCACATGGTCAGCCTTTAGCAAAGTTATAAGCTATATAGCAGTGTAAATCAGTTGCACGACCAGACTGTTGATCAGCGAGTTGCCCAGGGTTTGAGTCCCAGTCGGACCACGAGTTTTTACTCCCTGTGATATTTAATCGCGGAGTATGGGACGTACTCGAACTGGGAGCAGCAAAAAGACTGCGTCGCCAGTGCCGGAACGGTTAAAAGCAACTAGAAGCTGCGTCTGATTAATCAGGGAGGCGATTTTAAAATACCTCCCTTTTGCCTTGATAGCAGCGTATGTTAGTAAACTTGTTTCGAATTCAGTTATAAAAGGATTCTGTTGTTTATTTTCGTTTGATGTGTCGTGTCTGTAAATTGAAAACCAAAAAGACCGAAATAATCCATTTGTTCAGTAGCATTGTTCACGCAGAATGTTGAAATAAAGGAATTTTAAGAAACAATTCATTTCGTTCGTCGAGTGCCATGCTTTGCATTAGACGATTGCATTTGAATTTTGGAAATATCGTTTTCGATAGCTACTTATTCCTTCCTCGCGGGGGTTACTTCCTATATGTGGCATAGTACGGATGTGCGTGCCGAATAGCCCCCTTTTTCAGCGCTGCCAGATATATGATTGGCCCCCTTTTTTCAATAAAAAGTATATGAATGACCCGACTTTTCTGGATTCCTATGTGAAAGGCCCCATTTTCTGACAACTTGTTATATGCACATATTTTTCGCTCAGAGATTTTTCGAGGCTGCTTGTTCTCTTAGTATTCAATGAATTGACTGTGATACTTGTCTAACAACCAGCAATAAATGGGTACAAAAATTCAATGGGCAGTATGTGAATAGGTCAACATTTTGGATAATCAAGTATATGAATGGGTCCATTTTTTCAAAAACCAGGTATATGAATGGGGTAGGTTTTGAAATGCTGACTCGCACACCCGTACCACAATTACCCCTAAGTTACCCTCCCCACCTGCCCCCACCCCCCCCCCCGCCCCCCCCCCCACCCCCCGAGGTTCCTTCCCCTACGCTCATTGTCCTTCCCTAGCTCCCTTGATAGTAAACATTGAACCGAGAAATTTTGCATTTATGTCGGGACCACATTCATGTTTTATAGATATATCAATTGTTTAGAACATCGTTTTAGAACTCCTGAATATGAAAACGGAAGACAAAAATTAAGATGGTCAGTATGACATAAATGCAAATAAATCAGTAAAATTTTCATTAATGTGTCAAAAATTCATACAGTTTGCTGCATTTCGATTCTAACCGCAATATTAATTAAAACAACACTAGATAAACTGACATACCCTAACCGACCGCCTGTTCCGTATGTGTTTCGTTTCAGATTGCCGCGGTCGTTCTTGATTACTGCATACCCGGTGCACTGCCTTTGATGCAAACACACTCAGCCAACTATTTTTTCTGATATGTAAGATTTGACAGCAGCTCGTTTACAAACAAAGTTGGCCTCTCGCGCCGGGGTCAACTGAGGTTGAGCTCAACGTGAGGAAAAGTATTTTCTCACATATGCCCAGCAAAGACTCAAATCAGTCTTCGCATCTGCATGGAAAAAAGAATCCTTCAAGTTGGCTATCTAAAATGTGCCCATTGTAGATGCTGATCATACTGTGCGAATGCACAGGCTGATCTAAATCTTCGCTGGGCGCCATGTCCGAAAGTACGTTTTTCTACGTTGAGGCTCATCTATGATTTATTAAGAAAACAAGCCTATTCAAATATACTGAAAATTTTACCACCAAAAAAAATGAAAATTTTCAGATTAAAAAAAAAATCTAATATTTTTCTTATTTCTAATCAAAAGATAGGTTGTGGGTACTCGTTAGAACCGCCTCGACGAATACCCACAATGTATGTTTTTGAACAGAAATAAGACAAATAATGAATACCCCTGTAAACCCCAGTTTTACTATATAAAAGTGGTGTTTAAGGGGTTCAAAATTATATAGGCATGTTTTAGTGATGTTTATAGAGAATTCTAACACAACACGCCTACATAGGAAACGGGAATGACCTGTGTTTTGTTCTGCAACAAATTACTTGGCGGAATAGGCGCCGATTCCCGACGCTTCTAAGATTTTTTTCTGATTCTTTTGCCGTTTCCTTGGCCAAGTTGTTCAAAAATAATGATTTCGTTAGTTAACGTTTCGTTAAATATTTGATTATCAAATATGGAATATACGCTAATATTTTTGCTGAAAAAACAATGTGAGTAGTTGCATTTGCAAAAGCTACTCACATTTTTTTCAGCAAAAATACCTGTGAATTAGATATTGTACTTACTAGAAGAGTTAACATTTTTATCACTAACGAGCTCGTTAAGCTAACGACGCTTTAAACAGCTGGGCCCTGGTCGGTAGACTATGTAACCTCTTTTTTTTTCGGGGTTTCGTCGAACAATTGCAGAAGGTAGGGAGAATCGGAAGGAAACAACGGCATTTTTTCCGGTTTAGTGTGTTAGAATCAAAGTAGAACAGCTCACACAGCTCTACTGGGCCCAGGATGATTATTTGTACATGTGTAGGATTATCTATATCTGCACTTATTGCTCATGTTGGTAGGTTCTTTTTTTTCTTTCTTTCTTTTTTTTTTTTTTTTTTTTTTTGCTTGATGCAGCCCATATGGTTATTGCTGGAGAATGTTGTTGTTGCGAGTCACCCTGGCAAGCCGCATATATAGGAGTTTAATTCTTATCACACATCAAATACACGTATAATATTGAAACGAAAGTGTCTACCAATCAGTTCACTACTGATATAATAATCATGCATCAGGTAACAAATAGAATAGAACAGAATGTTTTATCATCCCGTACCGACTTTGCCCTAAAATTAAACTGTTTCTTCAAGTACGAGACAGGACTTGACTTTTCATGTCCTTTTCAAATTTCATATCGATTTCAAATGTCAAATCCTGTTTTCTTGGAAGAATAAGGCACAGAGATTGGTAAAGGTAAATTATACAATAACGCTTCGCAATATTAGGAAATTTTCTTTTGGTATCGAACACGTCCACATGACAATACAATATAACAGCGATTTTATTGTTTTACCTAACATATTACCTGAGAAATTAACACTTTAAACGGAACCAAAATATACATGAGAGAGAGAGAACGGGACAGAGAGAGACAGAGACAGACAGAGACAGAGACAGACAGACAGACAGACAGACAGACAGAATGAACACTTCCACAATGCAGTACAATATAACAATTTTATTGTTTTAATCCACATATTACATGAGGCATTAACTGTTAAAATGAAAAAAAAATACGAACAGAGAGCGAGAGAGACAGAGACAGGAACTGAGACATAAATAGCACTTCTACAGTACAATATAATAATTTTACTATCTTACTTCGCATAATACATGAGACATTAACAATTTAAACGGAAAAAAGATACTAACAGTCTCTCTCTCTCTCTCTCTCTCTCTCTCTCTCTCTCTCTCTCTCTCTCTCTGTCATCTTCATTACAATTGTGCGACGGTCTGGAAACGACGTTGCGTCGGGAGGTCCAGAGCCAAATCCGAATTGCTTTTTCTGTACATACTCACCATATATTATGTCCACAACTCTTGGATCTTTTAGACGACTTGTTATGAGGGTGTATTTGATGACAATTCTGAAATCATTTTTGGGGGCGGTTTGCCGCATTTACTATACCGCATTTCAACTATCCGTTCAGCTGAAAAATAACTACCTAATAACTACCTAAAATCGCCCCCAAAATAGTTCCCTGCTAACGCTGAATTCTGCATTTTAACATATTAGCTTTATACACCCCACTGCTTATAAATAGCGAATTAATGAACAAAAGCAAAGGAAAAGTCAAATTTTTGAAGAAATATGATTTTGATCATAGTATGTACAATATCTGCGGACGAATATGATTACTCCAGTATTCCAGTAAAGCAAACCAAATCCACAGCGTTGTCCAACAAGCAGAGATGATTTTAGAAATTTGCAACAGAAGGGGGCGCTTCCCCCGGTGAGAAACAGAGTGGGGGTGGGAAGGGTCAAAATCAACAGGGTGCGAGGCATTAACTCACCTATGTCTTCTTCTCTTCCTACTTAGCTAGTGCCCTAGTAAAATCTGAACGAGAGGTTTTGCTCGAATTGACCAAATTTGACCTATATTTCTCAGTAATATAAGCGGAACGTTTCTAGCAGATCATTTCGTGCCGTTATAACAGTTAGCCTAAGCTGCTTCAGAACATGCAAACAATAACAAAATAGTTATTAAAATAATTACTTTCTACGATAATTATCAGAATAAATATTTTAAGATTATGATTGGCATTTCCTGCCAACATAATGCTATCTGGAGATTGAGTTGTTTCCCTTGTACAGCCTCGGCAACGTACAAGCTAAGCTTTTTGCTTTTGTAACGTACAGATATTCATTTTTTATCAATAATTGATATATGGCTTTCATGTCAGAGAAAAAAGAACGAAAAACAACTTCTTAAATACATTTAGGTCCGAAAAAAAATGAAAATCGCGCAGAAAATTGCGGGAATATTCTTCTGTTTTTTTTTTTTTTTTTTTTTTTTTTTTTTTTTTGAAGCATGCCCTGTGAGTGGCTACCAGATATCAGCGCAAATCTCTATTGTAATGTCTAACAAAATATTCCACGATAAAAACCGGATTGCAAAATGTTTTTTGCTTCACAGTTTGAGCAGTGGCTGTGTAAGATTTTGCACCGTTTGGATAATCGAACAGTTTATTTAAAATCTTGACTATCACGGGTCTCTTGTGAATATTATTTTTAGATCTTGAAAATCACGGGTTGCTTGTGGACACTGTTCAAAACGTGCCACATTACTATAAAGGTCCCCTGGTTCAGTAGAGCTGACACACTACAATATTTTCATTTGAAGACGCTATGTTGTGCTGTACTTCGGGGATCTGACCATGGTTTCGTATACGTATCTGTATATGTCGCTGTGTATGTAACCATGATTTGATGTATACGTCGCTGTGTATGTAACCATGATTTGATGTATACGTCGCTGTGTATGTAACTATGATTTGAAGAAGTTTATTCTTGAAGTTGAATCCAGTCAAGTACAAACTGGTACCCTATAAATGACATGTTTATATCAACAGTACTACATACCAGAGAAACAAAGTTACGTTTGAAGTTCCTCTTTTCAATTTTATCAGCATATTGTAAATTACAAAGATGACAACTACCCAAGAACATCTTGGACATTCAATTTCTGAAATTTTGAAAATTACTTTAGTCTTTTTTTTTTTTAATACTGTTTGTTTTTATTTATAAAGTGTTATGTTTATCCCCTGATTGCTTGTGATCGCGTCTAGTCCATCGTCAATGGCCCAACGCTCGTCCGTTTACGCGACTCTCTCTCGCTCTCGCTCTCTCTCTCTCTGTCTCTCTCTGTCTCTTAGTAGTTAAAAAAATCTATTTTGGTTTGTGCTAATACATTCATTGTTATCTGTTATTGCTTGTAAATGTATAACATGTACGGGAAGGGCCGTAATTAATATTGTTAGAACTTGTGCCCCAACCCATTTGCTTGTAACTGAATGTATGTGAGGAATAAAATGCTTAAATCATCTGCATTTAATGTTAACAGTGTAGACCCTGATCAGACGCCGCGTTCTGTGGCGTATAATCTGGGTCTACATTGTTTGCCAATGTCCTTTTTATAGGACGCTAGGTATAAATCGATTAATTCTGGAGGAACAGATTTAGAATCTGTCCGCCACGTAATCTTACCCCATCTGTCTGTTATTAGTTCTGTTCAGATATAAGTATGCTAAATAGGATCTATCAACTGTCCTAATCATAAAACCATAATCTAACTCTAACAATCAATGATCGTGCTCTGACATAAACCATTACGAAAACACGCCTATTCAACTATACTGAAATTTTTACCACCAAAAACTGAAAATTTTCAAATAAAAAATTCTGATATTTTTCATATTTCAGCTCAAAACATAGATTGTGGGTACTCGGTAGAACCGCCTCGACGAGGCGGTTCTAACGACTACCCACAATCTATGTTTTTGAGCAGAAGTAAGAAAAAGAATACATACCCCTGTAAACCCCAGTTTTACTATATAAAAATGTGGTTTAAGGGGGTCAAAATTATATAGGCAAGTTTTCGTGATGACTAATTATTTGTATATAGTTCTAGTATAAGCCTCTTTTTTGTTCATTTGATCTTTTTTTTTTTTTTTTTTTTTTTTTGTTGTTGTTGTTTTGTTGAACATGCATTTCAGTCTCTTGTGTAAAAATTACGTGGTTTTCAATAAAAATAAATACCACTAGGAAAAACACTTGAATTTACCTTTTTCTTTCAACTTTACTGTCGTCAGTAAGAAAATAGCAAACACTATTTTCTGAATGGCGTTTTCAACGTTGTTAGGACGCCATTTTATTCCTTGAATGATGTCGTTTCTTGCAAATGTAAGCAATACACATGACGCCACCAGTGAATAGTGACACAATGCAATTCATTACGAAAACACGCCTATTCAAATACACTGAAAATTTTACCACCAAAAAATAGAAAATTTTCAGATAAAAATTCTGATATTTTTCACATTTCTGCTCAAAACATAGATTGTGGGTACTCGTAAGAACCGCCTTGGTGAGGCGGTTCTAACGAGTACCCACAATCTATGTTTTTGAGCAGAAATAAGTTAAATAATGTATACCCCTGTAAACCCCAGTTTTACTATATAAAAGTGGGGTTTAAGGGGGTCAGCTTTATATAGGCGTGTTTTCGTGATGACTTACAAACAGCTGATTAGTACAATAATACAGTAATAAATATATAAAATACCTGATTTAAAGATACCTACAGCACCTATTGTGTGTGTAACCACCCTGTATTCTATCAACATCTAGACAGGTCCGACATAGATTTAAAGGTTGATACCGCAGCTAATTTTGATATAACCTTACATTTTTGTCTAAAAATACTGTTTCCAAATGAAATTAAACTGCCCCTAGTTTGGTAAAAAACTGCTTCTGAGGACTGTGCAATAAAGAATTATAGGAGAAAATATTGTCTTTATACGTAGTTTTCTAACTAGGTTACGTAGCCCAGTTAAGCCAAGGAAGTAAAAATGTTTGCAATTAAATAGTGATTATAATCTAATTTTACTATGTTAATGCTACTTTTGTTCAAAAGTGTTTTGGAATATTTGTATTATTATGTATTTTATGATGAGGATGCATGTTTCTTTCACAATGAGTGTGCAAATTCTTCAGAAATTCCGTGAGAAAATAAATTATTTTCGTGAAACTTGGAGTACATGTATCAGAACACTTGATCTAATTAATTTTTCCGACAACATAATTATGCAAACAGCAGTCTGGAAAAAATCAGTTTGAAACGACAGTGAAACTCCTGTGATTTTCGTAATATCTAAAGTAGCAAATGTATAATAAAGGGTTATTGCATTGATACTGGTAAATATTGTCCCGAGATGGGACGCGAGCTTGCCTTAGATATACCATCGAGGGACAATGTTCACCAATATCAGTGTAATAACCCTTTTATTATATAGCTATGAATATTTATTTCGTTTCCCGATGTTTCTAACCTTTAAAACGCTTTTTTATTACAAAAATGTGAATTCTGCCAATGTGCGTGACAAGGTTTATTGCTACGTCACTACATTACGACGTCATTAAAAGCAACGCAATATAAGAAGGCATCCGAATAAGTGTGCAATATCGAGTAAGTGTGCCAATATCGTGTGATATCGGCTCGCTAGCTCCTCGGATTTTATCGCACATTTTAATCATTTAATATTTATAGCTATATAATAAAGCTTTAAAAAGAAAAATAGATGGGTAAAGAACGGTCCTGAATTCACACTCAGTTAACATATCTACAGACAAATGCTGAAGCAAGTACGAAATGGTTGACACATTCCAAAATCTAGTCCTTTTTGCATTTATCCATAATTTATCGGAATATATGAGTAAGGCAAATATTAGACGTATGAGCTGGGGTTCAGCATTTCCCACAAAATCGCATATCCTATTTATCTGTCTATCGTTACAATACTGCCTCACGCCCGAGAGGACATTCAAAGCAGGTGCGCTGTCGAACCGAAATGTTGCTGAAAAGAATGTCCAAAAGTATATAATATATAAAAATATATATAAAAGTATATAGTGACGGGGATGAAAGATAATAGGTTATGACAGATGAAGATGAGCTAAACAACAGCTATTGGATCAAGGTCTGGAGTGTTTAAGCCCACTGGCTGCGACCTTGAAAGATTGCACGTCTGGTGAGCATACAACAGTCTCAGGTAGGACGTTCCACTGCACAACAGACAGAAGGAAAATTGAGTATTTGTAATAGTCAACGGATGTTTACAGTTGCCGAGAAGTCATCACGAAAACATGCTTATATAAGTTTGACCCCTTAAACCCCAATTTTATATAGTAAAACTGGGGTTTACAGGGGTATACATTATTTTTCTTATCTCTGCTCAAAAACATAGATTGTGGGTACTCGTTAGAACCGCCTCGGCAAGGCGGTTCTAACGAGTACCCACAATCTATGTTTTGAGCAGAAATATGAAAACTACCAGATTTTTTCGTCTGAAAGTTTTCATTTTTTGGTGGTAAAATTCTCAATATATTTGAATAGGCGTGTTTTCGTAATGCCATGTAGTGACAGTGCCTTAAGTTAATAGAAACTGTTTGTATATAATCAGGTAAAGGCACTGCCACCAAACCGTAGAAAATTTTGTAAAAGAGGCTCAGATGGGCTTCAGCACGTCTCTTCTAATATTTTTCACCCAAGGCTTTCCATCATGGCAGTCACGCTTGACCTTTAGTTAAAATTGCGTGCTGCTCTACGCCCCAGCGGGCACATGACGTTTATACAACGTCGCCACAACGTCGATGCAACGTCATGACGTTGCATCGACGTTGTATTAACGTCATGTGCCGGCTGGGGCTGTTTTTTTTTGCAGCTGGAGTATTTTCTGTTTATCCGCCAAGCGATGACTCAGACCAGCCTGTGCATTTATGCAAGCTGTTTTGCGCTCTATGGGTAGCCAAACATCACAGTTTTCTATAGACGTACGGCAGAGCTTTGCTTAGAGCGTTTACATCACAAAAACACGCCTATATAGTTTTGACCCCCTTAAACCTCACTTTTATATGGAAAAAACTGGGGTTTACAGGGGTATACATTATTTTCTTATTTCTGCTCAGAAATATAGATTGTGGGTACTCGTTAGAACAGCCTCGTCGAGGCGGTTCTAACGAGTACCCACAATCTATGTTTCGAGCAGAATATGAAAAATATCAGTAATTTTTATCTGAAAATTTTCATTTTTTGGTGGGAAAATTTTCAGTATATTTGAATAGGCATGTTTTCGTAATGGATGCGCAGATTAACGTGAGTCTGCATTGGGTGCACATGCAATCTTGTAGGAATAGGAAATGCTGAGGCACATTAGTCCTCTAAGCGGTTAACCAGTATTGTGCACATTCTTTCGCCAGAAACTGAAAACTGCCCTTCTTGAATCCGCGGAAGGGAGAGAATGACCGTAGAAAATATTTCATGATCAATCTCTACGAAAGAATGTTGCCGATCCGGCGGGGGTCGAACCTGCAACCTCCTGATCACCAGTCAGACAAGCATCCAACTGAGCCACCGAGGCTGTGTGTGTGTGTGCGTGTGTGTGTGTGTGCAATAATTTCTGTCAAGTTGTTTTTCTTCCTTTCTGAAAAGGGTTCTACTCTAGAAGGAAACGGATTTTTGCATCACGAAAACATACCTATATCATTTTGACCCCCTTAAACTCTACTTTTTTTTATATAGAAAAACTGGGGTTTACAGGGGTAAACATTATTTTTCTTATTTTTACTCAAAAGCATAGATTGTGGGTATTCGTTAGAACCGCTTCGGCGTGGCTGTTCTAACGAGTACCCACAATCTATGTGTTGATCAGAAATGTGTAAAATATCACAGTTTCTTATCTGAAAACTTTCAGTTTTTGGAGGTGATTATCTATATATTTAATAGGTGTGTTTTCTTAATGGTGTCTGTGGGAGTAATTTCTTTCCTTTTAAAGTGGATATCTTTTCAGAGGGCACATGCTATGCAGTTAACCCTTGCCTTGCTGAATAAATTAAGATAACACGCCTACTTGTAATTTCCAGCCAATCAGATTACTTGATCTGGGTTTTTGATAGAAATTCACATATTTAATGACAAACAGTGCAGATCTAGATCAGTTGGCTTCTTCAGAAGCCAACTGAACTGGATCTACACTGTTTGCTAAGACAGGGCATGTCGTGTTCAACAAGAGAAGGGTTAAACAGACAGGACGTTATAAAAGTTGTTTTCCTCTAAAACTCTACCAGGGGTATCGTCCTCTTGAGAAAAGTGTTATGGAGGTGTGGTTTGCTGTATTTGTCACTAGAGTACTAAACGTTAATTTTGATCACCGTCTGTCCGGATTATACTGTATTTACCTTATTCTGCTTTCGACATCTTTCAGAAAGTCGTTTTTACTTCTGCTAGTTGCTTTACTGAGAAGAAGCAAAGTTGTGTCATGATTCAATGCACACCCTTTTGTCGTAACTACGTGTGCACCAGATGCTTTATTCTTTTCAGTGTTTTTTGTTTTTTTTTTTATTTTATTTTTTGTTTTTTTAATTATCGAAAATGTCCATTTTTTCCGAAGTAAATGCATTACGAAACAAGCCTATTAAAATATACTAAAATCTTACCACAAAACCAAAAAAAAAAAAAAAAAAAAAAAAAATGAAAATTTGCAGATAAAAATTCTGATATTTTTTATATTTCTGCTCAAAACATAGATGTGTGTACCCGTTAGAATCTCCTCGGCGATCAAACTACATATTTTGTCGTCACCACGAAAACATGCCTCATCACGAAAACATACCTATATAATTTTGACCCCCTTAAACCCAACTTTTATATAGTAAAACTAGGGTTTACAGGGGTATACATTATTTTTGTTATTTCTCATCAAAAACATAGATTGTGGGTACTCGTTAGAACCGCCTCAACGCGAGGCGGTTCTAACGAGTACCCACAATCTATGTGTTTGAGCAGAAATAAGAAAAACAATGTATACCCCTCTAAACCCCAGTTTTACTATATAAAAAAAAACTGGGTTATAGGGGTCAACATTATATACATTACGAAAACACGCCTCTTCAAATATACTGAAAATTTTACCACCAAAAAATGCCAAATTTTCGGATAAAAAAATCTGATATTTTTCATATTTCTGCTCAAAACATAGATTGTGGGTACTCGTTAGAGCCGCCTCGTTGAGGCGGTTCTAACGAGTACCCACAATCTATGTTTTTGATGAGAAATAACAAAAATAATGTAGACCCCTGTAAACCCCAGTTTTACTATATAAAAGTTGGGTTTAAGGGGGTCAAAATTATATAGGTATGTTTTCGTGATGAGGCATGTTTTTGTGATAGCGACAAAATATGTAGTTTGATCGCCGTCCACCACAGGATCATTGAATATTGTATAATATATCGATGTATTGCAAAGTTCCTTATCAGATTGTACGACATCGCTGGCTGGTGCGATCTTTACTGCTCTTTAATGTGTCTTTGGGGCAAACAGAACAGTAAAGATTCAGATCAGCCAGAAGAAATGTGACGCGTCATGACATTTTAGGTCCAAATAACGAGTAACGTCGTTCGAGAAAGAAAAAAAAAAAACGTGTTTATACAATGACGTAATTTACGCGCACTTGGTTAGAGAGACATTAAATATTTACCGAGATACAGACCGGCATATGACACCCTCTTTATGAACGTGACTGATAAAAAAAAAGCTGTTCTCCATCTCATCTATCATACTCTAAGCTACTACATGTATATGTCCGACTTTCAATAGTGTAAGGCATGTGGAGTTACCTCCCTTTAAATAGTAAACCTACAGAGTGAGGGATTGTCCCCGCATTACATGGATAGGGATGTTCCTCGTCGAGCATCCTACGGTGTTATATCTCGCAAATTATGCGGTTTGCCGGAGTGTCTAGTCAGTTTTCTGACTTCAACACTCGAAATGAACACTAGAAATAAATTGTTAACTGCTAAACTTCAAAATCAGTTTTACCATAGTGCAGATTATATTTCATTTCCTTTGGGACCATTGGGTCCATTGTGGTATATTTGAAAATGGAGTTCTGCTCATGTATACGCTAGAGGGCGTAGGCAGTGTTGCAAACTTCCCCAGCTAGCATTCTACGTAAATCTACATCGGGCCGTCATCGGCCCGTCAGCTACCCTGACGGGCCGATGACGGCCCGATATAGATTTACGTAGAATGCTGACTGGGTTTGAGCTTATGAAGAGTCTTAATAAAACCGAGACTCCCATTTTTTAATCTGTAGTGTGTTCTTTGTTTCCAAAGGCAATCTTTTTTATGTTTATTATCGGTACCATAAACTCCGCAAAGCCATTTCTATAAATTTTATAAACGTCATTTCGATTCAGCTTCAAAAGTCAGTGTTGAACTCAAATTGCTTCTGCAACAAGGGCTATTGGAACCTGAATTTTATGGTGACTTAGTATATAAATTAAGAAAAATATATAATATTATGCTTGCAGTGACTTTAGCACTCAATTTCGTAAAATCATTCTTCGATATATAAAGATTGGGTACAACATAAATGTAATACGACAGACTGCATGCATGGTAGTTAACCCAATCACGGTTAATTACTTTGCTTCTCTCTTTGGTTGCACGCCGGCGGGTCTGGCCTCAGACTCTATGACGGTTCCGACCTAAAGATTTTTAAGTAAGTCGGTTGGTGCCTGATGCTCGGGCTCCGGTCGGGCCTACAGGAGTTTTACTGTTGGTTTTCTTTTGCTTCAGCATTTCAGTTATCTCTTGCTGTCGAGTCCTCACCGTTGTTTCATCTCTGTATTCGTTTGATTTTTTATGTTCTCGGAGATATTGCACTGATGAACTAGGAACCCTTCACGCGGACTGAACAAATGAACAAATGTAGTGTGTATACCACTACAGAACTAAGGGCGAGGGTTTTGGCCATGTAAAATCGATTTAAGCCCCCACACCCCCACAATGCCCTCCACAATGCCCCCCCCCCCCCACCCCGCAACCGCCATTCCAAGGCGTTGCTTCGGCTGTGGTAAACTATATCTGTCATTGTATGTCTTTACATGTATATCTTGGCGAAATTTTTATTTTGGATAGCCGTTTGGACATTTTTTGGGGAAGAAACTGTCCTTTCGGCTTTCTACTTGTAGTGTTTTGATTGTGGTGCCGTTACTTTAAGTGCGTCTTTCTTTCCCTTTGTTGTCTTGGAACGGAAGGTGTTAGGTAATTGTAACGATATCTGATCATTGCCTTCCTTTCTATTTATTTATTAGGGTACAATGAATATTAGTAAAGTTTCTCTTTTACATTTTATACATTTAGAATATTATAGTTATTGGCTTACGAAATAATCTTCAGAACTTTCTTTTTTTATGATGGTGTTCTGATTTTATGTCTTCAGCATCCGATATGCAGAACTAAAACAATAATTTATTTAACAATTTAAAGAGGCACATATATAAACCTAGCATCTCGGGATGCGATCGTCATGAAAATGCTATCTTTTTATATTGTCAGTAGCCCTCGAAGGTATTCTAGAAAGGGTCTTCCTGGGTAGAAACCAGTACTAAGTCGTGGATAAAATGTCTTGCTCAAGGACACAGCACTTGGTGCTCGCGGGTATTGAACCCATTACCTCTTGATTTCGAATCCTATACTTTATCATATCACCACAGCCTCCATAAATCTATCAAGGCATTTACAACTAGTGGAAATCTAGACCAACATGCTACGATATGTAAGCTACGATCTTCAGTATTCAATTCAATCTTTTAAAATGAATACCTTTTTCTTATTATTATTTTTCTGAGAAAAAAGGAAACACATGGTAGACTACTCATAGGGTGCTAAATGTGCTTCATACAAATAAATAAATAAATAAATAAATAAATAAATAAAATGATTGACATTTCAAGTGAATCGTCGAAAATGCCAAACCTTATTTTATCTGAAAAAAGTAAGGAAAATACAGTATAACCTCAATGGTTCGAACACGGATGGCTCGTTTACCGTGGATGATTCGAACTCTTTTTTCAGTCCCTACAAAATTCTTCCAACAGCTCAAGAAAACAAATATTAAGGGATTTTTCTTATTTTATCATGGAACCGTGTGTTGTGTGTACTCATTAGAATCGTCTCACCGAGGAGATTCTAATGAGTACACTCAACATACAATCATTGTGTAGAAAATCGAAAAGATTTCCCTAAATTACCGCTATTTGCTTCCTGAACTGGTGCCATGAATAACCCTCAGTGGCTCGAACTACCCATGTCTCGAACAATTTTCATGGTCCCAAAGATGTTCGAACCACTGAGGCTCGACTGTATATGAAACGGTCGTCTGCTGCATTTGCAATTAGCACAGTAAAAGTTAATATATTAATAATGTAAGCTACCATTTACCCCTCGATATCAGCAAATGGTACATCGCCGAATAAAACAGCTCCTATAGATTAGTTTGATCTGGGTCTCCACTATCTGCCATACAGTCAGCCAAAATATTTAAAATCAAATTAATTTATTCAAACTTCAGGATAAGTACGGTACCGAATAAATTGGTGTGTCCGAGTATGTAGAGTGTATTCATCACGAAAACACACCTATATAATTTGACCCCCTTAAAGCCCACTTTTATATAGTAAAACTGGGGTTTACAGGGGTATACATTATTTTTCTTATTTCTGCTCAAAACATAGATTGTTGGTGCTCGTTAGAACCGCCTTGTCGAGGCGGTTCTAACGAGTACCCCCAATCTATGTTTTGTGCAGAAATATGAAAAAAAAATCTGAGTTTTTTTTTTATCTGAAAATTTTCAGTTTTTGGAGATAAAATTTTCTATATATTTGAATAGGCGTGTTTTCGTAATGTTACGGTAGTCTTTCACTGCTGACGCTATTAAAAGCGGTTTAGCCTCTACCCAGCAGGCACACAACGTTAACAAAAACTTCGACGTTGAATCAACGTTGAACCGACATTGTTTCAACGTTGTATGCTCACTGGGACTTACGTATGCAACGAACAATCAAGATCCTGCCTGTATGCATTCTCAAAATGCAAGAAGTTTGTGACTTTGTTATGTATGATTTTCTGAATAAATTGGCTTTCCGGCGGTACTTTTATGCTGAGAAATAATAATAGTAATAATAATAATGTCCATGGTTTTAACAAAGAGTGATTATATTTCTACGCTTTTCGCACGTCTCCACTTGTGTACTTTCTTCTTACTTCTCCTGAACCATTAAAGGTGGCCGTTTTTTCAATCTATCTATCTATCTTTCTATCTATCTATCTATCTATCTATCTATCTATCTATCTATCTATCTATCTATCTATCTATCTGTCTGTCTATCTATCTGTCTGTCTGTCTGTCTGTCTGTCTGTCTGTCTGTCTATCTATCTATCTATATATCTATCTATTTGTCTGTATTTCTATCTATCTATCTATCTGTTTATCTATCTATTTATCTATCTATCTATCTATCTATCTATCTATCTATCTATCTATCTATCTATCTATCTATCTATCTATCTATCTACTGCTTCACGCCCGCGAGAACGTGAGGCAGGGGCGCGCGTCAAGCAAGAATCAGACAAAACATTAGTCTGAGAGATCAGAAAAGCTAAAAAGGTAAGATAGTGAGGTCATTATAAGGATATAGGTTGAAATAGATGAGTGGAGCAAAATCAGGTTAGAAACAACTACCTCTGGATCTAGGGCATTGAATGCTGCAGTCTACTCACTGCAACCTTGAATGAGTCAAGGTTTGGACTTACAATGTTTTTGGACAGGACATTATACTGGGCCCAGTTGTTCAAAGCGTCGTTAGCTTAACGAGCTCGTTAAGGGTCATTTCGTTTACTGTTTTAGCGGATTCAATATAACATATTCTGCTATTTTTTGCTGAAAAAATGTGAGTAGCTTTTGCAGTGCAAAGGCTACTCACATTTTTTTAGCAAAAAATTTCAGCATATTTGCGTATCACTCGATGTAAATTTTAACGAATCGTTAACTAACGACATCGTTAGCTTTGAACAACTGGGCCCTGGACGATTGCAAATAGATAAAAGGAGTATTTATAAACATCACGAAAACATGCCTATATAATGTTGACCCCCTTAAACCCCACTGTTATATAGTAAAACTGGGGTTTACAGGGGTATACATTATTTTTCTTATTTCTGCTCAAAAACATAGATTGTGGGTACTCGTTAGAACCGCCTCGCCGAGGCGGTTCTAACGAGTACCCACAATCTATGTTTTGAGCAGAAGTATGTTAAATATCAGAGTTTTTATCTGAAAATTTTCCGTTTTTGGAGGTGAAATTTTCTTTATATTTGAATAGGCGTGTTTTCGTAATGAAGACGCGCGCCAGCCCGTCTTCATGATTCAGTAGCGAAAAAAGAATAAAGTACATGTGTTTAGCTCCGAAAATAGCACACTTGATGTCGAAAGTTCGAAGTCCCAGCTAGGCCAGGTAACTTTCGTAGAAATAAGTATCAAATCATTTCTACGGTCATTCTTCCCATTCCGCTGATTAAAGAAGGGCTGTTGTCAATTAGTGGGGAAAGTATGTGCACAAGTACTGGTTAACCGCTTAGAGAGCTAAGTATGCCAAAGAAAAGTATGAGTAGGTTAACAGACCGGCTCGAAATGACCTTAGCAGTGTTGACTGGGCCGTAAAACTCAAATACCAGTTCAACAACGGAAATTCAGAGATTCCGTTTTACTTGAACTTAAAAAATAAATTTTACAAGATCTAGAAGAATGGCATCTGTTCACTCGTTGCTTATTCATTGTCTCTCTGACAGCAGTTTTATCCCATTAGACGATGTGATATAACATATAAATAACATATAATAGACAACTTTACTCCATTGTACCGTTGTTGGTAAAATAAAAAAAAAATCACTTTCCAAGCAAGTTGGGAAATTGAAAAATGAATATGATTACATGTATAATAGCTGTTAATGTTCACCGTTGAAGATTACGTAAATGGGCAATAAAGTTCACGCGCGTTTGTGTGCGTGTGTGCGTTTGTGTGTGAGTGGGAGCGGATGGAGGATAAGCGAGTGTGGGCGGGGTGAGTGGGTGCAGTGGGGTGTAATTACAATGAAGATGGCGCTTATTAAGATCCACAAGAAGCTGTGCATAGCAATTTTAATGTATTTTTTTATGTTTGCCACAGTGTCATACCACTTTGGTTGCCATGGTATTATGTTTTCAAGTTATACAGCAAAGGTCTAGATCAGTCTACGTAGCCGTGTCTTCATTCTCCAGTCTACCATGTTAATCCTTTGTTTTTGGGCAGACAGACCTGAGCAAATATTATCGAACCAGATCAGCTTACAAACCAAGCGAGCACATCACGTTTGTATAAGGTCGAATGAATGTCGATGCAGCGTGATGCGACGTTGTACAGACGTAATATGCCCGCTGGAAAGACGAGGGGTCCGATCAAGGTCTATACTGGTTACCACTTACGGAATTGTTTCTAGACAAATAGACAGGTAGTGAAATAAACTCAGGTAAATTAGGGAAAAGATATGGTAAGAAATAAAGTTGTCCAATTATTTAGAATAAAATATGATAATTGCAGAATGAATGGATGGGCAGCGTGTTTCCTGATGAGCATGTGTGGATCTCATTAAATGGTCTGATTCTGTACGTTTCACCTATGCTCGGAGGCTTTTCGGATGCCGCTCAGCTTAAATACCACGATGAACAACGTGGCTTCGACGTCACGCCTAAGCGACGTTGTAATACTGCGTACCGCGGTGTTATCCATTTACATTTTATAAAAATAGAAAATTTCGTAAAAAGAAAAAAGAAAAACTTCACCTGATACTGACTGGGCAACGTAAACTTCGAAATCTCATCTGTCTTCCTCTGTAACGCATGTTAATTCAGGGATGTACTTTTAAAAACCTGACATTTAAAAATAGCGTAAAATACAGTTTCAGAAACAACATTTAAAAACAACCCCCCCCCCCAAAAAAAAAAAAAATAACAAGAAGGCATCAAGTTTTATTTTCTGGCAAAACAAGAATGTTTACGCAACTGCTAACGACGTTGATTGAAAGTATAACTGTTGCTTCTTACAGCTGGTGGTTTGTTGGCATTCGTACGCCTGATGGCATATATCAGTGCGGCTGTAAAGACAATCAGCAGCACCAATACTACAGCTCCTATAGCTGTTGGAATCACCCATCGAGGCGTGTCTCCTTGTTCTCCAAACGTTCCATTACCAGGCGTTGTTAACGGCGTTGTTTCAGCTGAGTGCACCGTTATGTTTACCGTAGACTGAGTCGATGTCTTTTCGGAGGAACTTGTCGATGTTGATTCGGTAGTCTGTGTCTTTACTGTTCCGGTAGACTCAGTCACTGAGACTCCGGTAGACTGTGCCATTGTAGTCCTGGTAGACTGGGTAGAATAAACATTTTGTGAAGAAGTCGATTGTGTAGTACTTGCTGCTGTCGTCATGTCTGCACCATGTGATGATGTCTCAGTAGTGTCAGATTCACTCGTTGATCTAGTTGCACTCGTAGTAGATAATGGCGAAGAACTTGTACTTGCAGAGATCGATGTAGACGTGATATTACTATCAGGTACTGTAGTATGTGTCACAAAGCCCCCGGATGTAGTTGATAACATTGAAGAGGCTGCCGAGGTAGAAGAACCTGGTGCCATCGTTGACAACGTACTGCCTTCCTCTATTACCCGAATCGTGACTACAACAGATGACGATCTTGACGGAATACCGGTATCTTCTACAATGGCTTCTAACTCCACAGTTTCAAATACAGATAAAGAATTAAACACCATAATTTCACCAGTGTCGTTAACTGTAAAGGATCTTGTATCGGTATTTACGAGCCTGAAATGAAATAAATCACCATCAATATCATATGCCTCCAGTTTAAGGACGACGGTTCCAAATGGCGCGTTCATGGAGACAGATCCAGAGTATCTTGTAGAGTTAAACTTGGGTGGGTATATGTTTCTTGGTCCAAACGACAAATTGTATGCCATTTCGACAGAATCGTTTATATTTCGTGGAATATAGTCTAACAAGTGAAAGAGGAACATATCTTTAATATGGGTAGTTTGCCAGGCATTATTCACCACAAGTATAGTCTTACCATCTTCTCTTTTGACCATCAGAAGGTATTCGTTATCGGCAGGGTTTGGACTTGTTAAATTATTAATAACTCGCGTGTATGACCATGAGGATGCATTTGCAGTGACTGTTAGCTGCACAACGGCGTATTTCTTTGAAGATTTTACAATTCTGTTAAGTAATTTGAACTGAGTTACTTCAGTAGTAAGCACATGCTGAACATCACTTCCATTTGCACTATTGTATAACCTGTCTGGAATGACATTTTCATCAACTAGATCATTTACTAAAAAGTCATCTAAACCATCGTCCTCACTACTAATACCACCAATTCCATCTTCTATTCGAACTCCATGCACTAACTCATGATATCCGAGCTCATCTAGTAAGGATAGCTGAGGATCACCTAATGGATTGACATTTTCAAAAGTTGCACTGAAATTATAAAAGGTTCCTTTTAATGTCGAAGTTAATAGCCATCTGGCCGTTTTTGTTTCAAACGATTCAATATCACCAAACGTAACTGTTAGTGATGGTGTTATAGGATCTCTTCCTATCTGGGACCCAATTATTTTAAATGTAACCAATAGACCTTTTTCGTTTTCTATTATTTCAGGCTGAGCCGATGATATTTTCAGAGCCCGTGCAACGCCATACCCTGCATTCATCACCATCACAGCCAAAGTGAAAGGTATGATTGGTTCGACTTTCTGTGTTAGTGGATCATCGCCACGCACATATTTCTCGTGAAAATAATGGACAATGAGACTTGGATTAGGTTTTACAGTGATTGTATCTGGTAAAAGTGGTACAGAGAAGTTTGAGCCCCCAACACTATAGGATAAACGGCCTCCTACATCAAATTGGGTATCATCTTGAGGAGCGGCATGCGAATAAGGAACCATCAACCACTCTGCTGAGCCAGACAAGTCCATTCCTAAATGTCCCGTTCCATCAACACCAGAAATACCAGTAAGCGTCGGTTCACCTGCATAATAAATTAAACATATGATCATATGATCATTCATTGGAACAAGTTGTGCAGACAAAGCACAATTAATGTCTTTAATTTATGATTTTATATAGACTTAACCTTTCAGAGTGTTATTAAACATAAACGTGCCAAATACAGTGTGCTGGACCCTCCGCCTTTAACGTGTGCGGTAACACTGAATCCCAGTTACTCTATAGAGCAACATCGTGCTATGACCAGCAAACATGTCAGCTACAGACTTTAGGCAGTTGTTTGTTAAGCTAGCAATGTCAGTGGAAAGCAAAATAGAAGGGAAGGCAATGATCAGGAATCGATACATTATCCCACTCTTCCCATCAGGGACATCAAAGGGAAAGAAACACAAGCACGAAATAACTAGACCCTAATGGAAACATCACTAGCAGACAGCCAAATGGACAGTTACTTTCCCACAAAGTGGCCTAATGTCTATCCAAAACAAAAAGATGTAAGCGACGCACACATTCAAAGACAAACTATAACAAAAATAAACCATGACAGAAGAACCGCCTTGGAACAGTCAGTGAAAAGTATTTCACTGAGGGCTTAAATCGATTTTACGTGGCCACAATCCTCGCCTTTACTTCCGCCGCGGTTAAGACACATAATTTGTTCAGTCCACATGAAGGCTTCCTAAGTCATCAGTGCTACATCTCCGAGAACACAAAAAAATCAACTGGTTACAGAGATGAAAAAAAAAACGATGAGGACTCGACAGCACGAAACAGCTGAAATGCTGGAGCAAAAGAAAACCAACAGTTAGACTCCGGTGTGCCCGACCAAAGATAGAGCATCAAGTACCAATCAACATTACCTAAAATTAAATTTCAAGTAAGCCTTTACGCTGGAACCATCATAGAATCTGAGGCCTAACCCGCCGGCGTGCAATTAAAGAGGGAAGCAAAGTTATTAACCGTGATTGGGTTAACAATCATATATGCAGCCTGTCGTAGAACATTTATGTTGTACCCAATCTTTCTATCTCGAAGAATGATTTTACGAAATTGAGTACTGAAGTCATTGCAAGCATATATATTTCTGAATTTATACACTAAATCACCATAAAATTCGAGTTCCGATAGGCCTTGTTGCAAAAGAGATTTTAGTCCAACATTGAATTTTGAAACTAAATCGGAATGACGTCTATAGAACTTAGGGCTTTACGTAGTTTATGATACCGATAACCCTGATTAATAAGTTTAGCAGTTAGCAATTTATTGCGAGTGTTGAAGTCAGTTACGTGACTAGACACTCTGTCAAATCGAATTAATTGTGAAATATAAACACCGTAGGATGCCGCACGAGGAACAACACCATCCAAGAAAGTAACATTTACAATCTCAAAATCAAAATCATCGCGTTTATTATAAATTTTGCAGGAAATAAACCCACCTACAATAGATAAATGTAAATCCAAAAACGCGGCTTCGGTATCAGAAGAATTAGCTTTATTTAACTGAAGTTCTTGGGGGTAAATTTGACTGATTAAACCATCAAAGTAGGTATTGTCAATATTCAATAAATCGTCCAAATATCTTGAAGTCGAGCTAAAAGCTTCAATGATTTCAGATTGGTTTTCAACGGAAAGGAACATCATGAGTCTCTTTCATATTAAAACAAGAACAAATCAGCCACAATTCGTCATGGTTTACTTTTGTTACAGTTCGTCTTTAAATGTGTTACAACTGTTACGCTCAACTATCATCATAGTTTTAGAAATGTTTTTGAAATTGACTAACTAACGCAGCTAGCATACTTTAAATACAAGGAACCCACAGTCATGGAATACTGCCTCCACAAAGCACCGAATAATCGCATTCCCTTTCTGAATGACATCACTTACTATATTATTGCACCTCACTGAAGGTTCATACTAATGTCGTCTACAACAACTTTGCAGTTCCATATGAGGCGTTTATTTTGTCATCTTTTGTTCCTCATCTTATTTTCTTTCATGCCCCTGGAAGGCTGTACGTCGTGTGTGATTTCCAGGGTATCTGAACGGCACAAAGTCTACATCACAAAGCAAGACTCTAACGAAAACAGAACGAAGAATATGACGAGGTACTCCAGCGATAATACTGCTTTCGAACGGTCCAGCTACATTAAATTGTAGGGTCCGCGCATGAGTTCTCTATTTCACAGAAAATATAAACACTAAAATGAAGGAAAGATGAGAGCTTGACTACAAACATAATCTTACCACTCTCTGGGCTATTTCAGCGGACAACAACCTAATGGTAATTCTCTTATTTGTACCAGAAAATAGACTGACAATTTATGCAAATTATCTCCTCGGAGACAATTTGCATGCATTGTCAAAGATTATTGTCTTGAAAAAAATAAGAAAAGTATCATCAATTTGCCGTTTGCTGAATTTGCCCATAGCGCTGTAAGTGTTAAAAGTTGTGTGCTAGGCGCACGCGTGTGTCTGTATCAACTTCCTCGGCTGCACTCTAGCCTAAATGGTTGATAGAAAATTGGTGAACAGCAGGTGTAGGCAAGCAGTAAAATCCCTGACTGAGTGCATGTCAACTGTCAACAGTCATATTTGCGTATGTTAACATATCCTGTTAAGTTATACCTGACGATTATGCCATTTGAAAATTCTTACCTATAGAAAATGCATCGTTGGCTGGTTCCCCAGTACCATAAGTCTGTGTGATAATAATCTCCACTTTGATGTTCTCCAAGGCTGAGTTTTCTCCATTCTCGATCTCTAGGCGTGCATTGAATGCATCTCGTGTAAGTACAAGCTCTTGCACAATACGGACTCGAACCTTAGCACAGACGCTGTCATCTTTTCCGTTTTCCTTTAAAGAGCAAATGGCTAATATTTATATTCCTATTCCTCTATTATATATAGCCTTAAAACGTTTTTCAATAATCATGATGCAGAAAACTGCATGCAATCATTCCAATTAGTTCCCGAGTTATAGCGATTTGAACTTAGCAGTTTTGATCTTCTTTCTAAATAATTTTCAAACAGCTCATGAATATTAACGAGGCTTTTACGACGTCATAGTGATCATATATCTTTATTTAAAAAAATAATTTAAAGTATCAAAACTTGGATTTACGACCCTTAAAGTGTCAGCTGAGACAGCTTACCATCAAATTTAAGTTAGGCCTGTATCTTTTTATTATGTTTTGAAAAACATGATAAAAATTGTAAATAAAAAACATAATATTTGCGATTAAAATTTTATTTTAGAAACAAAGTTTAAATTTGATTTTGAGATTTAATTTGGCAAACATTCTTAAAAGTGGCTTACAATTTCACTGTAATGCATATCTAAACATTTTTAAATATTTGTTGTAACTGCTATACTGTAACTAGCAATAATGTGGATTAAGAAAATAAATTTAAAAAAAAATACAAAAAATAAAACAATTTGAACCATACGATTTGGTTTAAAACTATTAAACATTATTTATTGCATTATCAATCAAAAGTTACATGGTCAAATATTATAAAACTGCATTTCAGAAAGAAATTTATATGTTCTATGTTTCTAAAGTTTTAATCAAAAGTTTAAAACCTCAAATCACATCACAGAATGTTGCATTGCGGGATATAAATATAGCATTATGGGTTATATCTCTATTTATAGTAATGAAGTTTTTTTTTTTTTTTTTTTCAAATGTAAAAAATGTCCTATTTGACTTTTAACGCGTATGATTTCGCATTGTGTTGGAATTTTTTATGTGGTTTTCGGCAAAATTATTCGCATTGGCAGCTCTATCAGTATATAACAATTACATTAAAACAAGTAGACCATGAGGGCAACGTTCGCTCACCTGAGGAGTTAGCTAAAGGTATTAATGTAATTCAAAACTCCAAGCGACCATCTCATAGGTTTCATCCTATGCATACCATCACGAAAACATACCTATATAATTTTGACCCCCTTAAACCCCACATTTATATAGTAAAACTGGGGTTTACAGGGGTATACATTATTTTTCTTATTTCTGCTCAAAAACATAGATTGTGGGTCCTCGTTAGAACCGCCTCGCCGAGGCGGTTCTAACGAGTACCCACAATCTATGTTTTGAGCAGAAATATGAAAATATATCAGAGTTTTTTATCTGAAAATTTTCAGTTTTTGGAGGTGAAATTTTAAATATATTTGAATAGGCGTGTTTTCGTAATGATCCTATGCATACATAGTTAACACAAACATGTCTTTTGTTTGATTTTTTTTTTCAAATGTCCCTAATTCATTGGAAATATATGTCGTCTAAGACACCTGAGGAGAGTGTTGGACCATGGAAACAAGAGGTACAAAATCAAACTCGCCAGAGCTTTTATGCCTGTCCTTATTACCAGCAACTTTGATGATAACTCGATCAAAATTTAACGCACTAGCATAGAGACACATTTTTTCCAATTAAAATGAAGTCGATATCATCAGAGCAACATTTTCCTAGTCTATGGGACACTCACGGGCGGATAATTTTCAACCAATAGTCAAAAGTAGGCCAAAATCAAACTTGTCCGATATTTGATGACTGTCCCTGTTATCCGCAAGTTTGATGCAGATCCAATCAAAAATGAAATCGCTATCACCTGTACAAAATTTTCGCCATTAATTGTCAAACAGAGACTAAATGGCAGGTAACTCTCATGATTATACTCCGATATGACCCAAATTCAAACTCGTTCAAGGTCATCACGAAAACATGCCTATATAATTTTGACCCCCTTAAACCCCACTTGTATATAGTAAAACTGGGGTTTACAGGGGTATACATTATTTTCCTTATTTGTGCTCGAAAACATAGATTGTGGGTACTCGTTAGAACCGCCTAACGAGTACCCAGAATCTATGTTTTGAGCAGAAATAGGAAAAATATCAGAATTTTTTTATCTGAAAATTTTCATTTTTTGGTGGTAAAATTTTCAGTATACTTGAATAGGCATGTTTTCGTAATGTCTATGGTTATCCTGATTATCTGTAAGTCTGATGAAGAGTCAATCAAAAGGAAAAACGCTATAATCTGGACAACACATTCCTGATTCTGTGAGGCCCTCAAGATTAGGTAACTGTCATGCCAACATTTGAAACTGAGCCGAAATCGAACCTCATTACGAAAACACGCCTATTCAAATATACTGAAAATTTTACCACCAAAAAATGAAAACTTCACATAAAAGTTCTAATATTTGTTTTTTTTTTTTTCAAATTTCTGTTCAAAACATAAATTGTGGGTACTCGTTAGAACCGCCTCGCCAAGGCGGTTCTAACGAGTACACACAATCTATGTTTTGAGCAGAAATAAGAAAAATAATGTATACCCCTGTAAACCCCAGTTTTACTATATAAAAGTGGGGTTAAAGGGGGTCAACATTATATAGGCATGTTTTCATGATGTTCGCGATTTTATGCCTATCCTTATTATCTGCAAGTTTGATAAAGATACTATGAAAATGAAGTCACTATTGTCCGGACAACATTTTCTTCATCATATGCCTATGGAAGACTAAATGGCAAGTAATTCGTATGTGAATAGTCTGATCTACCCGGAAATTGAACTCGTCCAAGAATTTATAGCTGTCCTCATTCCCTGCAAATCTGATTAAGTTCTATAAAAAAAATGAAATCGCAATCGTCTGGACAACATTCTGGAGTCTATTGGGCCCTCAAGGGTAGATAACTCTCATGCCAATAGTCGGAAGTGGGCCAAAATCGAACTTCACCGAGATTTTACGCCTGTCCTCGTTATCTAAAAGTTTGATAAAGATTCAATCAAAATGAAGTCGCTATCGTCCGGACACAATTTTTCAAATTATTATCTATGGGAGACTAAAGGGCAAGTACCTTACAGGTGAATAATCCGATCTGTCCTAAAATCGAACTCATCTAAGATTTTATAATTGTCCTCATTATCTGCACGTCTAATGAAGATTAGATCAAAGAAGAAATCGCTATCAGCCGGACAACATTTCCTAAGTCTGTATGGCACTCAAGGCCGTGTAACTCTCAATCCAATAAATAAAACGGGGCCAAAAATCAAACTTGTCTGAGACTTTATGACTGTTCTTGTTATCTGCAAGTTTGATGAAGGTCCAATAAAAAATGAAGTCAATTACGAGAACAAGCTGATTCAAATATACTGAAAAGTTTACAACCTTAAAAATGAAAATTTTCAGATAAAAAAATCAGATATTTTTCATATTCCTGCTCAAAACAAGGCGGTTCTAACGAGTACCCACAATCTATGTTTTCAAGCAGAAATAAGAAAAATAATGTATACCCCTGTAAACCCCAGTTTTACTATATAAAAGTGGGATTTAAGGGGGTCAAAATTATATAGGTATGTTTTCGTAATTACTGTTGTACAGACGACATTTTCCTCATTATATATCTATGGGAGACTATATGGCAAGTAACTCATGTGAACGGTCCAGGTTGCCACAAAAGAACTCGTCCAAAATTGTATGGTTATCCTCATTTCCTGCAAGTCTGACAAAGTTCGATAAAAAATGAAACCGCTATCGTTCGGACAACATTTTACCCATTATATGTCTATGGGAGACTAAAGGGCACTTTACATGTGAATAGTCCGATCTGCTCGAAAACCGAACACGTCCAAGATTTTATGCTGCCCTTATTACCCGCAAGCCTGATGAAGATTCGATCAAACATGAAATTACTATCGTCCAGACAACATTTTCCGGTCTATGGGGCCCTCAAGGGCGGGTAACTGTCATGCCAGTAATCAAAAGTGGGCCAAAATAGCACTTATCCGAGCTTTTATGTCTGTCCTTGTTATCTGCAAGTTTGATGAAGATCTGATCAAAAGTGAAGCAACCATCAAGACAACATTTTACCAATAATATGTCTATGAGAGACTGAAGGGAAAGTAACCCTCAAAGTCCTATTTGCCCCCAAATCGAACTAGTCAAAGATTTTATGACTGTCCGAATTACCTGCAAGTATGATGAAGATTCGATCAAAAATTAAATCACAATCGTCCGAACAACATTGTCTAAAGCTATTGGACCCTCAATGGCGGTTGACTCTCATGCCAGTAGTCGAAAGTTGGCCAAAATTAAACATACCGAGATTTTATGCTTTCCCCGTTATCTGCTTGATGAAGATCCCATCCAAAATGATGTGGCTATCATCCGGACAACATTTTCTCCATTATTTGTCTATGGGAGACTAAAGGGCAAGTAACTCTCGTGTGAATAGTCCGACCTAAACCAATATCGAACCAAGATTTAATTGCTGTCCTCATACCTGCAAGTCTAATGAAGATTCAAACAAAAATAAAATCGCTATCATCCGGACAACATTTGTCTAAGTCTATGAGACCCTCAAAGGCGGGTAGCTCTCATGCAAATAGTCGAAACTGGGCCAAAATTAAACTTGTCCGAAATTTTATGCCTTTCCTCGCTATCTTCATGTTTGATAAAAATCCGATCAAAACTAAAGTTGCTATTGTTCGGACAATATTTTCCCTATTATATGTCTAAGGGAGACTAAAGGACAAGTAACTCTCATGTTAATAGTCCGACCTGCCAAATAATTGAACGTCCAAGATTTTATGGTTGTCTAAAGTACCTGCGTCTGATGAAGATTCGATCGTAAATGAAATTGCTATCGTCCTGACAACATTTTCCCAAGTCAATAAGGTCCTCAAGGGCGTGTAACTTTCATGTCAATGATCGCAAAAGACCAAAATCAAGTTTGTCCGAGATTTTATGCCTGTTATTGTTATCTGCAAGTTTGATGAAGATTCGATCAGAAATGAAGATGCTATCGTCCCACCAACAGTTTCCGATTTATAAGTCTATGGGAGAACAAAGGGCCTATCTGCAACAAAATTGGACTCGTCCAAGATTTTATGGTTGTCCTTATTACCTGCACGTCTGAGGAGACAAAATTGAAATTGTTATCGTCCGGACAACATTTTCCTCAGTCTATGAAGCCCTCACGGACGGGTCACTCTCATGTCAATAGTCGAAAGTGGGCCAAAATCGAACTTGTCTGAGATTTTATGCCTGTCCTTGTAATCTGCAAGTTTGGTGAATATTTGATCAAACATTGTTGTTATAGTCCGGACAAAATTTTCCCCATTATATCTCTGTGGGAGACGAAAGGGCAAGTAACTCTCATGTGACTTGTCCGATCTGCCCCAAAATAGAGCTTGTGCAAGATTTTATGGCTGTCCTCATTACTAGGAAGTCTGATGAAGATTCGATAAAAAATGAAATCGCGATCGTCCGAACAACATTTTCCAAAGTCTAAGAAACGCTTAAGGGCGGGTCCATCTCATGCTAAGAGTCGAAACTGAGCCAAAATCGAACTTGTCCGAGATCTTACGGCTGTTCTTACTACCTTCAAGTTTGAAGAGGATGTGGTCAAAAATAAAGTCATTATCACCCGGACAACATTTTCCCCATTATATGTCTATGGGACCTTTTGGTTACCTTGGAAACAAAAGTTCTGATCAGATCTACCCCAAAACCTAATACAGCTAATCCCCTATCTAGTTATTCCAGCTAGCGTTCTGCTTAAACCTATATCGGACCGTGATCAGCCCGATGGGATTCCCGTCGGGTCGATAACGGTCCGATATAGATTTATGTGGAATATTAACTGGTTAGTTATCTTAAAAAATATTTGGCAATTTACCTGATTTTGTTTTTCCGCTTCATTGTAGGATATAGTAGCGTGATCATAGTCGTCAAATATTGATGCGAATCCTCTCTGAAAAATTAAAACAAATTCAGTCATAGCCTTGAGGGTCAACTGTGTTTAGTCGGATGCAGTACTAATTGTAAAAAAGAGGCAAGTTAACAAGACCTGTCGCTGGGCAGAAAAAAACAAACCCGCTTGAAACCATGCTTGTCCACCATATGAGATGAAAGTCCACAACTTGATCCTTAGGGACACCGCGTAAATGGGAGCTGCAAACTTCATTACTGCTTATGAAGAATGTCAATACAACCGAGACTCCCATTTATTAATCTGTAATGTGTTCTGTGTTTCCAAAGGCAATCTTTTTAACGTTTATTGAAGACAGTCGTAACGATCTAATAGTAAAGAGTACTTATGCGCCCAGTGAAGATTCTAATTAGACTACACAGATGCGCAGGCTGATCTGAATCTACGCTGGACGCACATGCCTGAAGGTACATTGCCTGATATTGCGGCCCATTCTTTGTTGGCACTGTCCCTCAAAAAAAAAAGGTATCGATATGAGTTAAATGAATAAATTATATCTGGAAATAATATTGGTGTCATTAGTTTAAATATACTTTATTTGTATATCATCTTTACATAAATGAATAGTGACATATAATAGTGAACATTAATATACAAATGGGATTCAAAAAAGCCTTGCGACTTATATGAGTTCGTCTCCCATCAAATCAGAATAATAATAGATCATACTGTGATCACAATCACACGTACATAAGTAGAATATGTATTCTCTGTTCCATGAAAAATGGAGCATTTATACTAAGAACAGGTGAAAAAGTATAGTATATACTATACAATTGAAGGAGAGGAAGACCAAGCTAGTAAAAAGAAAGAAAGTAAGATGGATTTCATGGGGAACACAAAACTGTTATAAGAATTTTATTTTATGAAAGGGACTAGTAATATGAGCTTACTGCAGGTGTATCTACTATGTGCTTTTATATATCTAGTAAGAAGTTTCAAAACGTTTAGTTCTCTCAATGTATCTTTGAACGGCTTTGAACATGGGGTCACTCAATGTGCTGTTACCATGTAAAAGAGAATATATTGAAGATAGACAATAACGTGACACCTCATCCAACATGACTTGGCTCAGTGCATTATACTAGTTACATTCTAAAAGGAAAAGCAAACTTGTTTCAATTTGACCACAACTACACAACGGTCTTTCAATATTTATGTGGCACCAAGTAATAATTCAAGAGACTGCACTTCGTGCGCATTTGTGTATAGTAAACTTGCCCAAGTCGGTCACCGGAATAGAAAGTGGGTATGCCGTTGAGATACCTGTTTAAGGATTGTTTAAATGCTTTAACCGAAGGTGAGTTGCGTGTAGAGGCTGGTAAGTTGACCCATTGTCTAACAGCTGATGAGATAAAGGAATTATAATAGAGATGAATTCCTGCGGCAATGGTTTGTAAAAGTTCAATATTTCTAAGATTATATGAAGATCTGTAACCTACAGAGTTCTGGACAAGCTGAGTAAGATAATCCGGACATAACCCATTCCTCATTTTGTTAAATATATTATTTTTTTTTAATTTTTTTCTTGACCTGAGTTCTTCCCATCCAGGTACCTCTTATAATAAATATATTGAAATTAGTTTATTAGCGCCTGAAACAATCCTACCGGCCTCGCCCCCGTGCTGGTGCCGGGTTTAGAATAGGCCAGACGTACCCTCTGCTTGACGTACAAGCCGTCTAAAAGAGGCTGTCCGTGACCACCCGGGCCTTCGAAATAGGTGGCTGCCTTCCGCTTCTGTGGCAGTTGGGTAAAACCCCCAACATACAGAGCAATCGTCCGTTCAACAGGTATAATTTCTGACTATAAAATTAAATTTATTGAAATATGCATCTTAAATTGAAAAAAAATTTTTTCGCGAGATCTATCCTTTTAAACATTTCCTATCTCATGTTACTAATATGCTTCATTTGTTTTTGTATCATCCTGTGCCCGTGGGTCGCACATGGGACGAAGATTATAACCTCATCTGTATTTAACATATGTGTTTGTCTTGTGTTTGTGTCATATTTCCGAACTCTAGCATTCTCCACATTAAAAAGTACAAGATGCATTTATTATTGTTAGATAAGAAACTAACCGTTTTTCAAGGTATGAAAGCTACATATTCTTTGAAAGCTACATATCATCTAACACAGCTTGTTTGGTTGACTCTCTTAAAAAATGAATAAAAAAAATGAATCCTTCTTTCTTTAATAAACTATTTTATTTTAAATATGGATCCCCAAATGTTAAAAATAACCTTTCAATTACCCAGACGTTTTCGGCCTCCCTTGTCTGTAGGGAATAAAATTTACAGATCATTTTCCTTCTGTAGTGGATAGGGTGTAATCCCCTATTAAAACATGAACCGCCTGTTTGCCGTGGGTAGCGTCTCGTATGCTGGGAGAGGGGAACCTGATGATTGAGGAAAGCCCAGGGATCTCCAGCTTTTCAACACATCATTTTGGCCCTTATTTCAGATAGAAGAGCAGTCTGGGTTAGATCCGGCCTGGATCAATCGGCTCAGTCATGCCAAGCTCTAGAAGCGCACAACTTGTTCTTAGCTTCTTTCTCTCTTTCATACGTATCTTTATGGTACCAACCGGGCTTATTTTTCTCTTATTCCTCTAACTTTTAATGAGTTTCAATGGGCGGCGGCTGATGGGTCAATTGGTGAGCTTGTATTCGGGCTTTGGCGGAAACCTCTGTGAGAGCGCGGCTGTGGTTAGTGGGGATGAACCCAGCTGTTCATAAATTTTTCATTGGAAATTTAGATGAATAGGTGGGAAATCATATAAACATGATGCCGAGCTGAAGACTCTGATCTTGACACCGAGTATAATAGCAATGTAGCCTTGACGTTAGAAATAGGAGATCCATTTCTGTTAAACGTCCCCTTGTAGGGCTCCATGGAGGGTGGGGCGCACAGCTATCGAACAAAACATTTATCACCATGGCCTCTCGAAAACGATTCCTAGCGTTCGACTCTTTGGAGGACGAAACGCAACTGACAACATTTACATTTAAGGCAAACGAAAACTTCGAAAAAATTTTAGCGATTTCAAGTAAAGAAGAAAAACCAATTACATCCTTATCAACATTTATAATTGAAACACAAATATAATCCATTATTGGTACCCCAAAAAATGTAAAACAATTAAAAAATGGAACATTTTTGGTCGAAACAAACAGAAAATCACAATCGGAAAATCTCTTAAAAATTACAAAATTCTTTAATGTAAATGTCACTGTCACGGAACATAAAACACTCAACAGTTGCAAAGGTATTATCCGTGACAGAATGCTAAAACATGGAACTGAAGAAAATATCAGCAAATATCTCAAAATACAAGGAGTAACAGCTTGCAAACGATTTACAATTAAACAAATACACTTTTATCAGCATTCAATACAACAACTTTACCTAAATCACTAAAAAAATTTCCGAATTATGCCGGTTGAAGTATACATTCCAAATCCTCTGCGGTGTTTCAACTGCCAGAGGTTTGGACATCATGAGAACAGCTGTCCTGAATTACCTGGATCAGTTTGTGAAAAATGTGGTACTGGTGACTTTGACCACCCTACACATGCTTATAAAAATGAAGCCAAGTGCGTGAACTGTCACAAAAATCATTTATCTAAATCAAATCAGTGTGAAATTTAGAAAAAAGAGAAAGAAATTATGAAAATTAAAGTCACACAAAAATCACTTATTTAGAAGCTAAAAAATTCTAGAAAACCAACCTGAAATTACTTTTGCAAAAGTTGTTCAATCCCTAAACACCAAACCTGAAACAAAAGAAACTTCTACCCAGTTTAACGAAAACGATTCTGTCATTAAACTAAATTCAAAAGTCATTACTGCTACTCTAAAACCGAAACTTTCACCCACATTAACTCATCAGTCTAGACCACAAACAAAATCATCTCAAAACAGTTCACAAACACAACCGAATAAAGCAAGTGGATCACAAAAGAGATCAATGTCCAGGACAGGTAATACGAAAGAAAAAAAATGGAAAAGAAAAAGATAAAGAGAAAGAACCGAATCCATACAGTAAAGGGGGATCGGCCGATCCGATCAAGTTGGTCAATCGGTTCGATTCCCTCGACAGCATGGAGTTAGAGATTGACTCCTCCATGCTCTCGCAGTATCGGAGAAAACAAAAGGATTAAGTTCCTTATTTTAAATCATCTCTCCATTCATCATGGATAAAAAATCAATTCTTCAGTGGAACTGTCGAAGACTCAAAGCAAATTATAACGAAATTTTAACAACACTACTTTCTCCGACTGTCTTTTGTTTCCAGGAAACATTTTTAAAAACTACGGGTAATATTAATTTTAAAAATTATAGTTTATATAATCATATCGCAACTGAAAATCAGAAAGCATCAGGAGGTTCATCTATCCTTGTAAAATCAAATGTTCCTCATAGACAGATAAATATAAATAGTAATTTACAAGCTGTTGCTGTAAATGTCACTCTGTCTAAGTCCATAACAATTTGTTCTCTATATCTTCCTCCACACTGTAAATTTTCTAAAACGATTTAGAAAATCTTATAAACCAGTTACCTCGTCCTTATTTATTATTAGGTGACTTTAATAATCATAGCAAACTATGGGGTTGTTTGGATACAAATGACAAAGGAGAAATAATAGAAAATGTTATTGCAGAAAATGATTTAATGTTTATTTAACGATAAACAACCATTTTATCTTCATTCTCCTACAAGAAATTATTTTGCTTTAGATTTGTCTCTATGCTCTCCAAATATTTACTTAAGATTTCGATTGGTCAGTTCCAGATGACCTTCATGGGAGCGATCATTTTCCAATTAAAATAGAAGAAATCTAATCGACAAATGAAGACCATCATTCCAGATGGAATCTGAATAAAGCAAACTGGGAGAATTTTATGGAGCTATGTACTGAAAAATTAAAACCTGAAATGTTTAAAACAGCAGATATATACAAGCTTTTACTGATACATTGATCCATATAGCCGAAAAATATATTCCGAAGTCCTCGACACGTTCAAAAAGAAATAGACCTTGGTTTAAAAACCATGTTAAAAATTCAATAAATAAATCTGCCTTACGAAAATTCAATAGGCAGCCAACAAAAGAAAATCCAATCCATGTCAAACAAACGCGAGCGAAAGCTCGCAAGACAATAAAAGCAGCTAAAAGAACATCTTGGCAGCAATACGTCTCCAAACTTAACTCTAGAACTCCAGCAAAGAAAATATGGGACATGATTCGAAAGATTACTGGCAAGAATAAAAATAACAAGCATGTCCATATAAAATCAAATGGAAATATATGCTCAACGACTCAAGATATTTCCAATGCCCTATGAGAGAATTTTCAGAAAAACTCTTCTAGTGCAAATTATTCCGAAAACTTTAAGAACATAAAACAAGAACGAGGGAAAGAGCATTTAAATTTTAGGTCACTAAATCATGAAAAATATAATGTACCATTCACAGCTTCAGAATTATTAGATGCTCTTCATAAATCTCATGATACAGCTGCTGGTCCTGATGATATTCATTATCAAATTCTTAAACATTTACCCAACAACGCTTTAGAAACATTATTAAATATTTTAAACGATATTTGAATCACCGGAAAATTTCCAAAAGACTGGAGTAAAGAAACGATTATACCTATACCAAAACCAAATAAAGATCATACTGAAGCTACAAACTGAAGACCTATTGCTTTGACAAGTTGTTTATGTAAAACAATGGAGAGAATGGTTAATGATAGGCTGGTTTGGTTTTTGGAATCAAACCAGCTTGTAACAAAATATCAAGCTGGATTCAGAAAAAAATAACTGTACAAACGATCATTTGATTCGTTTGGAATCATTTATTCGTGATGCCTTTGTTAAGAAAAGAACATGTCGTAGCTGTATTTTTTTATCTTGAAAAAGCCTATGATACTACGTGGAAACATGGCATCATGAAAGATTTACATAAATTAGACTTTAAAGGTCGATTGCCACTTTTTATTCAATTTTTTTTTTTCAGATCGAACATTTAATGTTCGAATAGGTAATACATTATTGGACATACAAGAACAAGGTGAACCACAGGGAAGCATTTTATCACCTACCTTGTTTGGCATTAAAATTAATGACATTGTTAAATGTGTGAAAGACACTGATTGTTCTCTTTTTGTTGACGATTTTGGAATATTTATTAGATCGAAAAATTTGGGAAACATTGAATTCAAACTCCAAAGATGTTTAAACAATACAGAAGATTGGGCAGCAGAAAATAGTTTCAAATTTTTAAAAACAAAAACTCAATGCGTTCATTTCTGTCGGATACGACAGTTACATTTAGATCCTCATCTTACCATATATGGTAGTCCCATTCCAGTCGTCATGGAAGCGAAATTCCTGGGTCTTTTGTTCGATAACAAATTATCTTTTATCTCACACATCAAAGCTTTAAAAGCTAAATGTTTAAAAACACTTATTATTCAGTTCCGACTGGGGAGGAGATGGTACCTTTCTTTTAAATCATTACAGATCTTTAATTCGATCTAAATTGGATTACGGATCCATAGTCTATGGATCCGCTAGAAAATCGTATTTAAAATCTTTGGATACAATTCATCATCAAGGTTTACGTCTAGCTCTAGGAGCTTTTCGTACTTCACCCCTCGAAAGTTTATACGCTGAATCAAATGAACCATCATTGTATATAAGAAGAGAGAAATTGTCTCTTCAATATGTTTCTAAATTAGCCGCCAATCCACGTAATTCAGCTTATGATTGTGTTTTTAAAAAAAGGTAAGGGAAAAGTTCAGGGAGTGCCACAATCACAAACCGCAGCTCTTCCCAGACCCCAAGAGGAAGAGGAAACCGACAAATCTAAACAAGCACAAACCGAACAAACCCTAAATACGAAAGATTTTACAACAATAAACCAACGGCTATTAAACCCCTTGGTCTAAGAGTACAACCGTTACTTGAAGAGGCCAATATTAACATTAAAAATATTCAGCCCTTTTTCTTTCCATCAAAAGAGCCATGGACGTTGAACCCTCCAAAGATTATTTTAGATCTTCATAAAAATAAAAATATCAGAAGTTGAGTCGCATATTTTTTAAGAATGAATTTTTAGAAATCAAATCGAAATATAAACATCACTTGTCAATTTATACTGATGGTTCGAAACAAGATGAGAAAGTTGCTTGTTCAGTTATTAGCCCAAATTTTACTGACAGTATCAGATTACCTGATAATAGCTCCATTTTTACCGCTGAAGCCAAAGCAATTGATATTGCACTTTATCATATCAGAGATCAGTCTGAAAAACAATTCATCATTTATTCGGATTCTCTTTCTGTATTAAAATCCCTTAAAGATTTACACCATAGGAACCCATTAATTCAGCAAATTCTTAAAAAAATATTATTACCTTTCGGTTTCAAAAGATATTATATTTTGTTGGCTCCCCAGCCACAATAATATTCGAGGAAATGAATTAGCCGATTTAGAGGGTAAATCTGCATTATCTTTAATGATAACAAATTTTAAAATTCCTTACTCTGACTTTAAATCCAACATCCGTCAATACATTAACAACAAATGTCAATCTATTTGGGAAAAACAAACTCAAAATAAACTGAATGAAATAAAACCAAATTTTAACAGCAAATGCGCATTCTTTAATTAAAGCAGAAAAGAACAAACGAAAATCATCAGATGTAGAACTGGACACACTAGAATTTCTCATTCTTATATATAAAAAAGTGAACAAGCACCATTCTGCATTCCTTGTAACGAACCTTTTACAGTAAAACATTTTCTTATTACTTGTGCAGAATTTAATCATATTCGCACAAAATATTTTAATAATAAAACTGTAAAGGATCTTTTTAATGATATACCAACTAGCAAAATCATCGACTTTTTAATAATACTGTCACCATTTTAAAATCAACATATCAATCTTAGATAGTTTTAATTCCAAATTAAATAAACTCATCATATAATATAAAAATTATTAGACGCTATATGCCCTTTTAGGGTTGAGCGTCTCTAAATAAAATATCCATCCATCCATCTTACCGGCCTCGACCTTAACTTTTTCAATTTCGTTCTGTTCATACTGGGTACAATTGTCCCGTATAATACCCGCATACTCAAGTATTTGCCTAATGAATGATAGATATATTATCTCTAGTGCCTTTCTGTCAAGTTTATATTCAAGTTTTCTCATTACATTAATTCTAGCCCACGCTTTGGATGTAATACGGTTGATATGTTCATGCCATGTTCCATCATTAGCAACACTAGGCTGAGTTGCTTTTCAGAGTCAACTTCTTGGATTGGGTGATTAAATCTGGGTGGAACATATCAGCACGTTTGCTGGATATAAGCAGATTCAGACTTGGAGGGATTAAATAAGACAAGCCAGTTAGATGCCCATATGTGAATTTTCGCGAGGTCATCATTAAGTTGTAGTGCTGCATTTTGAAGGGTATCACCTATTATATATAAGTTTGTGTCGTCCTTTTAAAATCTTATATTTATGAAGACAAGAAATAGCAGGGGACCATGAATTGAGCCTTGCAGTACGCTAGCTTTCAGAAAAGACAACTCTGAGGAAACACCAGGCAAAACAACCGCTGTTTTCTATCATTTAGATAATGAGAAAGCTATTCTAACAGGGGCTCTTCAATACCCGCTTGTTTCAGTTTATAAATAAGTTCTTGATGCCAATCTCCGTCCATCAAAAGCCTTACTTATATTTAGAAGAACAGATCTCACTTCTTTACCTTCATCCAAAGCTTTGAAGAAGGTGTCATAGATACTAACAATGTGGTTAACAGTTGAGCCGCCTTGTACGATTCCGGATTGTAGGCAAGTTATTGTTTTGTTTCTAAGGGAGAGGTTGAAGATGTGTTTATGGACTATTTCTGCCATGAACTTTCCAATAGTATTTAAAAGGGATATAGGCCTATAATTCAAAGGCTCAGATGGGGCGTCTTTTTTTTATGAATGGGTGTAACGTTAGCCTCCTTAAAGGATTTGGGAACAATGCTGTGAGATAAAGATGAATTGAACACTTCACATAGAGGATTAGAAAGCTTAGATGAAATTTGTGTGAGCACTCTATTGTTTCTGCCATCAGGACCTGAGGATTTTCCTTGTTTAAGACTTTGTAAGACATCTTTAACTTCCCTGGGGATGATTTCGATGTTTAGAAGAACTGTCCGATTGTCATCAATTTTGTGGTAGGTGATTCAACATTGGATTCTCGAAGTATAGTTTGATTTGTAAAATATTCATTCAGTATACCTGCCTTGATTTTATTATCAGAAAATATAGCACCATTTTTAGAAAGAGGAGGAATTGAAGTCTTAGTAATCGGTTTAATAAAAGAATTAAGAGTTTTCCACCAATCTTTACAATTTAAGTTATTGGTTTGAAGCTCATTTGATAGTTTATTAAAATGAGTTGTTTTAGTGAGTCGATTTTGTTAAGTAACTTCATTCCTAAAGGTCCTGTAGGTTTTTATGTCTAGGACATTTTAGTTCGCCTAACTGTTTTGTATAGCCGTAGTCTTTGCCTAAACATCTTACGTATATTATTATTTAACCAAAAAGGATCTGAAATTCTAATTAATATGTTTTTTTTCGGTATAAATTTATCAGCAAGAGACGCCATACGATTTGAGACATTTGAGTATATATCAATATTATCTTCTTTTAACTCATTCTAGTTTACTGCAGTTATCTCATTATTTTCATTGAAAATACCCGTTGTCTAGGGCAGACACGACTAATTGTGTGTGCATAAGATATATGTTTTATAAACGCAGAGCTGTAGTCCCACTAAGACGTCTGGGTATACTGATTTTGTAAATATGTTTTCATTTTATAATTAATTGGTGTGTTTTCTCTTGTCTTTTATCTCTGAATCTATTATCTCACATTATCGAAGATTGATAACACAAATATTAGACAAAACTACACGGAAATTCTCTTGTTTCATATTCCTTATCATAATGTTATCTACATACTTTTCCTTTTGTTCATCTATCGAATCTACTTTCCTCCTTGCTATATCTTTCGTGGGGAATTCAAATGTGGCGAATGATGTTCACTGATTCGCGGAAGATATACTGTGCTTTGATAACTTGCTTAACCTAATGGCTGTGGATATTAACACTTACAGATCGCGACTCGGAAATCACTATTGTCTTGTATTATGGCATAAAGGACTAAAATATTTTTCTAATTTTGAATTTTCACTCTTTACAAAATCGTACTAATAATTATACTTATAGTACGATTTTGTACAGATAAGGAGATGTCGAACGTAACCCGGGATCCAACAGTATAATGACAACCAGCTCGGACGATGGGCGCGATACTGACATCGCCTCATTTTTATTCTGCCAGTATCTTTCCATGGTCAATTACAATATTCAAAGTCTATTACCCAAACTCGAGCTGACTGAATGTGAACTTAGCAAATCTGATTTTATTGCTCTTACTGAAACTTAGTCGAACCAGTCTGTTTTCATTAACGATATTTGTATACAAGGGTTCAAATGATCTTATCGCTACTTCTGACCACACGATAGTCACTGTAAAGTTGCAGTTTATGTGAATGAAACTCTTTATTCTAAGCGACAATGCGACCTAGCAATACCTGGCGTTGAATGCGTATGGATTGAAATGTCAATTAAGCACAACCCTGTTTTATTTGGAACCTTTTACAAGCCACCCAATTCAAATATTTCAATTCTTAATGATACAAAAGCATCAATAGACCGTGCTAGTAAAACTGGCATTAAAAATAACAACTGGAGATTTTAATTTAGACTACTTAAACCAAACGCACGCAAAAATATTGATCACATCTGCAACCAGCACAGCATGACCCAATTAATTGATGAACCAACATACATCACAGAAACCACTTGCGCCCTTACTGACAGTTTTTTTTTAAATATTCCAGGCAATATTGTTTTAAGTGGTGTTGGTGAACCAATTTTATCTCAGAACATTCAATATCACCGTCCAATTTACTGTTTTTAAAATTTGGAAAAAGAGCACATAATAGACATTAAGATACAAAACTTTGGTTATATGATATAATGGAGGTGATTATGACGCACTCCGAAATGAAATATTGGTGTCATTGGTAAGCTATGTTCTGTGACTGGGACTCTTCCTGACATCTTCATTACTGTTAGCCATAAAGTTATAATTTACGCATGCTGCAGCCATCAATCTCCTAGTAAATGGGCTCTTAGCTTTTTATTGGCTACATTTAGCGGTATATGGTAAAGAAACAGCGTATACAAGGACTTTTTTAAAAGAAACATATAAAAAAAGTTAACTTAGTTTTGTGGATTGTCGTTTTAATAATTCAGACAATTAATATAATGTGCCATGTTTTTTCCTTCGCAATTTGCATTATGACTTTACCCGTGTATCCATACCGTAAGGGTGGTTTGTTTATTTATATGAAACAACAGGAAATATCTACGGCTATTCGTTTTATTAATTTCACTCCCATATTGTTACAATGCAGAGATGATCAAATTTAAAGCATTATCGAAAATGATTGGGAGAGAAAGGCCTCAAAATTTTAGCAAAATACTTCTTTTCAAGCTTAGTGCTATCCTTATTAGTGTCGTAAACTCCTGTAAAATGGTTTTTAAAACGCAATTTGTTCCAGTCTGTATAATCACAACGAGACATTAGCCCTTCAACCTAGTTGGCATTTTAAATTATATTTCAGGCATGGTGTACCAAAGCAATCTTACATTTGCAGTATAAATTGACTAGTACTGTCAGGACAGTAGACAAACACAAAAGGTATGTTCTACCTGTTTTGCGGCATCAATATCATTTTGATACTGTTCCATCCTCGGTGTAAGTTTAGATAATGGAATAACCCTACTAGTGTCCGTCATCTCCATTAGCGTACCATTTTTCCAAGCAGCAGCTATAATAAATCAAGAACAAAGTATACACCGTTTCAAGGTGAGATAAAATAAAATAACTTCTCAAAAATAGGCATCTATTGTTAAACAGGTTTAAAATTATCTAAGTCTATTCATTTCAAACAATTTCTTACACTTATTTAATACGATTTGACTGGTCGAGAGCAATTTAAAAACGAGACTTTATTGAAATTCACTGAGCAACAGCCTCGGAACTGTTTTCTTCTCGTAAGTTTCTAAAATGAGCTATTTAAACCCATATATAAAATGCAAACGTAACTTTGTTGGAATAGTGTATTATGAAGGCATCGATGTGTAAACACCGGCGAATCACTGACAAACTAAATAAAGCATTCAGGCCCCGAGGTTATAAAATTTTTTTCATGCTCAATTCAGCTGGGCATGAAATTTTCTCTGCTAATAAATATGAAAGTGCCAACAAATTTTCATATTTATTAGCAGAGAAAGTTTCATGCTCAGCCATGTTCAGCAGGAAACAATTTACAGTTGTTAGTAATTTGAGATTTATTAGCAATATACGTAGATTTCATGCTCAGCTGAGATGAGCATGGAAAAAGTTTTATAACCTCGGGGCCATATTTTATTCAGTTTTTTGGTGATTCCTCGTTGTTTCTTCCGTATATATAAAATACACTAAAACAAATTCATTCTTATATTTAATGGTAGAAGTATTCATTAGACAATAAACGATCGATGAATATATTCTGTTGTCAGTACTTCATACTACAAATTGAAAAGTACAGACATGATGAAAATTCATTTGCTCTCCTTAATCTAAAATGCATTGGCAAGATACTGCAACTCAAATTGTAAAGAAGATTTAAGAGCTAAAAGCCATGTCTGGTTTTCAGTACACATGAAAGAGATGCTAGCGTCTTTCAGTTCTTTGGTGTAATCATACTGTTCCTATTAACACTCGGATTTGCAGAAAATAATGTAACACAGTGACTATAAAATGAAGTTTTTAAAAGTAAAACATATTTCAACAAGCAATAATTAACCTATCGATAATGTGCTATATTCTATTCTGTTCATACCTTCCACAGAAAAAACGACCATACAGTCGTCCCATACAGTCTTAACCCAAAAGTCCCTTAGGCAGTCACCTGTGTGACGTATTCCCCCCGCTCTTTTGATCACGTGTCAGTTTCTTTCATGTAAAGCCCTAAATGATAGAGCTAAGCGGGGACAGGGAGGGCGGAGTATCTTATCTATAGGTTACGTATTGCTTGTTAAAATATGTTTTACTTTTAAAAACTTCATTTTAACTGCAAAATACATTAACCTATAGATAATGTGCTAGAATTCGCCAATAAGGTGAGAAGGAGCTCCCAATTCTAACACAAAATAAAGTAGACCCCTCCACTTTTGGATTAAGGCTCAGGAAACTCTAAGAATAAGCTCATTCTTTATATAAATCCTACGTGTAAGCTCATTCCGACATATATATAAGATATTAATAACCTTAATATATGTATTATAGGGTTTGGAGGCTGTTAATCTTCTTAAGGCATCCAATGCCCTGTTAACTTCCCCCCCCCACACACACACACACCCCGCCACCCATCCACCCACCACTTTTTGGGACACAACAATTGGGCCCAAATTAAGCAGGTTTAAAGTTGCAAAGACATATCCCTTAGACAGAGCTTAGCAAATATATAGAAGATTGATTCCATATTGCTGATAGAATCTCCTTGAGCAAAACTTATCGAAAAAAGCCCAAGAAGAAAAAAGAGCCCTAACTTCATGGGCTTAATCTTAAGAAGGAAAAATGCTTTACGGATGAGTTTCCTGTAGGCAAATTTAGTATTATAAGAAATCCATCTCGTGACAGAGGATTCAGAAATATCTTGTTTGCCTCTTATTGGTAGAAATAGTCTAGTTCTTTTTGACAGTAATGTCTAGTCATTTTAAGATAGAATTTTAAGGCTCCTGTAGGGCATAAAAGTTTATCTTAAAGTTTCTTTGCATATATGGGCTAAACAGGGATGACTATGATCTGGATAAATGGGCGAAAGCTGATTCTTAGCATTAAACCCAGTTTGAACCATCAGATACTGATCCATGAGATCAACTGAATCTTAGTTGACTTGAATCCTTTGCCAAGGTCTGAATCTCGTTCATCTTTAGGCAATGTCAAGAGCTAAAAAAAAGGCTATCTTTACGTGGAGTTAGAAGCCTTATGTAAGGTTCATATGGGGCTTTCTGAAGATAGATTAAGACCCAAAATAAAACTTATTAAGGAGAAATAGATCTTTGAACAGAGCATTGTAATTCAAAAGATCTGATTAATTCTGACAAGACAGGGTTAAATTCGATTTATAGCTTGTCTTAAAATAAAAGTACTAGATACGATATACCTATAGCCTTACTAGTACTCATCTTAAACTTTTAACTCAGAGAAAAGATAAAAGAGGAAATCGGCTATAACAGAAAGAGGGACCGAGACAAGATTCACCGTCTTTCTATGACACCAACGGGAATAAACGATCCATTTCGCGTCATAGACTTTCTGAGTTAATGTTCGCTTGATTTGGAGACGAAAACTGCAACGTTTGCGAAATTTCTATCTCTAACTGACTTCTTGATAATTCCCAGGCGTGACGGTTGAATACTGGGAGATTTTGATGTTGAAACTTTCCTTTACTTGTGTTAATAGTTTGAAAAGAATGAAAGACGAACTGAAGCCGAGACAAATAGTTGTAGAACCCCTGAGAGCCATGTTTGTTACAGTCAAAGAGGAGCTATAAGAATCATTCTGCACTGAGATTGGCGTATTTTGTTCACGACAGATGGGGGAAGTATTGTTTTAGGAAAAAGCATAGGCATGAATATTGTTCCAGTTCGTGGAAAATGCGTCTATCGCAAAGACTTGATTGTCGAGAAGTGGAAGATTGTGACTGAAACGTATCGCAAACAGATCCAGATTTGAATATTTGAACATTTGGAAATTGAATTCAATATCAATTTATCCAATTCCCACTGTTTTGACTGTTTGTCAATAGTCGATCACGTATCTGTCAAAACATTGAATTTGTCCAGTTACTGACGAATCCTGACGACAATATGGTGTTTTAGTCACCACTGGAGGATATTCTATACCTCTACGCATAGGTTGTGATAATATGCTCCTCCTTGCTTACTGATATACGATACCACTGTTGTGTTGTCGGAAAACATGGCACAAGAATGGTGAATATAATTATAAGGTTTTATCAGTGCGAAATGAATGGCCCTTATTTCCAACATTTTGATATGGAATTGGAACTGGTCTTCCGACCATCGACCATGAAAGGAAAACTCATCGTTCCATATGAGTTCCCCTATTGTTTGTTTGTGTTGAGGTTTTACGGCCCTGTCAACCCAGTGGGGTCATATCGAGCGCGGTCAGTTTACCTAACCACACGTTTTCTGTGCAAGCTTAGTCCACTAAGCGGTTAACCAGTATTGTGCACATTCTTTAGCCAGAAACTGACAACTGCCCTTCTTGAATCAGCGGAAGGGAGCGAATGACCGTAGAAAACATTTCATGACCAATCTCCACGAAAGAATGTTGCCGACCTCGGCGGGGGTTGAACCCGCGACCTCCTGGTCTCCAGTCGGACGTGCATTCAGCTGAGCCACCGAGGCTGGCGAGTTCCCCTATTGATTTTTTTTGATTTGGGTTTTACGGCCCTTTCAAGAATATTTCACTTAAATCGAGCCGATCGTTCATCGAAGGTGGGCGAAAACCGGATAACCCGGAAAAAAACCACCTGACCATCCGTAAGCAGAACTTGGCTTTCCCACATATGACCCGAGTGAGGCTCGAACCACAGCGGTGAGAAACCTAATGGATTAAGAGTCAACTCTCTTATCCACTAGGCTACGGGGGCCCGCTACTTCCCCTATTGACTAGCATTCGGAAAGGGAAATATTTTTTGGTCTGGAGGGTGAATGGACATCCCTTGAACGAATCGATTGGTGTTCATCCACCATTTCGAGTGGAATTTGATCATACTGTTAATCGTAACATGATGATCTAAGGAAGAATTTAGACCAAAAATAGGCAGATTTGCAGATGTCGTAAAAGCAGTCTGCCTAGAATTTGTGTCTGCACTGAATTTGCCAAAAAATATTAAAGAAAGTTCGTGCAGAAACCAGAATTTAAGAAAGAATTGTTTTAATGGTCAGAATAAGAGCTTTATTCGGTTCGCTGGTACTCTGACTATTTGTGTTGAGTTAGAATTCCATACCTAACTGTGAATTCGTGTTGGTATCAACCTGACTTCTTTAGGCTTGGTATGGAATCCGGATTGTACCGTTAAAAGAGTGAATTTGATTTGCTAAATAAGCCGATTGCAAAGCAGATCTCTTGTTAGCCAATTTTCTAGGTATGGAAAGAGAGATACAGCACATTGTTGTAACATTGCTGTTAATATACTCATTAACTGAGAAAATTTCACGGGCTTAGGGACATTTCGAACGGTAAGACCGTGAACAGAAAAGCCTGATGTTCGTAAACGAACCGTAGGATTTTTCTGGATTTCAGATGTATCAGAACATGCATATACATCTGTCAGATCTCTGGAAACAGATCTACCTTGGCCACAATCGAATGACTTACTGACTTGACTATTTCCATCTTTAAATGCTTTGTTTACATACAGATTAGTAGGAAAGATATATTACAGAGCGCAACTTTCGTTCTCCATTTTGCACTAGTAAAACCCCGCACTAGTAATACCCGGGAGTAAATACTGGGAGTTCCCGGATTCCGTACCCTTTCCACTGCCCGTTTCTTGAGAAATTTTGCGATCTCTTCTCGCAATAACGGGGGTATATGAGAGGAATCGGCCTGAATCGGATCTTAAACCCGTTTTAAAAGGTAGAGAGGATCCATTTGTTGTCTGTTCATTTTTGCCGTTGTTGCATAAATTGGATCAGTCTTCCTCCCATTAGAAAGTCTGGACGTAGTAGGACTGGCAGAAGGAAGAGATGGACCAGAATTTGTTAAGGATGAGACTTGCTTAGAGGAGGGGAACTGTCCGATTTCCACTTCTCTTAGCATAATTCCTCTACTTGATAAGTATGACTGTGTCTGACTTTAGGCCTGTACAGTTGCGTTTGGTAAGGCCTAGGAGGTCATTTGGCTGCTTCAGTGTCTTAAAGACTGGAGGAGCCAGATAAAACACACTTTGTTGTTGTATGTTTTTAGTAGCAGAGGAATTCGCCAAGGGCCTCTGTTGCTAGACCTAAATTTTTTGCCCTTGGCAATTCCTTAATTTGTTATAAAATAAAATTTAGAATTAATTGGAACGTTTCGCAAATCCTGGTTGGAATTGTCCAGTAAAATCTTAAACGTGGCCATCACCGCATCACGTCTACTTTGAAAATCTCCGTAGCTAAGATCGACGACCTAGCCATCACGGCTTTATAGATTTAGGTACTGTTTAATTCAGTCTCGGAAGAGCCGGTACGGATATTCTCTTCTGCTATATACGTAACTAAGCAGCAGAAGAAAAGATATACCCATGCGAGTTTATCGCTATAAATTTGCGGCTCTGTACCATAATTTAATATGTTATTGAAAAGGAGCATTGTTCTGCTAGCTATAATCTAGCAGGAAAGCTTCCGATCCTAACAGAATTATATTATCGGTCGGAAAATATTGACTCTGGCTCTTACAAAATTTAGTCCGTGTCAAGGAAGATACTAAATGTTTTTGAGCCTATCATCTCTGCCAATTTCTTCGTGTCAGTTGCTTTGTAGAAATTTGGCAGTATTTAAAAAACTAGTTTAGATTGTGGCATTACTAGTAATAGAGTCGCACGTGACTCCATTAGAATGCCAGATAAAGGCTTCACCGGAGCATGTTCCTCGTTTGGCCTTTAACTCCAGAGGCAAAGTCTAATATTCGTTGATTGTCTTTTCAAAGGAACAGGTTTCGATTTCAAAGTCTAAACCTTAGTCCTTTATATTCAGATTATATTGTGTGGACATAAGATATTTCCGTAGGCTGTAGTATACTCGGATTCTATGCAGCCAGTGGACTATGTCTATTTCTTTGTATCTGCCATAATCATGAAACTGATTATCAGATAATTAAAAAAAAGAAGAAGGTGTATATTTTCTTCTCCTTTCTAGTTAGACTTTCTGTTCTCAGCGAAAGTCTGGAGATGCAGTTTTAAAGAAAGAGGGTGTAGAGAACGATCTACGTCTCCTCCTTTTCTTAGATTTATATTTACTTCTAGACTGATCCCTATTGGAATACGTCCAGAGAGGGAAGTCTGTAAAGTCCTATCTCCATTTGCTGTCCGACGTTCGATTACAACATTTGGATCAGACATATTACTTAAATACGGTTCCAGGGGTTATTTATTATTATTATTATTAGTGAGCTCCATGCCCATAGCATAAGTTTCACTAATTGTAGATTGATATAATTTCTGATGACCGGTGACCGGCTAACCGGTGACCCGTTCTGGGTAATATTGACTTCCCCTGTGTTGATATTTTCTAAGTCCAATGACCGGTGGCTGGATGGCCGTTGACCGGTGATTGACTGACTTGAATTTTTTTGTGTTATGCCCATTTGACCGGTGGTCGGTGACCGGTGACCCGTGACCGGTGACCCGTTACCGGTCTCCGGTCATTCTGGAATGTCTTCTTGTCCATTGGGCAAATGGCCGATGGCTGGTTGACCGGTGGTCTATTGAACGGTGACCGGTGGCCGGCGGACTTATACTCCTCTGGGTACAAGTACCCTTGGAGTTGCCACCTTGATGGGTCTTCCCCCGGGCAGCAGGGCCATGTGGGGTAGTGTTCCCATCATTTTTTTTCTTTGTCTAATGAATCAGACATGGCCTGCGATCTTTTCTTCTTCTTAGCCATGAACCACTTCTAAAAGAATAATTTCTTCTTTCTTCGGAATGTTTCCAGGTTATATCAAATCAGACGCCTGCACACAGAGCAGGTTGATTCCCTGCCACAAGAAGAGCATTTAATTCATTTGTCATAATCATCCAAACGCGATTTTAATATGACCACACTTATCACGAAGAATCGTCACAAAAGTCGCGAAAACACATTACGGCGAACGAGCGATGGATAATTACAAGAATTCGAAAAACGATTTAAAACAAAATTTAGTGAGAAACATGAAAGGCATGACAAAGGAACAAAGAAAGAACAAAGAATTTAATATCAACCGGATAAAAAGGAAGAAAAATAGGATTTTTTCACCCGGAGAAAACATCCATGTTTACATTCTTTGTCCACAGAAAAGAAACTGACAAGTGATCAAAAGAGCGGGAGGAATACGTACGTCACACAGGTGACTGCCTAAGGGACGTTTGGATTAAGATTGTATGGGAAGACTTACGGTCGTTTTTTTTTTTTTTTTTTGTGGAAGGTATGAACAGAATAGAATATAACAGATTATCTACAGGTTTATGTATTGTGCAATTAAAATTGCTTTATTGCAGATTGACAATAAGTAAAATTTTTCGTCCACCAGAATAATTAAACTCCTGAATACAAGAAGTATTTCACTCCCATTTGACACTGTTACGGTTAGATTTTATTCGTACTGGTGATATTATTCAAGAACATAAATAGTTGTTGCAACTGCTAGACGTTTTCAACGGGGCTGTATTATTGACATTTGTTTGGTACCAAATCTGACAAGAAACTTGTCACAACTATATTTCATTTACGTCAAAAGGACACTCACGCAAACAAGTTCAAATAAATACTGATTATCTTTACCACATTCAGGCAAATATTTATCGGAGCATATGCTTTATTAGGTTGTATAGCTCTAGTTGCAGATCTAAATCTTTGATGTGGTTTACAGTTACCACGATAAAGAGTACTATATCTCTTCTAGCTTTTATTTCCGGTTGCAGTGGATCTTCTACTTATACTGTTGGGTCGCTGTAGAACTTACCTGTATTGTTCCATCGTGTCAAGAACTTTTTCAGTGTCGCTTTTGAGCTATCATCAGTTACTGTATTCAATATGACTGCCACTTCATTGTCTGAGAGTAACGTTCCAATAGTACTTCCGTCCGATATTACAGTTTTAAAAGAATCGTACCATGTTCTGTTCAAGTTGTACCTTTTGAATGAAATAAGTAAGCAATCTTCAGTTTAATAAAACATATAATAAAACATCTTCGTGAAGCTACGGAAGAAATATACGTAAAGATACCAGGAAATGTCACAATCACTAAGCATAGCCTTCCCGAGGCACCAAAAGAAGGAGGCATGAAGAACAAATGATAATTAAACAAACACCACATATGAAACAATCGACACAAATAAAAAAAAAGACTGCAACCGTCACGGAACAGTCAGTACGAAATCTAACTGGGTTAGTAGAGGCTTTAACTAGTTTCCCTCGCGCGAAACCTCACCCTTAATTCTTATGCAGATTAAAAAAAAAAACAAATATACGTCCTTCCACATAGGGGTCAAATATCTCATCTGTGAAACATCAATGTGAAAGACATATAATCAGAGTATATAAAAGAACTCAGGAACTCATACAAGCCCCCAATACATCAAGCCCCCAACACTAAAAAAAAAAGACAGACAAATACAATAAAGCAGCCACAAAATGGACAGATGGCAAGCAGAGTTGGCAACACTATGATGAAACAAATCAAAGGGCTATATGACGATCTGATAAAAAGGGTTATAAGAAAAGTCCAGGGAGTGTCACAATCATAAGTCGCAGCCAATCCTTGACACCAAGAGGAAGAGGAAAGAGACAAAAACCGATACGCGAAAAACAAGCAAACGCACAAAAACCACGCAGCTGGGTCTCTTTCCCCATGCGAGGTGATCGCAATGCTAAAAGGACTGAAAACACAAGGACAAAAAGCATGGCTAGACTTAATAGAAATGGCGTCATAGAATGAACCACAAGGATTGATAGTCAGGCGCTGCAACCCTCATTCCTAGTTTTTTTAGTTTTGATACAATTCTTAATTCTGATGCAGCTCCAAATTACAATCACATGTTCCGTCCGATTACGTGTCCTCTACCACATCAGTGATACACCACAAAACAAACATAATCATAAACATAAAGATTAAGATGAAACACAGCAAACAAACACGTGGTGATCTGGAAGAAAAATACAAGAAGACCGCAAACAGGACCACGATGGGCCCAATCACAGTCATTGATAGTCTGGCGCCAACCTTCTGAATAGATTGCGGAGAGGGCCTACAGTCAGTCTGAGGACCGACCTACCAGCGTGAGATTACAGAGGGAAGCAATGATATCAACCATATACTGGTTAAACAAACACGTGGTGATCTGGAAGAAAAATACAAGAAAACCGCAAACAGGACCACAGTCATTGATAGTCTGGCGCCAACCTTCTGAAAAGATTGCGGAGAGGGCCTACAGTCAGTCTGAGGACCGATCTTACAGCGTGAAATTAAAGAGGGAAGCAATGATATCAACCATATACTGGTTAAAAACCGTGTATCTAGTTTACCGCAGTCACAATGGTGAATCCTAATTAGCATTCTAAAAAAATGCGCAGGCCCGATCAAGACTGTCTTTATATAAGGATAAAATAACGTCTGACTAAGCATAATTTCTATATAATAAACAGATATTTAAAATGTGTTTACTATAAGATGCTAGCTTTGGCGAGATCAGGTACTAGCCGAACAACAGAAAAAAAAAACGTCTGTCATAAAATCAACTTTCGTTTAGAACACACAATTCTCGAACTAAACAGGAGGGCAATGATCAGGAATCGATACAATTACCTAACATCTTCCGCTCCAACAAAAGATAAGAGAAAAGTTTAGGGATTGCCACAACGACTAAAAGGTAAGAAAAAAGTCCAGAGAGTGCCACAATCACAAACCGCAGCCCTTCCCAGACACCAAGAGGAAGAGGAAACAGACAAAACCAAACAAGCGCAAATCAAACAAACGCATGAAAAGCACTAAGATTAGCTCTCTCTTCCCCAAGCGAGGTAATCGCAATGTTTAAAGGACTGAAACGCACAAGAACAAAATAATACAAGGTAAGACATAAAACAAATCGCCTCGTAGAATAAACCGCTAAGCAACAAAGAGTAAGGCTAACACCGGGACCACCGCCTTAGAACGGTCAGTAGAATAAACCACCGGGCGGTTTAAAGCACTGTTACAGCTAGCCAACTTCACCCTGGGTCCCGTTGCTACTCTTAATACAGAAATTACAATTCGGTTCGCATAAAGGGTCCCAAGTCAGTCAATGCATCAAAGCGAAAACATAAAAATCAAATTAATCCCAATCATAAACAAAGACATGTACTCATGGCTAATTCTACTGTATGCCAGAGTAAATGAAAACAAATAGTTGAACCATGGCGGGCCAAGTCAAACACATATCGTCAAGCCCCAACCCTATGGTTAAAATTTTACGAAAAGGCCGTCATTGAGTCTGAGGCCCGAACTGCCGCCAACAATGATTGGTTTGATAACTAGGCATGCAGTCTGCCGCATAATATCCAGGCTATGACCAATTCGTTTATAACAGTTAATTAGTTTTCTAAATTGCTACGATATACATAGATATGCGGTCCACCATTTAGTCAAAGTAAATATTGTCAATATTTAATAAATCATTAAGATATCTTAAAGTTGAATTGAAAGCTTCTATAATGTCAGCCTGATTTTCCCGTGAGATAGACATAAATCTCTCTCATAACAACAAAGAAACAAATTTGCAACAAATGGAGCACAATCAGTTCTCATCGGAATACCAATAGTTTGCCTATAAAGTTTCGTTCCAAATCTAATAAAAATGTTATCCAAAAAGATAAACAAGGCCACCATAGACTTTTTGACAAGACCTTTTGTAATTGTCAACTGGCCTTCTTTAAAAACTCCATTTTCCTCAAAATTACACATTTTCTTAATCCAAGAAAGGTTTAATAAATTGATATATAGTATTAATACGATCATAAAATGTGGAATCTGAAAGCCTGTAAAATTTTATTTAGTCTCTCGTGTTTGAACTTGATCAAAAACGAAATGGCTTTTTTATCGTAATAAAAGGTAAGAGAAAAGTCCAGCAGGGAGTGCCACAATCACAAACCGCAGCCATTATGTTGGCAACTAATTCAGAGATACGATAAAAAATCACTCATTTCAAGAACGAGAGATTGAATGAAATTTTAAACTAGACTACCGCATTTTATGATTGTATTAATACCATTTAACAATTTATTAAATCTTTCTTGGATAATAAAATGTCTATTTGTGGGGAATATGGCGCCTTTAATAAGAAGAAGAGGGAGAATAACCGTAGAAATTAGTTATTGGAGCTGAGATTTCAAGCTTGCGACCCCTGGATCTGCAGTCAGGTGCACTGACGGATGTTCTATGGGGAACCGTTTGAATGACGTGAAATGACAATAGAAAACAGCACTTCATCGAAACTATAAAGAAGAAAACGGAGACAAGCTACCACAGAAAAAAAAAACTGATAATGACAAATTTTTAAATCAAGACAGACTAGAACTGTCGAAGAGCAACCTACCTCGGTAATCTTCTGATTGGATGTATTAATATATTTAAAGAAATATACCGTCCCTGTACAACGAGGGAGTATTATGACCCACAGAGAGAGAGAGAGAGAGAGAGAGAGAGAGAGAGAGAGAGAGAGAGAGGTATTCAACTTACATTTCTTCGTCTCCAAAGATATCTGACATCATGTGGAGGAAGTTGTCTATAGGTTTCGCTGTTAGAATAATGTTATCAACCACCTCAGAACTGATATCACGACGCCGCCGTGCTCCGCCACAATTAGAACCGGCATCAATTACACACCTGAAATAATAAGTAAATGTACAGACATCTGTAAAATACCATAATCATCCTGCATAACCCTTTCTAGGCACCACATGTCATCACAAAAACACACCTATATAATTTTGAGCCCCTTAAACCCCACTTTTATATAGTAAAACTGGGGTTTACTGGGGTATTTATTATTCTTTTTATTTCTGCTCAAAAACATAGATTAGGAGAACTCGTTAGAACCGCCTTGCCGAGGTGAAAGTTTCAATATATTTGAATAGGCGTGTTTTCGTAATGTGTATTTCGTGACATGTTATAACAATACAAAACACCATTGTTCTAAAACAAAATGAAGAATCGAAGAGGAGCTGTAACAGACATACACCCTGAGAACGATCAACAACAAAACTGTTAGGGGCTAAATCAGGGTTCAGTTGTTCAAATCATCGTTAGCTTAACGAGCTCGTTAGTGGTCAAAATGTTAACTGTTCTAGTAAGTAAAATAGCTAATTCACAGATATTTTTGCTGCAAAATGTGAGTAGCTTTTACAAATGCAAAAGCTACTCGCATTTTTCAGCAACATCATTAGTGTATATGCCATATTTAATGATCAAAGTTTTAACGATACGTTAACTAAAGACATCGTTAGTTTTGAACAACTGGGTCCTGGTTTCATGAGATTTCAAAAGAAAGAGAAATGAGGAAGAAATAATGACAAAATATGAAAACGAAAGGTAAAAGAAAAGCCCAGGGAGTGCCAGAATCACAAACAACAGCCCTTCCCAGACACCAAGAGGAAGAGGAAACAGACAAAACCAAACACGCGCAAATCGAACAAACGTACGAAACCACCTGAAACCACCGACGCACAAACAAAGAACTACAACAGAAGACACGGCTTGGTCCGTTGAAAAACTACTGCGTGGAGTGGGGGACAGGGTGGAGGTTTAAACTAGTCCTACTTGCGCAAAACCTCATCCTTGATTCTGGTCCAATCTTGAATAGCAGTCCACTCTGCTTTCTGTTTTACTAGTTGTATTGTGATGCTAGCATTTTTGTCACCTTCCACAGCTGCCCATTTTGCTTTCTGTAATACTAGTTGTGATTAAGAGTGGTATCGGGACCCAGGTTGAGGTTAGTCGGCTGTGAAAGTGCTCTAAACCCCCGGTGGTTTATTCTATCGACCGTTCTAAGGCGGTGGTCCCAGTGTTGGTCTTACTCTTTCTTGCTTTGTGGTTATTCTACGAGGCGATCCGTTTTAAGTCTTGTCTTGTGTTATTTTGTGCTTGTGTTTTTCAGTCCTTTTAGCATTGCGTGTCCTTGCTTGGGGAACAGAGAGCTAATCTTAGTGCTTTTAGTACGTTTGTTCGATTTGCACTTGTTTGGTTTTGTCTGTTTCCTCTTCCTCTTGGTATCTGTGAAGGGCTGCGTCTTTTCTCTTACCCGTTTTTGTGATTGTAGCACTCCCTGGACTTTAATCTTTCCTTTTGGAGTAATATCTAAAGCTATTGAGTGTATGTATTTTGCATCTAAAGCAAGTTTTGGTTGCTAAGACAACCTAACTATGTATCCATCTAAATAACCAAACTAACATGGACTGTTACTTTAAAGTCATTTAATTGTTAACGTTTTGTTCCTTAGAAAGTATTAGTAGCATCATTAAGATTGATTTGTTGGGTAGGTGTGCACTGTCTGTTTTCAATTAAAACAAAATGGAAATAAAGCAAACACAATCATATTTAAAGGCTCCATATTTCTCCAAAATGGACATTTTATTATTCAAGAAAGATTTTATAAATTGATGTATGGTATTAACTAAATCAAAAAATGTGGCACATGGCAGCCTGTAAAGTTTCAGTTAGTCTCTCGTTCTGGAAATGAAATGATTTTTATTGTATCTCTGAATTAATATTGGCAACATTAATGCAGAGATACGATCAAAAATCATTTAATTTTTTATCCAGTTAAAACTAAGAGACAACTTTTACAGGCTGTCAGATGCCACATTTTATTATTGTATTAATACCATATATCAATTTATTAAACCTTTCTTGGATAAAAATATCTATTTTTGAGGAATATGGAGCCTTCATATAAAAAATAAAAATAAAATTTAAAACAAATGAACAAAGAAATAAATATTATAGCAGTCGTTTTAACACATTTGGGGTTACCCTAGGTACTGTTAATATTCTAAAACAGTTAGCAGCAACGGTTTTGGTTGCTTTTCATAACAATTGCAGAAATGCAGTTCGCATTATCAAAATTACTATATTTGATCTAAATGTGTGGTCCGGTATTTACACTGGACCAAGAATAAAATCTGAAAATTTGCTTTTGAATTGCAAAGATATAATACCTTTGAAAAAAAAACTAATATTTTAAGATCAATATTAAAAAAAAACTAAACAAAAAACAAAACAAAACAAAAAACAAACAATATTATATAACTCAGCAGGTTTTATTCAAATGTATGATTTTTCACCCCAAAACTATCCCAAAAGAGCTTTCTGACTGACACAGCAATTTCTGTTTTATTTAATATTGACCAGTACAACAAAATTGCATAGACAAAATTGAAATTTCAAAAAAGGCATTAATTTAAAAAAAATATTACAGAAATTTGGGGTGTTTTTCAAAATCATGGAGTTTTCACTCAAAAATGACTGCTTTTGCAGGATTGGTGCTCCGAGTACAAAAACGAGACTCAGCTTTTTATTTGTTCTTTGTTACCAAGGAAACAATTCGTAGATGACACCTGGTGCAACTTTTTGTCCAAACAATACAGTTTCTTTAAATTCACCATTTTGCTTTTCCATTTCATTTTAAAGGTAATAAAACAATAAAAAATTGACGTCACCACCTGGTATCAGAGTCTAGTGCTTCAAACATGTACCCCCTTAGCATTTTTCTTCAATGTTCTAGGCTCTAGTAGTACTGGAAACAAGAGGCCCATGGGCCACGGGTCGCTCACCTGAGTGACATAGCCACTGCAGATATGCAGATGTTATGCAACATTAGTCCAAACCTGTCATCGCAACTAACGAAAAGATCATCATTTAAGCAATTTTTCAGTTTGAAGGAGAATATATAGGCATGACAGTCAATGGAGTGTGATCATTTGAACAAACTCTCAATCACATTTCAACAGCAGGATCAATGTGAAATTTGGTGGAAAATGGCTAAGCGATTTTTGAATAATCATGATTTTATACATGTAAACAGCACAGTGGCGGGGAAATATAATAAACGTATTCAAGATAGCGACCATCTTGGATTTCCAATCAGAACGATTTTAGCTAATGTTGATCTAGAAGTCACATCGATACTTCCAGTGAACTCTGAGTCAATTGCCCTTTTGGTTCAGGAGAAAAGGTTCAAAATAGATTTCAAGATGGCCGCCAGGGCCGTCATTTGGGGTTTCCTATCGGAACGATTTGATCCATTTATGATCTACAAAAAAGATAAGAGAAAAGTCCAGGGAGTGCCACAATCACAAACCGCAGCCCTTTCCAGACACCAAGAGGAAGAGGAAACAGACAAATCCAAACAAGCACAAACCGAACAAACGTACGGAAAGCACTAAAATTAGCTCTCTCTTCCCCAAGCGAGGTAATCGCAATGCTAAAAGGACTGAAAAACACAAGAACAAAATGACACAAGGTACGACTTAAAACAAATCGCCTCGTAGAATAAACCACAAAGCAACAAAGAGTAAGACTAACACCGGGACCACCGCCTTTGAACGGTCAGTACAGTAAACCACCGGGGGGTTTCAAGCACTTTTACAGCTAGCCAAGTTCACCCTCGGTCCCGATGCTACTCTTAATACAGAAATACATAAAAATTTGGTTCACATAAAGGCTCCCAACCCAGTCAATGCATCAAACCGAAAATTTAAAAAATCAAATTAATCACAATACTAAACAAAGACGAGTACTCATGGCTAATTCTACTGTATGCCAGAGTAAATGAAAACCAATAGCTGAACAACGGCGGGCCAAGCCAGACATATCGTCAAGCCACAACACATTGGTTTAAGTTTTACAAAGAGGCCATCATTGAGTCAGAGGCCCGAACAGCCGTCGTGCAACTAAAGAGTGAAGCATAGCCATCAACAATGATTGGGTTGACAACTAGGCATGCAGTCTCCCGCTTAAGATCCAGGCTATAGCAAATTCTTTTATAAAGGTTAATAAGTTTTCTGAATTGCTCCGAAAAGTTAAATTTTCCTACAATTTTTCTAAATCTGTACACTAAGTCACCGTAAAATTCTGGTTCCGACATACCTTGTTGCAGAATATTTTTCAGACTGACGCTATATTTTTTCTGCCAAGGCACTGTGTCTGCAATAAAATTTCGAAAACGCCTTACGAAGTTTAAACTAATGATAGCCCTGCCGAAGTAGTTTGGCAGTAAGGGCTTTATTACGGCAGTTAAAGTCACTAAGATTTGAAGCAGCTCTGGCGAATCTAATAAGTTGAGATCTGTATACCCCATATGAGGTACGCCGGGGGACATCGCCATCCAGAAAGGGAAATTGACTGTATCAAAATTAAAATCATCTCGTTTATCATAAATTTTGGTGGAAACTGTACCATTAGATATACATAGATTCAAATCCAACAAAGGTACCTTGGTATGAAAAATGGCGACCATCTTGGATTTCCGATCGGAACGATTTTAGCTATTTTTGATTTACAAAAAAGGAAAGAGAAAAGTCCAGGGAGTGCCACAATCACAAACCGCAGCCCTTCACAGACCCCACGAGGAAGAGGAAACCGACAAATCTAAACAAGCACAAACCGAACAAACGTACGAAAAGCACTAAGATAAGCACTCTCTTCCCCGAGCGAGGTAATCGCAATACTAAAAGGACTGAAAAACACAGGAACAAAATGACACACGGATCGACATACAACAAATCGCCTCGTAGAATAAACCACAAAGCAAAAAAGAATAAGACTAACACAAGTCACCCCGATGCTTCCTATCAAGTTTCGAGTCAACTGGACCAGGGGTTTAGGAGGTGTAGGCTTTTAAAGCAATTGTTAATGCCGCACGACGGACGACGGACGACAGACAACGGACACTGACCGACCACAATAGCTCACTATAAGCACTTCGTACCCAGGTGAGCTAAAATCATTCTAACGCAGCAATGACATTAGAATATGCAAACTGCAGGAAAATAAAAGTCAGAAAGGATTGCCTTTGGAAACAAAGAGCACACAAACTCACGAAAATCAGACAGTCTTAAGAATGTAAAGCAAACTTTAATATACCTAATAATCAACATTTTTATCCACCGAAATGGTGAAAAATGACTGTAGTTTTAACAGAAATTACTAAATATTTAAATACTAAAGACACGTCCCAGTAATAAATTTTCATTAAACTTTTAAATAATGATCACTACTTATTTTGTAGTTTTATTCTGAAACAACATAAAATTTCACCGCCTGTGAAATAAGATAATGCTTGATAATTAACCCAACCCAACGAAATAGCAAAATTCTATTTTTTTTTTCTAAATAATTGAACAGTTTTGATAAATTCAAAAGGTCAGTATTGCTTTCAAATGGTAAGGTGTCATATTCGAGATATACAGAGACAATATGAATAATAACGCACACCAAAATAATAGTTTGTCTTAGCAAATAGTTATGAATTGTTACCCCACCCCCTGTTTTCTAGGAACATACGCTCAACATGATAAAATGTGATTAAAACGGTTCAAATAACAACATAAATAGAATTCATATATGTAATAAATACATCATACTGCAGGATTTGTCTGATAAATCAAAATTATACTGAATTATATGCATGCGTTGCACATTTTGGAAGACTGGATGAGTTTAAAGGGCGTATTTTGGTAATTTTACTACCTAAAATTTCTAAACAAAGGGCAATAACTCAATTCATACGCACTGTTTTATGTAAACTGTTATACTAGTTGTGAGAATTTATCAAATGGATACTACCATACAAATTTTATTATAACTTGCTCTCTATTATGCCAATTATTTAATTAAAACATGAATGTCATCCAATTCAGAGACAATCAAAAATAAATGCAATATATGTCAGGAGCACCTATAGTGTGCATTTTGTCATAGCAAGGTTTCATAATAACTTTCGTCTTATCTTAGAAATACAGTCGACTCTTGTTATCTCGACTTCGCTTATGTCGATAACCGCTTATCTCAAAGTAAAAATATGGTCCCTGTTTTAACATGGAAATCTAACAACAGGTAACAAAATATTGTGGAATCTTCTTTCTACAATATTTTCATTATATCTCTAACTTCAGTCATATTACATATTTATTTGTGAAATGTGGTTGTTCGAGTTATTTTCCTCCATTCTGCAAATCTTATATATCGAGGTATGGATGTTACGATACAACGAGAGACGACTGTAGATTGTTAAGGTATTGCATTATTACTAAGCAAAGCACAGCTTCTACCATAAATAACAACAGTAAAATAATAATCAGGAGCAATAATGCATGTTCGAACAAAAACTTTTTTTTATCTAAGTATAATTGCATTTCAAGTGTCAAGTCAATGTATATGTGCAAAAAAAAAGTAAGAGAGGGAGTGCCACAATCACAAACCGCAGCCCTTACCAGACACCAAGAGGAAGAGGAAACAGACAAAACCAAACATGCGCAAATCGAAAAAACGTACGAAAAGCACTAAAATTAGCTCTCTCTTCCCCAAGCGAGGTAATCGCAATGCTAAAAGGTACTGAAAAACACACGAACAAAATAACACAAGGTAAGACAAAAATCAAATCGCCTCGTAGAATAAACCACAAAGCAACAAAGAGTAAGACTAACACCGGGACCACCGCCTTAGAACGGTCAGTAGAGTAAACCTAAAATAAAGTCTAAAATCAAAGACTGAAGAGTCTACTTTAGAAACGGGGGTGAAAGGGTAAGAATTCGATTCGTGAAGCTGATCCTCTTCAGGCGACATAGTAGTTTTTTTTTTTTCCAACAGCTATGTCATATGACGAGAATACTTTTATGTGTACATTGTTTGTTTGTATTGGGGTTTTACGGCCCAGTCAACCCATTAGGGTCATGTCGAGCGTTGTCAGTTTACCTCACCATACTTTTTCCCTGGGCAGGTTTAGTCCTCTTAGTGGTTAGCCAGTACTTGTGCACATTCTTTCGCTAGAAACTTTTACTTGTACGACTATAAGAAAAGATACACAGCAGACGCCACAATCACAAAGCACTGCTCTCCCAAGGCACCGAATGAAGGAGAGAACAAGAACAAATAAAGACAAAACAAGAGTCACATTTTAAGCCACAAATGCAGAAAACTGCAACATAGGAACCGCACTTGAACGGTCAGCAGGAAAACTCCTTGTAGATCAAAACCAGTTTTACTCGCGCAAAACGTCATACCTAATTTTGATGCAGTTCCAACTTACACATTTGTTTCTTTATTGTTATGAGAGAGATTTCATAATGTCTCTTTCACAGGAAAATCAGGCTGATATTACTGAGGCTTTCAATTCAACTTTAAGATACCTTGATGATTTATTAAATATTGACAATATTTACTTTGACCAAATGCTGGACCGCATATACCCTACAGAACTACAATTAAACAGAGCCAATTCTTCCCATACCGAGGTACCTTTTTTGGAATTGAATCTATGTATGTCTAATGGTACAGTCTGCACCAGAATTTATGATAAATGGGACGCTTTTTTTTTTTTATTTTTTTTTATTCAACTGACAATCTCAATAAAATACATGTACAGACAGAATATTTGTTACATAAGTATTTGTGGTAAACTGACAAACGTAAGATTAGAATCAAGCACCAATGATCCATCCGCCTGTGTGACATACATGTTTATAATACTATAAATTGATGTTAATTTCTGTTTACGACAATTACATGTACAAACATATTGGGTTCCTTTAAAAGTACACGTCAATACCAGAAACTAACTAACGTTTTTTCGCGTGCGAGAAGCCCCCGCGACAATAATATTAAAAAAAAAAAAAAGAAAAAAAAACGGAAATCAAACGCGGGAATTTCTCGCCACCAAAAAAATAGCTGACTCACAGTGTACCATCGAACTATGAAACAAGGAGTTTAAAACATTAGTTAAAAGGTTCTCCCTTCCCGTATCCTACCCCTCAAGTCACACCTTCCAAGGAGAACAACATTCTACAACCATCAGACAAGAATGCGACGTCGCCCTTGCGAGATGCACATTTTATCTCCCAGTTGCCTCGACAAAGCTAACAGAATGTCATGGAAAGGAAAAGAAAAAAGGTAGGGTGATATGCTACACATTTTATAGAGATTCAGAAATGATTTCACCACACAGCATACTACTGGCGATAAATAGTTCACGGGAAATAAATTTTAGTCAGCCACCTTAGCAGGTGAAGATAACAGTTCTGCATGAATGCGCCAATTACTGCGTTTATTCATGTATGTCTGTGTACATACCATAAATATCATTTGGTCAGCTAAATCGGATCATATAATATTTGCATCGGAATAGATATATATTTTAAGGTAAGTTTTTCTTTGTATATGCAAAATGCTTTATTTAAATAAATAAATAAAATAAATGAATAAATAAATAAAATAAAACAAAAAAATATATGAAAAGGATAAAATGTTGTACCACATAATGTATAATTTAGCTCCATGAAGTCTGAATGCCCAGTAAAGAGTATATATATATTTTCTTATTCAGTATTCTATCTATTTATCTGATTATTATATTTATTTATTATCGTATACTATCATGGTTCGTACATATAGGTAGGTACGTACTTGTGAAATACATGCATTACGTTAACACGCCCTTGCAAAATATGGCCAGCCGTTCTGGCTGTTAAAACGTCATTGTTCAGATGAAAAATTGCGATATTTTTCTCATTCATGGGAAACATAGACCCTTGAAGCCCACTTGAACCACCTCGCTGAGGCAGTTCTAATAAGCTACAAAAATCCATGCCCAAATAAAAAATAAGAAAATTTATCTATATCCCTGTAAGCCCCACTTTTCTCTTTATAGACTTTTCTCTTTATAAAGTGGGGCCCACAGGGATCCTCATTTTATGGATATGTTAACGCAATCATTCATTTCAAAATACGCCAAAACTGTAAATAAATGTTTGTTTGTTTGTTTGTTGTTTTTTTTGTTTGTTTGGTTTTTTTTTGTCTTTTTGTTTTGTTTGCTTTAGTCTCTTAGTTATCGATAAAAGGTAAAGGTAAGTAACAGACCGTTTTTTTAAACAGCAATCCACCTATCTAGCAACTTATATCTCATTCAAATTGAGATTTTGAGCAGATCACGAGCGGGAAGCGCGAGCTATCATTTAATCAACATCTCACCAACAAACGGAGACATAACGCCTAGAAAGCACTTAATTATACCCCTGTACTTTAATATTGCTGTCAAAGATATTCTTTTTATATTTTATTGTTTGATTGATTGATTGAATAAGTGATTAAAGAAAAATATTATTTCCGATTAGCACAAAGTTCCCCTAACTATACAGGCTGACATTTAGCATACCATTACATAATTACCTCTATGCATAATGTACCACTGCCCATCCCAGTTTGTATAAAACGTGGGACTCACAGGGGCACACATTAATGTCCTGATTACCGAAGAAAAGAGACTGCAGGTGCTCGCCAGAGCTGCCTCAGAGGCAGCTCTAACAAACACCTACAACTGCTCTCCAGCGCGGCTATAAGAAAAGTATCATTAATTTCCATCTGGAAAATACAATTAATACAAACATGAAAAATAGCCAACTTTACACGAATGTATTCTGCAAAGTTCCATGCCCACTAAAGTCATGCTTATAGTATTCAAACACAAAGGGAGAGAAGAAAAGAATTTGTATAATAATGCCTATGTGCATAGAATAGTCTAAGCTTGATATTTATTCGAATATTCTAAGCCATTTGTCCCAATTCCTCATAAACTTGTCAATACTACTATTTTTAATTGCTATCATTTTTTTCGTCATTATCAATGTGTTAACTTCGTTTTTCCAACCGGTAATATTTGGCTGCTTATTTTTAATTCGACACTTATAAATAAAGAACCTCGTTAATATCAATATATAATTTGAAGGTCTAAACCATTCATTTGAGTTCAAAATACCAAAAATAGCCTTAACTTTATCTATATTTATCAAATAGTTACATTTTACATATATCCATTGTTCAACCTCATCCCAAAAATTCATTACTATTGGACACTGCCAAAACAGATGTTCAAGCTTTTCTGGAACAACAGTACAGAACGTGCAAAAATTTTCGTTTTTTATGTTGCACTTAAAGAGGTAATCGTTTGTAGCTAAAATCCGATGTAGAATTCGGTATTGGAACCAGTGCAGTTTTGTATTATTGCATTTTTGCGGGAATATTATATATCAATTGCCAATTAAATTCATTAGTTTCAAATATTCCATTCCATCTCAACTGACTTTTAGGGATACTAATTTTTCTGTTTAATGATAAATACATATTTTTGCAACCTGTTTATTTTTTAGTATTTTTTTAACACTGAAAGGAATATAGCAATTAGATCCTGGTTCCGAATGAAACTGTAGGTCTTTATTTCTTATGTATGTATTCACAGCCGTCCTTACCCCATAATATTCTGTAAAATTTATTCTAAGGTCGTATTTATTTATAAACTGATCATAATTCATCAAGTTGCCATTTTCGTCACACAGATCTTTTATAAAATATATTTTTTTCTCGAACCAAGTATGATAAAAAACAGCTTTATTTCCTATAATTATATCCGCATTATCCCATAAGTTTATGGATAAAATATCTGTAGAATACTGTGGCTTTGAAGAATTACATAACTGCATCCAAGCTTCGAGAATGTGATTCCAAAATAGATTATTTCTATTCATTTTCAGCTCATTAATAAACTCCATACCTCTATGTAATAAATTATTTATCTTTGTATATACTAATTCAAAAATTGCCTTATACTTAGAATCCACTGTTATCAGCCGTCTTATCCAAGAAATTTTCAAAGCATTGACAAAATTGTTTATATTAACCATTTTCAACCCCCCTGCATTGTATTCTTGTGTCAAAACATCTCTTTTAATTCGATCTGTTTTAGAGTTCCAAACAAAACTGAAAAATCTTTTTTGAAGATTATTTATTAAATCCTCACTAGGATTCGGAAGAGAATTAAATAGATGGTTAAGTTTAGATATAATTAAAGTTTTTAGTACAGTAATTCTACTGAATGGTGTTAAAATTCTTTCGGACCATTGCTTTAGGTCTCGATCAATTTGTTTTAACATTTTGACATAATTTAATTGGATCATTGTATCCAAATTGCATGAAACAATTATTCCAAGAATTTCAAAGTTATTTTGGTCTGTTACAAATTCCTATGAAATAGAGTCAAAAGCTTTTTCAAAGTCGATAATCAACAAAATTCCAGGTATATTTTCGTCTTCGGTATATCTCATGACATCGTAAATTAATCTAATATTTTCGTCAATGTAGCGGTCACTTATGAAACCTGTTTGGTCTGAAGAAATTAATTAGTAAGAACCGATTTAAGCCTTTCCGCAATACAGCCTGAAGCAATCTTATAGATAACATTCAAGAGTGTAATAGGGCGCCAGTTTTTTAGAAATTGTCTAGGCTTGTTTCCTTTTGGTATACATGTTATTAGTCCTTGTCTTAGGGATATTGAAAATTTTCCTAATTTAAAACTTTCGTTTACCGCACGTCTAATTGAAACCTTCAAATCTTTATAGAAAAATTAAAAAATTCCGCCTTGAATCCATCGGAGCCCGGGCTTTTATTATTTTTCATTTTTTTAAGAACTTGGCCTATTCCTGCTCTTTTATTTCACCTTCCATATTGTTCTTTTCATTTTCAGTTAATTTTGGACAATCTCCTAATTTGTTAAAAATATCATCAAAGTCAGTATTTCTGTCCCTTTCTTGAAAATTGTATAAGTTATGGTAGTATTCTTTAACTTCCTCTAAAATATCAGCTTGTTCGTAAATAATTTCCCCATTTTCCAATTCAATTTTTGGTATAGTTTTATTTATAAAATTTCTTGACTCTAAGCTACAGAAATATTTAATAGGTTTTTCTCCTTCTTCAGCCCATCTTGTTCTTGACCTAATTATTACACCTTCTAATTTTTCTTTGCGCAAGTTTTGGAATTCTATTTTTTTTTCTGTTCTAAAATATCAAGCATATCAATATTAAAGTCCTGTTCTAATATTTTTATTTCTGCTTGCAATTTTTCTTCTTGTAATATTTTTTGCTTTTTTCTTATATGAGGAGAAGAAATTGTCTTGCCTCTTATTTCCATGAAAAGTACGTCTAAAAATAATTGATCTGAGACAGTAAATTGTAGGTCTGATTCATTTTCTATATATTGTGTATTATAACGGGTACCGCGTATTGCTCCCTAACATTTTCCGATTTTTTTAATTTGATATAGTCAATTTCCCTTTTCTGGATGGAGATGTCCACCGGCGTATATGGGGCATACATAGCCAGAGCTTCTTCAAATCTTAGTGACTTTAACTGCCGTAATAAAGCCCTTACTGCCAAACTTCTTAGGCAGGGTTATCGTTATTTTAAATTTCGTAAGGCGTTTTCGAAATTTTATTGCAGACACAGTGCCTTGGTAGAAAGATATAGCGTCAGTCTGAAAACACTTCTGCAACAAGGTATATCGGAACCAGAATTTTATGGTGGCTTAATGACGGCCTCTTCGTAAAACTTTTACCAGTGGGTTGGGGCTTGACGATATGTCTTTGGCTTTGCCCGCCGTGGTTCAACTATTGGTTTTCATTTACTCTGGCATACAGTAGAATTAGCCATGAGTGTTCGTCTTTGTTTATTATAGTGATTAATTTGAATTTTATGTTTTCGCTTTGATGCATTGACTGAGTTGGGAGCCTTTATGCGAACCGAATTTTTATGTATTTATGTTCTAAGGCGGAGGCGATTTGTTGTATGTCTTTCCGTGTGTCATTTTGTTCTTGTGCTTTTCAGTCCTTTTAGTATTGCGATTACCTCGATGGGGGAAGAGAGAGCTAATCTTAGTGCTTTTCGTACGTTTGTTCGGTTTGTGCTTCTTTAGATTTATCGGTTTCCTCTTCTTCTTGGGGTCTGGGAAGGGCTGCGGTTTGTGATTGTGGCACTCCCTGGACTTTTCTCTTACTTTTTTGTGTACAGATTTAGAAAAATTATGGGAAAATTTAACCTTTCGGAACTAATTAACCGTTATAAAAGAATTGGCTATAGCCTGGATATTATGCGGCAGACTGCATGTCTAGTTCTAAACCCAATTATTGTTGATGGATATGCGTCACTCTTTAATTGCTCGACGGCGGTTCGGGCCTCAGACTCAATGACTCTTCGTAAAACTTTAACCAGTGGGTTGTGGCTTGACGGTATGTTTTTGGCTTGGCCCGCCGTGGTTCAACTATTGGTTTTCATTTACTCTGGCATACAGTAGAATTAGCCATGAGTACTCGTCTTTGTTTATCATTGTGATTAATTTGATTTTTATGTTTTTACTTTGATGCACTGACTGAGTTGGGAGCCTTTATGTGAACCGAATTTTTTATGTTTTTCTATATTAAGAATAGCATCGGGACTCTGGGTGAAGTTGGCTAGCTGTAAAAGTGCTTTAAAACCCCGGTGGTTTATTCTATTGACCGTTCTAAGGCGGTGGTCCCGGTGTTAGTCTTACTCTTTGTTGCTTTGTGGTTTATTCTACGAGGCGATTTGTTTTATGTCTTACCTTGTGCTATTTTGTTCTTGTGTTTTTCAGTCCTTTTAGCATTGCGATTACCTCGCTTGGGGAAGAGAGAGCTAATCGTAGTGATTTTCGTACGTTTCTTTGTTTAGCGCTTGTTTGGTTTTGTCTGTTTCTTCTTCCTGTTGGTGTCTGAGAAGGGCTGCGGTTTGTGTGTGGCACTCCCTGGACTTTTCTCTTAACTTTTTTTTTTTTACAGATATATATTCGGTCCACATAGGGGTACACTACCTCATTCGTGAAAGATCCTATTGAAATACATATAATCAAACACAATGAAGATAGCTAGCTAGCTAGACAGACAGACAGACAGACAGACAGACAGATAGATAGATAGATAGATAGATAGATAGATAGATAGATAGATAGATAGATAGATAGATAGATAGGCAGGCAGGCAGGCAGGTGGGCAAATAGATAGATAGATAGATAGATAGATAGATAGATAGATAGATAGATAGATAGATCGATCAGCAGTTGCATATACGAACGTACCTTATGGTAGTGTAGAACAAACCACAGAGTTGGCAGATAACTCCAAAGACACAGGCCATAGCAGTATCAGCTACACCTAGGATGCAGTTCAGTGCTCCAAGTATAAAGTCTCCGCGGCTTCTCTAAAATTATAAATGAGACGGAAACAATACAGAAAAATCATCCTTTGAACCATGAAAATGTGTTCTAGCCGCGGGTAGTTCGAACCAGTGAGGGTTAGTCATAGCGCAAGGTCAAGAGGCAAAATGGGGTAATTTTGGGATGTCCTTTCGATCTTCTATAAAACAATTGAATGTTGAGTGTACACATTAGAAATACTTCGACGAGGCGGTTATAATGAGTACACATAATAATAAAGAAATATTGAGTAAACTAGAATCGCCCCGAAGAGGCAGTTCTAATGAGTACTCACGACATACATTTTCATGATAAAATAAAAAAAATCCCTAAAATATTGCTAAATATTTGTTGTTGTTTTTTTTAGCTATTGGAAGAATTTCCTAGGGACTCAGAAACGAGTTCGATTCAGCCGCGGTAAACGAGCTATCAGTGTTTGGTTCGAGTCATAAAGGTTTTACTGTAGTGTGTTAATCTTTAGAAAAAAGTCCAGGGAGCGTCACAATCACGAACCGCAGCCCTTCCCAGACACCAAAAGGAAGAGGAAGCAGACAAAAGCAAACAAGCACACCAAAAAAGATAAGAGAAAAGTCCAGGGAGTGCCACAATCACAAACGCAGCCCTTCCCAGACCCCAAGAGGAAGAGGAAACCGACAAATCTAAACAAGCACAAACCGAACAAACGTACAAAAAGCACTAAGATTAGCTCTCTCTTCCCCAAGCGAGGTAAGACTAGCTCTCTCTTTCCCAAGCGAGGTAATAGCAATGCTACAAGGACTGAAAAACGCAAGAACAAAATAACACAAGGCAAGACATAAAACAAATCGAACTCATACTTTCCTAGGAACAAACATGCTTACAAAGGATAAGAAAGCCTAATCATAATTTTTCAGACTCTTTTAATTACATACAGGTGTCAAACATATATATTTGCATTAAGATGTTTTCCTGCACATATCTACTTTTAAATTGTATTTAAGTTAAATTATTTTATTTTGTTCCGAACGTATTAAAATGTAGGTATTTACTTAAAGTCGGGAAGCAGACCGCAAACAAGAACTCCAGCACTCACTTTGACTGCGGTGCCAGTGTTGTAGCATAACACTGTATTTGCTTTCATAAAAGTGCGCTAACAAACGTATAAGAATATGGTACTTGAGTCTGCAAGCAATTAGATCTGTTTGAAAAATACAAGGACGATATTATCAATGTTTTAAAGACATCCATCTGAATGGAACTTTATGCAGCAAATCGTTTATTATATAGCTATAAATATTAAAAGATTAAAATGTGCGATAAAAGCCAAGGAGCTAGCGTGCAGATATCACACGATATCTGCACACTTACTCGATATTGCACACTTACTCGGATGCCTTCTCATATTACCGTTATATTACGTTGCTTTTGATGACATAGTAATGCAGTGACGTTGCGCCAAACCTTGTCAAGCGTATTGGTAGAAGTCAAATTTTAGTTATTAAAACGGCGTTTTAGAGATTAGAAACCCCGGGAAACGAAACAAATATTTATAGCTGTATAATAAAAGGGTTATTACTCTGATATTGGTGAATATTGTCCCTCGTTGAGATATCGAAGGACGCTCGCAAGCTCGAGTCCTTCGATATCCCAACTCGGGTCAATATTCACCAATATAAGTGCAATAACCCTATATTATTCAACTGACAGTCATTTATATAAATAAACAGAACGAAAACAATTGCATTAATTAACAAAGACAGAAAGACAGAAAGGAAGAAAACAATGAAATAGAAAGTAAACGAATATAAATAAACGTTTACGTATTCCGCAATCGCTATGTACAAGGTTAAATAGCTTAAAGCATCAATATGCACAATACCTATCCGTATTAAGTAGGCTGAATGCTTAACTGCTAATCGTTCAAATTCAACACGTAGCGAACACTTCCCAATAGCTTAATGGTGTTCATTTCAACATACTTTATCATGTTATGAACTCATAATTGTCCAAACGTGGCTGAAGTATTATTGATCAAACGTCACCATATGAATTAAAAATTAATATTCTCACATGCGCGTTTAATTTAGATGAATACTGCAGAATTAAACATTTAGTAAACTTTCAAATCGGTAAATCTTGACGACCGGTATTTCTTTGGAAATTAACTATTATTTCCTTATTTGTTCTATATGTGTCATCTAATGACTCAGACATATAAGGAGTGCATCACGAAAACATGCGTATATAATTTTGATCCCCTTAAACCCCACTTTCATACAGTAAACTGGGGTTTACAGGGGTATACATTATTTTTCGTATTTCTGCTCAAAACATATATTGTGGGTACTGTTAGAACCGCCTCAGCGAGGCTGTTTTAATGAGTACCCACAATCTATGTTTTGAGCAGAAATATGAAAAATATAAAAATATTTTATCTGAACATTTTCATTTGTCGGAGGTAAAATTTCCAATATATTTGAATAGGCATGTTTTCGTAATGGGAAATAAATTCAGCGCGTCAACCAAAAAGATGTTTCCGAGATTACAGAATGCCCATGTAATCCTATGCTTTTGTCGCATTCTGACTATATGGACTTGCTATTTGTCGACGAATTCTACAGTAACAATGATTTTGTAAGTGAGCGCACATCGTTGATGCAACAATATAAGTCAAGTTATAAGTCGAAGCGCAAAAACGAGTAAACAAATAAATAAATAAACGGAATATCGGCATTTGAAATACATACATACTTACTCACTTAGGTACGTGCATGCGTGTATGCATGCCGCGTGCACGTGTGCATTTTTGCACGTGCGCGTGCGTGCGTGCGCGCGGGCATGCATGCGCGTTTTGCGTTTCTTTTTTCACGTTTTACGTTTTTTTTTCCTTTCTGTGTGTAAAAAATTATAATGCTACATAAAGCACTGTTGGATATTAACACTAATGTTTGTTTAAGTAAATACGCCAGTCTTATATTTACAGTATATACACTTCCAACTTGAAACAATACCCTCTATTATTATCTACAATGGAATGTATACTCTCTGCCTCCTTGTTAATTAAATTAGTTCAGAGCCAGAACCCACACTAGTTAGTTGTGTTTAAAAGAACATAAAAAGCACGGTATGTAAAAATCTGGGGGCGTAAAGGGGAGGAGGTGCCGACCAAAAAAAATACCAGCAAATACCACGATCACGAAACAGAGATTTCAGGAGGCGTCTAAGAAGAATAGATGAAGAACAAACAATGACAAAACAAATGTTACGTATTAAACCACCAACGCAAGAACAACGGAAAACTGCAACAGAGGTAACGCCTTTCAGCTGTCAATATAAAAAAACACTGGGGACGGCTTAAAACAATGTCATTGACAGGCTATGTTCTGTAATTGTGGCTCTTTCTTGACATCTTGTTTGCTATTTTATACTCGCACCTGATTCTGATGCATCTACAAATAACAGACATATGTATGGACAGCATGGGGGTCTACTACCTGATCATTGAAAACTCATCATGAACACACATTATCACAAACGCTATGATAAAGCAAGGCTGCTCCGGGACTTTACTTCACACAGGTCTCCAAGACACTTGGCGTATAATTTTTTTTTTTTTTTTTTTTTTTTTTTTTTTTTTTTTTTTTTGCCTGGATATTATGCGGCAGACTGCATGCCTAGTTGTCAACCCAATCATTGTTGATGGCTATGCTTCACTTTTTAATTGCACGACGGCGGTTCGGGCCTCAGACTCAATGACGGTCTCTTCGTAAAACTTTAACCAGTGGGTTGGGGCTTGACGATATGTCTTTGGCTTGGCCCGCCGTGGTTCAACTACTGGTTTTCATTTACTCTGGCATACTGTAGAATTAGCCATGAGTACTCGTCTTTGTTTATTATAGTGATTGATTAGATTTTTATGTTTTCGCTTTGATGCATTGACTAAGTTGGGATGGATGGATGGATGGATGTTTTGTTTATAGACGCTCAACCCTAAAAGGGCATATAGCGTCTAATAATTTTTATATTATATGATGATTTTATTTAATGAGAAATTAAAAATATCTAGGATTGATGTGTTCATTTTAAAAAGATAAAGTATCAATGATTTCAATTAAAAATACTGATTATATTTTATTAAAAAGTCCGATCTCTTTAAGAAAGTCGAGTATTTTCTTAGATGGTATATCATTAAAAAGTTCCTTTATAGTTTTTACATTAAAATACTTTGTGCGAATATAATCAAATTCTGCACAAGTGATAAGAAAATGTTTGACTGTAAAAAGTTCGTTGCAAGAAATGCAGAATGGAGCTTGTTCATTTTTTAAAATATAAGAATGAGTAATTCTAGTGTGTCCAAGTCTACATCTGGTGATTTTTGTTTGTTCTTTTCTGCTGAGATTAGAAAATGTGCATTTGCTGTTAAAATTTGATTTTATTTCATTTAGTTTATTTTGAGTTTGTGTTTCCCAAACAGACTGACATTTGTTGTTGATGTATTGGCGGATGTTTGATTTAAAGTCGGAGTGAAGAATTTTGAAATTTGTTATCACTAAGGATAATGCAGATTTGGCTTCTAAATCAGCAAATTCATTTCCACGAATATTAACGTGGCTGGGAAGCCAACAAAATACAATTTCTTTTGAAGTGGAAAGGTAATAATATTTTTTAAGAATTTGCTGAATTAATGGGTTCCTATGGTGTAAATCTTTAAGGGATTTTAATACAGAAAGAGAATCTGAATTAATGATGAATTCTTTTTCAGACTGATCTCTGATATGATAAAGTGCAATATCAATTGCCTTGGCTTCGGCGGTAAAAATGGAGCTATTATCAGCTAATCTGATACTGTCAGTAAAATTTGGACTAATAACAGAACAAGCAACTTTCTCATCTTGTTTCGAACCATCTGTATAAATTGACAGGTAATGTTTATAGTTTGATTTGATTTCTAAAAATTCATTTTTAAAAATATGTGATTCAACTTCGGATTTTTTTTTATTTTTATGAAGATCTAAAACAATCTTTGGAGGGGTTAACGTCCATGGCTCTTTTGATGGAAAGGAAAAGGGCTGAACATTTTTAATATTAATATTGGCATCTTCAAGTAATGGTTGTATTCTTAGACCAAGGGGTTTAATAGCCGTTGGTTTATTATTGTAAAATCTTTCGTATTTAGGATTAAAAACACAATCATAAGCTGAATTTCGTGGATTGGCAGCTAATTTAGTAACATATTGAAGAGATAATTTTTCCCTTCTTATATATAGTGATGGTTCATTTGATTCATCGTATAAACTTTCGATGGGGGAAGAACGAAACGACCCTAGAGCCAGACGTAAACCTTGCTGATGAATAGTATCCAAAGATTTCAAATAAGATTTTCTAGCGGATCCATAAACTATGGATCCATAATCCAGTTTAGATCGAATTAAAGATCTATAAAGATTTAAAAGAACAGTACGATCTCCTCCCCAGTCGGAACTGGAGAGAACTTTAAGAATATCAAGTGCTTTTAAACATTTAGCTTTTAAAGCTTTGATGTGTGGTATAAAAGATAATTTGTTATCGAACAAAAGACCCAGGAATTTTGCTTCACTGACGACTGGAATGGGACTACCGTATATGGTGAGATGAGGATCTAAATGTAGCTGACGTATTTGACAAAAATGAACGCATTGTGTTTTTGTTTTTGAAAATTTGAAACCATTTTCTGTTGCCCAATCTTCTATATTATTTAAACATCGTTGTAGTTTGAATTCAATGGTTTCCATATTTTTCGATCTAATAAATATTCCAAAATCGTCAACAAAAAGAGAACAATCAAGGTCTTTCACACATTTAACAATATCGTTAATTTTAATGTCAAACAAGGTAGGTGATAAAATGCTTCCCTGTGGTACACCTTGTTCTTGTTTAAACATGTCCGATAACGTATTACCTATTCGAACATTAAATGTTCGATCTGATAAAAAGTTTTGAATAAAAAGTGGTAATCGGCCTTTAAGGCCTAATTTATGTAAACCTTTCATGATGCCATGTTTCCAAGTAGTATCGTAAGCCTTTCAAGGTCAAAAAATACAGCTACGACATGTTCTTTTTTAACAAAGGCATCACGAATAAAAGATTCCAAACGAATCAAATGATCGTTTGTACAGTTATTTTTTCTGAATTCAGCTTGATATTTTGTTATAAGCTGATTTGATTCCAAGAACCAAACCAGTCTATCATTAATCATCCTCTCCATTGTTTTACATAAACAACTTGTCAAAGCAATAGGTCTATAGTTAGTAGCTTCAGTATGATCTTTATTTGGTTTTGGTATAGGTATAATCGTTGCTTTACTCCAGTCTTTTGGAAATTTCCCAGTGATCCAAATATCATTTAAAATATTTAATAATGTTTCTAAAGCGTTATCGGGTTAATGTTTAAGAATTTGATAATGAATATCATCAGGACCAGCAGCTGTATCATGAGAATTATGAAGAGCATCTAATAATTCCGAAGCTGTGAATGGTACATTATATTTTTCATGATTTAGTGACATAAAATTTAGATGCTCTTTCTCTCGTTCCTGTTTTATGTTTTGAAAGGTTTCGGAATAATTTGCACTAGAAGAGTTTTTCTGAAAATTCTCTCCTAGTGCATTGGAAATATCTTTAGTCGTTGAGCATATATTTCCATTTGATTTAATATGGACATGCTTGTTATTTTTATTTTTGCCAGTAATTTTTCGAATCATATCCCATATTTTCTTTGCTGGAGTTCTAGAATTAAGTTTGGAGACATATTGCTGCCAAGATGTTCTTTTAGCCGTTTTTATTGTCTTGCGAGCTTTAGCTCGCATTTGTTTGGCATGGATTAGATTTTCTTTTGTTGGCTGCCTATTGAACTTTCGTAAGGCAGATTTTCTTTTATTTATTGAATTTTTAACATCGTTATTAAACCAAGGTCTATTTCTTTTTGAACGTGTCGAGGACTTTGGAATACATTTTTCGGCTACATGAATTAATGTATCAGTAAAAGCTTGTATATCATCTGCTGTTTTAAACATTTCAGGATTTAATTTTTCATTACATATCTGCATAAAATTCTCCCAGTTTGCTTTATTCAAATTCCATCGGGAATGATGGTCTTCATTTGTCGATTCAATTTCTTCAATTTTAATTGGAAAATGATCGCTGCCATGAAGGTCATCTAGAACTGACCAATCGAAATCTAAGTAAATATTTGGAGAGCAAATAGACAAATCTAAAGCAAAATAATTTCTTGTAGGAGAATGAAGATAAGTTGGTTGTTTATCGTTAAATAAACATAAATCATTTTCTGCAATAAAATGTTCTATTATTTCTCCTTTGTCATTTGTATCCAGACAACCCCATAGTTTGCTGTGACTATTAAAGTCACCTAATAATAAATAAGGACGAGGTAACTGGTTTATAAGATTTTCTAAATCGTGATTAGAAAATTTACAGTGTGGAGGAAGATATAGAGGACAAATTGTTATGGATTTAGACAGAGTGACATTTACAGCAACAGCTTGTAAATTACTATTTATATTTATCTGTCTATGAGGAACATTTGATTTTACAAGGATGGATGAACCTCCTGAGTCTTTCTGATTTTCAGTTGCGATATGATTATATAAACTATGATTTTTAAAATTAATATTATCTGTATTTTTTAAAAAGGTTTCCTGGAGACAAAAGACAGTTGGAGAAAGTAGTGTTGTTAAAATTAAAATTTCGTTATAATTTGCTTTGAGTCCTCGACAGTTCCACTGAATAATTGATTTTTTATCCATGATAAATGGCGAGATGATTTTAAAATAAAGAACTTAATCCTTTTGTTTTCTCTGAGACTGCGAGAACATGGAGGAGTCAATCTCTAACTCCATGTTCTCAAGGGAATCGTACCGATTGACCAACTTGATCGGATCGGCCGACGCCCCTTTACTGTATGGATTCGGTTCTTTATCTTTATTTTTTTTCTTTTCCATTTTTTCCTTTCTGGTCAGCTGTCCTGGACCTGGATCACTGTTGTGATCCACTTGCTTTATCGGCTGTGTTTGTGAACTGTTTTGAGATTTTGTTGGTGGTCTAGACTGATGAGTAGATGCGGGTTTAGGTTTAGGTTTTAGAGTTGGAGTAATAACTTTTGAATTTGCTTTGATGACAGAATCTTTTTCGTTAAACTGGGTAGAAATTTCTTTGGTTTCAGGTTTAGTGTTTAGGGATTGAACAACTTTTGCAAAGGTGATTTCAGGTTGATTTTCTTGAATTTTTTTTGGCTTCCAAATAAGTGATTTTTTGTGTAACTTTGATTTTCATAATTTCTTTCTCTTTTTTTCCAAATTTCACATTGATTTGATTTTGATAGATGATTTTTGTGACAGTTCACACACTTGGCTTCACTTTTACAAGCATTTGTATGGTGATCAAAGTCACCCATACCACATTTTTCACATATTGATCAAGGTGCTTCCGGACAGCCGTTTTCATGATGTCCAAACCTCTGACAGTTGAAACACCGCAGAGGATTTGGGATGTAGACTTCAACCGGTATAATTCGGTAATTTTTTTTTAGTGATTTCGGCAAAGTTGTGGTGTTGAAAGTTAGTAAAAGTGTATTTGTTTCTATAAGGTTTCCATCTTTTTTAATTTTAAAACGTTTGCAAGCTGTTACTCCTTGTGTGTTAAGATATTCTGTGATATTTTCTTCAGTTTCGTGTTTTAGCATTCTGTCACGGATAATACCTTTGCAACTGTTGAGAGTTTTATGTTCCGTGACAGTGACATTAATATTAAAAATTTTTGTAAGTTTCAAGAGATTATCAGTTTGAGATTTTCTGTTTGTTTCCACCAAAAGAATTCCATTTTTTATTTTTTTTTACATTTTTTGGAGTGCCTATAATTGATTCTATTTGCTTTTCTATAATGAAAGGTGACAGTGAAGTAATAGGTTTGTCCTCTTTACTCGAAATCATTACAAATTTTGCGAAGTTCTCATTAGCTTTGAACGTAAAAGTAGTCGGTTGCGTGTCGTCCTCCGAAGAGTCGAACGCCAGAAATCGTTTTCGAGAGGCCATGGTGATGAAATTTTTGATTCGATAGCTATGCGCCCCACCCTCAATGGAGCCCTACAAGGGGACGTTTAACAGAAATGGATCTCCTATTTCTAACGTCCAGGCTACATTGCTATTATACTCGGTGTCAAGATCAGAGTCTTCAGCTCGGCCTCATGCTTAGATGATTTCCCACCTATTCAAAATTCTAAATTTCCAATGAAAAATTTATGAACAGTTGAGTTCATCCCCCTATCCACAGCCTCCACTCACAGAGGTTTCCGCCAAAGCCCCAATACAAGCCCACCAATTGACCCTTCAGCCGCCGCCCATTGAAACTCACTTAAAGTTAGAGGAACATGAGAAAAATAAGCCCGGTTGGTACCATAAAGATACGTATGAAAGAGAGAAAGAAGCTAAGAACAAGTTGTGCGCTTCTAGAGCTTGGCACGACCGAGCCGATTGATCCAGGCCGGATCTAACCCAGACCGCTCTGCTATCTGAAATAAGGGCCAAAATGATGTTTTGAAAAGCTGGAGATCCCTGGGCTTTCCTCAATCATCAGGTTCCCCTCTCCCAGCATACGAGACGCCACCCACGGCAAACAGGTGGTTCCTGTTTTAATAGGGGATTACACCCTATCCACTACAGAAGGAAAGTGATCTGTAGATTTTATTCCCTACAGACAAGGCAGGCCGAAAACGTCTGGGAAATTGAAAAGTTATTTTTAACATTAGGAGATCCTTAAAATAAACAGTTTTATTAAAGAAAGAAGGATTCATTTTGGATTCATTTTTTAAGAGAGTCAAACAAACAAGCTGTGTTAGATGATATGTAGCTTTCAAATGATATGTAGCTTTCATACCTTGAAAAATATTTAGTTTTTTATCTAACAATATTAAATGCATCTTATTTTTTAATGTGGAGAATGCTAGAGTTCGGAAAAATGACACAAACACAATACAAACACATATGTTAAATACAGATGAGGTTATAATCTTCGTCCCATGTGCGACCCACGGGCACAGGATGATACACAAACACATGAAGCATGTTTGTAACATGAGATAGGAAAGGTTTAAAAGGATAGATCTCGTGAAATTTGTTTTTTCCAATTTAAGATGCATTTCAATAAATTTAATTTTATAGTCTGGAATTATACCGGTTGAACGGACCGTTGCTCTGTATGTTAGGGGTTTTACCCAACTGCCACAGAAGCGGAAGGCAGCCACCTATTTCGAGGGCCCGGGTGGTCACGGGCAGCCTCTTTTAGACGGCTTGTACGTCACGCAGAGGGTACGTCTGGCCTATTCTAAGCCCGGAACCAGCACGGGACGACTAAGTTGGGAGCCTTTATGCGAACCGATTTTTTTTGTATTTCTGTATTAAGAGTAGCGTCGGGACCTAGGGTGAAGTTAGCTAGCTGTAAAAGTGCTTTAACCCCCCCCCCCCCCCCCCCGGTGGGGTACTCTACTGAACGTTCTAAGGCGGTGGTCCCGGTGTTAGTCTTACTCTTTGTTGCTTTGTGGTTTATTCTACGAGGCGATTTGTTGTATGTCTTACTATGTGTCATTTTGTTCTTGTGCTTTTTCAGTCCTTTTAGTATTGCGATTACCTCGCTTGGGGAAGAGAGAGCTAATCTTAGTGCTTTTCGTACGTTTGTTTGATTTGTGCTTGTTTGGATTTGTCGGTTTCCTCTACCTCTTGGTGTCTGGAAAGGGCTGCGGTTTGTGATTGTGACACTCCCTGGACTTTTCTCTTACCTTTTTTATACGCAGACAGATATCTCATTATTACAGAAACACCTGCATGTATTTTATCAAACGAAGACAGAATCTTATTAAAACAGACATATAATCCTTTAACATAGACAGATATTTTATTAAAACAGATGTATTTTATTGTACGCAGACATATATTTTATTATGCACGGATAGATATTTCATAATATGAAGGCACTATACCATACGATACCATTGTCTCCGACATTGTCGGTATATTGATTTATATGAGTGATCATTTTTTTGTAAACCTTGTAAAACTCACGAAGGGCGAGTTTCAAAAAATAGATGTAAAATGACCACGGATGTAAGATTTCTGTCGATCATATGACTTTTAAACTGAATGTTATGTTCGTAGAAGTTGAAACGTTTTTCAATAGAAAGCATAATGTTGTTACTGTCGGCTTCGTGGCATTATGTAACGTGTGGTCATATTTTTATGACATGGCATTATCTACTGAATGATGTCGACGACATATGATTAAAAAGCAATATGCGATTCGGAAATACATATACGCGACTGGGCGAATACTTACAGTTCCACATGTTCCAAGGTCATTAACAGCAACAGAACACCCTAATATCGGATGAATGTTATGTTCGTAGAAGTTTAAACTTTTTCAATAGAAAACATAATATTGTAACTGTCGGCTTCATGGCATTACGCGCTATAAACTAAGTCTTATGTAACGTGTGGTCATATTGTTTTTATGACATGACATTATCTACTGAATAATGGCGACGACATATGATAAAAATCAATATGCGATTCGGAAATACATATACGCGACTGGGCAAATACTTACAGTTCCACATGTTCCAAGGTCATAAACAGCAACCGAACACCCTAATATCGGATGATATGCAAGTGCACATGATTTGATTAGCGTCGTAGCACAGTTACATGACAGTGGGGTCACTGGATTATATACCATGGATGAGCCTGAACCACTCGCTCTTCCGCCACCAGTATCTGCAATGGATTACAACTTGCCATGCTGTATAAACTAGACAAAGTACCCAGTGGGTCACATCTACCTCCGTCAAATGCCACCGCCTCTACTTTAGAAACGTTAGTCTGAAAAACTTTATCGCAAAACATTTTAGCACGAAAATTCTGAGGCCTTGACCTATGTGTATGGACGGGATGGTGCTGATCAAAGTTACATCGCGAACCAGGGGAAGTTAGCTGGCCGTAAAAGTGCTTTAAACCCCCGGTGGTTTATTCTGCTGACCGTTCTAAGGTGGTGGTCTCGGTGTTAGTCTTAATCTTTATTGCTTTGTGGTTTATTCTACGAGTCGATTTGCTTTGTGTCTTGCATTGTGTTATTTTGTTCCTGTGTTTTTTCAGTCCTTTTAGCATTGAGATTACCTCGCTTGAGGAAGAGAGAGCTAGTCCTGGTGCTTTTCGTACGTTTGTTTGATATGCGCTTGTTTGGTTTTGTCTGTGTCCTCTTCCTCTTGATGTCTGGGAAGGGCTGCGGTTTGTAAATTGTGGCACTCCCTAGTCTTTTCTCTTACCCTTTGTTAGGTATATGTACCTATCTTTACACTAAATTAGAACTCCGTTCATCGCAAGGTATGGGACAATGAGCTCTTAAAAACTTTAACATAAAACTTAAACACTGAAATTTTAAGTCCGTGTCCTTAACCTCAAGGCCATCGCAAATAGTCCGGATGGTGCTGGTAAAACATCTTGAATCCATATCCAGCTTTATACCAAATATAAACTAAATCTACAATAAGGCTAAGAAGACAACAAGTGGTAAATACTTTAACGCAAAAGCCATAATATGAACAGTATAAAAAAGGTAAGACAAAAGTCCTGGGAGTGCAACAATTACAATTGGGTGGTGGGATGGTTGGGTATGGCGAAGGTGGCTAGTATCTTATGTCGCGGGGCGTCCTACTGATATTGCCTTCCAGTTGGGCAAGGCCTGCTATCCTTGTAGCAGGTAAGGGTAGATGGGAATGTTTTTATTTCTTCTGTTTCTTCACTTTCATTCCTGTTCCTCTTTCTTCCCTGTCCCTCTCTTTGTTTGTTTGATTTGGGCTTAACGTCGCTTTCAACCTTTTTCAGTCATATCGGTGTCTGGATGTGGCAGGGAGCTCAATGCTCACTTTTAGAGTGCTGCCTCACTGAAATATCACGCCCCAGACACTTTGACATGATATTCCACCCAGTCACATTATACTGACACTGAGCTGACCAGTTCTAGCTCTACCTTCTTAATGCTGAGCGCCAAGCGAAAGAGCAGCTAGTACCATTTTTAAAGTCTTTGGTATGACCCGGCCGGGGATCGAACCCGCAACCTCCCGGTCACAAAGCGGACGCTCTACCACTGAGCCACTGGATGTCCCTCTCTTCATCTCCTCTACTATTTCTTCTATATTTTTCTCCCTTTCTCTGGGAGACGACACAAAATGACCCACAAGGGTCTTACCCTTTATTGCTTTGTGGTTCATTCTACGAGGCGATTTGTTGTATGTCTTTCCATGTGTCATTTTGTTCTTGTGTTTTTCAGTCCTTTTAGTATTGCGATTACCTCGCTTGGGGAAGAGAGAGCTAATCTTAGTGCTTTTCGTACGTTTGCTCGATTTGTGCTTGTTTGGATTTGGTTTCCTCTTCCTCTTGGGGTCTGGGAAGGGCTGCGGTTTGTGATTGTGGCACTCCCTGGTATTTTCTCTTACCTTTTTTTGACGTTTCGTTAAACCCCAACACAATAAAAACAAAGCCACAATCAGAAAACGCAGCCCTTCACAGACACCAAGAGGAAGAGGAAACCGACATATCCAAACAAGCACAAATCGAACAAACGAACAAAAAGCAGTAGGATTAGCTCTCTGTTCCCCAAGCGAGATAATCGCAATGCTAAAAGGACTGAAAATCACAAGACCAAAATGATACATAGTAAGACATAAAACAAATCGCCTCGTATAATTAACTACAAAGCAACAAAGAGTAAGACTAACACCGGGACCACCGCCTTAGAACGGTCAGTAGAGGAAACCACCGGGGGTTTAAAGCACTTTTACAGCTAACCAAGTTCACCCTGGGTCCCGTTGCTACTCTTAATACAGAAATACATGAAATTAGGTTCGCATAAAGGCTCCCAACTCAGTCAATGCATCAAAGCGAAAACATAAAAATCAAATTAATCACTATAATAAACAAAGATGAGTACTCATGGCTATTTCTACAATAAGCCAGAGTAAATGAAAACCAACAGTTGAACAACGGCGGACCAAGCCAAAGACATATCGTCAAGCCCCAACCCACTGGTTAAAGTTTTACGAAGAGGCCGTCATTGAGTCTGAGGCCCGAACCGCCGTCGTGCAATGCAATTTAAGAGTGAAGCATAGCCATCAGCAATGACTGGGTTGACAACTAGGCAAGCAGTCTGCCGCATAATATCCAGGCTATAGCAAATTCTCTTATAACGGTTAATAAGTTTTCTGAATTGCTCCGAAAAGTTAGATTTTCCTACAATTTTTCTAAATCTGTACACTAAGTCACCGTAAAATTCTGGTTCCGATATACCTTTTTGCAGAAGTATTTTCAGACTGACGCTATATTTTTCTACGAAGGAACTGTGTCTGCGATAAAAGTTTGGAAACGCTTTACGAAGTTTAAAATAACGATAGCCCTGCCTAAGAAGTTTAGCAGTAAGGGCTTTATTCGGTAGTTAAAGTCACTAAGATTTGAAGAAGCTCTGGCGAATCTAATAAGTAGAGATATGTATACCCCATATGAGGTACGCCGGAGGACATCGCCATCCTGAAAAGGGAAATTGACTATATCAAAATCAAAATCGTCCCGTTTATCATAATCATAAATTTTGGTTGAAACTGTACCATTAGATATACATAGATTCAAATAAGAAAAGTGCCTCGGTATCTGAAGAATTTGCTCTATTTAATTAGAGTTCTGTAGGGTATATCCGGTCCACCATTTAGTCATAGTAAATATTGTCAATAATTAATAAATCATCAAGGTATCTTGAAGTTGAATTGAAAGCTTCAATAAAGTCAGCCTGATTTTCACGTGACAGAGACTTCATGAAATCTCTCTCATAACAAAAAAAAGAAACAAATCTGCAACAAGAGGAGCACAATTAGTTTTCATCAGAATACCAATAGTTTGTCTATAAATTTTAGTTCCAAATCTAATAAAAATATTATCCTAAAGATAAACAAGGGCATCACAGACTTTTTGAGGTGACCATAAATTGCGATGATTTTATACATCAGAAGTGAAAAAAGCACATTCTTCGTTGCAAGCCAAATATTGGGTACTCTCCCAAATAAACGTTCGGTTAATTAAATCAATAAGTTGATCTTTTATAAGATGATGAGGTAACGTAGTATACAGTGTAGAAAAAATCATATGCAGACAATTTAGAAAAAAGGTAAGAGAAAAATCCAGGGAGTGCCACAATCACAAACCGCAGCCCTTCCCAGACCCCAAGAGGAAACGGAAACCGACAAATCTAAACAAGCACAAACCGAACAAACGTACGAAACGCACTAAGATTAGCTCTCACTTCCCCAAGCGAGGTAATCACAATACTAAAAGGACTGAAAAACACAAGAACAAAATGACACACGGAAAGACATACAACAAATTGCCTCGTAGAATAAAGCACAAAGCAACAAAGAGTAAGACTAACACCGGGACCACCACCTTAGAACGGTCGGTAGAGCAAACCACCGAGGGGTTTAAAGCATTTTTACAGCTAGCTAACTTCACCCTGGGTCCCGATGCTACTCTTAATACAGAAATACGTAAAAATTCGGTTCGCATAATAGCTCCCAACTCAATCAATGCATCAAACCGAAAACATAAAAATCAAATTAATCACAATAATAAACAAAGACATATACCTGCGCAAATACGTAAAATTATAGTAGTGGCGTGAAGTTTAAAAGTTTAGAAGCCTAAAAGTTTTTAGATTTAAATTTATTGAGAACACCATTGGAATTTTCTGTTGACAAAAATAGTTAATTCCGTCCCTTTCGTAAACAGTATCATAGTATCTAATCCAATGTTTTTTAACAACAGTAAGGCATGAAGTTAGCAGTTTGGACAAAACAGTAGTCGTACATGAACAAGAATTAGCAATGAAACGTGCTTTATAAGGTCGTTTATGAAGTTTCGGTAACCAATGTAACGTTGGAAGTCTGTCTTGCTTTTCTTTAATACTCACTGCAAATTTAGCAGTAATATCAATAGAATGGGTATTAACAATAGATCTCTCGTCCGTTTATATGTTTTTTGGTACTACCAAAAAAAGGTAAGAGAAAAGTCCAGGGAGTGCCACAATCACAAACCGCAGCACCCCCACCCGCCCCCACCCGCCCCCAGACCCCAAGAGGAAGAGGAAACGGACTAATCCAAACAAGCACAAACCGAACAAACGTACGAAAAGCACTAAGATTAGCTCTCTCTTCCCCAAGCGAGGCAAGTTCTTGTATTAGTGTATTGATATGATAACATTATTAGCAGCTTTATCAGCTGGAGACAAAACATAGTTCCTATGAAATTCTTGGATACCCTGGTTCAAATATCGAAAAGATAATTTACGCTTAGGAGGGAGAAGATCATGGATATTAGAGTAAAATAACACACGTTTATCAAAGATCTTAAAAATCTTTAATTTCCAATTATTTAAAGCATTAAACTCAACATGCTCTCGTTTACACCAACGCGTACAATAATCATTTAAAGCACTGGCAATTGTTTCCCGACATTTATTGAAATCAATGTGGGCTTGGAATCTATATTTAGGTCCTTTTGAAATAACTGAACGGATTCGTGAATCAGTTATAATCTTCAAGTTACCAGTGACAATATAACCCTCTGGTTGATTACAAATTTAGAATCTTTACAATCTCAAGAATCAGGGGAACTAGTTTCAATATCAAGATCAGAAATTTTTATTGAAATTAAATATAGTAATACGGATAGGTTTGTTATATTTATAACAAATAATAGGAGATTCCGTGTTTTCGAATTATGAAGTATAGCTGATATATCATTATTATCTTGAAATATGTTAGGTAAATTTATGAATTCAATACCTTTATTAATGAATGGAATTTTGATGAAGTGTGTAATATGGTTAATTTCAGAATCAATGTAAGGACGAAGAGCATGTTGAGTATAACATCTAGTAAGGAGAGCTGCTTCATACAAATCATGTTTTCTATCATAAAATTTATTCGCCTCATCATCTAACTTATGTAATGAAGAAACAGACAGTGAAGCTAGTTTAGAAAGCATTTGATGACGTCCAGAATTTACAATAATATTTAAATGAAAAAGGGATAAGACAGTTTTATGTTTCGTTTAAAATTACCATTCTGCGCTCACCATGGGATCGTTTATTACGCTTTTTAATATCTAAAAGGGGAAAGAAAAAAAACACATCGAAATCCGGCATTTTAGAAATATTTCCTTCATGGTAAATATTATCATTAAATCCAAGTGGAAAAGGGGTTTGTAAACGTTTAATCCATTTGAGTTTAAGTTCATGTCTTAAAATATTTTTCTGGTATCCTTGGAAAGCAGTTTTCTGTAGTATTGTCTCTTCCCGGACAGCTTTTAACTGTTCGATTCATTCCCGCTGTGTGTGCACATTAGTGCAAGTATATGTTTTGTCATTATTTGTTCCTCTTCTCGCCATTTGTTATTACCTCCTGAGAGTTATGTTTTGTGATTGTTGCATTTCCTGGGTATCTTCACATATATTTTTACATGATTTGTTTTATTCAAATACATTGCTTGCAATTGCACATTTCTATACCTTTTGGTAAAATTCATTATATTTTCTTGGTGCTTTAACGACCAAAGAAGGGAAATAACTCAGATTAAGATATATTTGCTTCGATGTCAAATGCAACTTATCAAATGTCCCAAAGGGTCAAAAAAGGAAACAATATCAATAATATATCGAGCCTCACGACCCAGCCATTATTCTCACGTCTACTGATCCGCATCATTCATCTACTCCATCCACTCTAATTGGCTTGGCCTGATATAATTTGAATATTATTTAAATGATATAAAAATAGTACATTGTATCGTAGATGTCCAATACGAGTCAGATAACTGTCAAAAATTGACGAAATTTGCCAAACACAAACCAGATCACTACAATATCAATGCACATATCAAAAGAGGTAAGAGAAAAGTCCGGGGAGTGCCACAATCACAAACCGCAGCCCCTCCCAGACCCCAACAGGAAGAGGAAACCGACAAATCCAAAGAAACACAAACCGAACAAACGTACGAAAAGCACCAAGATTAGCTCTCCCTTCCCCAAGCGAGGTAATCGCAATACTAAAAGGACTGAAAACACAACAACAAATTGACACACGGAAAGACATACAACAAATCGCCTCGTAGAATAAACCACAAAGCAACAAAGAGTAAGACTAACACCGGGACCACCGCCTTAGAACGGTCAGTAGAGCAAACCACCAGGGAGTTTAAAGCACTTTTATGATGCTACTCTTAAAACAGTAACACATAAACATTCGGTTCGCATAAAGGCTCCCAACTCAGTCAATGCATCGAACCGAAAACATAAAAATCAAATTAATCACTATAATAAACAAAGACGAGTACTCATGGCTAATTCTACTGTATGCCAGAGTAAATGAAAACCAATAGTAGAATCACGGCGGGCCAAGCCAAAGACATATCGTCAAGCCCCAACCCACTGGTTAAAGTTTTACGAAGAGACCGTCAATGAGTCTGAGGCCCGAACCGCCGTCGTGCAATTAAAGAGTGAAGCATAGCCATCAACAATAATTGGGTTGATAACTAGGCATGCAGTCTGCCGCATAATATCCAGGCTATAGCCAGTTCTTTTATAACGGTTAATAAGTTTTCTGAATTGCTCCGAAAAGTTAGATTTACCTACAATTTTTCTAAATCTGTACACTAAGTCACCGTAAAATTCTGGTTCCGATATACCTTGTTGCAGAAGTGTTTTCAGACTGTTGCTATATTTTTCTAACAAGGCACTGTGTCTGCGATAAAATTTCGAAAACGCCTTACGAAGTTTAAAATAACGATAGCAAGTTTGGTGATCTCAAGTTTGGTGAAATTCCATTGACATGTACTAAAGTTATCGTCGGGAAACGAAATAAGGACGGACGTAAGATAGACGGACGGACGGACAGACACGGACGGCTAACGTGATACCATAATGCTCCGCCACTATCGTGTAGCGGGGTATAAACAGGAAGAGGAAACAAACCACGTCAGAATATATACGAAAATATAAAAGAAATACCCAGAAAATGCCACTGTCGCCACGCACCTCCCTCATGGGGCACCAAAAAGAGGAGAGATGAAAATCAAATCAAGACTCAAAAATGCTACATATGAATAAAAATGGTTAGAGAAAAGTCCAGGGTGTGTCACAATCACAAACCGCAGCCCTTTCCAGACACCAAGAGGAAGAGGAAACAGACAAAACCAAACGAGCGCAAATCAAACAAACGTACGAAAAGCGCTAAGATTAGCTCTCTCTTCACCAAGCGATATAATCGCAATGCTAAAAGGACTGAAAAACACAGGAACAAACACCACGGCAATGAACATGACAAAAGATGACAAAATGTCCGCAGCGGGCAGCAAAAAGACCTTACAAATACATTACACCACTAGAACCATCGCTTTAGAACGACAATGAGTAAAAACTACCGAAGGTTTAAATCGACCGTTCTAAGGCGGTTCCTCTGGTGCAGTTCTTCTTTGTTTGTGTGCATCTGTGGTTTCATATGCGGCGCTTGTTTTGTCCTTATTTGTTCCTCATCTCTCCTTCTCTTGGTTCCTCAGGAGGGCTGTGCTTTGTGAGTGTGGCATTACCTGGGTATTACCATTCATATTTTACTGGCATCAAATCCTAAATGCATATTCAACGATATTTGAAACAAGGTATCCAAGAATTTCATAGGAAGTATGTTTTGGCTCCAGCTGATAAAGCTGCTAATAATGTTGTTGTTGTGTGACGACTTTATTATATCAATACTCTAATAAAAGAACTTGGTAGTACTAAAACATATGAACGGATTTCTACTCACGAGAGATCTATTGTTAATACCCATTCTATCGATATTACTGCTAAGTTTGCAGTGAGTATTAAAGAAAAGCAAGACAGACTTCCCACGTTATATTGGTTACCGAAACTTCATAAACGACCTTATAAAGCACGTTTCATTGCTAATTCTAGTTCATGTACGACTACTAATTTGTCCAAACTGCTAACTTCATGCCTTACTGCTGTTAAAAAACATTGGATTAGATACTATGATACTGTTTACGAAAGGGACGGAATTAACTATTTTTGGTCAATTAAAAATTCTAATGATGTTCTCAATAAATTTAAATCTAAAAACTTTCAGGCTTCTAAGTTGTCTACATATGATTTTTCTACACTGTATACTACGTTACCTCATCATCTTATAAAAGATAAACTTATTGATTTAATTAACCGAGCGTTTATTCGGGAGAATACCCAATACTTGGCCTGCAACGAAGAATGTGCTTTTTTCACTTCTGATGTATATAATAATCACAATTTATGGTCATGTCAAAAAGTCTGTGATGTCCTTGTTTATCTTTAGGATAATATTTTTATTAGATTTGGAACTAAACTTTATAGGCAAACTATTGGTATTTCGATGGGAACTAATTGTGCTCCTCTTGTTGCAGATTTGTTTCTTTTTTGTTATGACAGAGATTTCATGAAGTCTCTCTCACGTGAAAATCAGACATTATTGAGGCTTTCAATTCAGCTTTAAGATATCTTGATGATTTAAAAAATATTGACAATATTTACTTTGACCAAATGGTGGACCGGATATACCCTAAGGAACTCCAATTAAATAGAGCAAATTCTTCCGATACCGAGGCACCTTTTTTGGATTTGAATCTATGTATTTCTAATGGTACGGTTTCCACCAAAGTTAATGATAAACGAGACGATATTGATTTTGATATGGTCAATTTCCCTTTTCAGGATGGCGATGTTCCACGGCGTACCTCATATGGGTTATACATATCTCAACTTATTAGAATCGCCAGAGTTTCTTCAAATCTTAATGACTTTAACTACCGTAATAAAGCCCTTACTGCCAAACTTCTTAGGCAGGGCTATCGTTATTTTAAACTTCGTAAGGCGTTTCCAAACCTTTATCGCAGACACAGTGCCTTGTTAGAAAAATATAGCGTCAGTCTGAAAACACTTCTGCAACAAGGTATATCGAACCAGCATTTTACGATGACTTAGTGCACATATTTAGAAAAATTGTAGTTAAATCTAACTTTTCAAAGAAATTCAGAAAACTTATTAACCGTTATAAAAGAATTGGCTATAGCCTGGATATTATGCGGCAGACTGCATGCCTAGTTGTCAACCAAATTATTGTTGATGGCTCTGCTTCACTCTTAAATTGCACGACGGCGGTTCGGGCCTCAGACCCAATGACAGTCTCTTCGTAAAACTTTAACCAGTGGGTTGGGGCTTAACGATATGTCTTTGGCTTGGCTTGCCGTGGTTCAACTATTGTTTTTCATTTACTCTGGCATACAGTAGAATTAGCCATGAGTACTCGTCTTTGTTTATTTTAGTGATTAATTTGATTTTTGTGTTTTCGCTTTGATGCATTGACTGAGTTGGGAGCCTTTATGCGGACCGAATTTTTATGTGTTTCTGTTTTAAGAGTAGCATCGGGACCTACAGTGAAGTTAGCTAGCTGTAAAAGTGCTTGAAACCCCCCGGTGGTTTACTCTACTGACCGTTCTAAGGCGATGGTCCCGGTGTTAGTCTTACTCTTTGTTGCTTTGTGGTTTATTCTACGTGGCGATTTGTTGTATGTCTTTCCATGTGTCATTTTGTTCTTGTGTTTTTTAGTCATTTTAGTATTGCGATTACCTCGCTTGGGGAAGAGAGAGCTAATCTTAGTGCTTTTCGTACGTTTGTTCGATTTGTGCTTGTTTAGATTTGTTGGTTTTCTCTTCCTCTTGGGGTCCGGGAAGGGCTGCGGTTTGTGATTGTGGCACTCCCTGGACTTTTCTCTTACCTTTTTTTACGTTGTTTTTGTCCTTGTGTTTTTCAGTCCTTTTTTAGCATTGCGAATACCACGCTTGGGGAAGAGAGAGCTGATCTGAGTGCTCACTTATTTTCAAATGTTGTAGAAATAATAATAATAATAATAATAATTATAATAAAGAAAAACCATTGGCTCACACAGAGGCAAACAAAAGGATAAAAAGCACAAAGAAACAAAACAAATATCTGTCAACCACCTGCTTGACCACTTTGATAGCTGAAACAGTTAATCCAAAATTTCATTAACGTGATCTTCTATCTTTATAAACCAATTAAGTGAAGAAGCTTACAGTATGTACCACCACCTCCTCCTCCTCCGCCGCCACCTCCACCGAAACCGCCTCCACCTCCACTCCCGCAGGGTAATGGTGGCCGTCCCGGATACTCTCGTGTAAGCGTGACATCAAGATTTCGTGTCTGTGTACCACCGCATATATAGTCATATAGGAGGGCTAGTCCACATATAGAATCTGCTACAACACTGCGCTTGGTCAACTTTTTCAGTGACGTCATCACGGGCACTACAATTGTAGTGTTGGCTTCAATACTGCCTAGAGTCTCAATCGTCTAGATATATGAAACATCATTATAACAAACCTAAAGAGTTGCCTTTGGAAACAAAAACACCAAAAGAATGAAAATCGGAGACTCGATTTTATTAAGTCTCTTCATATGCAGCAATGTAGTTTGCGAGCCTGCATACGCCCCCTAACACCGGCTTAAGCGGTATTTGAAGTTTCAAACCCTTTCATTCCCAAGTATCTGAAATACAATCTTCCATTTCTGAATTTGGACGCATCTGTCGTTGCATTTTGTTTGTGTTGAAGTTTTACGGCCTAGTCAATCCAGTGGGGTAATGTCGAGCGCGGTTAGTTTACCTAACCACACATTTACTGGGCAGGCTTAGTCCTCTAAGCGGTTAACCAGTATTGTGCACATTCTTTCGCCAGAAACTGACAACTGCCCTTCTTGAATCAGCAGAAGGGAGAGAATGACCGTAGAAAATATTTCATGATCAAACTCCACGAAAGAATGTTGTCAACCTCGGCGGGGGTTGAACCCGCGACCTCCTGGTCTCCAGTCGGACAGCGCATCCAACTGAGCCACCGCGGCCGGCATATCTGTCGTTGCAAAGGGAGTTTCAGTCAAACCTCAATAAGAAAATGGTAAACAGTGTAAATTCTGATGAGACAGCTAGTTTCTACCCGTCTCATCTGGATCTGCACTGTTTGCAATTGTTTCTGTATTGGTGTGGATTGATGTCTGAGTAACACGCCATCAAGAAAATATTGGTTTCATCACAAAATAATCACTTGACTAACATAACCCAATTCAACATGAATAAATTCATGCTATTCGTTCAGGCAAGTACTTATATTGGTACAATATGACTAGAAATCATTTTGAATCAGAGTGCAATGCTAGTATTTTCTTACCAACATGAGGTAAATAAAACCTTTCGACTGCGTCGAAACGGACGAATAGAGGATCTCACACGAGTGGTCATTTCATTAAAATTTATGACGCAAGCCTTGAGCAAGTTTCATATTTTTATTAAACGACGGCAAATGTAAGATTCTGTTTATCATATGACTCCTAAACTGTATTCTATGGCTGTAGAACTTGAACTATTTTTCAACAGAAAACATAAAGCTGTAACGGACGGCGTAATTACGTTACGTGCCAGTAACCAAGTGTTATGTAACGTGTGGTCTTATCATTTTTAATGACATGACGTTATCCACTATGTAATAGCGGCGTAATATGACAAATGTTTTATCATTTGATTATCTCCCTATATGGCATGCATGCAATATTTGGAAGACAGTAGCAAAACACGTTGAATATAATAATAATGAAATTCTCCACTAGAAATAGTCTAAAAGTTAAATGCTATTTGGAATCGCTTCAATGCAGCGGGTGTGCCAAATGCCGTGTCATCACGAAAACATGCCTACATGATGCTGAACCCCTTAAACCCCAATTTCATATAGTAAAACTGGGTTTTACAGGGGTATACATTTTTTTTCTTATTTCTGCTCAAAAACATAGAATGTGGGTACTCGTTAGAACCGCCTTGCCAAGGTGGTTCTAACGAGTACCCACAATCGATGTTTTGGGCAGAAATATGAAAACTATCAGAATCTTTATCGGAAAATTTCAGTTTTTGGTTGTAAAATTCTCAGTATATTTGAATAGGCATGTTTTTGTAATGTGGCAGCCATACAACTTTCCCCGTACTACATTATGGTACAGATTATATTTTTTATTTAATTTGGGATCACTGAGCCCATTTTGGTTAATTTGAAAATCGAATACCACTTAATCTGATGACAGGGGGCGTACGCAGCCTCGCAAACTACATTGCTGCATGTGAAGAGACGTAATATAACCGAGTTCCCTGTTATCGTTCTTTTGAATGTTTTTTGCTTCCTTAGGCAATCCTTTATATTTTTAATTTACATTATTTACAAAGATACAAATACAACCGTTTACACAAAATACTTAATTATCGTTCAGTTGTTACATGGAATAGTATTTGACTGATCAACAGTTCCTTATAGCGGTTTTGACCCAGTCGTGATAAAAATTGTCTGTTTTTGTTGAAATGGGGTGAGGTCGGGGTGACAATCTGACCACAGCAGACAATTCCAGCTAGACATTAATACAATTACAGCTAGACATATAATGATTAACAATATGCGTGTAATGCTATTTGAAGTTTCACGGTGATGGCGATCTCCAGTTTTATTTATGGTTTAGTCTGTACACATATTACAAAAAACAATGTAGTACATGTAGATGTATATGCATTAATTGGGCCGCACCATGCAAAATGTGTGCATCTGGGCAGTCTAATCAGGGCCCTTACTGTCCGCTAAAGGAATTAAAGAATGCTACAGAAGGTATGACTGGAGATTAGAGGCCCAGATTATACTTTGCGCACTCACAGGATCACCTGACTCTGCGCATTTTTGCGCATGCTCGGAGGCACTTATTCGTCTGAAGCGGCCCATATTTAAGTGTTATACTTACAGATTTGAAATTCAGATACGGATGATTTCTTGGAAAGGCGAATCGTAGATTATCTGCCCTTATCAAGCCATGATTGCTTATTGTAAAGTCAATAATTTCGGCATGGCCTAGTTCATACGGAATAGTGTTCACTTTAGCGGGTTCTATAGTTACCACTGGCATTGGAACCTGTATAAATGAATGAAATACAACACTTTAACGGGCTCTATAGTGACCACTGGCATTAGACTATGTATTGGTTAATAATATACACACTTTAGCGGGCTCTGTAGTTACCACTGTAATCGGAACAAGTATTGTTGAATAAAATACAACACATTAACTTGCAGTTTAGTTGGCATTGAAACCAGTATTGGTTTATAAAATACAACACTTTAGAGGGCTTTATAGTTACCATTGGCTTTGAAAACTGCACTGGAGAATAAAATATAACACTTTAGCAGTCTCTGCAGTTACCACTGGCATGGAAAACTGCACCGGTGAATTTAGATAAAACCATTCGAAACTATTGGTGAATAGAATATAACATATTAAACGGGCTCTATAGTTACCAGTAGCATTGAAACCTGTGTTGTTGATTAAAATGTAGCACTTTAGCAGGCTCTACAGTTACCACTAGGATTCGAACCTGTATTGGTGAGTAAAATACAACACAAGCGGGCTTTATTGCCAGCAGTGGAACCTGCATCGGCGAATAAATACAACCACTGGCACTGAAACCTGTTTTGGTAAATAAATACACTTTAGCGGGCTGTATAGTTACCACTGGCAATAGAGCCTGTATTGGAAAATGAAATACATTATTGTATATCTACTATAAAGTACTTCGTTTTTGAATATGCGCTATTATTGTGACATCCGTGAGCGTATCAAGTTAGCCGGGGCGTAAGCACGTGATGCACATAACATACCCCAAAACTCCATATCGCACAAATTTTTATCGCACCCTGAAAGTTATATGATACTTTTGACGTCACAATCTTCGGAATATAACACTTGGCTGTCTCTCTGTTCGTGTTAGCTGAAGCCTTAGCACAAGATGCCTATCGCATACCTAATATCACACCCCAAACTCTATATTGCATACCCTTTATCATACCCTAAAAGCCATACCATACCTCTAACCTATAGTTTTACTTTGTTTTGAGTAGAGGTTTAAAACTTAAACTATAACCAAGCAATTTTAAAAGAGGAAAACTATAAAAAAAAATCTATAAAATATATAATAAATTTCGAAGATTGTAAATATTAATATTGTGCTTACCACTTTTTGTGTCTTAATATAACTGGGTCGCAACATGAAACAAACAACGCAATACTATGACATGTGAACAGTAAATGCTAAGACTACACTGGACATTCGAATTGTTTAATCAGAATGCCATTCGTCCAAATAATGATGATGACTTCGTGTTTTACGTCCCCTTCAATATTATTTTTGTCACACAGAGACATTGAAAGCGTTATAATGAAAGGCAATGTGCAATGAAGGGACGTACAGTCATGAGTTCAATTCCGCCTCCAGCGGGATTCGAACCCAGGACCTCGTGATCCGAAATCAAAAGGGTTAACGCATTACGAAAACGTGCCGATTCAAATACATTGAAAATTTCACCACCAAAAACTGAAAGTTTTCAGATAAAAAATCTGTTTTTTTTTGTTTTTTTTTTGTTGTTTTTTTTTATATATATTTCTGCTCAAAAACATAGATTGTGGGTACTCGTTAGAACCGACTCGGCGATGCGGTTTTATGTTTTTGAGCAGAAATAAGAAAAATAATGTATGCCCCTGTAAACCCCAGTTTTACAATATTAAAATGGGATTTAAGGGGGTCAAAATTATATAGGTATGTTTTCGTGATGCACTCGGCCACCCGGACAGTTCGACAAGCGAACAGCAAACGCCAAGATCGAACTGGACATTCAGGTTTATTAATCGGGGCATTTGCCATGCGTCATTCGTCCAATATTTTCAAAAGTGTTCAGTTATTCTGCGAACTGATAGCAATGGTCCTAATGTGACTGCTAATACGCTGAGGACCTTTTCCTTATGATAAAGCTCAATCTGTTTTCATGATATAGCTTAATCTGTTCTATTGATAGAGCTCAAATCCGTTCTTCCGACCTAGCTCAATTTGTTATCAAGACAGAGCTCAATCAGTTCTAATGACAGAGCTTAATAAGTTTTCATGACACAGTTAAATCTATTCAATCTGTTTTCATGATATAGCTTAATGTTCTATTGATAGAGCTCAAATCCGTTCTTCTGACCTAGCTCAATCTCTTATCAAGACAGAGCTCAATCAGTTCTCATGACAGAGCTTAATAAGTTTTCAGGACACAGTTTAATCTATTCTCATGATAGAACTTAATCTCTTTTTTCATGATAGACCTCATTCTGTTCTCTTTTCCTGACAGATTTAAACCTGTTCTCATGACAGACCTCAAACTGTTTTCATGACAACCTGTTCTCCCGCAGAGCTTAATCTGTTCTCGTGATAGAGCTCAATCTATTCTTATGATAGACATCTGTTCTTATGACAGAGCTCAATCTGTTCTGAAGACAGCGTTTAATCTGTTATTATGATAGAGCTGTTTTCATTGACAGAGCTCAATATGTTTTTATGACATAGCTCAGTGTGTTCTCATGGTAAAAAACCCTTCTATAAATGTAAAATTCTTTTTTATTTTTGGAGTGTTTGTGAATAGATAAATGTGACCAACAAATTCAATTATATGTTCCTTTAGCTATCAATACATTAGACGAAAAAGGGGAATAATTTCGAAATATTAATTCCGATGCAAAAAAAAAAAAAAATAAAAAAAAAAAAAATAAAAAATAAAAAAGATACGATTCCAGTTTTGTTCGATACTTACTCCATAAAGATCCTATCTCTATGCAATATGTGTCGAACGGATGTACTGATGCACGAACGGACGGACGAACGACCCAAAAGCAATATGACCCTCAAACTTCTTCGAAGTTGTGGGACCAATAAGTTCTGGTTAAAAGTAAAACTGTTGGGAACTTAAACCTATGTTACTCATATTAAGAGGGCTCTGTCAAAAACATTTAGTCAGGGTTCTCATTACACATATCTTGCAAGAAATATAGCCCTACAATCGCTAAGATATACAGCTGTATGTTTTGTATATATAAAGTCCAGACACAGCATGATACAAAATCACTGTAAAGCAATCAGAAACGTATTGCATTTTGACGAAATGCATGCATCATATGATACTGTTTTCGATTTTTGCCTAGTTATGTAAAGTGATTAGTAAACAGATAAATACTAAAAATAGGTAAATTCACCCGGCTCGTGATAATCTGTATAGTTGATGTCTAAATTTAAATAAGCATTGAATGTTTAAAATTCTTGTCGCGATGTGTTAAACAGCTTGAACTTAATGGAATTTGGATAAATATTTTTGTTTTCAGAAATTACTTGACTTATTGTGTTTGGTCTTTATATATCCTCACTGAGTGTAGTCTGTCAACAGATATTTTAAAAATGCGGCCATGACAAAATTTGCAGAGAACTCCCTCGGCATGCATTATAAAGACGTTCATAAGTACACAATTGTATTGTATACGAATAAATCCAATAGAAAAACCATAAGCACGAACGTCCGTAATGTGACTGGTAAAATTTAAAATGTGTCATTCAAAATGATATCAAAAAATATCCCAAACAAGCTTTCTCTTTCAAGTCTAAGGTAGAGGCCATATTTGACCAGAAATTGGACAATTTTGGTGTCAGTCCATTCCTATGACTTCTAATACATGACACTGAAAAAAGGTAGAAGGTGTATTTGAAATACGTTTGCATGCGTACTTTTAAAATTGATTTCAGTCAGTAAACAGGGCACGCTTCCTTGAATGCGGAAACAGTCCCAGTATCACTTTTGGCTTCATAGCTGCATATGCACATGAGAAAATAAACATTCTGCTTTCTGTATTTAACATTATTTTCTACCTTTTATAAGACGTTAATCTGGATACGCAAAATTTTGTATAATTCGAATTGTTAAGTATTGACTGAGCTCCCGAAGAAATATGTCAGAGTTCGCGATATGCAATTTTTTCATATCTGCTATTTAGTTGTTTTATAAACAGACATGTCAGTTTTTTCTTTTATCAAAATTAATTGTACATATTACATGCATAACCAAAAAATACCATGATTTCTACCAGACATAAAACTGGTATTTTCCTTGTTTTCTAAGAAGAAATATTTCCTCTTAGCCGGGGAAATAAATCTCTTTAACCGGAACTACTTTTTTTGTAACATATGAACAGCCTAGATTTTGACTCTGCTGTCAATATCATTTAGGATAAAAACAAAAGCTATCCTGAGTAGCGCTTGCTTTTCTAATAATTCTAATAATTTGAATATTATTATATACCAATATAGCTTTCAAAATATCTGTGCCACAGAATTAAAAAAAAAGGTTAATAAATCTTGCATGTGGATGGAGGACAAATGAAAATTAACTATCAGTTAAATGCCACTGAGGACAGACGATAGACAAAGAGGATTCTAATCAGAAGGACCTATTTAGTATTTGATATACATTGCACGTAAACCTATCAAGTGAGATAATAGAAATATAACTACTGCTCCCATTGAAAGAGACACTTACAGATGTTTTAAACGTCGAGTCTAGCGTTATGATATATTTGTCCTCAATAGTGGTAGGTGTCACAGTCCATGTGTACTTCACAGCAATCCTCTGTAGGAAGATGTCCATTGTGCTCTTTTCCGGTGTCGCCAGAATCACAGCACTGTAGGAAGTGTGGTCGTCCGCACGTGCGTATAGTGTGTACTGATCCTCAGTGATGTTCTCAAACGTTACGAATCCTAGGTACAAATACAATTATTCAAACCTGTATGTGGCCCATTTATGCCGTGTGGACTCTTCTACCTTAACTCTTTGGACAAGACCATTTCCAACAGAAGCAGTGCGTGGGTCAACTATCTACGCACTCTTTCTATTCTATTGGAAATAGAATAATAATTATCATATTAATAATATAAACAGTTAAGACCCTTATAAGAGACCGTGTCTTGCGGTATCTGATCTGGGTCTACTCTGTTTGCCAATGTTCTTTTTATTGGACTCTAGCCATAAATCGGTAAAACAGTATACTCAATTCATACCCATGATTGTACTATATACAATTCATTCACCCTTATCGTAGTATACACGATTCATGCATTCTGATTGTAGTATGCGCATTTCATTCATTCTGACCGTAATAAACACAATTCATACACCCTGAGAGCAGTACACACTATTCATTCGCCCTGATTATAGTTTACACAATTCATGCACACTGATTGTATAATACAGAATTCATTTACCCTGATTGTAGTATATACTATTCATACACCCTGATTCTAGTATACACCATTTATTCACCCTAAATTGTCGTTTACACATTTCATACACCCTGATCGTAGTACACACAATTCATACGCCCTGATTGTAGTATACACATCCAAACACCCTGATTGTAGCATACACAATTCACACACCCTGATTTTAATATACCCTGATCGTTGTATACACAATTCATACATTCTGATTGTATTATACACAACAAATACATCCGGCTTGCAGATTACACTATTTATACATCCTGATCGTAGTATACACAATTTATACACCCTGATCTTAGTATACACAAATCAATCATCCTGCTCGTACTATACACAATTTATACAGTTTGATTGCAGTATACACAACTCATACATCCTGATCGTTTTATAAAAGATCATACATCCTGATCGTGGTATACACAAATCGTACACCCTGTTTAATGTATAAACCATTCGTACACTCGTACAGCAGTATACACAATTCACTTAGCTGATTGTAGTACGATTTATGCCCTGATCGTGGTATACACAATTCATGCACCCTGATTGTAGTATGCACAAATAAAACAGTCTGATTGTAGTTTACACAATTCATACATCCTAATCGTAGAATACACAATTCATAAACCGTGATCTACGCATACACAATTCATACATCCTGATCGTAGAATACGCATTTCATACATCCTGATCGTTGTATACACAATTCATACCTACAGTTACAGCATATACAATTTATACATCCTGATTCAAGTATACATAGTTCATACATTCTTATCGTAGTCTACCCAGTTCATAAATTATGATAGTAGTATACAGAAGTCATACATTATGACAGTAGTATACACAATTCATACATCCTGATCACAGTATACAAAATTCACACATCTGATCGTAGAAAACACAATTTATACATTCGGTTTCAGTATGCAAAATATATGCATCCTTACTGTAGTATACTCATTCATATACCCTAATCCCAGTATACACAAATTCATACACCCTTATCATAGTATACAGGATTATACTCAATATTCTCACAGCCTGATTGTAGCAGACAAAAAATTCATGCATCCTGATTGTAGTTCAGACCATACATTCTGATCGTTGTATACTTGCTACATACACACTGATTGTAGTATATATAATTCATATATCCTGATCTTAATATACACAATTCATGCATCCTGATCATAGTATACACAATTAATACACCCTGATCGTAGTATACATACATCTTAATCGTAGTATACATAATTCCTACTCCCTGATTATACTACACACAATTCATAATCCTGATTGTAGTATACACAATCCTGACATTCTGATCGTAGTATACACAACTCATTTATCTGATCGTAGTATACACAAATCATACATCCTGATCGTATTATACACATTTCACGCACCCTGACTGTAAGTTACACAATTTATTTACCCTGATCGGAGTAGTGTTTGTTTGTGTTGAGGTGTTACGGTCCAGACAACCCAATGGGTTCATGTCGAAAGTGGTCAGCTTACCTTAACACATTTTTACTATGCAGGCTTAGTCCTCTTAACAGTTAACCGGTATTGTGCACAGCCTTTTGTCAGAAACTGACAACAGCCCTTCTTGAATCAGAGGAAGGGAGAAAATGACCGTAGAAAATGTTTCATGATCCATCTCCGCGAAAGAATGTTGCCAACCGGGCGGAAATAAACCCGCAAGCTCCTGTTCTCCAGTTGGTTGTAAAACCAATTGAGCCAATGAGGCCAGTTAATCGGAGAATGCACAATTCATACGCCTTGATCGAAATTTACACAATCTGTACACTCTAATCATAGCATAAACAGTTCATACACCCTAATTGTAGTAAACACAATTCATATATCCTGATCGGAGTGTACACAATGCATACATCCTGATCGTAGTAGGCACAACTCAAACAGAATAATCGTAGTATATACAAAACATACATGTCTAAAAGAAATTATATCTAATCCTAATGCACAAAAACATACCGTCTGACAGGTGAGCCGAAAGAAGACACAAATCAGCTTGTGCAGACTGGTCAGAATCTCTGTTGTCTGCATACAGAAATTTTGCATCCCTGGCTTTCGGAAATGCGCCCTGTAAAGAGTTTGATGAGAGCTCAGGCGAATGCTTAGGCGTATCTGTATCCTCTTTTGGCAGCACATGTGGAAAGGTACGTTATCTGACGTAAAGGTTTGACTAATAAACCATATTTGACGTAATTGCCATACATATGTAATTCCTTTAAATGAAGGCCAAGGTGCCTCACCTGATTACCAAAAAAGTTGCGAATCAATTGGCCTTTCAATATAGATTTTCAAGATGGCGGCCATCTTGGATTTCCAATCAAAATAATTTTAGCTACTTCTGATCTACAAGTCACCTCAATACGGCTAATGATTTTTCGAGTCAACTGGCCTTTTGGTTCAGGTAAAAAAAAAAGTTCACAACAGATTTTTAACATGGCTGCTAGGGCGACCATCTAGGATTTCCAATCGGAATGAATTTAGTTATTTTTATCTACAAAAATATCCGATGCTTCTACCAAGTTTCAAGTCAAATGACCTTTTGGTCCAAGAGAAGAAGCAAAAATAGCTTTTGAAGATGGCCGCCACGGCGGCATCTTGGATTTCGATTGAAACTATATTAGCCATTTTTGATCTACAAATCAACCCGATGCTTCCTACCAAGTTCCGACTCAATTGGCCTTTTAGTTCAGGAGAAGAAGCGAAAAGTAGATGTTCAAGATGACCGCCATGGCGGCCATCTTGGATTTCCGATCAGAACGATTTTAGCTACTTTTGGATTAAAAGTCATCCAAATGCTTCCTACAAAGTTTCGAGTCAATTGGCCCAGGAGTGTAGGAGGAGTAGACTTTTAAAGCAATTGTTGACGAACGAAGAACGACGCACGACGCACGACGGATATTGATAACAACAGCTCACCTTGAGCACTTCGTGCTTAGGTGAGCTAAGAAGCACACTGTCGCATTTTCCAGTCTTCCAATTATCATCCCCTTAATTTAAAGAAGTAATGTATAAAAGCAAATGGTTGAGCACGCCTCAACTAGTTGGGGAGATTCTAATGCATCTTTTTAAATAAAGTCGATTCTCGTTATCTCGAATTCCAATGGACTCTCTGAAATACTTCGAGATATCCGTACCTCGACATATCAGATTTGCAGAATTGAGGAAAAATAATTCGAACAACCACATTTAACAAATATATATAATATGAAATTAGAGATATATTAAAAATATTGTGGAAAATAGGAGAAATTGCTCCTTAGGACCGATTTCTCCTCTTTTCCACAATATTTATTTACCTGTTGTTACATTTTCATGTTTAGGCAGCCCGATTTCCATTTTGAGATAAGTGGTTATTCGAGATAAGCGAGGTCGAGATAACGAGAGTCAACTGTATGTCAAATACGGTTAAATGAGCCCCAACAAACGAAAATGATCCTCTGAGCCATGTACGGACTGTAAAGGGCCAGATTAGACTGCGTGGATCGGGGTCTTCACTGTCCTCTAAAAGAATCATTGAATACTACACAATGTGTGAAAGGAGAGCAAAGGTCGGATGATTTTGCATGCGCGTGATGATACAGTGAACCCTCGTTCCAACGATAGCGTTTGTTCCCGAATATGTTGCCATTATAATGAATTTGTTGTTGTAAAGAATCCTTAATGGACAGAATGATATGTTAGAAATGTCTTGTTTTATTCTTATTTCCTTAGAACATAATTTTTGGATATTTGTTAGAATCGCCTCCATGAGGCGATTCTAACAAATATCCAAAATATATGTTGCGTGAAAATTTTATGCAATGTTTTTGCATAACTTCTCATTAACTGTCACCTCTTTAGCGAAGGTTTCGTGCCATTCTAATTGTCATTTTAAGGAATTTGTCGTTCTAACGAGTGTCGGTGCAACGAGGATCGACTGTATGTATCTGCACATTGTGTGCATGTTCGGAGGCACATTTTCGCTTAAGGCGGCCGATATAAAATTTACCTGTTTCGTTGGTGGTGTATCTGGTTTCTGAATAACCTTGTCTTGGATTAATGAGCCGGACTTCCGCACCACTCACTAGTGGTGCTCCCGAGGCAAAGTATGTGTACTCGTCCTTCATGAAGAACACCAAATCCAGTTGCTGAATGGATGTTATATAAAACTTGTATCTTAGTGTTGCTGAAGCTAGATCAGAGTTAACTGCGATGACCCCACTCATCTCACCTAGTCCATTGTCACTAGATGTAGTAACTGCAAGTGTGATACTTGCAGAAAGTCGCGGTGGTAGATCTGGTGGCGTAGCTGTTTGATTCATAGCAGAAAATGTGACTAGTGATAGGCGTGGATCATGTGGAAGATCGAGTTGTACATTACGTGCTGTTACCTCTCCCAAGTTACTCAATTCGATATTTACTAATTTTTGTGTACCCCTAATAATGTTTTCACTTAATGAGCTGGGAGAGAAAGTCAGAAGTGGTCTTTGTATTTTCAGTTGAATTCTAACTGTCAGTAATGTTCGTGTCCCGTCGGAAGTTTCAAAATGTATATTGATGGTGCCTGATAACGGCCGTGCTCTGGTCACCACAAGGTCAAAATTGACTTCCTCCTGATCATTTAAAGAGGTAACAAATGATTGTGAAGGCTCATCTTCGCCGCTGGTCCTGACATAAGCTCCCGATATTCCACTAATCTGAAAGACATATATGACATACAGTCAAACTTCAATAGCTCATACATCTTTAGGACTCTCGTTATCTCGAATTCCAAGGGACCCTCAGAAATACTTCGTGATATCCGTACCTCGACATATCATATTTGCAGAATTGAGAAAAAAAAACAATTCGAACAACCACTTTTAACAAATATATATGTGTAATTGGACTCTTGAAGTTAGAGATATATTGAAAATATTGTGGAAAAGAGTAGAAATGGCTCATAGGATCAATTTCTTCTCTTTTCCACAATATTTTTGCCTGTTATTAGATTTTCATATTTAAGCAGGTACCAGATTTTCACTTCGAGATAAGCGGTTATTCGAGATAAGCGAGGTCGGGATAACGAGTCAACTGTACTTGGTAAATTACCTGCCAGTTTTAGAACAGAGACAATTTATATGACTTGCTGTTTGCTTTCCTGCACACCAAACATCTTCTGCAAAGGGGTCTAATCAAAACCCCAACGGGAGCAATGGTCCTCTTATACAGTTGACTCTATGGTTTATTTGTTAAATGTGGTTGTACGAATAATTTTTTCCTCAATTCTGCAAATCTGATATGTCGAGGTACGGATATCTCGAGTCCCTTGGAATTCGAGATAACAAGAGTCGACTGTAGTTGGTCCCTACTTAGAAAGGAGACAAAAACTATTTCAAAAGAGATACCTCCCATGAAAAAGTATCTAAATCCCCTTAATGGTAAGCATTGTTGACAACATCATATAACTATATATGTTATACTTCCTGGCTGTTTTTCCTACACACCATGCCTCAATCTTAGAGCAGAACAGTTTGGGTCGATTGTTTACAATCTACCCATAGTATACAGACGCCTAAATTTCCTTAAGGTAGTTGTCCACGTGATTATCATTGACAAATGTAATCAAACCGCGCCAAAAGGACGTAAACCCATAGTCGGTAAATTATGACACTAACCATTGATTAAATGGATGCCTGAGCACCTAAATAAACTAATCAAACGTTGCCGAAAGAGAGGCACGTGCCCTAATTAAGGCCTCCTTCCGATGATATAGCATTTTATTGCTTTTCAAAGTTAGCAAACCCGGGGGCTTTATAGAGGCCTAACATGGGACGGGACTTGTTTGAAGTGCCGTATGGTAATACAAACAAACCTACGTGTGTCTAGCGATGACTCGGATCAGCTTGGGAATCCATCTAGCCTGATCAGAGTTTCGATGTAAGTTCAGTGGATGGCTATTACCCAAAGGTTTTCTCTTATTTCTTGCGGACAGTGATTACTGACCCTATGGAACGGGTGGTTAGGCGGATTTGAGTCTTCGCTGGTTATCTTATTAATTTTATTGTGCTTCGGCTCACTTATATGTCATGAAAACACATTTGTTAATCTTTGAAAGAGACAATAATTTAGGAAAATACATGAAATAAGGTAGAAGCCGTGAAAAGGACCGAATGAAACGGAACAGTAAAATGCGACACGAATTTCTGATACAGATGGGATGATTATAAATATAGTGAAAAACTCTGGTTATTAGACTAATTATATAAATATATAATAGTGAAAACTCTGATTAGACGATTTTATCCATAGTTCTAAGTTTGATATTTCAGGTATAAAATATAAATCACACACAGTTCGGTTGATGGTTTTGTTAGTATGTTAGTGTAAAAAAAATAAATTGTAATCATATGTATTTTATTTATTTAGTTGAGAGGAACCTTGTGTTTTACGTGGAGATGAACGAAAATGACATGCATGAACACAAACGGTCAGCTTGCGGTAAACGAAATCTTTTTAAATCTCTAAGCAGTACTTTGACTATCAATACTACTTTAATGAAGCAATAAAATCGTGTTTGACACCTTAACGGAAGACTATTTCATTCCTTTTTATTTTGTTGTATTTAATTGATATTTTCCCATCTATTTTCTTCGAGAACCTCTATTCTAATATACAGCGATTTGTAGATTGCCCCCTCGACTGTAACCTCGCTGAGATAACGCCGATTCGAGACTTATCTGGGAAGTTTGGAGCATGCGCACAACAATGTAAAACTATTAACCCATTTAAGCCTAGTGATCCATAAAAAGGACATTGGTAATGTAGACCCATATCTACACAGCTTGCATTAAGTTCAGGAATTTCTACAAAACATGGTAATAATAATAACTCACCAGTCACCTCTTATACAGGAAATGGACCTGTCCAAAGGGTTAAAGTAGAATATTCCACTTGGCATAAATGGGTTAAATTACTATGATTAACAATAATGAGGGCCACTAGTTGAAACACGGAGAGCCCAAACAAAATCATAAAATCAAGTATCGACCTGTTAATGAAATTAAACCGACAGCTTCATTGATTCCATCACGAAAACACGCCTATATAATTTTGAGCCGCTTAAACCCCACTTTTATATGGTAAAACTGGGGTTTACAGGGGTATACATTATTATTCTTATTTCTGCTCAAAAACATAGATTGTGGGTACTCGTTAGAACGGCCTCGCCAAGGCGGTTCTAACAAGTACCTACAATCTATGTTTTGAACAGAAATAAGAAAACTATCAGAGTTTTTTTATCTGAAAATTTTTGGGTTTTTTGAGTTGAAAATTTTGTATAAATTTGAATAAGAGTGTTTTCGTAATGCAAAGACTGACTAGTATATAAATAATAAAGCGATAATTTGTATATACGGATAGACTTTTTAGGGCATCACAATCATGAAAAAAAAGGAAACAGTCTGACTCAGACATGTTTTGAGTCACCAGAATGTTTTGTATCATATGTGAATCACAGATGAGGTACATTACGAAAACATGCCTACTTAGAAAATTTTACCACAAAAAAAAGAGAAAATTTTCTGATAAAAATATCTAATAGTTTTCATATTACTGCTCAAAACACAGATTGTGGGTACTCGTTATAACCGCCTTGACCAGCGGTTCTAACGAGTACTCACAATCTATGTTTTGTGCAGAAACAAAAAGAAATGTATACCACTGCAAACCCCAGTTTTACTAAATAAAAGTGTGGTTTAAGGGGGTCAAAATTATATAGGCATGTTGTCGTGATAGAAAATCTCTATGCGGACCGACCGTGTATTTGTAATTTGGAGCTGCATCAGAATCCAGAGAGATATTTTGCGTGAGGTTTAAGCCCCGGAGTTTTTCTACTGACCGTTCATAAGTAGTTCCTCTGATGCCGTTCTTCTTAGTACCCATCACGAGAACATGCCTATATAATATTGATCCCCTTAAAATAAAAGTCAAAACAGGATTGCCTTTGGAAATAAAGAACATACAAAATTACGAAAATCGGAGAGTCGGTTTGATTGAGTCTCTTCATATGCTTCTCTTAAACCCCACATGTATATAGTAAAACTGGGGTTTACAGTGGTATACATTATTTTTCTTATTTCTGCTTAAAAACATAGATTGCGGTACTCGTTAGAAACGCCTTGTCGAGGAGATTCTAACGGGTACACACGCAATCAATGTTTTGAGCAGAAATATGAAAAATATCAGATTTTTTTATCTGAACATTTTCATTTTTTGGTGGTAAAATTTTCAATATATTTGAATAGGCATGTCTTTGTAATGCTCTGTGGGTTCATGTGCGCCTTGTTTGCTCCTCGTCTCTCCTCTTTTTGGTGCCTCAGAACGCCTGTGCTGCATGATTGTGATATTTTTGGGTAGCATTACTCATAGTTTTGTTTGGTACACATGCCAGACGGTCCATTTCCTCATATTGCGGCTAAAATTATATAGAATTGAAATTGTACCGTTTATACTTTAAACCCTTTGGATCATAGAGGCCATTGTGGTATCTTTAAAAATGAAGTTCTTCTCATGTATACGCTGCAGGGCGTAAGCAGTGGAAGATTTCATTCTACTATAATATAATCGATACTCGCATTATCTATTTTTAATGTGTGATTTTTTTTTTGTTTTGTTTCCAAAGCAACATTTCATGGCTTTATTTCATTGCACTGCAGTTAGTGTTAAAGAAGCTTGTGCAGTAGAACCTATCTCCGTATTTCATTACAATGCAGTTTCATTTTTACTTCCTTTGGGATCATTGAGCCCATTGTGCTAGCTTTGAAAATCCAGTTCTGCTCATGTGTACGCTAGAGGACGTAAGCAATGTTGCACACTTCATAACTACTTTTGAAAACACACAAGTCAAGATACCAAAGTAACGCCACAATCACGAAGCACAGCCCCACCCCAGAGGCACCAACGGTAGGAGAGATGAGGAATAAGGACACTACAAACGTCACACACAAAACCACAGACGCACAAACAAAGAAGAACCGCAATAGAGGAACACCTTGGACTGGTAAGTAGGAAAACTACTAGACATAAACTAATTTTACTCGCACAGAATCCCGCACCGAATTCTGATGCATTTCAAAATTGCAAATATACTCGTATGTTCGGTCCGCATAGGAATCGTGAACCTCATCTGTGAAACATCACAGTAAACACATATAATCAAAAAACACTTTGATGACTCAAATCACTTCTGGGTCAGACTTGGTCCTTGTGTGTGGGTCTTTTTTTATTTTTAACTTTGTCGTGACCCTAAAAAATCTACCCGTACATACATTTACTTTTATATTCAGTTTTAGACACTAAGTGAAACATATACATGTTCAATAAAAACATTATAATGAAACAAAGTAAAGGCTCAAGGCTCAGGCTCTGTAGCCGTAAAACCATAAAAACAACAAACAGAATCACGATGAGCCCGACCGTAGACATTGATAGTGAAGCATCGACCATCTGATACAGATTGAAAAAAAAGGCGTCACTTAGTCTGAGAACCGACCCATCGTCGTTCAATTAAAGAGAGAAACAAAGCTACCAATTATAATTGGGTTAACAACCATGGATGCCGCAGAATAGGCATAAAGTTTTAATAAATCTGAGACACCAATTTTCTACCTGTGACATGTTCTTTGCTTCCAAACGCAAGATTTTACAGCAACCTTACCGTCGAGGTAATCTGAGTTATCCTGCTTCCTCCAACATTCATCAGCTTGGAAATGTTCGGGAAAACAACTGTGTCTTCTTCAATTATCTTGTCCACTTTCACAACACTCGGCTGGCAGCGCATACCAGCGACAGACCAAGACACAATTGTATCAGATGTCAATTTTCCTGGGTGGTGAGCAAACTGAAATAAAATTGACAAATAAATTTTCAAATTCAACAATAACATTGAAAAGTAAACGTTCGAGTTGAACAAATAAATGTGTGAAAAGCAGATGTTCACATTGAACAAATAACATTGGAAAGGAAATGTTCAACTTGAACAAGCAACATTAAAAAGTGAATGCTCAAACTGAACAAATAACATTGAAAAGAAAAAGTTCAAAATGAGCAAAAAACATTGATAATTAAATGTTCAAACTGGACAAATAAAATTGAAAAGTAAATGATCAAATTAAATAATTTCCAAAATGTTAGGCAACTGATCTCTACAACCTAAAAATATGCACTAACTATCAGATTAGTATTGCGTCATTAACCCCTTCAGTTCAGCTGACCAAAACAAGGTTTATGAAAAACGTGTAGCTCCCAATGAGACGGCTCTGTTTTGATTTTTGACTGAGACTCTTGTTTGGAACAAGGGTTCTGATCAGATTTAAAAATAGAAGAGCCCACTCCAAACTCTCAGTGATGAAAGAATTGAGAATCCAAGGCATATACGGCTACGTTTTATACGTTATTCCTTCATTCGCAACATTGCCAAGTTAAAGAGATCAAACAGGCCCCGAGTTATAAAACTTTTTTTCATGCTCCACTCGGCTGAGCATGAAATTTATTTTGCTTATAAATCTTAAAATACTGATTTTTTTAAACTTTTTTCGTGCTCAACTCAGTTGAGCATGCTCAGCTGAGTTGAGCATGAAAACGTTTTAATTGTTGGTATTTTTATTTTTATGACCAAGTGAAATTTCATGCTCAATTGAGTAGAGCATGAAAAAAGTTTAATAACCTGGGGGGCCTGGTCTCTTTAACCCTTTCATCCTTGACTTTATGAAAAAAAAAAAAAAAAAAAAAAAAGATTCTTCCATCTTTGAGTTTGTTTTTTTTTTTTTTTGTTGTTGTTGTTGTTTTTTGCTTGTTTTTTTTTTTTTTTTTTTGTTTTTTTTAGGAGGAGAGGAGCGGGATGGGGTTCAGCTCTTTCAAGAATATTTCACTTATATCGAGCCGACCGTTCATCAAAAGTGCGTGAAAACCAGAGAACATGGGAAAAAACACCTAATCTATAAGTTCGGACACATCCACCGTTGCAAATAAGAGTTTTAGACGGCGGTTCGGGCCTCTGACTCAATGACGGCCTCTTCGTAAAACTTAAACCAGTGGGTTGGGGCTTGATGATATGTCTTTGGCTTGGCCCGCCGTGATTCAACTATTGGTTTTCATTTACTCTGGCATACAGTAGAATTAGCCATGAGTACTCGTTTTGTTTATTATAGTGATTAATTTGATTTTTATGTTTTCGCTTTGATGCATTGACTGAGTTGGGAGCCTTTATGCGAACCGAATTTTTATGTGTTTCTGTATTAAGAGTAGCATCGGGACCCAGGGTGAGGTTAGCTAGCTGTAAAAGTGCTTTAAACCCCCCGGTGGTTTGCTCTACCGACCGTTCTAAGGCGGTGGTCCCGGTGTTAGTCTTACTCTTTGTTGCTTTGTGGTTTACTCTACGAGGCGATTTGTTGTACGTCTTTCCGTGTGTCATTTTGTTCTTGTGTTTTTTCAGTCCTTTTAGTATTGGGGGAAGAGCGAGCTAATCTTAGTGCTTTTCGTACGTTTGTTCGATTTGTGCTTGTTTGGATTTGTCTGTTTCCTCTTCCTCTTGGGGTCTGGGAAGGGCTGCGGTTTGTGATCGTGGCACTCCCTGGATTTTTCTCTTACCTTTTTTAGTAAAAAAACAGGTAAGAAAAAAGTCCAGGGAGTGCCACAATCACAAACTTCCCAGCCCTTCCCAGACACCAAGAGGAAGAGAAACCGACAAAACCAAACAAGCACAAATCGAACAAACGTACGAAAAGCACTAAAATTAGCTATCTCTACTCCAAGCGAGGTAATCGCAATGTTAAAAGGACTGAAAAGCACAAGAACAAAATAACACAAGGTAACACATAAAACAAATCAACACGTAGAATTAACCACAAAGCAACAAACAGTAAGACTAACACCGGGACCACCGCCTAAGAACGGTCAGTAGATTAAAATAAAAGTCGAAAAGGATTAAATGCGAACTTCGCATACTCCCTGGGCTTTTCTCTTACCTTCTTTTCGACTAAAGCTCTTATTTGCAACGATGGATGTGTCAAAACTTAAAGATCAGACGGTTTTTTCCCGGGTTCTTCGATTTTCGCCCACGTTTGATGAACGATCGGCTCGATATAAGTGAAATATTCTTGAAAGGGCCGAACCCCACCCCGCTCCCCGCCAACTAAAAAATAAACAAAAAACAAACAAAAAAAAACCTGATATATGGAAGATTTTTTTAAACGCTGTGGGACTTAAAGCACTTTTACAGCTAATCAACTTCACCCTGGGTCCCGATGCTACTCTTAATAAGAAATACATTAAAAATTAGGTTCGCGTAAAGGCTCCCAACTCAGTCAATGCATCAAAGCGAAAACATAAAAATCATATTAATCAAATCAAAAACTAAATAAAAAAAAGCAATGTAGATTCTGATGAGACAGCTCGTCGGGATCTACACTGTCTGCTAAAATTCCTGTTTTGGTCTGCAGGGATAACAGCGTTAAAATGCCTATGACCTCATGCCATAATTATGAACACGTAACAATTTCTGTGCTTGCTCTGCATTTAAAGGAAAACCAGTCTAATTGTTGAAAGGAAATGCCATTAGAAAACTTATCGCTTCCAAAGAACTTAGAATACATTTAAGGAGGGCTTCAACGATATAAACATACATCCTTTGGCTGAGCTAGGTAAACTGAAAGAGAATACAAGCAAATATCTGAAACAAATACAAATCCACAATTATTTGCTAAAGTTGTTCAATGAGATGACCAAAATCGGCGTGTACTACAGTTTGCAAGAATAAGACGTAAAGGGCTATGATCGGTTTATAATGATCAAGAACATAATATTTCAAGACAGTCTCATCATATCTATACGGTAACAGTTTGGCTGACACATGTTTTCTATCGGGCCTGTGTTTGAGACGAACAGGGCATTATGCATTTTGATGGATGTTGTGTTATATACCGCTTCAAAAACTCCTACGTCATCGGCCCTTGGAATGTAAGTAGCAGTCCATGAAGTAGGCTGTCCTGGGTTTGTCAGTTCTGCTATGGATTTCACATGGCCTGTGTATAAACTCTTTACTCTACAAAGGAAATGCAGATACCATAAGCATGATTTACGTTTTGCAATTAAATTATCATATTTCTAAATTATTTGTAAACAATAAATGAGTAGATACTCGGGAAATGCCCTTATTACGAACCCACATAGTCCGATAATGGTTGAATGATCTTCTCCCGTGATGACATTTCTTAAATTTTATGAAAACTAACTTTAAGTGATCTACTTCCGTTAAAAAGGCAATTTCTTAAATGTTATAATAACAAACTTTACATGACCTACTCCCTTAAGGGCATGTCTTATATCTTATGGAAACTAATTTTACGTGATCTATTCCCGCTAAGAATATTCTTGAATTATATGGAAACTGACATTTCATGATCTAATCCATTTAGGAAATTTCTCAAATGTTTTTGGGTGTATTCAATGATTGTGACATGTGCTGAGTATGTGATTTTCCACTGCTTGCAAGCCCGGTATTATAGGTTTGTGGATATGCTCCTAGTGCCATATGAAACTACTCTATCTAAACAGAAATTGTTTTGACCGCGTGATTGTGGCATTGCCTTGGTATCTTCACACATGTTTTTGAATGCAGCTGTTTTTCTTTATGGACAATCATGGGTCCCATACACATAAACACGGCCCAATAAATAGTTTCCATTAAAATAAACAATATGGCGCCAACAGCAATTAAAAAAGTCATGGGTCCCATACACATAAACATGGCCCAATAAATAGTTTCCATTAAAATAAACAATATGGCGCCAACAGCAATTGAAAAAAACAACCTCAAATTATGAAGACATTTTTGGCTGAAACATAAAATATGCATATAGAAGGAGACATAAATCAACGTAATCAATCCCAGCGGGCACATGACGTAAATATAACGTCGCCTCAACGTCGATGCAACGTCATGACGTTGCATCGACGTTGAGGCGACGTTATATTTACGTCATGTGCCTGCCGGGATAATAGTCTAACGAACATTTGCTGCTACGTTTAAGTTAGAGCTCTGAGCAAACGTTGTAGTTTGACAAGAATCGTCGTTTTGCACTTACAAAACATTGCATAACGCAGAATATATCCATGAAAACAAAACATTCTTTTAGAATACCCGCATTTATTGGCTGATCTGGGTACTTGTTGTTCACAAATACCCAAAGCACACATGATACGGTTTCCTTTGAAAGAGAGGCAACAAAACTGATTTGAGTCCGTACACGAAAAAAGGCACCCTGAGTTCTCCGATTAATGATTCTAATCACGCATGCGCGGTTCCGTAATGCGGCTAGACATATCACATTTGTCTGAAGCTTCGTCATGGCCAAAACTACATATTTACGAACAACCTGAGCCTTTGTTGGTCGCATATAGGCACCATAATCATAAACAAATAAACATTTTATTATCCAAGAAAGATTTAATAAATTGAAATATAATATCAATACGATCATTAATGTGGCGTCTGACAGCCTGCAAAATTCAGTTACTCTTTTGTTCTTAAACTGGATAAAAATACAATGATTTTCCATCGTATCTCTTAAGTAATATTGGCAACAAAATAACATACTTTCATGGTGATGTTCCTCGTGCGGCATCCTACAGTGTTTATATTTCATAATTAATTTGATTTGCCAAAGTGTCTAGTCATGTAACTAATGTCTTTCCGTGTGTCATTTTGTTCTTGTGTTTTTCAGTCCTTTTAGTATTGCGATTACCTCGCTTGGGGAAGAGAGAGCTAATCTTAGTGCTTTTCGTACGTTTGTTCGGTTTGTGCTTGTTTAGATTTGTCGGTTTCCTCTTCCTCTTGGGGTCTGGGAAGGGCTGCGGTTTGTGATTGTGGCACTCCCTGAACTTTTCTCTTACCTTTTTTTCAACACTCGTAATAAATTGCTAACTGCTAAACTTCTTAATCAGGGTTATCGTATCATAAACTATGTAAAGCCTTTTCTAAGTTTTATACACGTCATTCCGATTTAGTTTCTAAATTCAATGTTGGACTTAAATCTGTTCTGCAACAAGGCCTACCGGAACCCGAATTTTATGGTGACTGAGTATATAAATTTGGAACTCGGTACGCAGTATTGGAAAGACCTGTAGGTAAAAAATTCTGGCTTATACCATTCTTATTGGAAATCTAAAATAGCCGCCATGGCTGCTTATGAAAATCTATTTTCAACTTCTTCTGAACCGAAAGGCCAATTAACTCGAAACTTGGAAGCAAGTGTCCGGGTCAGTTGTAGAACAAAAATAGCTCAAAACTCTTTCAGATCAGAAATCAAAGATGACTGGCATGGCGGCCTTCTTGAAAATCTATTTTGCACTTCTTCTGCTGAACCAATAGGCCAATTGACTAGAAACTTGATAGGAAGTTACAGTATGACATAAAGACCAAAATAGTGTTTCCATCGAAAATTAAGCACGGCTGCCATCTTGAAATGTATATGGAACTTCTTCTCCTGAAAGGCCAGCTGACTCGACTTGGTAGAAATGTATATAAACTTTGAGCTGACAGCGGTACCCTATCGAATCACCTTAGTCGAAAAATGGGGAACAAAACAAGGATTACCGCATCTGAGATAAGGCAAAACAGCAGAAATCCTTATTGCGAAAAGACACCGAAGGTGAACCACTGAGATCCCAAATTTATCATGAATAGAGTATGGACGAAGCAGGAAGGTTGTTTCTCTCCAGTGTGCATTCAGCTGCGTCTGTTATGGTCTGAGTTTTTTCGGTATTGGAATAAAAATACAAGGTAAACATCACTTTGTATCTTTTTATATATTTTCCAACACCCTCCGATCAAAGGTTAAGCTGAAAAATTACCTCAACTATACACAAACTGCAACAAAGCATGAAACATCGAAGCAAAAGTAAATATAACACATCAAACCTGATAAATTTAGGGTCCGATCCGGTAACTTGATTTTCAGCTCCGATCCGTCGATAGCACCCGACACAAGATGGAGGAGAACGGTAATCAAAAACGCGGGAGACGAGCTATTTTGACAGATAGAGAGAAAGCGACGGCGAAAAGTGCAGACGGCTGTTTATTTAAACAGTAGAGTAATTCTTGGATGAGATCTAACGCGCTGGAAGCAGCTGATGAAGGACACAGGAATGAAAACAGACGCTAGCTGCTTGATCAGTGAGTCATTTTTTTCGTACAACCCTTATCCTGCTGACAAGAATTTGAATATAAAACGACTATGTTTCATAGTTAATCTTAGTAGAATAGATTGCTCCAAATATGAATGAATAAAGCATCAGGGTATCGGGAAGCATCATATTATTGATAGTCTGATTCTGATAAAATACTTTACGCTAAGCGTCCGATTCGCACAAAGGGAACTTTGTACTTAGTAATTATAATTGAGTAACATATTGGAAAACTTCATGCATATTTGTGAATGTGATGCAAATTTGTCAAATGAATACTCTCGGAAATGTTGTCGATTTTTACGGAAGATATCGAAGCGGGTCATTCAAAAGGGCAATCAAGACATTGTACCGATGAAACAGCATTTTCGCATTGTTCGAGAAGATAAGGGTTTTGTACCCAGTACTTTTCTGCACTTTGGTGGCGATATAAGTGTGTATTTTATCACATTCAATAATTTATTTGGACTCCACATCACGAAAACATGCCTATATAATTTCGACCCCCTCAAACCCCACTTTTGTATAGTAAAACTGGGGTTTACAGGGGTATACATTATATTCTTATTTCTGATCTAAAACATTGATTATGGGTACTCGTCGAGGCGGTTCTAACGAGTACCCACAATCTATGTTTTGATCGGAAGTATGAAAAATATCAGAGTTTTTATCTGAAAATTCTCAGTTTTTGGAGGTGAAATTTTCAATATATTTGAATCGGCGTGTTTTCGTAATGATATTTGTCTATTTCTGAGGAATATGGAGGTATATGGAGGCTTTAAGAGATAAGTACCATTTTGTCATTGGCTATATCATATGTAGAGGTTGTTACATACCTAATATCGACAGGGACAACACGCGGTAAGCTTCCGTTAAAAAACTCCACTAGTCCAGAAATAGTCACAACTTTAGCCTTTGGCAGTATGCCATTCGGCTGAACATCTGACACCTTGGCGCTATATGAGATGAGTACAGACAGCTCCCACGTGACGGTGTTTGAACCTATTATGTTGCTTGCTTGAACGCTTATCTTGTATGGAACCAGACTAGCTTGTGTGAAATCCCATTGGACCAATCCTGTCCCAGAATTTATAATCAGTCTGTCCGGAGCCTTCACCAGTGTCCACTGAACAGGTAGACTGCCCTGAAAAAAGGAATTAACTGAGTTCATTAGCTGAGGGCGAGGGTTGTGATCCAAGGCAGAACATTCATTGTAGTACTTTTTGTTAAATGTTCTGAAGTGTTTCACTTACAAATTTTTAACTTTTAACAATAATGTAAGCTAAAACTATATTCAGTCAAGCTTGAACAACAGAGTCGCCTTTTTTGGAAAGGGTTGCCAACTCTGCTTGCACTTGTTCCTTTTATGGCTGATTGTATCAGTTCCTGGGTTAACTTATTTACTTTGCATTAAAATTGATTATGCTTAAAATTGGTGTCTTGGTATGTTTGTATTGAAATTTAAGTCCGGGCACCACTTTTGCTTCAAGATTACATGTGCACCCAGCAAAGTCTCAGATCAGCCCGCATATTGGTGCAGGCTAGTCGGAGTCTTTGCTGTCCTACTGAAAACGCTTATGATTCTTGGTCCTGAGAAGACGCACTAAGCGCATATGCAATCTTGTAAGAAAAGCTGTGCTCCGATTTATTCTTTACTTCAAAATATCAACTTCAAATAGTCTATGTCATGTCAGTGTCTGTATGAATTCCGTTTCTGTTTGAATAACAGAAATTGAAGTTATCGCAAGAAATTGTTTAGCCTTTATCCGGGGTATAAGTCTTATCAGTCAAAATAAATAAAGAAAATAAAGGAACTCAAGCACTTATACAATAAGATCCCCATCAAGTTCTCAACATCATGGGAAAGTCAGACAAATACAACCAAACAGCCACAAGAAGAATAAATGGCAAGGAGATTTTGCAGTCCTTTACTAAAAAGATGGCGACTCTGAAACACAAACTTAACTTAATATCTCTTTAATTTACATAATTGTTAAAAGGAAACCATTTGTAAGCGAAATATTAGAGAACTTCAACTCATTCGTGAAAATTACGAGCAAGAAATAAATCACTGATAAAATAAAAATCCAAACAGTCCTGCTTGGCAACAAAAAACACATTACAGATAGAAAATGGTAGTCTCGCTTTTATTGTGACTCTTCATAAGCAGTGATGAAGTTTGAAACACTGCTTACGCCCTCTAGCGAATACATGAGCAGAACTCTATTTTCAAAGACACCACAATGGGCCCAATGATCCCAAATGAAATGGAAACATAATTTGCACTATGGTAAAGTACGTGGAGTTGTTCTACGGCCGCCACACAGCACTAAAGTTTATCTGCGATGTAAACTCTCCCCGCCTGCACCGCCGCCCACCCCCCCCTCCCCCCCCCCCACCCCACGCGGTAGTATTTACTAGTGACCGCCCTAAAGCGCTGTTTCTGGTGTTATTTTATCTTTATGTGATCCTGTGGCTAATCGCTGTGGGCTTTTCTTGTTTTGTCCTGTCCATGTTTTTTCTTATTGTGTTAAGCGGATCCTGTCTAGGATTGTGATCATCTTGTTGAGTAAAGGAGCTAGTTTTTCTGCTATTCTTTAGTTTGCGTCTTGTGTACTGTCTGTCTTGTTTTGTTTGATATTCCTGTTGTTGCTATTAAGAAGCTATGTTCTGTTATTGTGGCTGTTCCTTGATATCTTCTTTGCTATTATTACAATGAAACGCAATTGGTTTTCTCAATTGGTCATCTACAAGTATAAGTAGTTGCGGTCATGGTACCAAAGCCGTAATTCAAAATCATAAATCCATAAACGAATGACGAATCAGAATGTTCAGACCAACAGACATGGACCCCAGAACAAAGGGTGTAATCAGGCGTCCGCGGATAGTAAGCATTACTTGGTAAGCAGGCTTCGCCCACCATGCCCATTGGCCTGAACGAAGAAAATATCGGTAGAAGCGTATGTCCGGGATTTGGGAAGTCTACTTATGGCGCGTCACAGGTAAAAACATCAGAAACAATTCTGGAAACTGCCACATTGTAGGGATTGACTAGATCATGATGTCTCCCATAGAACTTCTTAAGTGTTGCTACCAGTTTGGTTTTTTGATACCCCTGGCTCAACAACTTTTGAGTGAGTACTTTCCCAGGCTCCATGAAGTCTTGATAATTTGAACAAGTTCTGGCATAACGGATTAACTGTGAAACGTAAACGCCGTATGCTGGTGCAGAAGGGATATTACTGCTCAGGAAAGGAAAGTTAATGATGGGAAAATTGAAGTCATCCCGTTTGTCGTAAAACCTAGTAGTAAGCTTTCCATTGTCGATATAAATGAAATAAGCGCATTACCGCTGTTACAGCAAAATGGTAAATTTTGTCAACCGGTGAACAAAAGCGACAGAAAATAGTGCCTTTTCTGTCGTTGCCGCTTAACTGTTGTCAGTTCAGACAGTTTTTGCTTAGTCTGACCAGAATCTTCACTAGGCGATTTTGGATAGCCAAAAATGCAGAATTGCTTCATGTGGACAATGAACCCCGATCGGACTCATCAGCTGCTAAAATGAAGCGTAATGATAAAAAGCATATTCTGCAAAAATAACAAAGTAAATTAGTGAACCCAGATACGATCAGATCTACATCAAGTTCTTAAAATCAAAAAGAAAGACAGATAAATAAGAGTAAATAGCCACAGAAAGAATAGTTGGCAAGCAGATGGCAGCTCTTTTCCTAAACGGTGGTAACAAGTGCGCCTAGTAAAGCCTCAGATCTGTCTGCATATCCACATAGTCTGATAAGTCTTCGGATCAGATGTGCAGGCTCGTCCGAGTCCTCCTCGCTCAGCCCATGTACGACTATGGTTGTGCACCAAATCATATACAGTCGACTCTCGTTATCTCGAACTCCAAGGGTCTCTCAAAAATACTTCGAGATATCCGTACTTCGACATATCAGATTTGCAGACTTCAGGAAAAAATAAATCGAACAACCGCATTTAACAAATGTAGATGTAATTGGACTCTTGAAGTTAGACATATGTTGAAAATATTGTGGAAAAGAGGAGAAATTGCTCCATTGGAGCAATTTCTCCTCTTTTCCATAATATTTTGTTACCTGTTATTAGATTTTCATTTTTAAGCAGGGACCAGATTTTCACTTCGAGATAAGCGGTTATTCGAGATAAGCGAGGGCGAGATAACGAGAGTCTACTGTAATTGTATATTATCTGTAGAGCAGATAAAGAAGCCAGTTATAAAATTTCCTGTTGGGTATCTATCGTTTATTGACATTATAATAGGCTGATTGCGCAGTCTCTTATCAGTGATAAGACTAATGACCGAGGCGCACTTTATTTTTTATGTATTTAACTCTTAGCGTGCTCGGGTAAAATGTGAGCAGAATACATTTTGAATTCAGGAGCCAATTTGTCTAATCCTCTTCTATGGCAAAATAAGAAATAAAAATATTTCAAGCTGCCTTCTGCTTAATTTGCCTTAAGTATGTTAACCCTTAAAATGCCAAGAAAACCTGTATCTGAAAATGTCGTCTGCTGAATATTCTTGCAAACCTTTCAAACCTATTTTTCAGACATGCAAAGAGTGTGGGAGCTGTCTGATCGGGGTCCACACTGTTTGCAAAAATGACTTTTAAAATCACAAGCAGATGACAAAGCAGGCGACAATTGTTGTGATTGGCAGTTCAAGGGTTAAGTTTTACAATTCTTATTAACCTCTACCATTTGAGAGTGAAATCTTACCTGAGTCAGGTTTAACTGAAATGAGTATGAAGATGACTCGGGAATAGTCATTTCATCTGGAGGCGTCTCAATCACAGGTGCAAGCAGCTCTACAGTACAACCATCGCCTATCCAAGGGAGGTTACAGGAACAGCTACCAAATAGGCATTGGCCACGAGGGGGTTCCAAATGAGATCCGCATGCGCCTGGGGGACAAGTCGCGTAAAAAGTGTAGACAAGCTGTAAAAAGGAACATTGTAAGACAGCTTGGTGTTAACCGAATGCAAAGTATAACACTTTGCGTTGCTATTGCAATGCTTACTGTTACCCGTGAACACTATTCGTTGCAACTGCAACGCTTAGTGTTAGCGGGTGACAATAAGTGTTTGTGTAGTCAATTCATTGTGCAATACTAGTGCATAGTGTTGACCTCGGTGTTCATTGTTTCACTTGTTCGCTTCAAGTTTTTCTAGTTCCCATATTAGAAGCAAGTTTTTCTGTAAGAACCATAGGCACCAATCACACATCAATGACAGTGCGGTGTCGTTACATATATGTGTGTAAAAAAAGGTAAGAGAAAAGTCCAGGGAGTGCCACAATCACAAACCGCAACCCTTCCCAGACCCCAAGATAATTCTACAGTGACCTTGCAGACTGTCTGATTGAAATTCATTATACATTACTTGCTGTATTGTTTTGAGTGATATTTATACAGACATCACAAACTACGCCTGTCAAAGTGGTAGGTATTTTATGGTCCAGTGACTTTGCCTTATATAAAAAAACTATTTGATGGCCTCGGCCTAACAGGTGGGTTATGAAGAACATGTTAGTCAGAATGACCGTCATTTCACGTTTGCTTGACTTTGTCTTACATCCAGAAGTGTATATAATATGTGTAATAATAATTCATTTTGAGACAGAGGTCGAAACCCGAAAGCCTGTAGGTCAAAGCGACTATTTTGTAGTCCAGTGATTTTGTCTTATTTCTTGAAGATTCTTTAGAGCATATACACTAGTTCACTTTTAAAACTGGCCTAAATTCAAACATAATTTAAATTCTCACGCTACACTTTATCGGTAATATGACAGTCACTCAACAAAACTCCCTTAAGGTACTAGACAAAATCACTACACTATATGACATATAGCTTAAAACCTCAGGCCAACTTGAGATCTAATGAGGCCATACTTGTGTTACTATGAACTATAAACTAAATAAGCATTATGTACATCGTATTGGACCAAAAGTATTTTTAAAAGAATGATCAGCAGCGGGCTTCGTGCTTTTTAATATTTTGTTATACTGTTTGTTATGTGTTTTAATGTAATGCTTCGCAGATGAGGTAGAGGACTCTTTTTAGAACCAAACATATATTTGGAATTTGGAGCTGCATCAGAATTAAGGGTAAGGTTTCGCGCCAATAAACTGGCTTAAGCCCGCCCTCCCCGCAGAAACCCCTCGTTTTTTTCTACTAACCGTTCCCAAAGGCAATCCCTTTTCTTCAACCCATTTATGCCAAGTGGACTTCTACCTCATGTATTTGGACAGGTCGATTTCAGGGGTCCTGGTCAGTTTTTTTTTTTTTTTTTTTTTTTTTTTTTTTTTTTTTTTTTTTTGTTACCATGTTTGATAGAAATCCCTGTATTTAATTTTAATGCAAGACAATGTTACTCTGATCGCCGCTTCCTGTGACGTCTGATCGGGGTCTATACTGTTGTCAAGGTCCCTTTTTGGGCCACCAGGCATTAAAAAGGTAATATGTTTATTTCGAATAAGCTAGAAGTCACATTAAATTGCTCATGGATAGATTGTATCACCATTAGTTTGTTGTGCAATAGAAACCCGGATCTAAAGCATCTATAGTGCACGCATATTTTCAATTAAAACAGGAATGGCTGTTATTACAGTCGAACTTCAATGTTTCGAACCCCTTTGGGACCATGGAAATTTGTTCGAGATATGGGTAGTTCGATTCATGACGCCAGATCAGGAAGCAAATGGCGACAATTCAGTAATTTTTTCGAGCTTCCGGACAATAATGGACGATGCGATTCTAATGAGTACAAACGACATACAATTCAATGATATAGTAAGACAATTTCCATAAATATTTCTTTTCTTGAGCTATTGGAAGAATTTCGCAGGAACTCAAAAACGAGTTCGAATTAGCCATGGTAAACGAGCCATCGGTGTTCGAGCTACTCAGGTTTGACTGTATATATCAAGATTGTAACTCACTTTTCTTTGGTGTCTGATTTGTGTACTGTCTGTCTGTTTTGTTTTATGTGTCCTTCCTCTTTGTATCATTGGTCGGCTATATTCTCTGATTATTGCGCTTCCTGAGTATCCTCTACACTAATGTTCGTAGATTTGACATTATGACAATACATGGGTAATTCCTTTTATAAACGTTTGAAAGCTTGTATGCAGTTACTACAACTGAGCTCTTGTGTCCTACAATGGTTTGAACCTAGTCTTTGTTTCTTTCGGTGCCTTGGGAAGACAATGTTTTTTGACTGTACTTTTTCTCTGGGTAATCATTTATCATGTTTCGATGTAAAACGACACTGTTTTCAGTGTTTTATTGTTGATGTATGCCCCAAAGGAATATACTATCAATAAATGAAGCAATTGTAAAAATGTCTATAAACAAGTATTGGGTGTATACAATCTAAATGTCGATCACTATGAAACATAATCAGTAATTAAAGTGAGAGATAAAAGGTATATTAAAAAGTGATGGATGTAGGGATGTTTTATACACTCAGTAACGGGACGGAAGTAGTCTTAAGCTACCTTTTTTCAGGATCTTGTTCTACATCACTAGACTCCTGCTGCACAACAGAGAATACAGTACAAATGATATGCATCGACTTACTACTGACCATTCTAAGACCTTGTTTGATCTTTGTGTGGCCTTGTGACTGATCGCTGCTTTTTGTTGTTTTTTTTTTTTTTTGTTGTTTTTTTTTTTTGGGGGGGGGGTTGTTATTTTTTTCTCCTGTTTGTTTGTGTCGTAATGTTAGCATTGTGATCAAAGTCTTCAAAAGCTGCCATCTTTGCTTTCTGTTTTACTAGTTGTGTTCTGATGCTAGCATTTTGGTTACCTTCAACAGCTGCCCATTTTTCTTTCTGTTTTACTAGTTGTGATTAAGAATGGCATCTGGACCCAGGGTGAAGTTGGGTGGCCGTAAAAATGCTTTAAACCTCCCAGTGGTTTACTCTACTGACCATTCTAAGGCGGTGGTCCCGGTGTTAGTCTTACTATTTGTTGCTTTGTGGTTTATTCTAAGAGGCGATTTGTTTTATGTCTTACCTTGTGATTTTGTTCTTGTGCTTTTCAGTCCTTTTAGCATTGCATTTACCTCGTTTTGGGAAGCAAGAGCTAATCTTGGTGCTTTTCGTACGTTTGTTCGATTTGTGCTTGTTTGGTTTTGTCGGGTTTCTCTTCCTCTTGGTGTCTGAGAAGAGCTGCGGATTGTGATTGTGTCATTCTCTGGACTTTTCTCTTACCTTTTTCTTATCGTTGTTTGGATCCTTTTTGGCATTGAGATTACCGCGTTGGGGAAAAGGATCTAGTTGTTTTGCTTTTCGTTGGTTTATAATGTGAGAGACCATCCAACGTAATATTTCATCAACAATCTTTGATGTGACATATAGCTATGTTTGCAGTTTTAACCCAAATTACCCTTTTGGAAGCGTGATCGGGGCTGTTTGCGGACCAACCTTGTTTTAGTTCATTTGTTTTTATGTTCTCATCAAGACCTTTGATTTGACATCATGTAAAGCTTTCTGTCAGGGTCGGGCAGGGCTTGACTAGATGAGACCCAATTAAACAATATATTGTTAAAGGATAAGAAAAGACACGGAATAAACAACCAACAATGAATGGTTTAATAAGTCGTTTAATTGTCGACCGGTTTCGGTCATACAATGACCTTTTTCAAGACGTTACCAGTGGGTTGGGGCTTGACGATGTCTTTGGCTTGGCCTGCCGTGGTTTAACTATTGGTTTTCATTTACTCTGGCATACAGTATAATTAGCCATGAGTAGTCTTTGTTTATCATTGTGAATAATTTGATTTGTATGTTTTCGCTTTGATGTACTGACTGAGTTGGGAGCCTTTATGCGAACCAAATTTTTATGTAATTCTATATTAAGAGTAGCATCGGGACCCAGGTGAAGTTGGCTAGCTGTAAAAATGCTTTAAATCCCCGATAGAATATTCTACTGGCCGTTCTAAGGCGGTGGTCCAGGTGTTGGTCTTACTTTTTGTTGCATTGTGGTTTATTCTACGAGGCGATTTGTTTTATGGTTTGCCCGGTGTTGTTTTGTTATTGTGCTTTTCGGTCCTTTGAGCATTGCGATTACCTCGCTTGGGGAAGAGAGAGCTGATCCTAGTGCTTTTCATGCGTTTGTTCTATTTGCGCTTGTTTGGTTTTGTCTTGTTCCTCTTCCTCTTAGTGTCCGGGAAGGACTGCGGTTTGTTATTGTGGCACTCCCTGGACTTTCTCTTACCTTTTGTTTTTAGTTATACTGAGAAAGCTTATTGAAGTAATGAAAAACGGATAAACAACGTCACGTGATCTTAACTGTTCTAAAATAGCTACGTTTTATTTTCTGAACGTTATTAAGGGTAAATGAAAGTATATGACCATTAAAATGATGGGAATCGAAAGAAAAATAAAGTTCTTTTCTTACAGAAGTCACTGGTTAATCATATTCTCAAACACAGAGGAAGCAGATGCTGATAGTAAAATTACAACTCTGATAGCTACGGTCTTAAAAAAAAAATACAAAGGCCATTAAAGTATCTAGGCGTGCATCGGTTTGTGCCTGTCTCCATTTCTTTTTGTAACAAGCGTTTAGGTAATTTTGACGGCAGCTTGACTCCTCATGTATATAGGACTATATCAGAATAAGATCTATGTAACTGTATAATTCAATGTGTGGCTTGTTGAAGAAATATCGCACAGTAGAATGTTTTACATCTTTCCCTGGAGGTATAAAACACTTTGGGACTTCTGTTCTAGCAGTCCTGTTTTCGACAGAATTTTCTTTTTCTATGACACGGAAAAGCGTTGAATTTTGTTCGTTTCATGATATTGCAGTTTAAAATTTTGATAAGTTTGCTATGTATTTTTCTAATGAAATATATAGTGACTGAACCGAATTTGCGTTTCTCTTCGTTACCGTAGTCCATAGAACCTGGACGCCGAGGTCTTAAAAAATAAATACAAAGGCCATTAAAGGATCTAGGCGTGCATCGGTTTGTGCCTGTCTCCATTTCTTTTTGTAACAAGCGTTTAGGCAAGGATTCGGGAGCTGACGTAGGAGCGGCAATCTCGGTTTTAATCTTTGGAATGTCTTCTTGTGAAATTTAAACTGTTGACGATCATTTCACTTTACAAAACTGAAGAACACCTTCTCAGGAGAGTCCCACTTGAGGATACGGGAAGGCAAGTTTGGTACTTCTTTATCCATTCTTATTGTTAATGTTTTCATCAATATCACCATTTCTGGCGGTTGATATCTGATACTCTTTGTGGGTAGGGAATCTGGGCCAGGGTAAAGCCTGACGGCCTGGGTCGACTGGGGTCGGCTCGTAGCATGTGTGGGATGGGGGTTGGGTGTGGCGACACCAATCTGCGTCATCATCTATTTTCAATGTTCTCATTAGGAGCTTTATTTTATACCAAACATGGGGTCCATGCGGTTCATCTGTTGCACTTCTACTTTTGTTCGTGCATCGGTGGCTTCATATATTGTGTTTGTTTTGTTATTTGTTTGTTTTGTCATTGTTTGTTCCCCATAACTTTTTTCATTTGGCGCCTTGGGAAGGCTGTGTTTCGTGACTGTGGCATTTTCTGGGTATCTTAACTTATAAATTTCTTGTAGGTGGCCTCCTAATGACACCTTTTGTAGGATAAAAAGTCGGACTAACTGTGGGTGAGATCCACTGGAGTCTATTATTGTTTACTTCCTGCCAACAGTTTTTGCTTCACATTAAAAACTTTTAGGGCAGGACTAGGTGCATATAAGTCACATATGCCATCAAATGTTTTGATTATCTTCGAGATATTCGATTCAATACCAAACACGTTACTGCTTTGACAAAAATAATATTCAAGTAGTGAGGGCCATGTGATTAAGAAACAATCAAAGATTGCTACTTGCCAACGGACCGGGTTCAGTTTTTGTTCAGACACAACTTGACTCAGGGGCCAATATCCCTAACAAGTTTTGAGAAAGTGTTGAACTGATCAAACACCGCTCTGATGCATCTGATCTGGGTTTATATTGTTTACTCTAGCTTTTTGTGCGAATACTTGTGGTACGAACGATCAATGTGATTATCCTGAATAGGCCAGAATCAAACAATTTAATCATTACCTTATTACTTGTGTAAATTGTTCCATTTGGAGAGACTTCCAGGATGACTTCCCCTTCCGGTTGCGCGGGTGATGGACATATCACGTGATTTCTTGCTTCCCACGTGCCTCTGACAACATCAGCTCCAAATTTACAAAAATACGTTTTATCCGCAGTTTCAGGGAAATTGTGGCCCCAGATGTGAACAGAAGTGTTCCCCTTATCGACTCCCTGATTGGGAACGACAGTCAGTGCCATCATCAGTGGCAGACAAGAAGGTCCGTAGAAAGTTTCGTTGCACGTGTCACACAAATACCCCGCCCAGTTGTTTGAGCTACATACACAAAGACCTGTCAATATATATGTAAAGAAAAAATATTACTTTTTATATTTTAGCTGCGCAGTTTGATCTGCATCAGGCGCTTCACTGTCCGCTTATAGAAATGTTTGGATATTGTAGAAACATCGCTGTATAACAAAGGTTCTTATCAGGCCCCGAGGATATAAAACTTTTTTCATGCTCAACTCAGCTGAGCATGAAATTTGCCCTGCAAATAAATTACAAATTACTAACATTTGAGCCGGCCTCGGTGGCTCAGTTGGATGCGCCGTCCGACTGGAGACCAGGAGGTCTAAAGTTCAACCCCCGCTGAGGTCGGCAACATCCTTTCGTGGAAATTGATCATGAATTATTTTCTGCGGTCAATCTCTCCCTTCCGCTGATTCAAGAAGGGCAGTTGTCAGTTTCTGGCGAAAGAATGTGCACAATACTGGTTAACCGCTTAGAGAACTAGGCCTGCCCAGTAAACGTGTGGTTAGGTAAACTGACCGCGCTTGACCCCATTGGGTTGACTGGGCCGTAAAACCTCAACACAAACTAAAAGAACTAACATTTGCAATTTTTTTCTTGCTAAACATAGCTGAGCATGAACATTTCTCTGCTTAAAATATGAAAATGCCAACTATTGTTGGCATTATCATATTAGCAGAGACAATTTCATGCTCAGGTGAGTTGAGCATGAAACAGTTTTATAAACTTGGGGCCAGACTGTGCGGGTTCGCTGGCTGATTTGTATCTTAACTGTTCGAAAATCCACCGAAAACACGTTTTGCATTAGCTATACATAAGTTTGTATAGTGCGAGCCACATTGAGGATATGTGGTAAAACGTCGCTTTGAACACTATTGCTAGCTGCTCACAAGATAAACTAGAGCTGTCAGAAAAGCTGACTTTTGCCCCCATTCAGCACCATGTAAGGAACAGTAATTGTAATGTGTTACTATTTGGAAACAGGCCAACCAGGTAGAGTATCCAATATTAATTCAACCTTATAGGCCTCACAGTTCCTGAGAAAAAAGCGACGAAAATTTTGTAATGTTTAAAAATCAGAAAGACAGGAAAAATGAAAATAAAAAAATGATGAATAAAAACAACAACCTGATTCCGGTATGCATGATACGTGAACCCACTGTTCACGTTTGTACCAAGTTTAAATCCTCTAGGCCCCACAGTTCCGGAGAAAAGTGTGACGGAAATTTTAACGTTTGAAACTAGGTATTCAAAAATTTCATAGGAAGTATGTTTGGCTCCGGCAGACAAGGCAGTAAATAATGTCGTCGTTGTTTGACGACTCGACTATGTCAATATTCTTAAACAAGTACTTGTTAGTACAAAAGTCTATGGATCAAAACCTTTGATTGAAGACAGGTCTGTGGTTAATGATCATACCTACCATTCAACCACCAAGTTTGGTGTAAGTGTAAAAGAAGGCCAAGATAAGCTTCCTATGTTATATTGGTTGCCCAAACTTCACAAAAGACCTTACAAACGGTTAATCACAAATTACCACTACTAAACTTTCTAAATTGTTGACGTCATGTCTTACTATGGAAGCGTCTTAGTGCCAGGTGAAAAAATATTTAAATCCTACGTAGGAGATAGTAAGTCCCACGTAGGAGTTTGTAACTCCTATGTAGGAGATAATATGCCCTACGTAAGAGATAGTAATTCCTACGTAGGAGATAATAAGGCCTACGTAGGAGATAAGAACTCTTACGTTGGAGTTAGAAAGTCCTACGTAGGGGATAGTAACTCCTACGTAGGAGATAATAAGTCCTACGTAGGAGATAATAAGTCCTACGTAGTAGATAATAAGTCCTACGTAGGTGTTAGTAACTCCTACGTAGGAGATAATAAGTCCTACGTAGGAGATAGTAACTCCTACGAAGGGGATAGTAAGTCCTACGTAGCAGTTAGTAAATCCTACGAAGGAGATACTAAGTCCTACGTAGGAGATACTAAGTCCTACGTAGGAGATACTAAGTCCTACGTAGGAGTTAGTACGAAGGAGATAATAAGTCATACGTAGGAGATAGTATTTAGTTATAGATAATTCAATACGATATTGAAATGAAGATCAATAGTTTAACCTAAGAAAACAAAACATATTATTTAATTAAAAAAGTAATATATTTAATGAATAAATGAATAAATGAAACAAGTTGTCGTCTGCTGAATTAGCCCAGAAAGTGGTAAAGGTTAAGGGATCAAATATCCATCCCCAACCCCGCCCCCCCCCCCCACCCCAACCCCCTCCACACACACACACACAATTGGGAAAATTAAGAGTATCATCAGTTTATCCTTGATGCATAAAATGTTGCCTTACAATCATCTTTCAGTTAATCAATCAAACTTAAAATTTTTTATTGATCTGACAGATTAAAGAATTGCAGTGACCTGTCTCAGATACAGGACCCTTGTGTCAGATTATGAAAAAGGGAGATTGTGTATTACGCAAACACAAAATACCCAGATCAGACAGCACAACTGCACATTCTGATCAGGATTTTTACTGTTTATCAATGCATTTTACAGTAACCAGTGTTTCTTTAGGTACACAATTAAAGATGCCGATTTGTCTGCCCGGATTCTTAGATCATTGTCGTAATGGTCCTTTACAAATGTTGATGTTCATTTGATGTTTGGACCGCTTTGTTTTTATTGCATGGGTTATAGATCAAACTATAACACTGTCAAGTGGCCTGAGGCTTCTGGTTCTCTGCTGTATGATGTCAAATAGATAAATGAAACCAGGAGGTACGGGTCCCTGCAGAGGGTTGTATTTAACCGGTTCACACTTCATGGAAATACTGCTTTTATGGGACTCAGTTGCCTGGTAGCGTTAAAAATCTAGATACAGATATTGAAAATACACAAAGATGTTATTAAACTTGTTTTTATATATGTTTGAACAATCTTTTCAAAACAATGTACAAATAAAAATAAAATAAAAAATAGAATGTCTTGTTGATATTTTGTAGAATTTTGAGGTGTCTACAAGTAAAATAAGAGAAAATGATGGTTGAGTCTTTTCAAATGAAATGGACTTTATGAATTATGCAACAACTGTAGACCCAGATTAGTCTGTACGTCCGCCTTTATGATCAGAGTCTACACTGCATGCGAAAAGAGATTGCACATTCTATCAGCGAACAAAAATGTACGCACATGCTGACCTGGAACTACAATTGTTGCACATATTATTTAATCTGTTTTTATTATTTGGAAAGACTTGTTATTTCTGTGTTGGGTAGTTAGTAAATATGGATAAAATGACTTTTTCCTTACATTATAACTGTTACTATCCTAGGTTTTTAGACAGATAGGCCTGTGCTTACAGTGTAGACCCAGATCAGATGTCATACAACACATTGTGTAATCAGGGTCTACACGGTTCTTTATTTAACCTGCAATGTTTAGACAAATCAGTGGGTACTATAATGGCCTAGTAAAAGATATAGGGCAAGTGTGGTTAAGGATCATCTGATATTCCAGGTTTGTTTTTGAAACAATTACCTTTAGGCCAATGTTTGAAAAGGTGTGAATAATTTATTGAATCTGACAGATGGTGGTTAGAGAAGAAAGTGGTTTCCAGTATTTAACCAAAGTATTCTGATAGACACAACTTAACAAACAGCAGTCGCGGCCCCTGATTAGACATTACATTACAGAGCATCTTATTAACGTCTGCACACTGTTTGCTACTCAATAACACGTAGAAGCTATGTCAACAGGTAGTAACACGAACTTAATCAAATTTCAATATGATAGGGATTTAAATTGTTTAATAATTAGCAATATTATACCCCTAAATACACATGCAGTAAAAACTGTAAAAGCTCCACATAGCTCTTTTAAAAAACAAAACGTTTTAAACATGACCAACATAATAATATTTATTCTTCGGAATTCAAAGGTACAGCTAAATCACTGTTACTATTAGTAATCATTTTAATAAATAAATAAATAAATAAATAAATAATGGTAATAATAATAATAATAATAATAATAATAATGTAATTATTATCACTATGTTTCTTATTCATTATTATCACTATGTTTAACTTTTTAGAAAACCATTTTATGAGAAAAAAAAAGGACCAGCATAGGATTTTCCGAATTATGATATACAGCTTGATTACTATTATAATTATTTCTGAAAATAATAACAATAATAATGTTATTATTATCATTTTGTTTTATTGTAATTTCTTAAATATTATAAATAATCAATTGAATAGATTTACTTTATGGAATGAAATATGACCAACATTGTTTTTCTCCGCATTGTAATGCGGTTACTAGCATCTTTGTAGGAGAAAGTAAGTCCTACGTAGGACTTATTATCTCCTACGTAGGTGTTAGTAACTCCTACGTAGGACTTATTATCTGCTACGTAGGAGTTACTAACTCCTACGTAGGACTTACTATCTCCTACGTAGGAGTTACTATCGCCTACGTAGAACATATTATCTGCTACGTAGGAGTTACTAACTAACTCCTACGTAGGACTTATTATCTGCTACGTAGGTCTTATTATCTCCTACGTAGGAGTTACTATCTCCTACGTAGGAGTTACTATCTCCTACATAGGAGTTACTATCTCCTACGTAAGACTTATTATCTCCTATGTAGGAGTTACTAACACCTACGTAGGAGTTACTAACTCTTACGTAGGACTTATTATCTACGTAGGACTTATTATCTCCTACGTAGGAGTTAGTAACTCCTACGTAGGATTTATTATCTCCTACGTAGGACTTACTATCTCCTACGTAGGAGGACTTATAATCTGCTACGTAGGAGTTACTATCTCCTACATAGGACTTAAATATTTTTTTCGCCTGGCACTAGGACGCTTCCATATCTTACTGCCATCAGAAAACGTGTAATTAAATATTGCGACAAGGCCTTTGAAAGATCAGGTAAGAATCTGTATTGGTCAATTCAAATTTCGAGTGAGGTTTTGAATAAACTAAAATCCAGAAGTTTTCGTGCTTCGTCTGTCTACGTATAATTTTACACTACAAAACCTCATAATCTTATAAAGAAAAACTTAACCGTTTAACTGAATGGACATTTAAATGGGAAGGTTCTCTCTATCTTGCATGTAACGGAAGATATGCTTTCTTCACTTCCGAAAAGCATAGAAATTATACCTTATGGTCATGTCAAAAAGTGTGTGAAGCTATGGATATTTGGACGATTCATTAAATATTGATAATAAGTACTTCGACGGTTTGATTAGTCAAATTTGTCCTTCCGAGCTTCACTTAAATAAAGCAAATTCTTCTGAAACTGAAGCCTTGAGTTTGGATTTGTATTTGTCTATTTTATATGGGTTTATTTCATGAAAATTTATGATAAACGCGATGAAATTGAGTTTGAGATTGTAAATTTTCCTACTTGGATGGAGATGTTCTTCGTCGAGCTTCCTACGGTTTTACATCTTGCAACTTATTCGGTTCGCCAGAGTGCCTAGTCATGTTTCTGACGTCCACTCGAAATAAATTGTTAACTGCTAAACTTCTAAATCAGGGTTATCAAACTTCGCAAAGCATTTTGTAAATTTTATAGACGTCATTTCGATTTAGTTTCAAAATTCAATGTTGACTTAAATCTCTTCTGCAACAAGGCCTATCGGAACCTGAATTTTATAGTGACTTGGTGTCTTGTAAGGGCTGCGGTTAGTGATTGTGGCACTCCCTGGACTTTTCTCTTACCTTTTTTTGCATACCACGCCTGTTGTGTTTGTGCAGTGAGGAGACCTTAGAAAGTCTCCCCGTACATTCATTTAATGGTGTTATTATTTCAAGTGCCAGAGTTTGCACTTTACAATCACCTTTCGTATTCCTCTTCCTCGTGATTCTAATTTATACCTCGTTGAAGGTTAGATATTGACCGGTATTCGTATCTCGTTTATAACAATTTCTTACTTTACGTTTCTTTGGACATGTATTAGACTTAGTTATGTATTGTCGGTTGTTGCTATACTCTGTATGTATCGGTCCTACCGCCTGTTTGCATCGCTACTTACTGCCTATAATAGCCGGTACGAATACTGCTTTTTATCTAATGGTATTAAGTCCTATACAACTATATGAGTATCACTAACAGATTAAAAATTACAATTTCTACTATTATGCTACATTCTGCTTCTTCTTTACAGATTCCCCGTTCTACTGCTAGATTTAACTCTTTGTTACCTACTGTTAACGTTTCGCTTTTGATTTATTTGGCGCTTCCAATTATACTTCTAAAATATAAGAATCCGTATAAAAGGAACAGTATGTACCCTAATATTTCTAAGTGCAATGCCAAGAGTTGCACCTGCTGCAATCATTTAATTTGTCAGTCAACTATAATTTCCTCAGTTAATCTTAGACAATTTTCAGTTGTAAACAACTCTGATTTAGACTGAAAATAAGAGGATGTTATATTATGGTCTCACTTGCAGCGAAGGAGGCTGAGGAATGCAGTATGTTGGACAGACAAACGGGCCCTTAAAACAAGATTTAAGAAAAATTTGCTTAAAATCAAAAAAGCAAAGAAAAATGATACGTTTCTTTATCAACATTTCCGGAGTACTGGTCATTTATGATCATCTAGTAAAGTTTTGGTTCAACCTGTTGAAAAATTTATACACAAGTCAAAATAAAGGTAAGAGAAAAGTCCAGGGAGTGCCACAATCACAAACCGCAGCCCCTCCCAGACCCCAAGAGGAAGAGGAAACCGACAAATCCAAACAAGCACAAACCGAACAAACGCACGAAAAGAATCACGACCAGCACCCCGCCCCCCTCCCCAAGCGAGGTAATCGCAATACTAAAAGGACTGAAAAACGCAAGAACAAAATGACACACGGAAAGACATACAAAAAATCGCCTCGTAGAATAAACCACAAAGCAACAAAAAGTAAGACTAACACCGGGACCACCGCCTTAGAACGGTCGGTAGAGCAAACCACCGGAGGGGTTAAAGCACTTTTACAGCTAGCTAACTTCACCCTGGGTCCCGATGCTACTCTTAATACAGAAATACATAAAAATTCGGTTCGCATAAAGGCTCCCAACTCGATCAATGCATCAAAGCGAAAACATAAAAATCAAATTAATCACTATGATAAACAAAGACGAGTACTCATGGCTAATTCTTTTGTATGCCAGAGTAAATGAAAACTAATAGTTGAACCACGGCGGGCCAAACCAAAGACATATCGTCAAGCCCCAACCCACTGGTTAAAGTTTTACGAAGAGGCCTTCATTGAGTCTGAGGCCCGAACCGCCGTCGTGCAATTAAAGAGTGAAGCATAGCCATCAACAATGATTGGGTTGACAACTAGGCATGCAGTCTGCCGCATAATATGCAGGCTATAGCCAATTCTTTTATAACGGGTTATAAGTTTTCTGAACTGCTCCGACAAGTTAGATTTACCTACAATTTTTCTAAATCTGTACACTAAGTTACCGTAAAATTCGGGTTCCGATATACCTTGTTGCAGAAGTGTTTTCAGACCAATTCTACCGAAAGATTCAAAAATATTTTAAGACATGAACTTGAACTTAAATGGATTAAACGTTTACAAACCCCTTTTCCACTTGGATTTAATGATAATATTTACCATGAAGGAAATATTTCTAAAATGCCGGATTTCGATGCTTTTTCCCTTTTAGAAAACATAATAAACGATCCCATGGTAAGCGCAAAAATGGCAATTTTAAACGAAAACATAAAACTGTTTTATCTCTTTTTGATTTAAATATTCTCTTAAATTCTGGACGTCATCAAATGCTTTTTAAACTAGCTTCACTGTCTATTTCTTCATTACGTACGTTAGATGATGAGGCGAATAAATTTTATGATAGAAAACATGATTTATATGAAGCAGCTCTTCTTACTAGATGTTATACTCAACATGCTCTTCGTCCTTACATTGATTCTGAAATAAACCACATGAGACACTTCATCAAAATTCCATTCATTAATAAAGGTATTGAATTCATAGATTTACCTAGCATATTTCGAGATAATAATGTTATATCAGCTATACCTTCATATTTCGAAAACACGGAATCTCCTATTATTTGTTATAAACATAACAAACCTATCCGTAATACTATACTTAATTTCAATAAATTAGTTTCTGATCTTGATATTGAAACTAGTTCTCCTGATTTTTGAGATTGTAAAGATTCTAAATTTTGTTATAAACCAGTGGGTCATATTGTCACTGGTAACTTGAAGATTATAACTGATTCACGAATCCGTTCAGTTATTTCAAAAGGACCTAAATATAGATTCCCAGCCCACATTGATTTCAATAAATGTCGGGAAACAACTGCCAGTGCTTTAAATGATTACTGTACGCGTTGGTGTAAACGAGAGCATCTTGAGTCTAATGCTTTAAATAATTGGAAATTAAAGATTTTTAAGAACGTGTGTTATTTTACTCTAATAACCTTGATCTTCTCCCTCCTAAGCCTAAATTATCTTTTCGATATTTGAAACAAGGTATCCAAGAATTTCATAGGAAGTATGTTTTGGCTCCAGCTGATAAAGCTGCTAATAATGTTGTTGTTGTGTGACGACTTTATTATATCAATACTCTAATACAAGAACTTGGTAGTACCAAAACATATGAACGGATTTCTACTGACGAGAGATCTATTGTCAATACCCATTCTATCGATATTACTGCTAAGTTTGCAGTGAGTATTAAAGAAAAGCAAGACAGACTACCTACGTTATATTGGTTACCGAAACTTCATAAACGACCTTATAAAGCATTGCTAATTTTAGTTCATGTACGACTACTGTTTTGTCCAAACTGCTAACTTCATGCCTTACTACTGTTAAAAAACATTGGATTAGATACTATGATACTGTTAACGAAAGGGACGGAATTAACTATTTTTGGTCAATTAAAAATTCTAATGATGTTCTCAATAAATTTAAATCTAAAAACTTTCAGGCTTCTAAATTGTCTACATATGATTTTTCTACACTGTATACTACGTTACCTCATCATCTTATAAAAGATAAACTTATTGATTTAATTAACCAAACGTTTATTCGGGAGAATACCCAATATTTGGCTTGCAACGAAGAATGTGCTTTTTTCACTTCTGATGTACACAATAATCACAATTTATGGTCGTGTCAAAAAGTCTGTGATGCCCTTGTTTATCTTTTGCATAATATTTTTATTAGATTTGGAACTAAACTTTATAGGCAAACTATTGGTATTCCGATGGGAACTAATTGTGCTCCTCTTGTTGCAGATTTGTTTCTTATTTGTTATGAGAGAGATTTCATGAAGTCTCTCTCACGTGAAAATCAGGCTGACATTATTGAGGTTTTCAACTGAACTTCAAGATACCGTGATGATTTATTAAATATTGACAATATTTATTTTGACCAAATGGTGGACCGGATATACACTACAGAACTCCAATTAAATAGAGCAAACTCTTCCGATACCGAGGCATCTTTTTTGGATTTGAATCTATGTATATCTGATGGTGCAGTTTCCACCAAAATTTATGATAAACGGGACGATTTTGATTTTGATCCAGTCAATTTCCCTTTTCTGGATGGCGATGTCCCCCGGCGTACCTCATATGGGGTATACATATCTCAACTTATTAGATTCGCCAGAGCGTCTTCAAATCTTAATGACTTAAACTACCGTCATAAAGCCCTTAAACTTCTTAGCCAGGGCTATCGTTATTTAAAACTTCGTAAGGCGTTTTCGAAATTTTATCGCAGACACAGTGCCTTGTTAGAAAAATATAGCGTCAGTCTGAAAACACTTCTGCAACAAGGTATATCGGAACCCGAATTTTACGGTGACTTAGTGTACAGATTTAGAAAAATTGTAGGTAAATCTAACTTTTCGGAGCAATTCAGAAAACTTATTAACTGTTATAAAAGAATTGGCTATAGCCTGGATATTATGAGGCAGACTGCATGCCTAGTTGTCAACTCAATCATTGTTGATGGCTATGCTTCACTCTTTAATTGCACGACGGCGGTTCGGGCCTCAGACTCAATGAAGGCCTCTTCGTACACTTTAACCAGTGGGTTGGGGTTTGACGATATGTCTTTGGCTTGGCCCGCCGTGGTTCAACTATTGGTTTTCATTACTCTGGCATACAGTAGAATTAGCCATGAGTACTCGTCTTTGCTTATTAAAGTGATTAATTTGATTTTTATGTTTTCGCTTTGATCCATTGACTGAGTTGGGAGCCTTTATGCGAACCGAATTTTTATGTATTTCTGTATTAAGAGTAGCATCGGGACCCAGGGTGAAGTTAGTTAGCTGTAAAAGTGCTTTAAACCCCCCGATAGTTTTTCTACTCACCGTTCTAAGGCGGTGGTCCTGGTGTTGTTCGTACTCTTTGTAGCTCTTTCTGTTTTTTGTTGTTTTTTTCTGTATGTGTTGTGATGCTAGCATTGTGGTGATCGTCTTCAACAGCTGCCCACTTTGCTTTCTGTTTTACTAGTTGTTTTGTGATGCTAGCATTTTAGTCACCTTCAACAGCTGCCCATTTTGCTTTCTGTTTTACTTGGTGTGATTAAGAGTGGCATCGGGACCCAGGGTGAAGTTGGCTAGCTGTAAAGTGCTTTAAACCCCCCCCCCCCCCAGTGGTTTACTCTACTGACCGTTCTAAGGCGGTGGTCCCGGTGTTGGTCTTACTCTTTGTTGCTTTGTGGTTTATTCTACGAGGCGATTTGTTGTATGTCTTACCATGTGTCATTTTGTTCTTGTGCTTTTCAGTCCTTTTAGTACTGCTATTACCTCGCTTGGGGAAGAGAGAGCTAATCTTAGTGCTTTTCGTACGTTTGTTCGATTTGTGCTTGTTTGGATTTGTCGGTTTCCTCTTCCTCTTGGTGTCTGGGAAGGGCTGCGGTTTGTAATTGTGGCACTCCCTGGACTTTTCTCTTTTAGCTTTTAGCTTTTTTTAGTATATAAATTCAGAAAACTATATGCTTGGAACTATATGTTGCCTGATGCTCTGGATCTGGTCGGGCCCATCGGAGTCCTACTGTCGGTTTTCTTTTGCTTCAGCATTTTAGGTATTTCTTGCAGTCGAGTCCTCATCGTTGCTTCATCTCTATACGCGTTTGATTTTTATGTTCTCGGAGATGTTGCACTGATGAGTTAGGGACCCTTCACGCGGACTGAACAAATGCCCTGTGTATACCACGGCAGAACTAAGTATGAGGGTTGTGGCCGGCAAAATCGTTTGAAGCCCCCAGTAATATTTACTGACCGTTCCCAGGCGTTGCTTCTACTGTGGTTTACTATATGTGTCATTGTGTGTCTTTGCATGTATTTCTTGGTAATGTTTTAGTTGGATATCCGTTCGGCCATTTTTTGGAAAGAAAATGTCCTTTTGACTTTCTACTTGTAGTGTTTGATTGTGGTGCCATTTTTAAGTGCGACCTTCTTTCCCTTTGATGTCTTGGAACGGAAGGTGTTAGGTAATTGTATCGATTCCTGATCATTGTCTTCCTTTCTCGTATTGAAAATTGGAGATAGTGAAAGAAATGGAGAAATAAAGCTTCGAATAAGCAGCATCAGCATAATTTTGGTATACACGATGCATTTACCAACTGTCAAAGTGTGTACCAAGTTCAACTCTCTAGGCTTTACGGTTACTGAGAAAAATGTGACAATATTTTCGTCTGAAGTCTAAACATTGGAGAGAGAGAAAAATAGAGAAATGAAGGAACAAATAAGCAGCGGCATAATGAACCCTAAAGAGACAATTTGCATGAATTGTCAAGTCCTATTTTCTGTGAATCCATTGGAAACAATCTGCATGAAATGACAATTACTGTTTACTGATAATGAAGACAATTTACACGAAATGTCAAATCATCTTTTCTGAGAAAAAAAAAGAAATGTAATCCAATATTTCGTCAGCTGAATATTTTACCCATCATGCTAAGCGATAAAGGCTGTCTGATAATTTTACGTATATAGGCTTATAGCTAACTGTCAGATCCTGGAGCACTGGTATTGAATATGTTTGTTTGCATGTAAATTATCAAGTAAACACAGTTAAATTCCGCTATTAGGACCACTTGAAAATAAAATAAAACTGTTAAGACCAACTTTTGCCAGTCCCAAATGTTTTTCTTTTTTTCGTATTCTACATAGCCCCAGATAATAGGAGATATCCGCATAATGTTTTTTTCTCATTTCTCAACAAAAAATATGTGTGGTACTTCTAATGAGTACCACAACATATTGTTTGTGGAGAAATAAGAAAAAGATCATTACTTTTTGGCTGAAAGGAAAGCACCTTATCTGAAGCTTTGCTCTACTCAATAATAAGACCGCCCCGCTAAAAAGACCACTTTAATAAGGCAGCCGCAAAGGTGGTCTTAATGGTGGAATTTCACTGTATTGTTTGAACCACTTTCCCAGTCAGCAGTCTACGTAAATCGATATCGGGCCGTCATTGGCCCGTCAGGGTAGCTGACGGGCCGATGACGGCCCGATGTAGATTTACGTAGAATGCTAGCTGGGTTACCTGTGTTAACGTCGCATACGCCATTCTGACAAGCTGGGCACAATTGACAGTCTGGTCCCCAATGAAACGCTACACATGATCCACAGTCATTCCCTGTAAAGTCTTCAGCACATATACAAACATCCGGACGAATGCAAAATCCGTGCCCGCTGCAGTTGTTTACATTGAAGCACGTTGCATAGATACATTGTTCACCGGCCCAGCCGTCAAAACAGTCACATTTGTTAGGTCCAACGCAAAGGCCGTTACCAAAGCAGTTACTGACACCAGCGCAGTCATAATCTGCGCATTTAGAACCCGCCCAGCCGGAGTAACACCGACAGCCATTCGGGCGTACACACTCCCCATGTCCACTACAATTGGCGACGGAAGAACAATCAAATGTCTGATCTGTTAGTATTGGTGTAATGTTTACAAACATCAGCGAAATGTCCTCCCTAAAGTCGAAGATTCTATGATCAGCACTAGCATAATCCGCACTACCCCACCAATTGTTGGAGGCTGGTATCGTCCCATTACCTTCTATGGTGACGTATAAATCAAACGGCGAGTAAGGGTTATCAAATATGTTTTCTGATAAATTAAACTGACGGGTATTGACTTTGACAACTGAGTCTTTGACATCGTTAGACAAGAACTGATTGTAGAAGACAGTACCGTTGTATTTGTAGTCATAACTGTCTAAGGAAACGACACACGGGCCCGTATTTCGCTCGAATACATTAGTTGATATATCGAACTGCTTATGTGGCAAGTCCTTATTGCCTCTTACATACACATCTAATACACATATATTTGATTCTGTTTTCTTATTACCACCTACTACAGTGTTGTCATGGAAACTCAGATTCATTAAATTATACGTCCTCAGCATGATATCAGAACTATTCTCAAAGACGTTGTCTCCTACATCAACTTCACGCTTAAGACCTCTATCATTGCTATACCAATACTCGTACGACGGAGCTATAATCTGTAATGTCTGATCCGTGTTGTTGAAAAAATAGTTGTTGGATAATTTGATGACGTTTTCTGCATTATTATTTTTAGTCTTCAAGATTACACCTTTAGTATTATTGATGAAATGGCAGTTCTCCAGTGAAATATTTCCAGCCTTGGCCGTTGAACGGTAGTATACGTCCACAGCAGCAGAACAGTTCCAAATACTACATCCGGTTAAAGAAAGGGAACCATAATCAGAACTCAAATAAACACCGCGCGAAGAATTTTTTACGGTCATATTCAAAATGGACAAATTTCCGTTTCCTGTTAACAAAACACCCTCTTTTGTGGCATTTTCAATGTTTGTACCGGCAAAGTCGTGCAGCATTCTACCAGCCCCGAGGGCTATTGATAAACCAGTCTCGGATGAACTAGATATGTTGCACGTAGACAGGATAAAATGATGACTCAAGGCTTTTACACCAAACCTTGTGTTCCTCACTGTTGTAAAGTTGAGCACTGATGAGGCTGAAAAAGAAAAAGCTAATGATGATGACGACGATGAAGACGGTTGGGTATTTTACGTCCCTTCAACATTATTTGGGCCACGTCTTGCGAAAAGGTGTCTTCAAACATGCGCAAACTGCCCAGATTCTGATTCATCATACGCATGCGCAGTCTCATCCGGGAATTTACTTTCCATGCATAATTCCATTCTGTTAGCAGACAGTGAATGCCGTGATCAACTAAATCTTAAATTACAAACAACTGCAGATTTTTTCTTGCTTAACAGACCTGAGCATGAAAATTTCTCTGCTAATAAATATGAAAATGCAAACTAAAGTTGGCATTTTCATATTTATTAGCAGATACATATTCATGCTCCGCTGAGTTGAGCATGAAAAAGGTTTATGACCTCAGGGCCTGATCTAAGCTATCGCTGCCGCTTATGGCCTTTAACCCTTGTCCTGTGGAATAACCCAAGATTCCACACGCACTTCCAATTTACAGACAATCAGATTACTTGATCCGGATTTTTGCTTTAAATTTACATACTTAATGTCAAACAGTGCAGGTCCAGATCAGTTGGCTTCTTCAGAAGCCAAATGATCTAGATCTACACTGTTTGCAAATGCAGGGTTTATCCGGGTTCAGCAGGACAAGGGTTAAGTCGCACTGAAACAAATGAAGGGTGATAATAAGAGGCTCTGTGCAATAAGGCACCATATAATCATGAGTAGTTGTGGTCATGGTACCCAAGCCATAAATCACTCATAAATCCGTAAACGAATGACGAATCAGAATGTTCAGACCAACAGACATGGACCCCAGAATAAAGGGTGTAACCAGGCGTCCACGGATAGTAAGCATTACTTGGTAAAGCTTCGCCCACCATGCCCAGCCCTGAACGAAAGAAATGTAGGCAGAAGCGTTTGTCCAGGATTTTTTTTTTTTTTTTTTTTTTTTTTTTTTTTTTTTGATTCTCCTGGCTCAACAACTTTGTTGTGAACACTTTATTGTATTATTGCATAAAAAGCAGTGTCGCACGTTATTAACAGCCGTGCATATAACCGGCGAAAAGCCGTGTATTAACAAGGCAATTCACGTGCTGTTAATGCACGGCTGCGCAACTTTCAATATGATCGTACCGGGGCCACAGATTTGCTGCCGTTACGAGATGTGTACTGCCCGGCCCTAGAACGAGCATACTCCGTGGAAATTACGTTCGCATGACATCTGTGAAAAGGTGAAACAAAATAGTGCAAGAAATAACGCGAAATGTAGCAAATGTTTTCAGTTTTAATACAATAATAGCCATCGAACATGGTTTTTCAATGCATTAACATTCGCCAGGTCCCTTGGGAGGTGTTGCAAACCGCGGCCTCCGGCCTCGGTTTTCAACTCCTCCCAAGAGACCTGGCGAATGTTAATGCATGAAAAACCATGTTTGAGCCCTATTTTATAGAAGCTGCCCAGAAAGAGTCACAATCACTAAATATAAAGTACCAATCACACCAGGATGAAGAGTAAACAAACATAGATAGACAGTACACATGCCACACAAAAGCAAAGCAACCAGTCCCCTCGTTTCCATCAACGTGATCACACTGCTAGAGAGGAGCCACCAAATTTAACAATAAGACACAATAAACAGAGCAAAGCATAAATATAGCCAAGTAGCGAGCGGCCACAAGACCACAAAAAAGAACAAACAACACCAGAATCACCACCTTAGAAGGGTCAGTATGCAAACAAACAGAAAAATAATTGCGTTATTAAGTCCATTAATGAAGATTTATAAAATGCAAAGTATTCCCAACAGGCACACACTGTTAAAACAACATCAATTCAACGTTGATTCAACATTGTAAATCACCGTTGATTCAACATCCGTTAAATCAACGTTGAAATGACAGTGTCTCAGCATTGTGTGCCCGCTGGATGGAGACATTTAACTAATTTAAATTAAGTGAAAAACAAAATAGGTACTACCCAGCTAGCATTCTACGTAAATCTACATCGGACCGTCATCGGCCCGTCAGCTACCCTGACGGGCCGATGACGGCCCGATATAGATTTACGTAGAATGCTGACTGGGTATCGCCTAAAACGTATGCACAATATACACTGACGTTTTCACGACCTGTTGTAGAGAAAACTAGGGTGTGCATCATATAGACTCTTTAACGTAATCACATTATTCTGCTGATGAACATCATAGACTAATAGTAAAAAAGAAAATCTAGATATCAAGCTATCAATTCATACCTGGGGCAACTCTTAATCCAGACTAGTTCGGACCGAAGATAATACTATAATTAGAATATAGGAAGGAGAGGGAAGTATTCGCTCTCGTTAAAAAGAGAGAGAGAGAGACAGAGAGAGAGAGAGAGAGAGAGAGACAGAGAGAGAGAGAGAGTCATACCATTGGTTGTAGAGTTAATGACAATGCCAAACCACTGTAGAGGTCCTATCCCCGCAAGTGTTATTCCTCTGTCTTGCGTTCCAGAGAATCTTGTCATGCCTGTAAACAAGATTTACAATGAGCCGTCTGTTTAATCATTTACAATTAACCAGTTTCTGTATTATTTACAATGAGACTTCTGTGTAATTATTTACAATGAGACTTCTGTTTAATCATTTTCAATGAGACTTCTGTGTATTCATTTATAGTGAGACTTATATATAATCATTTACAGTGAGACATCTGCGGTATCATTTAAAATTAAATATCTGTGTAATCATTTAAAGTTGGACTTCTGTGTAATCATTTACACTGAGACTTCTGTGTAATTATTTACAGTGAGACTTCTGTGGAATAATTTACAATGACACTTTCATAATTTACAGTGAGACTTTTGTGTAATCATTTGCAATGGGAGTTTTGTGTAATTATGTACAATGACACTTCTATGGAATCATTTTCAATAAGACTTCTGTGTAATCATTTACAGTAAAACATTTGTGGAATAATTTACAATGACACTTCTGTGCAATAATTTACATTGAGACTTCTGTGTAATCATTTATAGTGAGACTTCTGTGGAAAAAAAATACAATGACACTTCTATTGAAGAATTTACAATTAGACTTTTGTGTATTTATTTACAACGAGCTTTCCGTGTAATCATTTACAATGGCACTTCTATGTAATAATTTACTTTGATACTTTTGTGTAATTATTTACAGTGAGACGTATATGCAATCGTTTACAATGAAACTTTGTTGTAATCATTTACAGTGAGACTGTGCAATCATTTACAATCAGACATCTGTGCAATCATTTTTAGTGAGACTTTTATGCAATCATTCACAGTGGGACTTCTGTGTAATCATTTACAATGAGACTTCTATGAAATCATTACAGTGCAACATTGCTATTTGTTCTCGGCTTCTATTGCTACTAGACAATTGAAACTTCGTAATGATTGTGTGGCCACAGGCAATTCTGCATCACTGCATGCAGCTTCTTAGATCATGTGTTATATTTCACAGCTGACAGACTTTTAGAATTTCTCTTTGACCTTCTTTAATTGCCGTCGGCGGCATGAGAGCATTTGTGTAATGTGCAGCCATTTCTTTTTTGGAAATGTATACGTTTTACCAGCGAATCCAGTATTTAACCGACATCAGAGAATTATAGAACATACTCATTTATGCAGGGTTAGAAAATTGTGGGGAAAATCTAACTTTTAAGAGTAATTCTGAAAATTAATTAACCGTTATAAAAGAATTAGCTGTAGCCTAGATATTATGCCGCAGACAGCATGCCTAGTTATCCATCCAATCATTGTTGATGGCTATGCTTCACACTTTACTTGCACGACGGCGGTTCGGGCCTCAGACTCAATGAAGGCCTCTTCGTAAAACTTTAACCTGTGGGTTGGGGCTTGACGATATGTCTTTGGCTTGGCCCGCCGTGGTTGAACTTTTAGGTTTCATTTACTCTAGCACACAGTAGAATTAGCCATGAGTACTTATCTTTGTTTATCATAGTGATTAATTTGATTTTTATGTTTTCGCTTTGATGCATTGACTGAGTTGGGAGCCTTTAAACGAACCGAATTTTTATGTATTTCTGTATTAAGAGAAGCATCGGGACCCAGGGTGAAGTTGGCTAGATGTAAGAGTGCTTTAAACCCCACCCATCCCCTATGGTTTATTCTACTGACCGTTCTAAGGCAGTAGTCCCGGTGTTACTCTTACTCTTTGTTGCTTTGTGGTTTATTCTACAAGGCGATTTGTTTATGTCTTGCCTTGTGTTATTTTGTTCTTGTGTTTTGCAGTCCTTTTAGCATTGCAATTACCTCGCTTGGGGAAGAGAGAGCTTATCTTAGTGCTTTTCGTACGTTTGTTCGATTTGTGCTTGTTTGGTTTTGTCTATTCTATTTCCTCTTCCTCTTGGTGTCTAGGAAGAGCTGCAGTTTGTGATTGTAGCACTCCTTGGACTTTTCTCTTACCTTGCTTTTGTTTGTTTCGCTTTTAGGCTTTTAACCTTTTAGATTTTTATATAGGCTGTGCCATGCGAAAACCATATGCGGACAGTGAAGGCACATATCAACCTGCCCATCCACGCAGTCCACCTTTTGCCAGTCCCTTATGTTTTTAATATTATTATTATTATTATTATTATTACTATTATTATTATTATTATTATTATTATTCTACATAGTTCCAGACAAGGTAGGGTATCCGCATAATATTTTTTCTTATTTCTCTACAAAACATATTCTTTTATTCTTCTTCATATACCAGAAAATAAATATGGTAAATATAGCCTTATTGATCGATACGATCCGATTTCCCCTAGCAACCCTACGCATAACATAAATTTTGTAAATATGTTAATAACATTCGCCTAGATATCCGTAAGTAGACATTCAATTAAAACATTTTTTTCAACTATTGGGTGGAACATACTTTCCAATATCTGCTTAAATGCTCCCTGCAAGGATTTTAAACAAAGTGCTTTTTTCAACCATTAATCGATCGCTAATTGGTGCATCCGATTTAGTCAGTTTCGGGTAAGGTGTTTACACAAGGTGTGTAAAGGCGCGCAGATATCGATGTAGTGTACGTAAAAGAATCTAACGTACGTGACAGACGACTGAAGCGAAAATATGAGCCTCGTCATGAGATAAACTGCTTTATGACATATGCGAACAAAAAAAGACATAGTTTGTGCGTCTGTGCAGTCTGATCAGCACCGTTGTTATTCGCTGTCTATACAGTATACTACATGTATCTATCAAAACTTTCAAGACTAACTAACCTGGCGCTGTGGCTGTGTTAGCCAATCTATGGCTGAGTAGGCCGGTCTGTCTTATTTGGTTTGAAACCTCGAAGTCAGGTTTTCTCGTGTCGTCGCTTATATATTATCTGCACTTTGGCGAAGTAAGGGGAGACTTTGAAGGGGCATCACACTGCGCTAAACACCAGTTACAAATGTACTAATTAACACAAAATTTTACTGCAAGCTTATTTTATTTTCGGGCTTCAGAATGGGGTAAAATAGGACCTTATGCGCATACTCCTTTCAACTTCTTAAACCTCACTGAACTATTTTTATATTTGAAAGATTATTTAATTCAGAGAATAGAAGCTAAATTTTGCAGTAAGGAGGTGTACATGCGAAAAATCGCTCTGCCATGAATTATGCGATTTTGGCTTAAAGGGCCGGTTTTAAGGTCTTTAAGAGCCTGTCCCTTTGTGACGAATGTCTTTATATCGAATTAATTTTCTCCGTAACACATAATAGAAGTTAATAAAGTAATATATAGTTACTGTTGCATTATCCGAGGGATTTTTACAGATCAATCATTCATTATTTGGAACTAGCAAAATTATTTGGAACTAGCCAAATCAGTGATGTACTTCACGGTCATCGCAAGGGCAGATAACCAAAGGCGAATGATAAATTCTTTGGTGTGGTATTTCAAGGAAGGATAGTACTCTGTATCAGCCAAAACAATCAAGTTTTAATCAGCCAGTTATTTGGAAATCGTTATGAAGCATAACCTTTCTCGGAACTTGCCAAATGACTGTATTCCCTTTTCAGAAAGGTATTGATATGCAGGATAGCAAACATTTCATTGTGAAAACACGCCTTTTCAAATATACTGAAAATTTTGCCACAAAAAAAGAAAATTTCAGATAAAAAATTCTGATATTTTCATATTTCCGCTCAAAACATAGACTATGGGTACTCGTTAGAACTGCCTCATCGAGGCGGCTCTAACGGCAGAAATAAGAAAAATGTATACCCTGCGAACCTCATTTCTCTATATAAAAGTGGGGTTCGATGGGGTCAAAATTATATAGGCATGTTTTCGTGATGTAGTCACAAAATTGTCTGTCATGTAAAATTAGTGGAAAATCAGCCATGCGTATGCAATATGTTAATGCTATACAAAGTCAACGGTGGTTTTGCCCTTGTCTTGAGGGTAATAGTAAGGTAGTATTTTAGGGACTGACCATCAACATGGATTCCTCTGTCTCTTTCAAATGTTAGAACTGTACCATCTTCTATGGTAAGAGTCGCACCGCTCCTGGAAAGAAAAACAACTCATTACCCAGTCAGCATTCTACGTAAATCTACATCGGGCCGTCATCGGCCCGTCAGGGTAGCTGACGGGCCGATGACGGCCCGATGTAGATTTACGTAGAATGCTAGCTGGGTAATTGATCGTCAGAATAAACGTTAAAATGACTGCCTCTGTAAACAGAGAACACATTACAGATTGGAAAACGGGAGCCACTATCCTACCAAGACTCTTCATAAGCAGCAATGCAGCTTGCAACACTTCTTTGCGTATACATAAGCATAACTCCATTTCTAAAGATACCGCAATGGGCCTAATGATCCTAAAGGAATTGAGATATAATCTGTGGTCAGAAGACCGCGTGTTATTTATGCAGGCTGCATCAATTATATCACAAAGCTTGACAAAGCGATAGCTGAATCAAGGGGCAAAGTTAACCCATTAAAGACAGTTGGATTCCGGTGGGCCTGACCAGAGCCAGAGCATAAGGCACCAACCGATTTATTTAAAAGTCTTTAGGCCGGAGCTGTCATAGAGTCTGAGGCCCGATCCGCCGTCGTGCTACCAAAGAGTGAAGCAAAGTTATTGGCCGTGATTGGGTTAGCTACCATGCATGCAGTCAGTCGTATTACATTTATGTTGTACCTAATCTTTATATATCGAAGAACGATTTTACGAAATTGAGTGCTTATATCATTGCAAGCATATTTTATTCTGAATTTATACACTAAGTCACAATAAAATTCAGGTTCCAATAAGCATTGTTGTAGAAGAGATTTAAGTCCAAGATTAAATTTTGAAAGCAAATCGAAATGACGAAATAAAATTTAGAAAAGGCTTTGAGGAGTTTATGGTACCAATAACCCTGATTCAAAAGTTTAGCGGTTAGTTATTTATTTCGGGTGTTAAAGTCAGTAACATGACTAGACACTCTGGCAAACCCACAATAAGATTAAGATTTGTGCGACAAACAAAGACTCAGATCAGCCTGTGCATCTGTGCAGTCTGATTATAGTTTCTGCTGATAGCATGTGCCTCCTATAGCCCCCAGGCTATCCAAAAAGAATAAACGATAACTACTGCCATATTGGGTGGATGCATAAGCTGATCTGAGTCTTTACTGGTCACACAGGTCTTGTTGTAGGTTTTGTCGTGCGCTAGTTACTTCAGCGTCAAACAGAACGGAAATATGTTGATAGCAAGGTAGATTGCAGGACAAAACCCTAACCGTAACCCAGCCAGGTTTGCAAAGATAGCTGCATACGCCTCCTTTAAATAAATGCCAAAGACGATGCGCTTCAGAAAATCTGCATTGGAATAGACAACAGTATCATTTAGAGCATTAACCCTCTTATCCCTAAATTTCTGATGTAGATTCTTCCAGCTTTGTATTTGGACCTGTCCCGAAGTTAAAAATTTTTCGCATGCTCACATCAGCATGAAATTTTCTCTGCTAATAAATAAGAAAATGCCAACTATTGTTGGCATTTCTTATTTATTAGCAGAGAAAATTTCAATCTCAGCTACATTTAGCAAGAAAGAATTTGCAATTGTTAATAATTTGAGATTTATTAGCAGGACAAATTTCATGCTCAATTGAGTTGAGCATGAAAAAAGTTTTATAACCTCGGGACCGGTTTAAAATCCAAAACAGAATGACAAACAGTGTAGATCCTGATGAAACGGAATGGCTTTTTACCCGTCTAATCGGGATCTTCACTGTTTTAATCTTTTAAGCTGAAAGTATTAAGAAATGTGACCTTTAATTGATTGATTGATTTTGAGATTTTACGGCCCAGTCAACCAATTATGGTCATGTCAAGCCGGTCGGTTTACCTAACAACATTTTTTTTCTGGGCAGGCTTAATTCTCTGAACGGATAACAAGGACGTGCACATTTTTTCGCCAATAACTTATAACTGCCCTTCTTGAATCATGATCACTTCACGAAAGAATGTCTACATTTGAGATACGGAAGATAAAATAACGTCAGAATATATAGTTCATTCTGATCAGTCTAGCATCATATATGAATTTTAACACTATATGGGCAATTTCAGCAGACCACAAAGTGAAAATTGATGCTAGGGCTTGTGCACATTCTTTCTTCAGAAATTTACAACTGTCCTTCTTGAATCAGCGGAAGGGACAGAATGACTGTAGAAAATATTCACGATCAATCTCTACGAAAGAAGTGTGACAATAACAACGAAAGGCCACAATCAGACATATTTGAATTCTTAGTGCATGTACAGAAAATAAAACTATAGTAAATTATTACGACGTTATGTAATTCAATGATTACATTGACTCACGCGACGTCATATGATCATTAAGTGTCGTCAAAATTACAACGGTTCTCTCAATTGTGATTTGACGATGGCGACGTAATGCCGTCTACAACGCTGTTTAGCTATTAATAAAAATATGTGTGCAATCGTTTTCTTGCTTCGATTTTAGCCCTTGGATCTGATTTTGTCGTCAAATAATGGATGAAAAGTTATATATATATATATATATATATATATATATATATATATATATATATATATATATATATATATATATATATATATATATATATATGTGTGTGTGTGTGTGTGTGTGTGTGTGTGTGTGTGTGTGTGTGTGTGTGTTATAAAGGCAATTTATTTAAAGATCATTGATGGATGAACAATATCGGGTCGCGAACAAAGTTTACAGGGACAACTTCGTTGTTCACTTACTTTGCTCGTGATCATATGCTGTTAATACCTTGCTCGTGATCCGATGTTGTTCATCCTCATTGAATGTTAAAAAACTACCTTCATTTCTTATTTTTCAAACACAGTGCTTCTAAGCGCCGAATTAAGCTTGAAAAACACGAAACATCATAAACCAGATGCCAAAAAAAGTAAGAGAAAAGTCTAGGGAGTGCCACAATCACAAAACGCAGCCCTTCCCAGACCCCAAGAGGAAGAGGAAAACGACAAATCTAAGCAAGCACAAACCGAACAAACGGACGAAAAGCACTAAGATTAGCTCTCTCTTCCCCAAGCTAAGTAATCGCAATACTAAAAGGACTGAAAAACACAAGAACAAAATGACACACGGAAAGACATACAACAAATCGCCTCGTAGAATAAACCACAAAGCAACATGGAGTAAGACTAACACCGGGATCACCGCCTTAGAACGGTAGGTAGAGCAAACCACCGGGGGGTTTAAAGCACTTTTACAGCTAGCTAACTTCACCCTGGTTCTGAATCCCGATACAGTTTTGTCTAGAAACTGCATTTTTAATATTACGAGGGACCAAAATCGAGCGAACGGTTACAAACTCGCAGCAATATAAACCACTTCTACAACTACAACCACAGACATGTTTGTTTAAGCATATGCATCTAGAAAAGAAAGTAAACGGGGGCTTTGCCGATTGAAGGTCCCTTCAAGTACTACTGGATAGTTCTGACCCCGAGGTTATAAATCTTTTTTCATGCTCGACTTAGCTGAGCATGTTATGTGTCCTGCTAATAAATATCAAATTACTAATAAAAAAATTCGTTTTTGCAAAAACTAGCAGGTAATGGAACATTCTCTAAAAAATCGACACGAAAATGCCAACTATTGATGGCATTTTCATCTTTATTAGCATAGAAAATTGCATGAGCATGAAAATGTTTTATAAAATCGGGGCAAGCCCACATAGGCATGTCATGGAAAACAACCACTTTGTGGATGAGACGTCAGGCTGAACAGAGGTGTTTTCGCAACATCTAAATTAGCACTGTACTACAAAAGTCTGAGGAATCCATCATCAAAGAGTAAATAAATCATAATGGACAATACACGTTACTAAATAACCAAAAGCAAAACAACCACCTCTTGTCCCCATCACGAAAACATGCCTATATAATTTTAAACCCCCTTAAACCCCACTTTTATATAGTAAAACTGGGGTTTACAGGGATATACATTATTTTTTCTTATTTCTGATCAAAAACATAGATTGTGGGTACTCGTTAGAACCGCCTCGGCGAGACGGTTCTAACGAGTTCCCTCAATCTATGTTATGAGCAGAAATATGAAAAATATCAGAATTTTTATATGAAAATTTTCAGGTTTCGGCTTTGAAATTTTCAGTATATTTGAATAAGCGTGTTTTCTAAATACTGTTGAAAAAAAAAAAATAAAAGATCGCATATGTGTTTGTTATTTGTATTGCCTGCCTGCTCAGAATATGACATAATTTTGCTTGAGCCTCATTACAATTGCTCTGCTTTTTGTTTCTTGTGATTACAACCCAGTTAGCATTCTACGTAAATCTATATCGGGCCGTCATCGGCCCGTCAGGGTAGCTGACGGGCCGATGACGGCCCGATGTAGATTTACGAAGAATGCTAGCTGGGAAGCACCTAATGAAATCATTTCTAAATTAAATTAAATTATGTATTAACATGCTGGACAAGCGCTCTTATAAAATTAAGTAGGGTTACCCAATCTCTTGGGTAGAGATAGGGCTATGATAAGGAAGTGGGGTTTCGAGGCTTCCCGCTGATAACATGTGGTTTTTATTCTTTTCATCGAGTTCTTGCCCTACAACATGCTATAGTGATCAGCTGCCTGGTCATTAACTTGTAATCAGATACCTCTCCTTACTGCCGCGACATCACAGTAGATATTTTAGTCTTTCTTTTTTCACATTTAAAGTCAATTTGAATGTTATAGGTAGAAAGCGGGGAAAAAGTTAATAGACTTTCGTTTTTCAATCGTCGAAATGGGTCAAGAAATAAAGTTTTGCACAGTTCGTATGGGTAATTAAAAATGCAGTACTGGTTTCCTTGCTGTAGGAGTTAATTAGTTGTGTTACATAAGATATGCATAATGATAAGACAAGAAAACATGGTTTACAGTTTTAAGGGGCTAGTCCATCATGAACAGTTGCACGGTATAAATTATATGTTTACCTGATTAAAAATGATCGCGATATCTTGTAGGGGGAATTCTGCATCGCCAAGGTTAAATCTCCTGTCACTTCTCCGCCAAGAACGCCATCTATAGAAAATGAGTCCTGTTCCTGCATTATACTTCCATCTAAAGTCTCATTCAAATAATAGGGAGCATAGTATACGAATGATTTAGTCATGTTCTTCTCAAATCCACATATTTTTTCTAACACTGATAAACCTGTCGAATCTCCCCAATAGTTCAACTGTGCATTAATTGAGAAAGAACTTATATAGAAGTTAGGAGCTTCAAGTTCACAATCTGATCTGAAGTTACTGAAAACATTTCTAGTCAGTGAAATATTATTTTGGTATGACTCTATTACTATGCTCGCCCGCACAGAATTATCTTTTAAGATGTTATCATTAATTGTTACATTACCCCCTCGGATACTATTTCTCTCTCCATCAATTTTAACAATGCTTGGTGCAGTAACATTTGTTATTCTATTCTGTGTCATTGTAAATAATGACGGTGTCCTCAAGTCCATGTATAACATGTCTGAAACAGATTCAATTATATTTTCAAACGTGTTCTTATGGACAAATAGTTTTCCAGGATTGTTGTACGGTGAATAGGATCTGTCATCAATATACAAAGTTCTGTTACAGTTTGAAAATAAGTTGTTCTCGAATGTATAATTATATTCTCCTCTGCTTGAATATTCCAGATACAAATGTATACCATCAGCCGTATTATCGACAAACCGATTGTCCTTAAATGTGACATTTAATTTTGTTACAGAATTCCTAATGATTCTAATAAAATTTCGTGTATGCCAACGTCCCCAATAACTATAATATCCATAGTTGTGATTGGTGACGTTACAAAATTTAAGTAGAATTTCATGAACTATATATGCATTCACTGCGTACTCACGGTTAAGTGATAATACAGATGAAAACAAATGTGTTCGACCTCCGGCATTCTGAGAAATATATACACCGCTTAAACGATTGTCAATTATCTGACAGCTATTCAAAACAACAGTAGCATTTGCTTGAATGTTAATCCCATGTTCATTGTTCCCGTACAACAGACAGTTATTGATTTCTAGATCAATATTTTCAACAACTTTTCCATCCAATTTAGCAAAAACTCCACTTTTAGTATTATTCGCAGCGACTATGTTTTCTATTTTTGTTTCCATTAATAACAAACTTTTGGTAGAGGAACTGTTTTTAACCATGTTAAATATGAAGCCATGCTCCTGTGAGAAATACGACGTAACGTTGAAGATCTCCGAGAGGTTCCCACTGACTGTGATGCCATGAAGAGTGTTGTTGACCTGTACATTCCGAAGTGCAGATAACTTCGAATCTGTAATGAAACATATTCCATCACGTATCAAAAATTTTTATATGAGATCCATTACGAAAACACACCTATTCAAATATATAGAAAGTTTAACCTCCAAAAACTGAAAATTTTCAGATAATAAACTCTGATATTTTTCATATTTCTACTCTAAACATAGATTGTGAGTACTCGTTAGAACCGCCTCGCAACGAGTACTCACAATCTATGTTTTTGAACAGAAATAAGAAAATAATGTATACCCCTGTAAACCCCAGTTTTACTATATAAAAGTGGGGTTTAAGGGGGTCAAAATTATATAGGCGTGTTTTCATGATGATAAATGCGCCGGCACATGAGAAAAATGAACCTATCACATGAGTATCCAGCAAATACTCAGAAGAATCTGCGCATTAGCGCAGTCTCTCCAGAACCTTTGCTGTTCTCAGACATGTAGTAGAGACCTACAGGAAGCTTCAGACAAAAACGCATGCCTATAGCTCAAATAGTGGACTGCTCATGCATATTGGAAAACCAGAAAACCAAAAGGTCCCTGTTTATATGTAGGCTGTAATAATCTCATATTGCCTCCGGTACTTAACATTCCACGTAATATACAGTCGAACTTCAATGGCTCGAACATCTTTGGGACCATAGAAAATTGTTCGAGACATGGGTTGTTCGAGCCACTGAGGGATAATCATGGCAAACAGCGATAATTTTGTAAAATATTTTCGATTTTCTACTCAACGATTGTATGTTGAGTGTAATTAGAATCGCCTCAATGTGGCGATTGTAATGAGCACACACAACATATAATTTCATGATAAAATAAGAAAGTTTCCCTAAATATTTGTTTTCTTGAGCTAGTGGAAGAATTTCGTAGGGACTCAAAAACGAGTTCGAATTAGCCATGGTAAACGAACCATCGATGTTCGAGCTATTGAGGTTCGACTGTAATTTGCAGCTTGATACAAATGTACTATTAAAATCTACAATCAAGATGCAACGTCTTAAAATGTACCTTGTGACGTGTGCACCCAACAAAAAAGGAAAAAAATCCAAGGCCGAAATCACGAGTCCGACAAATCCCCGACACCAAGAGGAAGAGGAAAGAAACAGAAACAAACACGCGCAAAACAAACAAACGCACGATAAGCACACATCAGCCCCCAGTTCCCAAAGTAAGGCGGCCGCAAAGCTAAAAGGACCGAAAAACACAAGGCCAAAGCGCAAGGCAAGATTCAACAACATTATGAAAACCTGCCTATTCAAATATACTAAAAAGTTTACCACCAAAAATGAAATTTTTCAGCTAAAGATTTTCTGATATTTTTCATACTTATGCTCAAAACATAAATTGTGGGTACTCGTTAGAACCGCCTCGGCAAGGCGGTTCTAACGAGTACCCACAATCTATGTTTTTGAGCAGAAATAAGAAAAATAATCTATACCCCTATAAACCCCAGTTTTACTATATAAAAGTAGGGTTTAAGGGGGTTAAAATTATATAGGCGTGTTTTCGTGATGAAAATCGCCACGTAGAATCAACCACAAAGCCATACAGAGTAAGAGTAACACAAGGACCAACATCTTAGAACAGTAGGTAGTATACACTACGGGGGATTTAAAGCACTTTTACAGTCAAATAACATGGTCGACTAACCCTGGGTCCCGATGCTACTCTTGACTCGGTTCACATAATGGCCTTCAACTCAGTCGATGCATCATACCGAAAATATAAAAAATCAAATAAAATCACTAAATAAACAAAGACGAGTTCGTTTGGCTTATTCTATACCCACTGTGAGCCAGAGTTAAAGAACACCAATAGTTGAATCACGGTGGGTCAAGCCTAAATCCACCTGCTTAAGCTTTGTGAAGAAACCGTCATTGAGTCTGAGGCATGGAGAGGCCACCAATGACACTAAGGCGCCTCCACGCAGCCTGATCGGAGTCTTCGTTTTCTGCATGAAGGAGCCTTATAACCTATGCTATCAAAATGCGCCTTGTGAAGATTCTATCAGGCTGCACGAGTGCGCCAGATTTTCTGAGTCTTCACTGTTGTCCGAAAGATCGTTTTCTCAATTTGCAGCTTATTTTCTAATCAGGTGCAAATATTGACTGGTGATAGCTGTGACTGGTTAGTCAGTATTGCTTTTACTTGTTACCATTACAAAAACAAGCCTATTCAAATATACTGAAAATTTTACCACACAAGAAAATGAAAATTTTCAGATAAAAATTCTGATGTTTCTCATATTTCTGCTCAAAACATAGATTGTGGGTATTCGTTTGAACCATATTGGTAAGCCAGTTCTAACGAGTACCGACAATCTATGTTTTGGGCCTCAGCGAGGCGGTTCTAACGAGTACCCAAAATCTATGTTTTTAACAGAAATAAGAAAAATAATGTATACCCCTGCAAACTACAGTTTTACTATATATAAGTGGGGTATTGGGATCAACATTATATAGGCATGTTTTCGTGATGCTATGGTAAATGTCAAAACAATAAAACCTACTTTTAAATTTTCAAAACATAGCATAGGGCTAGCAACGAAAGTATGAGGTACTGTACTTTTTTATATAAGTTTAGGATTCTTGGTGGCTGGAATAAAATATTATTTTCAAACACAGTATAAAGATCACACATATGTATAAAGACTTTCAAAACAAAATTTCTGAAATCAAAGACACAATCATGGAATATACTTAGTCAAAATGTATATACAATCCGTGCTATGCACCCACGCAGGATAACCACGATTCAGTTATACAAGTAGTCAAGCATCTGATAACAAATATAATAGAACATAATATTTCATTATCTAATTAGGCCATATTTCGGGTATACAATTAACGAATTAACGAGATCGTTCGCTTCGATCTCAAATGCAACAAGCTCCTGCAAGTACAAGGATTGATCAAGACTTTGAAGGAGCAGCTTATAAAGGATTGGTACATCCAGTTCTGCAATAAGGCAGTTGGGTTTGGGGCCCCAAGGTGTAGTCAGGGAGAACTGGAGAACGTGTAATATATAACATTACCTAGTTATCTGCTATAGTCAAAATGTTGAAAATCTCACAGGACAATAGTGACTGTCAACAAAGTCCGTGACACCTATTATTTGTGTACATGTTACAGGTAAATTTGTCTGTCTGGAATGAACCAAAACACGGAAAATAATTGGAATCATTTAGGTTAGTTCAATGACTCTTGATACATGTGCCATCATGTGCGACATACGCGTACATGCAATTGCTGAAGCTGAACGACCCGCTAGCTTTTTATAAACAAGAGACAACGGCCTCTGAAATCGCACACCTGAGAACATCACCAAAGAATTATTTCTGCGAAATTATTTTAAAATCGAGCCATTGGCCTAGGTGGACATGTCGTTTAAAGTTGTTTTTATATATATTTTTAGCTTTGGCGGCCATTTTGTTCAGTGGGGCGGAATCATTTTAACAATTTTGGTAGAGGGTCACCTAAAAAATATTTCTGTGCAATTATTTTGAAATCAGGCCATTAGCCTAGGAGGAGATGTCGTTCAAAGGTTTATTTCCTATTTTTAGCTCTGGCGGCAGTTTTTTTTTTCAGCTAAGCTGAACCATTTTAGCAATTTTGATAGAGGGTCACCCAAAGAATATTTCTGTGAAATTATTTTGAAATCGGGCCATTGGCCTAGGAGATTTCGATTAAAGGTTTTCTAGTTTTAGCTCTGGTGGCCATTGTATTCAGTGGAGCAAAACCAGTTTAGCAATTTGGTAGAGGGCCACCCAAGAAACATTTCTGTGAAATTATTTTGAAATCGGGCCATTGACCTAGGAGGAGATGTCGTTTAAAGTTGTTTTTCCTATTGTTAGCTCTGGTGGTCATTTTAATCAACGGAGCGAAACCATTTTAGCATTTTTTGTAGAGGGTTACACAAGAAATATTTCAGTGAAATTATTTGAAATCGGGCCATTGACTTAGGAGGAGATGTCGTTTAAAAGTTTTCTTTTTATTTTTAGCTCTGGGGGCCATTTTGTTCAGCGGGGCGGAACCGTTTAAGCAAGTATGGTAGAAGCTCACATAAGGAACATTTCTGTGAAATTATTGTGAAATCAAGTCATTGGTGTAGGAGGAGATGTCGTTAAAAGGTTTTTTTTTCTATTTTTAGCTCTGGTGGTCATTTTGTTCAGCAGAGCGGACCAGTTTTAGCAATTTTGGAAGAAGATCACCCAAGAAATAATTCTGTGAAATTATTTTAAAATCGGGCCACTGGCCAATAATGAGATGTCATATAAATGTTTTCTATTTTTAGCTCTGACGGCCATTTTGTTCAGCAGAGCGGAACCATTTTAACAAATTTGGCAGAGGGTCATACAAGAAACATTTCTTTGAAATTATTTTGAAATCGGGCCTCTGACCTAGGAGGAGAGGTCGTTTAAAATTTTTCTATTTTTAGCTCTGGTGGCCATTTGGTGCGGCGGAGCAAAACGATTTGAGCAGTTTTGGTAGAGGACTTCCAAAGAAACAATCCTATCAACTTTGGTTGAAATTTGCCCAGTAGTTACGGAGGATATGTTATTTGAAGCAACGACGACGGCGATCACTCAGGTGTGTTAAAAAAAAGCTAATACTTGTTGATATTATCCATCACATACTTTCTTGACGAGACAGTAATTACAGGGGAAACCATCTACATCATCAATATGGTAGCATGCACATAGCTGCAACTATATCATTTGTTCGGATTTATGCAAACATCATAAAGAGTGCATAATGCAGTGAAAATTACTTAAGTGCACTTAACATGGCCATGTTTGTGCTGTCTTTCACCTAAGAAATGCAAACCCCATACAAGTTCTAGTAATTGTAGCTACCTCGACTAATTACGCTTTAATAATTAGCATTATTGAATTTCAACATGGTCGAAATGTCTGATTTAGAAACCCAATTTTTCTAACGACAGGCAGTCTGCATTTCCATGTTTTGTGCACTAAATTAATATTCTGAATTTCTGAAAACTCTCGATAACTTCAGCAAGATTTCGAAAAGCATGTTATTGGCGAAGATACGTGTCTTTATCATCGTTATGATGTAGGTTGCAGGGGTTTATTAGAAAACAGCAGTTTCTATCAAAGGTAGTAAATATCTGAAGACGTATTAGTTGTCTCTATTTCTCTGTGTGGTTTCTAGCAGCTAAACTAGGGGCTAAACTGTAATCTTTCTAGGCGTGTAGATGATGATTTAATAGCATATGAGTTCAATCAGAAATAAACAAATACATGACTAAATCAATTTATCTGTCTTGAATTATGCTAATTACACTATCCCTAACTGCAGGTACTGACTTACTTGTTGTACTTTTTTTTTTACATTCCCTGCATCTATTTTGTTCGGATTAACAATTCATATTACAGTCGACTATCGTTATCTCGAGGTTCAAGGGACCCTTTCAAAAACTTCGAGATATCTGTACATCGACATATCAATTTGCAGAATCGAGGGGAAAATAAATCGGACAACCAACTTTCACAAATGAATATGTAAATTGACTCCTGAAGTTATATTGAAAATTTTATGGAAAAGAGGAAAATATAAAGGAAGGCAATGATCAGGAATAGATACAATTGCCTAATACCTTCCGTCCAAGACACCAAAGGGAAAGAAGGACCCACTTAAAGCAAAGACACCACAATCAAAACACTACAAGAAGAAAGCAAAAAAGAAAGTTTCCTTCATATAAAAATGGCCAAACGGCTATCCAAAATAAAAGTTTTACCAGGACATACATGCAAAGACATAAAATGACAGAAATAGTAAAATAAAAGTCAATTTGATTGCGTTAGGGTTTAACGACACGTCAACCCTTGAGGGTCATTTTGTGTCGTCTCCCAAATAAAAGGAGAAAAGAGATAGAGAAAAGATAGTACAGGCGATGAAAGAGGGACAGGGCAGAAAGAGGAATAAGAATGAAAGCAAAGAAACAGAAGAAATAAAAACATTCCCCCTCTACTTTTACCTGCTACAGGGATAGCAGGCCTTGTCCAACTGTAAACCAATATCAGTTTGACACACCGGTGATGTAAGATACATGACACCTTCGCCACACAAGAGACCAAATTTTCTCTTCGAAAGAAGCGATTATTCAAGATAAGCGAATTCGAGATCGACCGTATATATTGTGTAAACAGTAACATTTGAGTTGCAACATCAGAAAACCAACGTTCGGAAATATGCGCTGAGCGAAGTTCGTAGTCTGATCAGAATCTTCACTAGGCGCATTTTGGATAATCAAGGATGCAATATTTCTGCATAGAGACAACGGAGACTGATCTGAAGGATGAGCAGGCTGATTTAGTCTGCGTTGAGAGCACATGTCAGAAGGTACGTTTTCTTTTGTTGCGGCTCATTTGTCAATCCTTTTGACATAAGTGTCATACAGGTCATACTAATTTATATTTATTTATGTTTTGTTTTAGTTTTGTGTCCGAGAATAAACCTCACTGCTTAATATTACCTCTAACGGACTTAATATCTAGTCCCTTCCATTTTTCCTCATGGTTTTCAGAAGTCAGAAGCACCGGGTGTGTATCATTTCCAAGTACAAGAAGCGAACCTGAAATTGTAAAATCAATGTACTGTACTCTAAAGTAACTGTAAATTCATGAACTAATACAATCCGATCTATATCAAGTTCTCAACATCAATGCGAAAGACAGACAAATCAAACAGCCACAAAAGGAACAAATGGCAAGCAAAGTTGCTCTTTGTAGCTCTTTGTAGCTTTGTGGTTCCCGCATTTCTTTCTGTTTTTTTTTTTTTTTTTTTTTTTTTGTTGTTGTTGTTGTTTTTTTTTCCTCTATGTATTGTGATGCTAGCTTTGTGGTTACCGTCTTTAATAGCTACCACTTTGCTTTCTGCTTTACTAGTTGTGCTTTGATGTTAGCATTTTGGTCACCTTCAACAGCTGCCAATTTTCTTTTCTGTGATTAAGAGTAGCATCGGGACCCCGGTTGAAGTTACTCGGCTATAAAAGTACTTTAAACCCCACGATGGTTTATTCTACTGACCTTTCTAAGGCAGTGGTCCCGGTATTAGTCTTACTCTTTGTTGCTTTGTGGTTTATTCTACGAGGCGATTTGTTTTAAGTCCTACCTTGTGTTATTTTATTCTTGTGTTTTTCAGTCCTTTTAGCATTGCGATTACCTCGCTGAGGGAAGAGAGATCTAATCTTAAAGCTTTTAGTACGTTTGTTTGATTTGTGCGTGCATGGTTTGTCTGTTTCCTCTTCCTCTTGGTGTCTAAAAAGGATGCGGCTTGTGATTGTGGCACTCCCAGACTTTTCTCTTACCTGTTTGGCAGCCCTTTCACAAAAGGTGGCAACTCTGTTACTCAAACATAACTGACTTTACCTTTTACTTATATAATTGTTAAAAGAAGAACATTTGTAAATAAAAAGGAAGGCGATTTTCAGGAATAGATACAATAACCTAACACTATCCGTCCAAGACAGGAAAGGGAAAAAAGAACGTGCTTAAAGCAACGGCACTATAATTAAACAACTACAAGCAGAAAGCCAAAGGGACAATTTCTTTCAAAAAACGGCTATCCATAATATAAAAAAAATCTTTAGGACATACACCCAAACACATGCAATGACAAAGCAGAAGTACCGCCTTGGAACGGTCAGTAAACCCTCGCCCTTAGTTCTGCCGTGGTTCGTTTGTTCAGTTCGCTTGAAGGGTTACTAACTAATCAGTGCAACATCTCCGAGAACATAAAAAATTCAAACGAATACAGAGATGGAACTACGATGAGGACTCGACAGCAAGAAATAACTGAAATGCTGAAGCAGAAGAAAACTAAAAGTTGGATTCCGGTGGGCCCGACCAGAACCAGAGCATCAGGCACCAACCGACTTACTTAAAAGCCTTTAGGCCGGAGCCGTCATAGAGTCTGAGGCTCAAGCCGCTGGTGTGCAACCAAAGAGAGAAGCAAAGTTATTAACCGTGATTGGGTTAACTACCATGCATGCAGTCTGTCGCATTACATTTATATTGTACCCAATCTTTATATAGCGAAGAAACATTTTACGAAATTGAGTGCTAAAATCATTGCAAGGATATATTTTTCTGAATTTATATACTACGGCACCATAAAATTCAGGTTCCGATAGGCCTTGTTGCAGAAGAGATTTTAGTCCGACATTGAATTCTGAAATTAAATCGAAATGAAGTCTATAAACTTTAGAAAAGACTTTGCGGAGTTAAAGGTACCGAAAACCCTGATTTAGAAATTTAGCAGTTAATAATTTATTTTGAGTGTTGAAGTCTGTAATATGACAAGCACTCTGGGAACCGAATTAGTTGAGATATATAAACATCGAAGGATGCTCGACGAGAAACATCCCCATCCACGTAAGTAAAGTTAACAACTTCAAAATTAAAATTATCGCATTCATCATAAATTTTGCATGAAATAAACCCATCTAAAACAGACAAATACTAATCCGAAATCGGGACTTTTTTTTCAGACGAATTTGCTTTATTTAACTGAAGCTCTGAAGGATAAATTTGACTGATCAAAACATCGAAGTAGATATTGTCAATATCTAATGAATCGTCTAAATATCTAAACGTCCAGCTGAAAGCTTTAATAACTTCAGATTGCTTTTCTATTGAAAGAGATATCATAAAATCTATTTCATAACAGAATAAAAAAATATCTTCCACAACCGATGCACAATTCGCACGCATCGAAATGTCCACAGTTTGTCTAAATACCCTAGTACCAACTCTGATATAAATATTGTCAAGTAGACTGGTGAGAGCTTCAAATACTTACTGACATGACCACAAAGTATTACTTCTATGCTTTTCGGAAGTGAAAAAAAGAATTACTTCCGTTACATGCAAGATAGAGGGAACCTTCCCTATTAAATGACCATTCACTTAAATTATTAAGTGTTTTATAAGATTATGAGGTAGTGTAAAGTGTCGAAAATCATAGGCAGACAGACTTGATACACGAAAACTTCTGGACTTTAGTTTATTCAAAACGTTATTAGAATTTTAATGGGCCGAACAGTTTTTACCCGACTTTTCATAGACCTTGTTGCAATATTTATTTACATGCTTTCTTACAGCAGTAAGACAAGAAATCAACAATTTAGAAACTTCAGTAGTGGAACAAGAACTTGAATTTGCAATAAACCGTCTTTTGTGAAGTTTAGGCAACCAATATAACGTAGGAAGCTTCTCTTGGCCTTCTAAACGCTTATTGCAAACTCGGTGGCTGAATGGTAGGCATTAACCACAGACCTCCCTTCAATCAAGGGTTGTGGTTCCTAGGGCTTTGTACCACGAACTTTTTGCTTAAGATTAATATAATGGAGCCGCCATACAACGACGACATTGTTTGCTGCCTTGTCTGCGGAGCCAAAACATACTTCCTTGAAATTTTTGTATACCTAATTTAAGGTAACGTAAGGACGTCTTTGGTTAGGAGGTAATACATTAGTATTTTGACAACAGAAAGAGATGTGTTTATTAACTATTATCAAAATGCTCAGTTTCCATTCTTTAAGGGCTGCATGTTCAACATACACATACTCTCGCTCAAACCATCGATTACCGAATTCATTCAAAGCAATAGCAATTTCTTCCCTACATTTATTGAAATCAATATAAGAAGGTAATCGATATTTCGGTCCTTTAGAATTTTTGGATTCTAGAATAAGGAATTATTTCTAAATTCCCAGTGATTATATGACCTGCTGCTGGATAGCAATACAATGAGTCTTTATAATCTCAGGTCTCAGGCGTATTTGTATCAACATCGAAATCTGAACCAAGTTTATTAAAATTAAAAATGATACATCGAACAGGTTTGTTATATTTATAGCAAATTATGGGTGTTTTAGTATTGTGAAAATAAGTAGGAATGTATATATGTAAGTAGGTAAAACACGACAAGAACAGTTAACAAAAAAGACAACAATAAAAGTACCGCCTTGCAACAATGAGCCTGCGATAACCTCGCTTGGGGAAGAGAGAGCTAATCTTAGTGCTTTTCGTACGTTTGTTCGATTTGTGCTTGTTTGGATTTGTCGGTTTCCTCTTCCTCTTGGGGTCTGGAAAGGGCTGCGGTTTGTGATTGTGGCTCTCCCGGGACTTTTCTCTTACCTTTTTTACATAACTGTTAATAAAGACATTTGTAAGAGAAACACGACAGAACTTTTACCATTTTAAGAACCGCCTTGGAAAGGTCAGTAATAAATTTCAATGTAGGGGTGGGGAGAAGGAAGCTTAAGATAGATTTACGGCTTCTTCGGCTTCCATTAACTGCTTGTAAACCATTAGTATTTTTTCTACTGACCGTTCGAACGCGGTTCTTCTATTGCAGCTCTTCCTTGTTTGAGCGTCAGTAGTTTCATATGAGACGTTTGTTTGTCATCATTTGTTCCTCGTCTTTCTTTCGTTTGGTGCCTCGAGAAGACTGTGCCTCGTGATTGTGCCATGTTTAGGGTATCCTTACATATAAGTTTGGACATTTAAAAACTTCGGAGTTTATGGTTTCATGTTTGACCGTTACAAGGCGGTATTTCTACTCATTCTTCCTTCGTTTGTTTGTTAAGTTTACTGTGGTGCTGTTGTATACTGTCATTTATTGTATTTCCACACGTAGCGAGGATTGCGATTACCTCAATCACAAAACGCAGCCCTTCCAAGACCCCAAGAGGAAGAGGACACCGACAAATCCAAACAAGCACAAATCGAACAAACGGACGAAAAGCACTAAGATTAGCTCTCTCTTCCCCAAGCGAGGTAATCGCAATACTAAAAGGACTGAAAAACACAAGAACAAAACGACACACGGCAAGACATACAACAAATCGCCTCGTAGAATAAACCACAAAGCAACAAAGAATAAGACTAACACCGGAACCACCGCCTTAGAACGGTCAGTAAAGTAAACCACCGGGGGGTTTAAAGCACTTTTACAGCTAGCTTACTTCACCCTGGGTCCCGATGCTACTCGTAAATACAGAAACACATAAAAATTCGGTTCGCATAAAGGCTCCCAACTCGTCAATGCATCAAAGCGAAAACATAAAAATCATATTAATCACTATAATAAACAAAGACGAGTACCCATGGCTAATTCTACTGTATGCCAGAGTAAATGAAAACCGATAGTTGCAAGTAAGGGTAATAAATAAATACGGAGAAACACAATCTTTCTGAGGTGCCGGAAAAGCGTTTGATAATAAAAAAAAAAGGAAACATAACAAGCAAACAAAATGAGAGTAACAAATGCAGAGGTACTGCAACAAAAATACCGCGCTGGAAATTTTAACCCATTTACGTCGAGTAGATTCTTCTACCTCCAATCTTCGGACCGGTCCATTTCCACTATAAGGCGCGTTTGGTTAGTTTTGCTTACTTTGGTTAGTTTCACGTTTGGTTACTTTTTAGTTTCTACTGACCGTTCTAAGGCGGTGGTCTCGGTGTTAGTCTTACTCTTTGTTGCTTTGTGGTTTATTCTACAAGGCGATTTGTTTTATGTCTTACCTTGTGTTATTTTGTTCTTGTGTTTTTCAGTCCTTTTAGCATTGCAATTACCACGCTTGGGGAAGACAGAGCTTATCTTTGTGCTTTTCGTACGTCTGTTCGATTTGTGCTTGTTTGGTTTTGTCGGTTTTCTCTTCCTCTTGGTGTCTGGGAAGGGCTACGGTTTGTGATTGTGGCATTTCCTGGACTTTTCTCTTACCCATTTTTTATTCTGACCATGTTTTATCGAAATTCCTGTATTTCATGCAAACAGTGTAGATCCTGATCAGACACCGCGTTCTGTGGCGTCTGATCTGGGTCTACACTCTTGCATATATCCCATTTATGGGACCCTAGGCTGAAATGGGTTAACAGTTAACCCGTTTGGTGGCGGGGGAGGGTGCTGTAACTATTTTTTTATGTATACCCAGCAGATTGCAATGGCCGATAAACGACACAACAGCAGCAATGCTGATATTATTTTAGAAACTTACCCAAGACTGATATTCCTTGTGATGCTTTAAAAAGTAATGTAACTCCAGCTTTGATAGTTAGAGAACCTTCCTCCGTAATTTCTATGTTAAATGTTACTATGTAGGGACTATCCTCACTTGTAAGTGTTATGGACTCTCTGAGTATTCCACCTATTTCTCCTGTTGAACTGATGAATCCAGCGTCTTCATCTTGAATGTCTGACAAATTTCGAGATCCGAGATACGGGCGAAATGTAACATCAAATAAGGCTTCATCGTAGGAAACATCGTAAATCTGACTTGCAACTGTCTTAACATTTGTACTGCCCCAGTAATTTAAAGAGGCGTTTAATGCATCAGACTCTGAACTCCCTTGTATTACTTTTAAATTATACAAAGCTTTTGGGTTTTCAAAGAAATTGTGTTTTACTGTAATATATTGTGAAGTAGTTGTTAAGACAGTACCTGTGTTATTATCAAACGCGTTTCCAACAACGGTAATTCTAAAATCTTTATCACGGGTATAAGGCTTCAGTTGTATGATTCCGTCGGCTTCATTATATTTTATGACATTTCTCGTGACATTTACTGTTTCTGCATAATATCTGCTCTGATCTAAAATAAAGACGCCCGAGTTATTATAGAACACATTTTCAGTAATATCTATAGACTTTGCTCTTCCGTAGACATCCAAAGCATAAGCATAACCTTCGAAAATATTATTTTTGATCAGAACCTCATGACCTTTGTAATTGGAGTAAGAGTTAACATCAAAGAATTTAAATCCTCGACCCTGCCTGAAGTTACTTTGTGTGAAAATGTTATCATGTATGTTAAATGCATGCGAGTAAGGATTTGTGTAATAGCTGTAGATATAAATGTGCTCATTACGGGAAGAAACATCGAAACTATTGTTATATATACTAATCGTTCTAGTATAGTTTTTATCTTCAAACTGCCTATTGCAGAATTGAAAATAAAATGATTTCTGTCCTTTTGAAAACTTGCAGTGACTGATGTCCGTGGTTGCTGAGAATGCGTAAATGTATATTAGATCCGAGTTACTAGAGAATTCACTACGAACAAAAGTCAAATTTAAATGTACGAAACAACTGTAGAGGTACATTGTCTTCGAATTATAATATTCTGTAAGCAACGTAGAATTTTCTATATAAATGTTGACGTCTGTAAGTTCTCCATATGACCTGGTGTCAACTAACCTGGTCACACCGCTGCTTCCTGTACTTTTGAATAAACAGTTCACTACCTGAATATTGACATTTCGTGTATCATTAAGTTCCACTAAGACAGTTTCTCTCCGTGCTTCAACATTCGATGACCAAATTATGATCGACAAGTTTCTATTAAGGTTGCGTGCGTTGATGAAGCTGTCCGTATCACTAACTGATGTCGTCGTAATATCCAGTTCTTCAGCTGACTTTATTGTAATCGTTTCTCTAACATTGCTTATATTGGTATTTGCGACCGACAGATCTAAAAGTATACAAGGCAATTTGGGCATTTCAAAATGTTTATGACATATTTAAAATGGATTAACATTATCAATATCAATGATACAATTGCATCTACAATGTATGACAGACAAGATAATATATGGCTTTAGAAAACAGTTCATCATAAACATACTGTTTTCGCTAATTTAAGTAAAACTTTTAATCCCGACATCATCGTATGTTTTCAACATTCTCGTCATTTTGTGTTACTTCTTTACGTAAATTTGATGAAGAGCCTAATATATTCTACAACATTATGCACACAGCAGCTCTTCTTTGAATGTGGTGTACTCCACATGCTCTTAGTAAATCAGTCACATTCAGTACTCAGTAGTAAAATTTCATTTATTATAAAAAGTTATTGAATATATCAATATACGTATTATATTTAGAGATAAATCAGTCACTGTCTTTACCTCCTTATTATAAAAGTACTGAATCTCCTTTTATTTGTTACAAATATAATACACCTATAAGTTATGCTAGGTTATAATTTTAGAAAACTACATTTTTACTTTAATGTTGTAATTTGTACTACAGAGAGAAAGAAAGGACTTTCAGTAACATTTTGTTATCAGTCTATAGGTCAAATGTTTACTCGGAAATTAAGGTAGTCTCTGACCCTAGAATTAGTTTTCTATCGGAAGAGCTGTACTTCACGATTATGGCATTTTCTGTTAATCTTTATTTATTTTTTTCATAACCCCTAAAGGACTTAAAACATATTTTTCAACACGTTGACCTGGAAAGTAGCCGAAACTAGCTAGTCTGATCCCGAAATCCTCCACACTAACTATTTTGAGTTCTGTCAGTGTGTTTATTACTATTAAGGGTAATTTCGTTTTATATATACTCAAAAGCAATGAAGACACGAAACTGTCGGTGTTATACAAATGCGTTTAGTAAATGTTGGATTACTGTGCTCATGTTGCTGTTAATGCTATAAATGATTGGAAGCATTTAAATATACTTGATAAACTCCCCGTATTCTCTTTTATTCTAAACCCGTTGGATTTCTTCCTTATAGACAAACCTACGTTCTTTCGGTATTTGAAAAAAGACGTATGTCCTGATTCGTCCTAATAAAGCTGAAAACATTATATATTGTCTGACGGCTACATGAGCTGGTGCACAGTATTTATTACAAGGTTGCATGTGCACCCAGCGAAGGCTTAGATCAGCCTGTGCCTGTGTGTAGGCTGATCAGTCTTCGCTGTCTGCCTGAAGACGCTTTGGATCATTGGCTACCAAAAGAATGCTCTGCAAAAAGATCCAAAGTCATATATCATTTCTTTTTGAACTTTCTAAATACATTTTCTTTTATTAAGCATATACCTACCTCCGCCGTATATAAATATACCGCCCCAATATATTCCACTGATCATTGATCTCAATACGGTGGTACTGACAGAATCGTTTTGGCTTCCAATAAACAGCTGACCTGTTTAATTATTAAGATAATTATTTGTAAATCACTATAAAGGTTAACTATTCAGCCAAGCTAATACATTTGTGTGTACATGTCTGTATTTGTTAATAGTTCAGAAATAATCCAATGTTAGTCCATATACAGTTGAACTTCAATGGCTCGAGCACCTTTGGGACCATGTAAATTCTTCTAGACATAGTTAGTTCGAGACACTGAGGTTTAATCAAACCGCCAGATCAGGAATCAAATGGTGATCTTTGTGCTCTTCTATAAAATAATGATATGCTGTGTATTCATTAGAATCGCCTAAAGGCTATTCTAATGAGTACACACAGCATAAAATAAGATAAAATAAAACAAAATAAACACTAAAATTTATCTAAATGTTTGTTATCTTGAGCTGTCGGCAGAAATTTTTAGGGATTCAAAAATGAGTTCGAAGCAGCCCAAGGTAAACAAGATCGGTGTTCAAGTCATTGAAGTTTTAATTATTTAGTGCTAAACTTCTAAATCAGGGTTATTTGGTATCATACTCAGCAAAGCCTTTCCAAATTTTATAGACGGCACTTCGATTTAGTTTCAAACTTCAATGTAGGACTAAAAATCTCTTCTTCGACAAGGCCTATCGGAAACTGAATTTTATGGTGACTTAGCCGGGAGCCTTTATGCGAACCGAATTTTTACGTGTTTTGTATTAAAAGTAGCATCGGGACCCAGGATGAAGTTGGCCGGCTGTAAAAGTGCTTTAATCCCCGGTGGATTATTCTACTGACCGTTCTAAGGCGGTGGTCCCGGTATTGGTCTTACTCTTTGTTATTTTGTGGTTTATTCTATGAGGCGACATGTGTTTTTAGTCTTGCAGACACAGTGCCTTTGTAGAAAAAATATAACGTCAGTCTGAAAACACTTCTGCAAAAAGGTATATCGGAGCCAGAATTTTACGGTGACTTAGTGATTTAGAAAAATTATGGGAAAATCTAATTTTTCGCAGAAATTCAGAAAATTAATTAACCATTATAAAAGAATCGGTTATAGCCTGGATATTATGCGACAGACTGCATGCCTTGTTATCAACCCGATCATTTTTTATGGCTATGCTTCACTCTTTAATCGCACGACGGGGGTTCGGGCCTCAGACTCAATGACGGCCTCTTCGTAAAACTTAAACCAGCGGGTTGGGGCTTGACGATTTGTCATTTGGCTTGGCCCGCCGTGGTTCAGCTATTGGTTTTCATTTACTCTGTTACACAGTAGAATTGGCCATGAGTACTCGTCTTTGTTTATCATAGTCATGGATTTGATTTTTATGTTTTCGTTTTGATGCATTGACTGAGTTGGGAGCTTTTATGCGAACCGAATTTTTATATTTTTTCTGTATTAAGAGTGGCATCGGGACCCAGGGTGAATGGATGGCCGTAAAAATATATTAAACCCTCCCCCCACCCCCCCCCTCCCCCCCCACCCCCCGGTGGTTTATTCTACTGACCTTTCTAAGGCAGTGGTCCCGGTGTCAGTCTTACTCTTTGTTGCTTTGCGGTTTATTCTACGAGGCGATTTATTTGTTTTATGTCTTGCCTTGTGTTATTTTGTTCTTGTGTTATTCAGTCCTTTTAGCATTGCGATTACATCGCTTGGGGAAGAGAGAGACCTAGTCTTGGTGCTTTTTGTAAGTTTGTTCGATTTGCGCTTGTTTGGTTTTACCTGTTTCCTCTTCCTCTTGGTGTCTGTGAAGGGCTGCGGTTTGTGAATGTGACACTCCCTGGACTTTTCTCTTACCTTTTTTTTACCTTGTGTTATTTTGTTCTTGTTTTGTTCAGTCCTTTCAGCATTGCGATTTCCTCGCTTGGGGAAGAGAGAGCTACTCTTAGTGCTTTTCGTACGTTTGTTCGATTTGTGCTGGTTTGGTTATGCTTCCATCTTCCTTTTGGTGTCTGGGAAATGCTAAGACTTGTGACTGTGGCCCTGGACTTTCTCTTATCTGTTTAGCATATAGTTCAGAAAAAATATCTACTTGCAATGAAATTAATAATTTCGTAAAATCAAACCGATCACGGTTAATGACGTTGCTTCTCTTTTTGTTTGCAAGCCGGCGGGTCTGGCCTTAGACTATGACGGCTCCGGCCTAAAGCCTTTTAAGTAAGTCGGTTAGTGCCTGATGCTCTAGCTCTGTTCAGGCCCACCAGAGTCTACTGTTAGTTTTCTCTTGCTGCAGCATTTCAGTTATTTCTTGCTATCGAGTCCTCATTGTTGTTTCATCTCTGTATCCATTTGATTTTTAAGTTCCCGGAGATATTGCACTGATGAGTAAGAAACTATTCAAGTGGACTGAACTAATGTTCTGTGTATACCACAGCAGAACTAAGGGCGAAGGTTGTGGCCACGTAAAATCGATTTCAGCCCCCGGTAAATTGTTTTACTGACCTTTCCAGTGCGGTGCTTTGAAAATCGAATACCGCATAAGCCGGCGCCAGGTGTGTGTGTGTGTGTGTGTGTGTGTGTGTGTGTGTGTGTGTGTGTGTGTGTGTGTGTGTGTGTGAGGAGGGGGTGCATATGCAGCCTCGCAAACTACAGCGTTGCATATGAGGAGACTCAATCAAACAGAGTTTCCGATTTTCGGAATTTTGTGTATTTTTTTTACTTTTGTTTCACTGTTTCTGTCGTTGTATGTCTTTGTATGTATGTCCTGGTACAAGATTTAATTTGGATAGCCGTTTGCCAGTTTTTGGGACACAAACTGTGGCTTTCTGTTCGTAGTGGTTTGATTGTCGTGCCTTTGCTTTAAGTGGGCTCTTCTTTCCTCTTGGTGTTTTGGACGGAAGGTATTAGGTAATTGTTTCTTTTCCTGGTCATTGCCTTCCTTTTCATTTACTAACGTAGGTCATTTCATACCAGTCAAAAAGTATATACCCATTTATACCAAGTGTTCCAGAAAACAGACATTGGCAAACAGAACGCAGCGTCTGCTGAGGCTCTATACTGTTCACATTAAATATAAGAATTTCAATTAAAATTGATAATAATAATACAAATACATCAGACTCTCCTTCTAATTGGAAATAGAACTGTTCAAATAATGAGGTAGAAAAATCAACTAGTCATTAATAGGTTAATTAATCACAATAACATTTTGCTACAGAGTCACATGCATTTGCTCGAGTGAAAAGATATTACTTTCATTTGACTATCTGCCAAAATATAAGTGAAGATACCCAGGACATGCCACTATCACGAAGCGCAGCCTTCCCAAGGCACAGACAGAAGGAGTGATGAGGAACACATCCCAGGGGCACAAGACATTTATACAACGTCGGCTCAACGTCGATGCAACGTCATGACGTTGCATCGACGTTGGGGCGACGTTGTATTAACGTCATGTGCCCGCTGGGATAATGAAAAGACAAACGCCACATTTGAAACCATCGACGAACAAAGACGAGGTGCGACAGAGGAACCCCCTTGAACGGTAAGTTCCTTAAATGCTAAGTGTCTTTAAACCAAACAGTAATGCTGATACCTTTCGTTTAGGCCAAACAAACAAGAGAATTGGTGAAACCGAAGGATGCTCCCCGAAGATGCGCAGTAGTGGGAGGGATATGTTAGTGAAAGAGAAAAATACTTTAAGAGATATGCTACGGACAAGCTAAACTTACTTTTATATGAAAATTCTAAGTTCGTGACCTTGACCTCGGTCACATCCAGGGTGGGGATCTTGCGGAGTAAGATGCTAGGCCGATATCTACCAACAAGTCAAATATAAATGAAATTCCTCAAGGGTCTTGATGATATAGCTATTTAAACTTAAACACAAAAAACTTTGACTTTTTTAATGAAAATTCTAAGTCCATGACCTTGACCCAAGGTCACGCCCGGGTTGGGGATGGTGCCGATAAAAATTTAAGACCTATATCTATTAGCATGCCAAATATGAACAAAAAAGGGTCTTCAAAATATGAGCTCTTATAAACTTTAACACAACAACTTTGATCCTGTGACTTTTTTACAAAGCTTCTAAGTCCGTGACCTTGACCCCAAGGTCATTCCCGGGGCGGGCATTGTGCTATAAAAATTTTAGACCTATATCTACCATCATGCTAAATATGAACTAAATCCATCAAAGGGTCTTTAAAATATGAGGTCTTATAAACTTTAACATAAAAACTTTGACCCTGTGACTTTTTTACGGAAGTCCGTGACCTTGACCCCAAGGCCACCCCCGGGATGGTGCTAATAAAAATTTTAGACCTATATCTACCATCATGCCAAATATAAACTAAATCCATCCAAAGGTCTTTAAAATATGAGGTCTTATAAACTTTAACGCAAAAACTTTGACCCTGTGACGGAAAGACGAACGAACGAACGAACGAAGTACGTACGAACGAACGAACGAACGTACGTACGAACAGACGAACGGAAAAGCGAAAACTTTATACCCCCACATACTTCGTATGTCGGGGGTATAATCAGAAAGGGAAATAAATCCATAAATACTGACGATAGTGTTATGGTTCTTGCATTTTGCACTTCCCCTCGTTGCCCTTTGTCACTGTATTAAGTTTCATTTATTTATCTTCAACACTTTGAGATATGCTCCGGACACGCTTACTTCTGCAAAAATTAGGAAGGGAAATAACTCTGTAATTACTTGTGATAGTGTTACGATTCTTTCGCTCTGTACTTTCTCTGATGGCATACATTTCTTTCGGAGATATGCTCCGGACTAGCTTTTCATTGCAAAAATTAAGAAGGGAAGTAACTCCGTAAATACTGATAACATGGCTATGGTTCTTGCATTCTGCAATTTTTCTGATGGCCCTCTATCAGTGTATCAAAAAAGGTAAGAGAAAAGTCCAGGGAGTGCCACAATCACAAACCGCAGCCCTTCCCAGACCCCAAGAGGAAGAGGAAACCGACAAATCCAAACAAGCACAAATCGAACAAACGTACGAAAAGCACTAAGATTAGCTCTCTCTTCCCCAAGCGAGGTAATCGCAATACTAAAAGGACTGAAAAATACAAGAACAAAATGACACATGGTAAGACATACAACAAATCGCCTTGTAGAATAAACCACAAAGCAACAAAGAGTAAGACTAACACCGGGACCACCGTCTTAGAACGATCAGTAGAGTAAATCACCGGGGGTTTAAAGCACTTTTACAGCTAGCCAACTTCACCCTGGGTCCCGATGCCACTCAAGTTTCATTTATTTATCTTTGATACTTTTAGAGATATGCTCTGGATCAGCTTACTATTGCAAATATTAGAAAGAGAAATAACTCTGTAATTACTTGTGATAGAGTTAGGGTTCTTTCACTCTGCACTTTCTCTGATGGCCATCTATCAAAGTATTAAGTTTCATTTAATTCCTTTCTATACTCTTCGACATATGCTCCGGACAAGCTTATTATTTCAAAATTTTAGAAGGGAAGTAATTCCGTAAATACTGGTAATAGGGTTATAGTTCTTGCATTCTGCAATTCCCCGTATGACCCTCTATCATTCAATATTTTAAGAGATATGCTCCGGACAAACCAGTGACGGACGGCCGGACGGACGTTCGGATGGACGGACGGTCGGAGGGACGGACAAAGCGGTGAGTATTTACTCTCCCTTCAGGGATTATAAAAATATGTGTGTTCATGGTAACACTACTCTACCTATTTTTCCTTGTGAAACCAAACGTTCTCTAAAAACAAATAGGCGTTACTGGGAAAATATTTATGCTACCATATTTATGCTAAATATTTGGACAAGTAGCGCTTAGAAAACTGTGTAGACCAAAGTAAAAAAGCTCCTACAGGAGAAAAAAAGGGTAAGAGAAAAGTCCAGGGAGCGCCACAATCACAAATCTCAGCCCTTCCTCGACACCAAGAGGAAGAGGAAACCGACAAATCCAAACAAGCACAAATCGAACAAACGTACGAAAAGCACTAAGATTACCTCTCTCTCTCTTCCCCAAGTGAGGTAATCGCAATACTAAAAGGACTGAAAAAACACAAGAACAAAATGACACATGGTAAGACATACAACAAATCGCTTCGTAGAATAAACCACAAAGCAACAAAGAGTAAGACTAACACCGGGACCACCGTCAGTACAGTAAACAACCGGGGGGGGTGGGGGGTGGAGGGCGGGGTTTTAAAGCATTTTACAGCTAGCTAACTTCACCCTGGGTACCGATGCTACTCTTAATACAGAAATACATAAAAATTCGGTTCGCATAAAGGCTGATCAGGATCTACACTGTTTACAAACGACTTGGTACAATTTTATGTGAATTTCGGTGCGGATTCCAAACATATTTGTTTATCATTGTAAAATTCTATATAAAATGGAAAAAAAAACAACTCCTATCCTACCTATTTTTCTATAATGTTAAGAGACTGCAGCCTCCTCCTCATACTTTTTTTTTTTTTTTTTTTTTTTTTTCTTTTTTTTTTTTTTTTTGTCGGCACCTCCTCCCCTTTCCGACTCCATTTTTTTTCACACACCGTGCTTTATGTAGCATTATAATTTTTTTCCTCCTCATACTTGGATTGTTATCTCTACATTGACAATGGAAAGCTTACTACTAGGCTTTACGACAAACGGGATGACTTCAATTTTCCCATTGTTAACCTTCCATTCTTATGCAGTAATATCCCTTCTGCACCAGCATACGGTGTTTGAGTTTCACAGTTAATCCGTTATGACAGAGCCTGTTTAGATTATCAGGACTTCATGGAGCGTAGGAAAGTGCTCACTACAAGGTTGTTGAGCCAGGGGTATCAAACAACCAAACTGGTAGCAACACTAACCAAACTTGTAGCAACACATAAGAAGTTCTGTGGGAGACATTATGATCTGGTCAATCCCACAATGTGGCAGTTTCCAGAATTGTTTCTGATGTTTTTGCCAATGACGAGCCATAAGTAGACTTATAAAATCTCTGACTTTCGCTTCTACCTACATTTTCTTCGTTCAGGCCTATGGGCGTGGTAAGCGAAGAAAGTTGCTTAACTAGTAATGCTTACTATCCGCGGACGCCTGATTACACCCTTTATTCTGGGGTCCTTGTCTGTTGGTCTGAACATTCTGATTCGTCATTTATTTACGGATTTACGAGTTTAGATTACAGCTTGGGATTACCTCGCTTGGGGAAGAGAGAGCTAATCTTAGTGCTTTTCGTACGTTTGTTCGATTTGTGCTTGTTTGGATTTGTTGGTTTCTTCTTCCTCTTGGTGTCTGGGAAGGGCTGCGGTTTGTGATTGTGGCACTCCCTAGATATTCTCTTACCTTTTTTTAGGTACCATGAAAACAACTACATGTTAACCTAAACGAACAGTTTTTTATTTGGCGCTAATTTGTGCCTGCTGGTTGCGGAGCATATTTTGCCATGTTTTGTCTATTTGTTGTCTTATTTTTGTGTCCGGTGATTTCAGTCTAACAGAGGATTCTTTCTTCTTTGTGGATGGAAAAAGACAAGAGTCACTGTCACTGTCACTGAAGCAGTAAAACTAATCCAAATAATGCAAATAAATAAAAATACTATGCTCCTAAATACCCAGTGTTCTGCCGCGTACAACTGTTTGTGTTGGTTTTACGGCCAAGTCAACCCAAAGCGGTCATATCAAACTTCACATTTACTGGGAGGCTTAGTCCTCTAAGCGGTAAGCCAGTATTGAGCACATTCTTTCGTCAGAAAAAAGACAACTATCCTTCTTGACTCAGCTGAAGAGAGGCAATGGCCGTTGAAAATATTTCTTGATCAAATCTCCAGGAAAGAATGTTGCCGCCCTGGCGGGGATCGAATCCGCAACATCCTGATCACCAATTGGACGCGCATCCAACTGAGCCACCGTTAGCTGTATAAGCGCTATTCGAAAAACCTTTTTGGGGTTGACTTGGGCGCATTTGAACAGACGACGGACGACACAGGGCTAGGCAGCGTTGTTGCATTAGTCAGAATTAACAATGCATGGGTTCGTATCCCGGAAAAGGTGGTAAAATAGTTCAATGATGCATTCAAATACAGATAAAGCATTTCTGTGAATCGCATTTGAGTATCTTTATTTCAATACTAGCTTACTGATATGAGTGAGAAACATGCCTTCTGACTCGCGCGCCTCATGACTCAAATCAGCCTGCGCATTCGTGCAGTCTGCTCAGAGTCTTCGTTGTCCGCACGAAGAAAACCTGCATTCTCGGCTATCCAAAATGAGTCCAGTGAATATTCTGATCAAACTGCTTGGCGCGCGTTGCGACTCATTTCGCCTTGTATCGAACGGAAATACAGTCGAACTTCGATGGCTCGAACATCTTTAGGACCACAGAAAATTGTTCGAGATATGAGTGGTTCGAGCCACTGAGAGTTAATCATGGTGCCAGTTCAGGAAACAAACAGCGATAATTTAGGGAAATCTTTTCGATTTTCTACACAATGATTGTATGTTGAGTGTACTCATTAGAATCGCCCCGATGAGGCGATTCTAATGAGTACACACAACATACAATTTCATAATAAAATAAGAAAACATCATTAACTATTTGTTTTCTTGAGCTATTGGAAGAATTTTTGAAGGGACTGAAAAAAGGGTTCGAATCATCCACGGTCAACGAACCATCCGTGTACGAGCCATTGAGGTTATACTGTATTTACAATGCATACCTTTGACAACGATGCCTCTGTTCTCTGCAAAGAAAACATGGCTCCCTAGAATCTCAAGTCGGCCACTCTCTTCAATGATGATACTCCTATTTACTTGAACAGTTGCATTGTCTTCTTCTAGCCCTCTCACTGCGTCATAAATTATCCCTTCATAGACGTATGAACCATTCACTACATTGGCAGGTCTTCTAAATGCGTCTTCTGAAACAACTTCTTGTCTCGAAGTCAACAAATAATCAAGAAAATAGGATTTTATCTCGGCACGTGCTACCTTTATGTTCACAAAGAAATCACAAATCTTCTCTTTAATTCTGTAAATACTGTCCATTTCCCAGTAGTTGTCTGAAACAAGAATCTTTTTCTCGCTGTCAAATACCGAATTTATCTTGATATAACATGAAGCTGCCTCGTTTGATGCGAACCTGTTGCTCCTGATTGTATGGTTATATCCATTTTCTATTTCAACAAGCGCTTCTGTGGATGAATTTTCTATGTTGTTATAAGTAAACTCTAGCAATGCGTTTGAGACTTTGATTACACTATTTGATGTCCCATACATATTTTGAAAACTGTTATAAGACACGGATACACGCCTATCTACATTATTTAAAGAAATCTGAATACCACCAACAGATTCAATGAAACTGTTGTTTCGAATGTTTCGAATGTGAACTCCAACAGAACCAGTTCTCTCCTCAATTATAATGGTGTGGTAATATGTATTGGTGTGGCTCGCGAATATGTTTTCACTTATATCAAGGTAACTGTTATGATCACCAGCCATGTCAAGGTTGCTATATATGGCTCTTTGTGAATTATCAGAAAAGCTGTTTCTGGAAATAAGTATATTTGCTGGCCCTGCACTTGTACTGTAAGCATAAAAACCGTCTCTAGAATTTTTTATAAATTTTGATGCAGTGACAGTAATATTGTTATACCTTGCACTAGAAGGACTATAATACCTGTTGAAATAAAATCCATACATGCCGTTTAGCTCAAATGTGCAGTTATTCACCAATACGTCTGTTAGAACATTATCTGCTGTTTCAAATCCGCTACGTTTATTTCCGTTAATAATCGTGTCAGTAACCAGGAGTACAGTGTCTGATTCTGAATAAGCAACTTTGTCATCCAAGTTCTGAAGAAGTATGCCGGTATAATCATTATTTGAAAAATCTGCTTTATGAAAAGATATGTACGGAGCAGTCTTAGTGCCGTGAACTGTCACCCCTTTCTTGTTGAATAAGACCTGAGATTCCTGTAAGATATTAGAACTGTTCTTTTCTTCAACACCACCGGATATTTCAATTCCTGATTCACAGGAATGAACAAGCAGATTAAAGATAGACATTCCCGTTCCACTTCCACTGAGGCCAACTGAGGCTTGTCTGATTACCGTATAGCGCAGAAACACGTGACCTGTTAACAAAAGGCATTAATAAATGGGCCACGTCAAGCAAAAATGTTCCTTCGAGTATGCGCATAACGTGCGGATTCACATCATCCTACGCATGCGCAAAGTATCAGCCGAACATTTGCTCTCCATTTATAAATCTATAGTATCAATTATTCTGTTTGCGGACAGTAAAGGCCCTGATCAGACTATCTGCATTTACCCGAAGACCCATTTTTGCATGACCATCCAGTCCAAATTATAGACAAATGAATACCAGAAATGAGAAAACGAGCGAAATCGTATGTTCTGATTTTAAGTTCATTCTGATGTTTTTATTCTTTTTAGAATATAGCTTCACCACAAATGGCGTTAGTGTTGTGCGTTGGCCCTTAAACATTAAAAAAGGGCACTGATGATGCCTAACTGGCCGAAAATAGCCAGAACAATCACGAAAACACGCCGATATAGTTCTGATCTCCTTAAACTCAGCTTTTATATAGTAAAACTGGGGTTTACAGGGGTATACATTATTTTTTCTTATTTTTGCTCAAATACATTGTGGGTACTTGTTAGAATCGCATCGGCGAGGTGGTCCTAACGAGTACCCACAATCTTTGTTGTGAGCAGAAATATGAAAAAATAACAGAATTTTTCATCTGAAACGTTTCTTTTTTTGGTTGTAAAAATTTCAATATATTTGAAGGGGCGTGTTTTCGTAATTCTCTGGAGGATTGTGCTTGGTGGTTGTGGCGTTTCCCGGGTATCTTCACCAATATCTTTCAGATACTAAAAATGCGTATTCGGAGCCTCAAAGAACTAGAAATAAGACTAAATATCTATGGGCCAAGAGACGTGTCCTGTATTGCACGTTGCTTTACTGTTCTTGAACAGACATAATAAAACTGCTATTTTCGCGTTTTTTTTTTTGTTTTTTTTGTTTTTTTTAAGTTTGCTTTTTTTTTTGGGGGGGGGGGGGGCTGGTTGTTGTTGTTGCTGCTGCTGTTATTGTTGTTGTTGTTGTTTTTTGAGCTATTGTTGTTGTTGCAGAACGTGGCGGCTGATCAGGCTCTAAATTGTTTGCATTAAATACAAGAGATTCTATAAAACATGATAATAATGAGGAAGCGGAACCCTTTCGGTTGGAAATGAATCGGTCGAAATAGTTAAGGTAGAAGAGTCCACTCGGCATAAAACGTTTAAGGTATTGTACTAATTAACAAATACCTCTAGCCTCTTTCTGTATTCCATGCCAAACCTTTCTTTTATGTGTTACTGGATAGTTTCCACTGAATATGACTCGAACTCCACTTATGCCATCTGAGGACAACGTACCTAAAACAAATATACTCCATGAAACTAATTATATACAAAATAGGAAATCACTAAATACACTCCATGAAACTAATTAAATACAAAATAGGAAATAACACTAAATACACTTCATGAAACTAATTAAATATACAAGAGGGCCCTAATTCGCTCACCTGTGTGTCATTGTCTCTAGTATATTCTAAAAGACTGGTTTCTCTTCATAGGTATATATATAACATATGTATGTTTAAAATTTGTTGAAGATAACTGTTTTTAGATGACAGGCTGGAGGTTTAAGAACTGTACAGGCCTTGGGAAGAATGTGCTGGTGCTTGGCACAGATAAAAGCATGTTGGCTTGTACAGTATTATAGGCCTGGGGGGAATTGCGCGGGTGCTTGACAGAAACAAGATCACTCTATGAAACTAATTAAATACAAAATAGAAAATAACACTAAATACAATCCATGAAACTAATTATATACAAAATAGGAAATAACACTAAATGCACTCCATGAAACTAATTAAATACAAAATAGGAAATAACACCAAATGGACTCTATCAAGCTAATAGTGTACAAAATTGGAAATAAGACCAAATAAACTCCATGCAGCTAATTATATTAAAACTTTAATGACTCGAACACGGCTGGTTCGTTTACCGTGGCTGATTGGAATTCGTTTTTGAGTCCCACGGAAGTTCTTTAGAGAGCTTAAGAAAACTAATATTTAAGGATATTTAGAAAAAAATCTTATTTTCTTATTAAATTGTAGGTTGTGTGTACTCATTAGAATCGATACGATGATTCTAATGAGTACACTCATCATACCATTACCCAGCTAGCATCTATAAATCTGCAGTGAGCCGTTATCGGCTATAGTTTTATGTAGAATGCTTACAGGGTAGTCTATAGAAGATTGAAAAGATATCCCTATATTATCCCATTTAGCCTCTTGATCTGGTGCTGTGATTTACCAACAGTGGCTCGAAATACCCATGTCTAGAACAAATTTCCATGGTCCCAAAATGTTCGAGCCATTTAAGTTCGACTGTGCATACTAAATAGGAAATAACTCGAATATACATTCTCAAAGATTCGGCGCACAATAACACTGATCATGGAGACTAGAATACAGTCTTGCCGTGTGAGTGGCAAATCCAAATGTACAGACTGAGAGAATCTATCCGTTACTACATAACACGTCCCCTACTCTCCCGCAACACACACACGCACTCATGTACTTTGCGCGCGCGCTCACACACACACATACACACACATATATATACACACACACACACACACACACACACACATATACACACACACACACACACTGTCTACCGGAATCTTGCTTTTTATGCCAGCGAGTAATGAAACTTACCTGGCGTAGGCGAAACGCTCGGCAGTGATTCTACAACACCAACGCCTGTTTCTAGTAATGAGAGAGAGAGAGAGAGAGAGAGAGAGAGAGAGAGAGAAAGAGACAGAGAATGAGATCTACTTATTATCGCTTCACAGTTAATGACTTACCATATACACTGAGACCTGCATCAGCGGAAGCAAATATTACCGCTACACCTGCCTGAATTGTCAAACTTCCGGAACTGCGTATGGCTATCTGTCTGTTGATAACAACAGGGCTTTGGCTTGGAATCCATGTTCGCTCATCCTGGCAAATGTATAGATAAAAGTCAACTAGAATGTGTGTTTGTTTGTGTTGAGGTTTTACGGCCCAGTCAACCCAATGGGATCATGTCGAGCGCGGTCAGTTTACCTAACCACACGTTTACTGGGCAGGTTTAGTCCTCTAAGCGGTTAACCAGTATTGTGCACATTCTTTCGCCAGAAATTGACAACTGCCCTTCTTGAATCAGCGGAAGGGAGAGAATGACACTAGAAAATATTTCATGATCAATCTCCACGAAAGAATGTTGCCGACCTCGGCGGGGGTTGAACCCGCGACTTCCTGGTCTCCAGTCGGACGGCGCATCCAACTGAGCCACCGAGGCCGGCTAGAATGAGTGTACTTCTGGATTCTGTATATGTGGGCGCTGGGAACAGACAGCACGGGGGAGCATTACAAGAATACATGCTTGCTGTCCATAGTTTAATACATGTTATTAGTATATGCCTATCACAGTGTATAACCATATAGTGGCCAAATCGGAAGCGCCCTGAATCTGTACACCCAAGCAAGCAACAGCGTGACGGCTGAAAGACTTCAAAACGAAATGGAACATCCGTTTTTTATGCGGTTTTTGGCATCGAGGGAGAAATGAATGTTTTTTATTTGTATCAATCTCATCACCTCTGACAGTGGTGCACTTTTTGTGTAGACCTCGTCTTTTACTGCTTCAACAGTAATTTTGCTGTTTCTATTGTCCTTCAGTACGATGAATCCGGGCCAATATATTCGACATTAAAGCCAATTTTCTACATAAATATCGATATGAGATCTTTCAAACACATCTATGCTTTGACATCTGATAGCTGCTAGTTTTTAAATGTTTGGATTCTGTAAACCTTGGCCACATGAATTGCACCCGTCTCATCCGACCGTCTGTCCGACTAGCGCCAAGCTCATAAAAATTTCTGTCTGACTAGCGTCAATTGTTTCAGTTTTATCCATGGATCAGAAGCCAAGTAAAAACGTTATTTAACGAGTTCATTTGAATTTGAGACATAAGAAAATGTGGACCTGAGTAAGAGAGAGCGTGTTTTTGTTGTTCTTTTTGAGTTTGTTGTTTTTTTTCTTTCTTCTTCGGTCTTTTTTTTTTTTAACATTACTTTTATGAAGATGGAAACAAGAATGCATCGTATGACACCTTACGGAGAGAATAAATAGGTTATCATTACTGTCTGATCAAAGATGTTCTGCACTGGTTTTTTTGAAGACTTTGTCGAATTTGACGAAGCACGACAATCAAACCCTTCTTTGTCCTGTTGTGTTTACCATTTTTCCTAATAACTTTTCCTATTGTCCTTTTTTTCTTTCTTTTTTTCATCGAAAAACACTTTACTTCCCTAGGATACCCGAAAAACATTTAAGGTATTGTCAATGATATGCATTTTATGGCGTCCTGTTTCCAGGACACCAAGAGTGATGTCAATAACGTGCAGGTAAGCAGAAGCGCGTGCGGCGTGGCGCAACGAGTTTTTAACATAGCATAATCCCCATCTCGATTTTAAATTCAAACTAAAAGTATGAATAATAACCTGTTTGCATGGTTTCTGTTAGGAAAAGAAAAGATTTAAAACTACAACTTTACTTATGGATCAGTGGAGTCTCAGACGGACTTCGGAACAAAATGCGCCAATAAACGCAACATAACCTCTTATAACATGCACAGCTAGATCACCTCAAATTGTACTTATCACAATTTGCGCTCAAGGGCATCCATTATACACTGTAATCACGTGCTAATGTAAAATTATCTTAACTTTGAAAATAGGGCAAAATACCTCAAAAGAAGTTTAGAATGCATATGCAGGCGTCATGAATTGCAAAATATTTTTTTTTCGGGAAGGTTCAAGAGTCCCCTAAACGAAAGGAAAAGCCCTCCCTTGTACTCACCCCCACCGAGTCGCGCTTTCGTGCATTGGGCTTGCTTAATATGTTTAAAAAATCCTAGATACTTTCCTGTGCGCTAAATCACGCGATCAAAAGTACCTTATGGCGACAAATTAACAGAGAAGCGGGGCTTATTGCTTTAAACTTCAGTTGCTATACTCATACGGACTCTAACAACGTTTATTTATGAAATGTTAAACTTGATCGTGCAATCGATGGCACGCCGTCGTTAAATCCCTTCGCTCCGTGATAATGGTGCTCTTGCACATCCGTACCACGCAGGAAAGTCAGGCAGCAAGTTTGGTTAAGTTCGTTAGTGGTCTCGGAGGAGATAGCGTAACGGACGGACGGACAGAAGACAGACGAACGGGAGGCGTTCATAATATCTTCATCGATAAAACGTGGGGATATTTAACAGTCAGCGCCATTTGGAAAGTTTTCTTTTGCACAGGTGAAGCTAATGATGCAGTACAGCTGGAACATACAGTGAAACACATGTAAACATAATAAACCTCTATATCTTCACTGACGACTGTAGAGATAGTGTTGCTTTGGTTGGAAAGATGGCATCCATATAACTCCAGTCTTAGAGCTGGGTAGCCACGGTACTCAACGGGATTGAAGGCTACATAACGACCCTGAAATTTAAAGACATTAACCTATAGTGACAGATTATCACAAGGCGATCTATTTAATACGGTATTGTCAAAAATAAATGTTATGAAATAAATGTACTTTTCGAGCTAAACACTGAAGGCTGATCTGAATCTTCCTAGGACCACATGTCGGAAGATACTTGTTCTGACGTTTCCGTTCAAACATTTTATATTAAGTTCGGACTACACGGACAACTAAGGATGCCAAGGCTGAATTAGACCTTTACTGTTCCTATATACTGGCAAACACCTTTTCGCTTGTTGCCGACCAACTATTGCACAGTGTATAATCGTACAGTGCGCTATATCGAAAGCGACACTCTCTGTATGCCGAATATCAATTGGCGACATTTGCGATGCGATAATGCATCTGCAGATAAGAGAAAATAAATGGATTACTGCTTTTAGGAAATTCTGGTCTTGGGCCGGCGAATCAGTGTTGTTTTGTTCATTTTGCCGGTCGACATGATGTACATCACAAAAACATACCTATATAAGTTTGACCCCCTTAAACCGCACTTTTATATAGTAAAACTGGGGTTTACAGGGGTATACATTATTTTTCTTATTTCTGCTCAAAACATAGATTGTGGGTTCTAACGAGTACCCACAATCTATGTTTTGAGCAGAAATATGAAAAATATCAGAGTTTTTTATCTGAAAATTTTCCGTATTTGGAGGTGAAATTTTCAATGTATTTAAATAGGCGTGTTTTCATAATGTACCACATGGATGTCATAGACTAACTGGACGACTAGCGACATTTTCATAATTTATAAATGCACGATTAGTACAGCGAAACTGGTAAGCGATTACACATTTCAAATGCACTTTTTTTCGTAATTGGAGAGAGAGATATAGAGATAGAGAGAAAGAAAGATAGATAGATAGAGAGAGAGAGAGAGAGAGTTCGTAATTGGCGAGAGTGAGCCACAGAGAGAGGCAGAGAAAGAAAGAGAGACAGAGAGATCTTACTAACCATGGAATAGTTTGTTAACAAAATACATGTAGGACTGAGGAACGGTGCATTTGATATTTTGATGAATGCAGTCAAAAGAAATGCCGCAATGTTCATTATGTCATTAGTTTTTTTAATAACAATACCCAGTTTCGTTATGACTTTTACGTAGGGCACCCAAAGGTCGTCATCCCGACTGGTGTCAACACCCATCCCAGCCTGCTCGTGACAGCTAGATACGAATAGCTTTTGCAAGCAGTAAGTTTAATCAATAATAAAAGCCTGATATACATAAAAATGGCTTGAAATGACACTGAAATATCAGAAAAACTCAGTTTGAAAGAAGTCGAGTATGAAGAACGATTATAGGACCGCTCACTGAGAATCAATGGCATCTAATGCATTGTTATCTTTGACATGAGTGTAGGCGCCGGCGTCCGTTATATGTCGAATATCTCTGTCCGTCCGTCAATACTTAACCAAGGATTTCTCATTTGAAACTACTGAACTGATTTACAAGAGTATACATTAATTTTCATATTACCGCTTAAAAGAATATATTGTGGGTACTTTTCAGACCTGTCTCAATGTGCCGATTCTAAAAAGCATCCGCAATCTATGGTTGGCAAATAAAATCAAAATATATTGCAAAATGTCTTCTGAAAATTATCAGCTTTATACCCATGAACTTATACATTATATCACATAGGCATGTTAATGTGATGTAATTGTGCGAGAGAAAGTTTCGGGACTTTCGCTAGGTCGAAATCTCGCGGGAAAGTAGCCATGAAATACTTAACAAATACTAAGTATGTGACCATGGGATTAGCAAGAATTCATCGCATCGAAAGTGTCAGCTTTGACAAAACACAAAAGTTTGTAGATGCGAAAATGCATTGGTTTACAGGAAATCTGTGACTAAAACATGTATTAGGCGCGTACAATTTGCCAATAATAGTAATCATTTTACAGATACGCTTTTCGGCGAGTACCATTCTTCGTGAAACCAGACAATGGACCATTCTTCGTGAAACCAGGCAACAATTATTAATGCGTTTTAAAGGCGGTGAGCTGGTTGGCTGGACATCTAGCTACCTGGTGAGCAATCAGGCTGGCTCGTGAATACATAGACGACTGAATGATTGATCAAAATGACAAGAAAATATATGTACTGTATAAGTATTGTAAATAACAAAAACGTTTTTTGTACAAATGATATGTATGCTGGGAAATGTAAAGGAACAATTCGTTATATTAAAACAAAGTGATTTGTGCTACTGTAAATTTGACGCGCGCGTGTGTATAGGAACAACAAGTGTACCCAGCTGGCATTCTACGTAAATCTACATCGGGCCGTCATCGGCCCGTCAGCTACCCTGACGGGCCGATGACGGCCCGATATAGATTTACGTAGAATGCTGACTGGGTATATGTATACCCTCTCTTTAAATTCATTGTTCGCGCTTGTTTGCGTACGTTTTGATGTGTGGCAATGGTTTGCGAATTGCAGCGTGATAATAACAGGAAGTAATATTTATTTCTACATGGAAACAAACGCCAAACATGCACAAGAAGATGCAGAAATGTCTTCAGATTCATCATGTTCACCGCTAAAATGTACAGAAAAATCACTGATTCGCCGGACAAAAAAGCGCATAGTCTACACAGCCTATCAGAACAACCAACGTTTGTATAACGGCCTCTTTCTATCTCTAGATTATATGTGCTACATCTATAGCTTGACAAACAGTATCTAAAGTTTCTAATTTTTAACACATCAAGGTATCTAGCGGGCTGATATAAAATGTACTACTGCCTATAGGATAACAGTTTAGAACTAACAGATAAAGTCTCATTCCATGTCTGAATGTAAATATTTTTCAATTGTCTTTCAAAGTTGATAATGAAATTGCTAGTATCTCTAGCACCTTGATTAATCCTCACATAGCCACACCAATTTATAAAAAAAAGCATTTTTCTAGTTCAGTTTCGCCGCCCATTTTGTCATCGTTCAATAACATCAGGCAGCATTTCTTTACGTATCTATCCTGAGTCATAATCAGTATCTTAAACCAACATTTTACTGCTCGTCTTGCTGTCTCTATATATAGGGTAAAACGGTTGCAGTCTCCAAGCAGTGCTACATTGCATGCTTTCCCGCTAACATTGGTTTTCATTTACTCTGGCATACAGTAGAATTAGCCCTGAATACTCGTCTTTGTTTATCATTGTGATTAATTTGATTGTTATGTTTTTGCTTTGATGCATTGACTGAGTTTGGAGCCTTTATGCAAACCGCATTTTTATGTATTTCTGAATTAAGAGTAGCATGGGGACCCAGGGTGAAGTTAGCTAGCTGTAAAAGTGCTTTAAACCCCCTGGTGGTTTATTCTACTGACCGTTCTAAGGCGGTGGTCCCGGTGTTAGTCTTACTGTTTGTTGCTTCGTGGTTTATTCTACAAGGCTATTTGTTTTATGCCTTATCTTGTGTTATTTTGTTCTTGTGTTTCTTCAGTCCTTTTAGCACTGCGGTTACCTCGCTTGGGGAAGAGAGAGCTAATCTTCGTGCGTTTCCTACGTATGTTCGATTTGAGCTTGTTTGGGGTTTTTTATGAACCTTTTACAAGCGTAATTCAAAATTCTTTCCAGACACTCACAATGCTTAAGGCCCCATATTTTAGCACCGTGTAATAATTAATAACATATTTTAATATCAAACATTTAAAAAAAAAAGGTAAGAGAAAAGTCCAGGGAATGCCACAATCACAAACCGCAGTCCTTCCCAGACACCAAGAGGAAGAGGAAACCGACAAAACCAAACAAGCACAAATACATAAACATCAAAATCAAATTAATCACTATAATAAACAAATACGAGTACTCATGGCTAATTCTACTGTATGCCAGAGTAAATCAAAAACATTAGTTGAACCACGGCATTTACATTAATACAGTTCTCTAGATAACACTCCATATGCGTGTAACAATGCCAATATTGACATTAAAACACGTTTTCCCTTAACACAACGTTCGGTATTAACTATTCAATCAAATGGCAACTGCATTGAAAATAATAACCCAACATGTGTAAATTTATTTATGACTTCAAGAACTGTATCTTTATATAGCCTTTTTTCCATTTTACTAAGTGCATCTCCTTTCTTAAAAACTAATACCTTTGGCTTCATCTCCTTAAATTGAGTTTAAAATTGTCACAAAATCTGCTAAGAAATTCAGCTGTCTCTGTAAATCAATGATAGTATCCTAGTATTCGCTCGGCACACATGCAATCATATAATATTGTAGGAAAAGCTGTGCCCCGGCTCATATCGTATTGCATATATTTAGTATTACATAAATGGTCATGAATAACCCGGATTAACTATACCTTTATTGGAGGCTGTAGCATGACATTCTTTACTTCATTATATCGCTGATTGGCCTCGATTATCTCCCCTAGAAACTCATCAGACAAATGGGAATTGTATGGGTGCCACACAAGGTCATCATCGCTGCAAAATGTTTGCCATTCACAAGTAAACAACATTTGACATATCAATGACCAACATGAAAAGGATCGTATACTTCCGTGGTGATTTGGTGTCGGGTTTTAAGTTTATTATCAAAATTAACTTTCGTTTCGTTTTTTTTTTTTTTGTTTTTTTTTTTCGTTTTTTTTTTATCAACCTACTTTGACTACTTGAGACAAGAAATAACCAATATCAATCTTTACATCATAAGAAAGTATTATTTGTTTGATGTCGTTTTTCTTCTTTTTGTTGTTGTTTTTGTTGTTGTTGTTTTGTTGTTGTTTTTTGTTTTATTCTGTGTTTATCTCATCTGTAGTAACATACCAGTCCTTTCATCTGCAGGCATAACCTTGCCGGTTCCATTTGTGGCTAAATTTGTAGAGCGTCCGCTTTGTGACCGGGATTCAACCAGATAAAAAAAAGCTTTTGGACACCATATTGCAGATTATATTTTCATTTCCTTTGGGATCACTGGGCTCATTGTGGTATCTTTGAAAATGGAGTTCTGCTTATGTATACGCTAGAAAACGTAAGCAGTATTGCAAACTTCATTACTGCTTATTAAGAATCTCAATAAAAACGAGATTCCCATTTTCTTTCTGTTATGTGTTCTTTGTTTCCAAAGACTTTTATTTTAAAATTCAAACAACCCAGGGGTGAAAGGGTTGCAAATAATCCATTTCAAGAATTTATTTCACTTGGATGAAAGAAATCCATTTGATCGCACGAACCAATTGTTTACTGCAAACAGGGGAAGCGTGTGTAAAGCTGAGAAAATTGACAAAGTTGGAACAGTAATAAAGTATTTCTGTAAGAGGGACATGTCCCTGAAGGAAATTCATGACAACTTCATTAAAATCCTTGGAGGTGAGTCTCCTTCTTACAGAACGGTGAAGAAATGAGCTGCTGAAGTTAGAAAAGGGAGGGAGAGCGTAGAGGATTATGAATGTCTGGGCGCCTAAAGAGGTTATTACAGACGACGAAAATGTTGAGCTTGTGAACAGTCTGATCATGTGTGACAGAAGAAGAAGCCTGCGTGATATAGATAGACGAATAGGCATGTTTTGGGGCAGTTCAGTTTACCTTGATCGACATCTTAGGGATGTCCAAGGTCTTCGCTAGATGGGTCACCAGAATGTTGACCAACGATCAGAAAAAGAGCAGGCTTAATATTTCTAAGTATCTCCGGTCTGTCTATGTAGTTTATCCTGAGGAATTTATGCGTCGAGTTGTGATCAAGATTAGACCTGGGTCTATCACTTTGATCCTGAGGCCAAAAAGCAGAGTACGCAATGCAAGCACCTTGGCTCACTCTCTCCTAAGAAATTTAAGAGAATTTCTTCAGCAGGGAAGTTGATGGCCTATAACTTTTAGGATATTCAGGGCGTTATCATGGTGTATTATCTTCAGGAAGGTCGCACGATAAGAGATGCGTATAATGCAGAAAAACTAAGGCGGCTGCATTAGGAGAGTGTGAAATAAAGAAAAGGAAAGACTGACTCGAGGTTTTCTGCACTTGCAAGATAATGCATCAGCCCACACCTTTCAAGTTGTTATGCAGCTTCGAGGTCCTTCTTCATCCTACATATTCTCTAGATTTAGCCCCTTCGGACCTCTATCTGTTTCCAACTTTGAAAACTAACCTTCATGGTAGGAATTTTGGAAGCAACGAAGGCGTCATAGATATTGAATGACCAGGAACAAGGCTTCCAATCTGAAGGGATAAACAAACAAACTGGAACAGCGTTGGAGAAAGTGCATCGAGACAAAGGGAGATTATATTGAGAAATAATGGCACAATTTCTGCTCTTGGTCATTCCCAAAGTACAGGGTCCGAGAAGTTTTTATCGACCTTGAACATCAGAGCAGCAACGTCAGAAAACGTACCTTTGGACATGTTTGCCCAGCTAAGATTCACATCAGCCTGCGCATTCGCGCTGTCTGATCAGAACCTTCATTGGACGTATTTTGGATAACAAAGGATGCAAAGTATATTTATGCGAACAACGAAGACACTGATCAGACTGAGACGCGTGTGTAGGCTGATGTGAGTGTATGTTGGGCGCACATTTCAACATTTTTCTACTTTTCTGACGTTCCGGCCCATCCGTTTTATGAGGTTCCCAACCCCTAACCCTTTCAGCCCAGCAGACCAAAACGGCTCGTCACGAGCCGTCTTATCAGGATCTACACTGTTTGCTCTTCTGCTATTTATTTTACTGGCATCTCATTTACTGTTATTGTTACTGTTACTGTTATTGTTACTATCATTTACTGCTATTGTTAATGACCTTCCTGGTATCTCATTTATTGTTACTGTTATTGTTACTGTCATTTACTGTTATTGTTATTGACCTTACTGGTATCTCATTTACTGTTCTTATTACTGTTACTGTTATTGTTACTGTTATTCACTGTTATTGTTATTGGCATTACTGGTATCTCATTTACAGTTATTGTTACTCTTACTGTTATTGTTACTGTCATTTACTGTTATTGTTATTGACCTTACTGGTATCTCATTTACTATTCTTATTACTGTTACTGTTATTGTAACTGTCATTCACTGTATTGTTATTGGCATTACTGGTATTTCATTTACAGTTATTGTTACTGTTACTGTTATTGTTACTGTCATTTACTGTTATTGTTATTGACCTTACTGGTATCTCATTTACTGTTCTTATTACTGTTACTGTTACTGTTACTGTCATTCACTGTTATTGTTATTGACATTACTGGTATCTCATTTACAGTTATTGTTACTGTTACTGTTATTGTTAGTCATTTACTGTTATTGTTATTGACCTTACTGGTATCTCATTTACTGTTCTTATTACTGTTACTGTTATTGTTACTGTCATTCACTGTTATTGTTATTGACCTTACTGGCATCTCATTTACATCTCATCTTACTGGCATCTCATTTGGAAAAGGCATTAAAAATATGGCAAAATGTCTTCTGAAAATTATCAGCTTTATACCCATGAAATTATACATTATATCATGTAGGCATGTTAATGTGATGTAATTGTGCGAGTTAGAAACACAATGTAATTGTACGAGTTACACAATGGACGTGTCCAAATTCAAAGTAGAAGAGTCCACTTCATAAACTTAGGGGTGAAAAAGCTAAATGTATCTTATTTTACTTACCTGTAATAAATCCTCAATTTTCTTGTATACCATCCATTTTTGGCCCCTTGAACAGCAAACCCTGTTATATTCCATATCCCTTCGAGATCTATTTTAAGATACTCGTCATTATAGCTCCTTGATGCGGCCCAGCCTTTACGAAAATAAAAACAAAATTGCACTATACAGACCGACAAAGCTGACCTGTTGCTTTGACCTTTACTGTTTTTTAATTTTCGCAAGGATACGTCCACTGTACAATACAGGCATGACAGTAAGAAAATTCTGTGTTCCACATGCGATATCTATTAGTTCACCTTTACAGATATTACCTGTTTTACCTGTTTACGCAGTAAACGCATACTTTTAAACATAGTAATCAAAGGTCAAAGCGACAGGTCAGTTTGATCGGCCTATACCAGCTGTAATACAAAATACAAGTTCAGTAACATCCCAGTAAGCATTCTTTATAAATTTATAGCGGGCCGTTATCGGCCCGTCAGAGTAGCTGACGGGCCGATAACGGCCCGCTTTAGATTTATAATGCTAGCTGGGATATTACCAAGCCTCTGTCGTGTGGCGCCAGTTTTCAATCACAATCTAGATCTAGTCAATATGAATGTGTATATAATTTTATCACAATTCATTTAATTATCCTCAAGCTATGGAACGCAAACGAAATTTTGGCGTCAACCAAGGGCCATAACTCTGTGACGAGTAAAAGAAATTTCCCCATTTACAATTCCAAACCATTCCTACCCACAATATCAACGCCTTTGCAAAGGTTCAATAAATTAAAATCAATACTCCAGTTAGAGAGCTGAAATGAAGGGCTGACTTACGTACGGACGGACACTCTAACGATGTAACATAATACCCCTACACCATAGTATGGTGGCCCGAGTATAAAAATACCCCCCAAAAAGAATATCTAATAAAATTAGCTGCAATATAAGAACACCTACCTTCTCAGATGTGCGCCCTGCGAAGGCTCAAATCAGCCTGCGCATCCGCGCAGTCAGATCAGAGTCTTCGCTGTCCGCATAAAGTAACTTTACACATATGACTATCCAAAATGCGTCCAGTTAAGATTCTGATCAGACTGCGCAAATGAGCAGGCTGATCTGAATCTTCTCTAGGTGCACACGTCCGAAGGTACGTTTTCTGAGAAATGAGGAAACATATTTAAAACGTTTTCTGCTGCAGTTCTGATTGCCGCGTTAAGGGTTTCCAGCGAGCACATGACGTTTATACGTTACTAAACGTCGATGCGACGTTGTATAAACGTAATGTGCCCATTGGGTTACATATCATGACAGTGAAACTTGTTTACCTGTTCCGTTGTTTAGCCTTGCCGCGTCCGGTGTATATTCGTTGTAAAACGATGATGCCGAAAACTGGTCACTTCTAATCCTACCCAGCTCCAGCCCAATCGCACTGTTGCATGCTTCTGAAAATATAAAATAGATCACAGAAAATAAATAAATAAATAAATAAATAAGTGCAAGTAAGCATAGGTAGGTAGGTAGGTAAGTAGGTAGGCGGGAGGGTGGATGGGAGAGAACTAGGGAGGGAGAGTGGGTTGGGTGGGTGGCTGGGTAGAAAGGTAGGTTGGTGGGTGGGTGGGCAGGCAGGCAGGGAGGCAGGCAGGTAGGTAGCTAGGTAGCAAGGTAGCTAGCTAAGCAGGTAGATCTTTTTTAACTTTGGCATTTTGTATGGAATGGATAAGCATATATTTGAGGGCATAATGTTTAATAATAATAATAACTAGAAATTGTGTTAAACTTTGTAAAACACTATGCCTCCAACCACATGCGTGCCTCTAAAGATAATACAAGGTAAAATGGCCAAATCTACAAAAGGCCATAACTCCTGAAATATTTTTCAGAATTTATTCAAAAGTTAATCAGGCCATCTTCTCATTACTATCAATATATTAATCAAGTTATGAAACTCCAGCTCCAACAGTTTTTGAGATATTTTGCCGACAAGGGAAAATGCCCAGATTTACAAAGGGGCATTACTCATGCCCAAAAGCAATAGGTCCCTCCAACTTCCTTCTCACCTATTTTTTCTTGAGGAATTCACATATGAAATTTGAAATCATTAGCATACATGGTTCTTAAGGTATATTTTGCACAAGAAAGCAACAACATTAAAGGACCAGAAATTTCAAAGCGCCATAATTCAAATAAAAATTTCATGACATTAGTTGAAAAAATTAATCAGGTGATCTCTTTCTCAGACCCAACCAGTATACCAAATATCAAGGCTCTAGCTTAAATACTTTTATAAGCTATCTTGCTAATGAGATTTCAATATTATTTTATTAAAAGGGAAATAACTCTAAAATGGGAGATAAAGCGGATAAGAAAAAATATGTCACCGATTTTTTCATGAGGAATCCATATACGAAATTTCAAAGCAGTAGCGTACATGATTCTAAACTTATGCTATACATAATCAAGCAACAACATTTAATGACCGGAAATTGCAAATGGCCATAACTCCAACAACATTTATGTCACGTCCCTATTTTATCTTGAATATATTTTACATGTACATAGTATAAACAGAAGTTTGTATCGATTTTTATTAACCAGGTTAGATTAATGCATTTGTAACTGGAGCGCTGATTATGATGACAGTTTTACTTTTTAAGCAAGTAGGTACACTTCAGCTTTCAGGTTACGGTATTACGGTAATCACGAGATAGTTATGCTGAGGGTGTATTTGATTATTCACGTCTATATACTTGAGCGGTTACCAGAACACTATATATTCCGAGTGAACCTAGGTTGGTGATCAATATCTTCACTGTTCTGGGATTGATTTTCGTCTCAAGGCTATCTTTTGAAAGGGGAGACAATTTTCTGTCGTAATTTTGCAGTTTTGTAGCGTTCCGAGAGAAAAATGTTTTTTACTTCATAGTTTTAGCAGTTGCTGTGTGAAACTTTGCACCGTTCGGACAATCGAACGGGTTATTTTAAATCTTGACTATCACGGTATTCTTGTGAATATTATTTTTAGATCTTGAATTTCACGGATTACTTGTGGACATATGTTTCAAAACGTGCCACATTACTATAAAAGTTCCCTAGTTGAATAAAACGATACACACTACAAATTCATTTCATCGAAGACTGATCCTTGTCTTCCTTTTATTAATCTTCATGTTGTGTTGTATCTGGGGAATCTGACCATGGTAAGTCAATAATTTATTTTAATTTTATTCTTGCAATATTCTTGCTCGTCTTTACCGCAGCTAAAATTCGAGTAGGTAAATTTATTGCTTTACTACGTTGCAATTTTATGTATCATTCGTACTTACAAACCCGGCATGATAAGTAGATAGACCCTGATCAGATGTGTATACTTTGGTTATATCTGTAGACCCTGATCAGACGAATAAGCCGTGTCGGGTGTGTAAACTATAAACCGAATAGGGAGGTTAAGTTTGATCGATTCTATGGATCCTGATCAGTCTGGTGAGTCTGATAGGTTCTGTAGACCCTGATCAGAATGCAATCATTAATATTTTTATTTGAATAAGATAAATGGATATTACATTCTCATCTGACATGTACATACCAGACATATACGCTTAAATGTAAGACACAGTTAGGCGTTATGTTGTTATGTTAACCGCACACACCGTACATATACGCGTAAAAGTACGCTACCGTAGGCGTTATGTTAACTGCATACACATTCATTAGTTAGCGCGATTTACACAAATGACAAAGACTATATTCACCTTGAATACATATACAGAGGTCCTTTTTACTTTAATCACAAGTCTGTTTACTAGAATATTTTACGGTGAAATGGCTCAAGCAGCGAGGAGTCATGTTTGAGGCTATGACGATGGCATGTTGATATTGTACTCAATGATTACGTGGGGTCGATGTGTGATCGTGTAATCATTGTGGTATAATGGCAGTTATAATTTATTTTAGCCTTTAGCGTTCTAAAGGGATTCTTACAGTGGAAGGCCCATGGGTTCTTCCTGTAAGAATGTGTAATCGTCGAGATGCCATTCCTCCGATTAATATGAATGTCAGATATATTCTGACTGTGTCTGCCTGTGTTTAATTGTTTTTACAATATTATATGTCATTAACAGCGTCCATGTGGTTTTAGGATCTGATTTTGCTATATAATAATCAATTGCAACGGACTTGTCGCATTTATAACATTTGGCGTACACACTCTGTATATCTAGTGGAAATTGATAAGGAAATATCTTGTCATGTTTGATATCGAGAGTTCTAGGACATGATACTTATTTTCAGGTCCCGTATCCGTATCTGTATCCGTATCCATATCCATATCCGTATCATGTATCTGTTTCACCACTGTTATCGTCACTATGATTGACCATCAAATGTTTTCCGGCAAGCTTTGTTCAAAGTTCTATGGGAAAAAGTGTTAGTGATAACCGGAAATATCATGAAGGATACATCCGTGGACAAGTTTCTTCAAGTTATGTAAATTTATATTATATTTAATTATGGAAATATAATTAATTAGATTTTTCAGAATATGAAGTTTAACAGTACCTATGGATTATGGAAGCTTCGGAACATAGAAATTAGAACATGGAAATTTGAACTTTTTAATTATAGTTTTTTTTTTTTTTTTTTCGAACTTTTTAAATACATGCTTGTTTTTATTTTAGATTTTTCAGAATATGAAGTTTAACAGTACCTATGGATTATGGAAGCTTCGGAACATAGAAATTAGAACATGGAAATTTGAACTTTTAATTATAGTTTTTTTTTTTTTTTTTTTTTCGAACTTTTTAAATACATGCTTGTTTTTATTTTACAAAGTGTTGTGTTTATCCTCTGATTGCTTGTGATTGCGTCTAGTCCATCGTCACCGTGCCCAACGCTCGTCCGATCACGTGACAATTTAATTTAATTAATTGAAAATGTAATCAGGTAATCTCCTCCTCGGTCCCAACCAGTATACTGAATATCAAGAATCAAGCTTAAATACTTCTTTAGATATCTTGCTAACAAGATTTCAATGTTATTTTATTAAAAGGGAAATAACTCTAAAATGGGAGATAATTCGGATAAGAAAAAAAAAATACAAGTCACCTATTTTTTCATGAGGAATCCATATATGAAATTTCACCGGAAATGACGTCCACGGATATCCTTTTTCAAGCTTGGGAATAGGAAACAGTCACTACGAGCTAAGTCCGGAGAATAGGCGGGGTGCTGTATTAGTTCGTACCCATTCCGCTCAACAGCATCCATTGCAATTTTGCAAGTGTGGACTCTCGCATTGTCCTGTTGGAGCAGAATCCCTTTTGGAGAGTTTACCTCGGCGTTTTTCACGGATCACAATTCTCAGTTAGTCGAGCAAATTTGCAAAATACGCACCTGTAATTGTACTTTGCTGGAAAGTCCAACATAATAACGCCTTGTGCATCCCAAAATACAGTTGCCATCACCTTGCCAGCAGTGGGTTGTGTTTTGAACTTCTTTGGCCTCGAAGACCTCGGCCCTATACACTGCCGACTTTGAGCTTTATTCTCTGGCTCATAATAATGGACCCAGGTCTCATCTACAGTCACCAGACGTGAAAGGAAATCATCTTCCTTTGACCTAAACCGCTTCAACAATGCGCTGTATACTGATGCTCTGGTTGCCATTTGCTCGTCGCTCAGGGATTTTGGGACCCAACGGGCTGTTAGCTTGTGCATACCCAAGCGATCATGTAAAGTTGTTGAAACGCTACCATGTGAAAGGTGTAATGCATTCGCTATTTCTTCCACCTTAATTCGCCTATCAGAGTACACCAGCTCCCGTACTTTGTAACACATTTTTTCTTCGGGGGCATCTGATGGGCGTCCAGACCTGGTTTCGTCTTCTAAAGACGTTCTACTGCGTTTGAACTCCCCAACCCAGAATTTTACTTGTGCATACGATGGTGCAGAAAACCCATAAACATTGGTCAACTTGCAATATATTTCCTGACCTGTTTTCCCTTTCAAATACAAGTACCGAATTACAGCACGGTACTCAACTTTTGACGAAAAGCTTACTTTTGCATCGCTAGCCATGTTTGACATTCAATATCTTATGAGTGAATAATACGATAAGGGTGCAATTTTGCCCTTAGGCCTAAAACATGTATTGAAACAAGGCATGAAAATCTTGGGTGTCTCGGTCAATTGGAAATGGGATAGGCTGGCTACTTATTGACTTGCCCTCGTATGTCTTCAGGAATATTTCATTCTTCTGATCATAATCAGTTGAAAGCTTGTATTTTACTTTCATGTTATAATCAATAAAACCATGAACGAAAGTAGCGGTTTCGTTTTCATTGATACATATCCAATGACAGTTCAACATTAATGTCATTCCTTTGTCTTTAGCTTACCAGAGCAGAAGGCTCCGAAAAAGCTTATAGGATAGTTCTCCGTTTTTGTCGCAGTCAAAGTCTGTCATCGTCAACACTTTCAGACAGCATCTCTAACACCACAAGGCAAAATTAGCCCAAATTTCATCTGTAGCATCCTTGGGCTGGGGGATTGAAAGTTTGTATTTTTATATGAAAATCGACACTTTGATTTGGTTGCTACGCCAGTAGTAGTTTCCATATAATTATAATGAGAAAGTATTTACTGCCCAGCAATTGCTGATACTTTGACAAAACGTATATTGTAATTTTCCTCGAGTAATCTTTTATCAGCAATAGATCTTTATTTTTATTGGAAATAGAAAACATTCCTTAACATTATCACCTTAGAGACCATACCCTCTTTGAGGCTGAGACTTTCTATTGAAATATTCATCATATTAGCCTATACATTTTTTTGTTTATTTGAAATCTGGTGAGCTTTGAAGCCGCTGGGCCTTCTGATGCCCAGGCTACCAACGCCTACAGCGCTTTGATTATTACTATTATTATTATTATCAGACAGACAGGCAGGCAGAGAGGGAGGGAGGGAGAGAGGGAGGTGTGTGGGTGGGTAGGTGGGTGGATGGGTGGGCGGGCGAGCAATCAGGGAGGGATGGAGGGAGAGAGATAAGTAGGTAGCTAAGTAGGCAGGTAGCTAGCTAGGAAGGTAGGGCTTTTTTTACTTTGGCATTTTGTATGGAATGGACAAGCATATATTTGAGGGCATAATGTTTAATAATAATAATAATAATAATAATAATAAAAATAAAAATAATAATAACGATGATAACAATAAATAGAAGTAGTTGTAGCAGTAGTAGTAGTAGTAAAAGCAGTAGCTGTAGTCGTCATCATAATCATCTTCATTATTATTATTATGATTATTATTATTATTACTATTATTATTACTATTATTATTATGATTTATTATTATCGTTATTATTATTATCATTATTACTATTATTATTATTATAATTATTATTATTATTATTATAAATGAATATAAATGATAATAAATAAATTTTGCACTGAAAGTATATCACAGAAAAAATATTCTGAGGCTGAAGAATGACTGAAGGATAAATTTGTGTTACATAACTGATGCAGTCACGAAAAGCAGATACATAAAGTAACTTTGCCGAAAGCCGACGGTGACAGCTCACGATATTGGTCATATTGGGCAATCAATAACATTTAGATGTACAGATTATATTTAAAGTCGTGCAACAAACAGTATAGCTTCAGGCATTGACTTTACACTCCTCATTAATTGAAGCGAAACGCAGAGTTTGTAATAAACATAATACAAAGAAAACAGCCTATTTAGTTGAGCATTTTGATGAAAAATTATGAAAATCGGTTGAGAAAAAAAGAAAGTAATTGTGCTTTGAAAATGAAAAAATTCGAATTTTTATCATGAAAGCCGCCATTTTGCAGGTCAGTGATGTCATAAAGACTGCGACGTTATAACCGCCCAGTAATAAATTATGCAAAAATGAAATGAATAACATCTGAAACAATATTTTATTGTAAATGTGTTCAATAGCATATATATTATCAAGTAACTCACATAAGCAACGTGTTCCTATCAACAAGCAAGTTTAATTTGTGTCTAAAATAGAATATCTAATAAAACATTCAAACATGGCGGCGTTCTTATCATTACGAAAACACGCCTATTCAAATATACTGAAAATTTAACCACCAAAAAATAAAAAATTTCAGATAAAAAAATTCTGATGTTTTTCACATTTCTGCTCAAAACATAGATTGTGGGTATTCGTTAGAACCGCCTCGGCGAGGCCGTTCTAACGAGTATCCACAATCTATGTTTTTGAGCAGAAATAAGAAAAAAATAATGTATACCCCTATAAACCCCAGTTTTATAATATAGAAGTGGGGTTTAAGGGGGTCAAAATTATATAGGCATGTTTTCGTGATATTTTAAGGCACACATTCCATCTAATGAGATTTTCCCTGTAAGAGGACCGGAGACACTGTAGAGTGTTCGCCATGGTTCGCAAGGAAGATAACTTCTGTGACTTTTGCAACTTCCTGTTTGCTTTCCTGTACCGTAAGTCCCTTCCGAAAAGGTATCTACTCAAAAGCAGAATATCTTGCTCCCAAGGAGGAGCAAATTATTTCCTTTTAGAGTAGACCCCTTTTCAGAATGTAGGTAAAATATTTTAATGGTGTTGCCTCCCCTGATACACTGATTTCTTTTGTTCTTGTTTTTTGGTGTTGTTTTTTTTTATTGTATTTGATGTACCTATCATTTATTTATTCATTGGTATTTACATACCCTTCATTTACTTAGAAAATTTTTTTTTATACAAACTGGCAGTTGCGGGGGCATTCATCCCATTTAGGGATCATTTAGTTCAGTTTTGTTGTGTGTGTTTTTGTTGTTGTTGTTGTTGTTATTGTTATTATTATTATTTTATGGCTTATATTGCTCTGTATTGGTTTATTGCCTTTGTTATTATTTATTTATTTATTTATTTATTTATTTAATTTATTTACTTACTTATTAAAATTTTATTATTTATATTTTTATTTTTATTTATTTACTTATTTCATTTACTTTATTGTTATTTTATTTATTTATTTATTTATTTATTTTTGCTCTGCTTTGATTTGTTCTGTTGTCTTTTATTTATTTATTTATTTATTCATTCATTTATTTGTTTATTTAGCTCTGCTTTGATTTGTTCTGTTGTCGTTTATTTATTTATTTATTTATTTATTTATTTGTTTATTTATTCATTTATTTATTTGTTTATTTTGCTCTGCTTTGATTTGTTCTGTTGTCTTTTATTTATTTATTTATTTATTTATATATAACCTGTAAAATCATTATCGTGAAAAAAGAAACTTTCAGATTTCAGAAACAATTTCTTAATGCGGCCAAACATCCCTCCGCGTGCTCAGACTGTTAAGGTCATACATAGATAATTGTTTCGCCTGACAAGGATTTGTCATGAGCTTCACTTCTTTCAATCCGGTCTTACAAAATCCCCATTTTTCACAGTTTGTTAATTCTTATATATCCGTGTTTGTTCACCTCACCTTAGAATGTATATACTTCCGTCTTCATAAGATGAGCCATAACGTCAAAAAACATACTTCCCACATGTACGCCTAGCGAAGATACAGATCAGCCTGCACGATAGCGCAGGCTGATCAGAATCTTCACTGGGCGGTTTTTGGACAGCCAAAACTGAGAAGTTTCTTCATGAGGACAACGAAGACTCTGATCAGACTGTGCGTATGCGCAGGCTGCTTTGAGTCTTGGCAGGGCGCACATCTGAGAAGGTACTTTTTCTCACGTTTCTGCTCAATTTGTTAGCAATTCTTTGTTTGGTATTCTATACGTACCAGAGCCGCCACACAAAAGTGAGAAAGTATGTTTACCATTCGAGTGTCCGTCCGTGCCTACGTCTCTAGCTGGAGTTGTTTGTTTTCCTTAGTTTTCTTTTTTTATCTTTTAATTTTCTTGAAACTTTGCACAAAGCATTGGTAGGGGGAAACATGTAGGAGCGGCTCATATTGGGTATTTGACTCTTTCGGTACCAAACTTCAGACGACATTTTGTCGTCTGTTGTTGTTGTTGTTGTTGTTGTTTTGTATTTGTTTTGACAAACTATCGTTGGAAAGACGTTTATATGTAAATGTGAAGGACTGAATGTCAAACAGCGTAGATCCAGATGAGACGGCTCATTTTGAGCCGTCTCATCTGGATCTATGTTGTTTGGAAAAGCCTATTGTTATCAACTATGGCAGTGAAAGAGTTAAGTCGGAGTTGTGGTTTACTGTCATCCTTTGAGTCCTGTTGTGATGGTGACAGTGCGGACTGGTGCATTTTTATATTGCCGGAGCATTTTTGCAAGCATAGCTGATCGTTTCAACTGTATACATGTAATCTGGTAATCTGGCGGACTCTGTGAAAACATGTTGATCTGAGTCTCCGCTGGGTGCACAAGCAGTCTTGTAGGAAATTCTGTGTCTCCGACTCATGGAATCGGCATTGCATTGATGCTTAGAAAATTTTGAAAGGTATAATGGGCTATTACGGGATAAGAAGAGAACAGAACCAGTCTCTGTCTAATCAGGACAACCTGTGTACCAAGCACAATGAAATCAGAGCTGAAGGCACATGTAGGCCTCTGTAGCCCCACGGTTTAACCAGGACTGACAATCCAGGTCAGTCTATGTACCAACCGCAATCAAATCAGAGTTGTAGCCCCAGGTAGGTCCATGAAGCCCTAAGGTTTAATCAAGACTAAGATCTAGGTCACATAAGATCCAGATCAGCCTATGTACCAACCACAATCAAATCAAAGCTAAAAGCCCAGGTAGGCCTATGTAGCTCTACGGTTTAATCACGACTACGAACATGGTCAGCTTATGTACCAACCATAATCAAATCAAAGCTGAAGGCCCAGGTAGGCCCATGTAGCCCTGTGGTTTAATCAGGACTAAGATCCTGGTCAGCCTATGTACCAACCATAATCAAATCAAAACTAAAGGCCCAGGTAGGCCCATGTAGCCCTACGGTTTAATCAGGACTAAGATCCTAGTCAGTCTATGTACCAACCATAATCAAATCAAAACTAAAGGCCCAGGTAGGCCCATGTAGCCCTACGGTTTAATCAGGACTAAGATCCTGGTCAGCCTATGTACCAACCATAATCAAATCAAAGCTAAAAGCCCAGGTAGGCCCATGTAGCCCTACGGTTTAATCAGGACTACGGTCCAGGTCAGCCTATGTACCAACCATAATCGAATCAAAACTAAAGGCCTAGGTCAGCCTATGTACCAACCACAATCAATTCAAAGCTAAAGGCCCGGGTAAGCCAATGTAGCCCTACGGTTTAACCAGGACTGAAGAACCACGTCAGTCTATGTACCAACTACAATCAAATCAGAGCTGAAGTCCTAGGTAGGCCCCTGTAGCCCCACGGTTTAATCAGGACTACGATCCAGGCCAGCCTATGACCTAACCATAATCAAATCGAAGCTGAAGGACCAGGTAGGCCCATGTAGCCCTACGGTTTAATTAGACATGAAGATCCAGCTTAGCCTATGTACCAACCACAATCAAATCAGAGCTGAAGGCCCAAGTAGGCCCATGTAGCCCTACGGTTTAATCAGGACTACAGAGCCAGGTCATCCTATGACCCAACCACAATCAAATCAAAGTTAAAGGCCCAAGTAGGCCAATGTAGCCCTACGGTTTAATCACGACTACGAACCAGGTCAGCCTATGACCCAACCACAATCAAATCAAAGCTAAAGGCCCAAGAAGGCCCATGTAGCCCTACGGTTAAATCAGGACTACAGATCCAGGTCACCCTATGTACCAACCGCAATCAATTCAGAGCTCACGGCCTAGGTAGGCCCATGTTTCTGCAGTCTAAGTAGAGTTCTTAGAGACATAAGTCTGTGTATCCGTACAATATAATCAGTGTATCCACACTGAGTGAGCAGGCCTCTTGGCCTAGGTAAACCTGTGTATTCGTAATGTAATAAGAGCTAAAGGTCCAGGTAAGCCCGTGTATCCACATTGTGTAAGCGGAGCTCTTGGCCTAGGAAAACCTGTGTATCCGTACAATATAATCAGAGCTTAGGTCCGGGTAAGCCCATGTATCCACACAGTGTAAGCGGACCTTTTTGACCTAAATGTAGGTAAACCTGTGTATCCGTACAATATAATCGGAGATTAAGGTCCAGGTAAGCCCGTGTATCCACACACTGTAAGTGGACCTCTTGGCCTAGGTAAACCTGTGTACCCGTACAATATAATCAGAGATTAAGGTCCAGGTAAGCCCGTGTATCCACACACTGTAAGTGGACCTCTTGGCCTAGGTAAACCTGTGTACCCGTACAATATAATCAGAGCTAAAGGTCCAGGTAAGCCCATGTATCCACACAGTGATAGCGGAGCTGTTGGCCTAAGTAAACTTGTGTATACGTACACTTAACCAGAGCTAAAGGTCCAGGTAAGCCCGTGTATCCACACAGTGTAAGTTGACCTCTTGACCTAGATACACCTGTGTATCCGTACAATGTAATCAGAGCTTAAGGTCCAGGTTAGCCCGTGTATCCACACAGTGTAAGCGGACCTCATGGCCTAGGTAAACCTGTATATCCGTGCAATGTAATCAGAGCTAAAGGTCCCGGTAAGCCCGTGTACCCACACTGTGTAAGCAGAGCACTTTGCCTAAGTAAACCGGTGTATCCGTACAATGTAATCAGAGCGTAAGGTCCAGGTAAGCCCGTGTATCCGCACGGGACAGGCGGAGCTCGTTGCCTAGAGTAAGCCTGTAAATCCGTACAATGTAATCAGAGCTAAAGGTCCATGTAAGCCCGTGTATCCACACTGTATAAGCGGAGCTCTTGACCTAGGTAAACCTGTGTATCCGTACAAAGTAATCAGAGCTAAAGGTCCAGGTAAGCCTGTGTATCCGCACAGGACAAGCGGATCTCGACTATACATGAAATACATGTATATATGAAGGTTCAGTATCAGGTATAGTGCACGGAGGATAACGTAACAGTGACGTCACTCTACCTGGGTAAAGCACGTTTTGCACGTTACAAATAATTTATGTAGTATACAATCTTATTGCTATAAGTGTTTTAGTTAAGTATGTTGTAATAGCGCAGCGCTGTGGACGAACGGTTAGGTAATTATTTAGTGCACGAGTCCTAGTAGTACCTCAGTTTTTGTTGTTGTTTTTGTTTTAGTTACTTTTACTTTGCTTATTGTCTTTGTATGTTACATATATTATTTTTAATACACATCACTGGACATTATTATGGCACTGTTGACCTTTTTTTCCACAAAAGACATGCTTCCAGCGTTCTTGTCCCCTAATATATTTGCACGGATTGTCAGCACGTGGAAATCATTCAAACTAAAAGTTTAACTAGACTTACTGATTTACGTCTTGTGATTTTTTAACTACTTTAAATCTGTTCCATGGTCGATAATTGCAAAACGCATTTTTTCTTTCTTAACATATTTTTCTTTTATATTTAATTCTTAAAAAATGTGAAACAAAAAAAAATAAAACACTAGGATTCGAACCCATAGTGTTCAGATTTGTAGTCTAGGAAAACAATCATTGTGCTATTGCGGATTTACAGTTACCGCTGCTTACAAATGTACAATATTTATTGAAGGTAGCTATTCGGGTGGCGTTTACCTATTTATTAAAATGGACTTGGTCTAACATCAGATCGAAACAATCAGTGACGTCACTGTCCACTTATTCTTCGAGGATAGTATGCCCTTGCACAAAGGCGTTACCACCTTGTTGCCCCCAAAATAAGTTTAACGCTTTCACTGCCATTGGCGATGATAATAGGCTTTTGCAAATAGCATAGATCCAGATGAGACGGCTCATGATCGCATCATCAGGATCTACGCTGTTTGACGTTCAGTCATTCAACTTTACATATTTCCAGTTGATAGTTTGTTTTAGGAAAAAAGGCAGACGACAAATATCGTCTGAAATTTGGCACCGAAAGAGTTAACGGTTAATTGAACGTCCAAATATCAACCTTTCAAAACACCAAACATCCAATGAATCTACCATCACGAAAACATAGCTATATAATTTTGACCTCCTTAAACTCCACTTTTATACAGTAAAACTAGGGTTTACAGGGGTATACATTATTTTTCTTATTTCTGCTCAAAAACATAGATTGTGGGTACTCGTTAGAACCGCCCTCAGCGAGGCGGTTCTAAGGAGTACCCACAATCTATGTTTTGAGCAGAAATATGAAAAATATCAGTCTGAGAGTTTTTATCCGATAATTTTCCGTTTTTGGAGGTGAAATTTTCAATGTATTTGAATAGGCATGTTTTCGTAATGCTACGGAACAATTTCCCGGATCTGACACGTGCATGTGCAGACTGTTCTTCACCGGTGTTCTTATTCACTCGTTCCCTTGGCTATTACAGTACACAACAAATTCATTGTCTTTTTTTCTCATTTTTTTCCAGAAATAGGCTTTGACATTTCATGCAGATTGTTTACGGAGACAATCTGCATGAAATGTCAATACGTATTTTCTAGGAGAAAAAAATAAGAAAAAATATTTTAAAATGTCGTCTGCTGAAATGCTTATCCTACATGCAGAGCTTTAAATTAATGATGCGCCTGATATATCGTATATATCCTAAACATTTGAGCAAACAGTGTAGACCCTGAACAGAATCAGAGGCTCCAGAAAGCGGTGTCTGATCAGCATCTACAATGTTTGCCACTCATCCAGAAGTTTTACACACCCCACCACACAGCCAAACGGACTTGTTTAACCCATTTATGCGGAGTGGACTCTGGTACTTTAATCCTTTAGACAGGTCCATTTCCAATAGCAGGGGTGTCCGTCCATTTTTTGCTGTTACTATGTTTTATAGGCATTACTGTATATTTAAAGTATACATTGAGGACCCTGATCGGACGCTGCGTTCTGCGGCGTCTGATCTGGGTCTACACTGTTTGTCAATCCCAGCTAGCATTCTTTATAAATCTACAGCGGGCCGTTATCGGCCCGTCAGCTACACTGACGGGCCGATAACAGCCCGCTATAGATTTATGTAGAATGCTTACTGGGATGTCCCTTTTATGGAACGCTAAGCATAAATGGGTTATCACACAGTATTAGACCAGGAGGTCGCGGGTTCAACCCCCGCCGAGGTCGGCAACATTCTTTCGTGGAGATTGATCATGAAATATTTTCTACTTTCATTCTCTCCCTTCCGCTGATTCAAGAAGGGCAGTTGTCAGTTTCTGGCGAAAGAATGTGCACAATACTGGTTAACCGCTTAGAGGACTAAGCCTGCCCAGTAAATGTGTGGTTAGGTAAACTGATCGCGCTCGACATGACCCCAACGGGTTGACCGGGCCGTAAAACCTCAACACAAACATTCACACAGTATTAGCGGGTAAAACTCAATAGACGAAGTTCAAAAATACATGAACTTTCTTATTTTCCCAGAAAATAGGCTTTGACACTTCATGCAGTTGTCTCCTTTAAATGTCAAAGCCTTTCTTATGGGGAAAATAAGAAAATTATTATCAGTTTGCCATCTGCTGAATGTGACCACAGAGTGGTGTTTACGTCCCTTTCAACATTATTTAAGTCACGTCGAGACTACGAACGGGTGATAATGAAAGGCTCCATGAAATGAAGCGCCGAACAATCACATAAATTCCACCCCTAGCGAGATTCGAAGCCGGGACCTCATAATCCGAAGTCTGGAGTTAACCACTCGGCCACCCGGATACTTCCCCAGAGAGTGGTACCCCAACTCTTTGGACAGGTGCACTTAATATAGAAGGGGTGTCTGATTAATTGTTTATTAATACCATGTTTTTTAGAAATTCCTGTATTTAACGAAAATGGTGTGGACCCTGATCAGACGCCGTAGTCTGTGGAGTCTGATCTGGGTCTACACTTTTTGCTGATGTTCCTTTTAGGGGACGCTGAGCATAAATGGGTTAAGTTGTAAATATAGTAAGGTGTTCGGGTATTTACATAAAAAGACTGCTTTCAGCAGAGGCGCACGACCTACTCTATATGCTTTACGAAAACACGCCTATTCAAATACAGTCGACTCTCGTTATCTCGAATTCCAAAGGACTCTCTGAAATACTTCGAGATATCCATAGTTCGACATATCAGATTTGCAGAACTGAGGAAAAAAACTAATTCGATTAACCACATTTAACAAATATATGTGTAATTGGACTCTTGAAGTTAGTGACATGTTGATAATATTGTGGAAAAGGGGAGAAATTGCTCCTTAGGAGCAATTTCTCCTCTTTTCCACAATATTATTACATGTTATTAGAGTTTCATGTTCAGACAGGGACCAGATTTTCACTTCGAGATAAGCGGTTTTTCGAGATAAGCGAGTTCGAGATAGCGAGAGTCAACTGTATATAGAAAATTTCACTTCCAAAAACTGAAATTTTCTGATAAAAAAAAATTCTGATATTTTTCATATTTCTGCTCTAAAAATAGATTGTGGGTACTCGTTAGAACCGCCTAGTTTCGTTAGAACGAGTACCCATAATCTATGTTTTCGAGCAAAAATAAGAAAAATAATGTATACCTCTGTAAATCCCAGTTTTATTATATAAAGGTGGGGTTTAAGGGGATCAAAATTATATAGGAATGATTTCGTGATGGCATGTCATTTTGGTATAAAATCGCTGTGTTATGCTATAACTGTTCGACAGCAGTGAAGACCAAAAATACCCAGACCATTATGTGACTATTTGTTCTTATGGCCTTTCGACATTAACGGTTTAAGCGCTGTGACCAGTTTCAGTTTTTGCCCTGGTTTAGACTGGCAATAAAATCTGGGGTTTGGCAAGTCCAATGGCAAGATCCTGTCCATATCAATCAGTATGTGAAAATTTATCAAAATATTCATAAAAGTTTAAGCGTTATGTGCAAAATTATCGAAATATTCTTGCGTGTTTAAGCGTAGTACTTTCAATTTTTGCCTCGGCTCAGCCTCGGGTCCATAAATTCAAACATTTGGTAAGTCCATTGGCTAGATCTTGTCGGTATCAGTCAGTGCGGCAAAGCGAAGTACAAATAATCGATATGTGTGTAAATAAATAGGGTGCATAATTAAACAGTCTAACTGGTCCGGACCTTTTAGCCTCGTGGTTATGACGCTCAATTACAGATCCAGGGGTACCTGGTTCGATCCCCGGTCGGGGCACTCGACGGGTATTTTCTTCACATGTCTATTTCTCCTCCTACAACACGTGAAAAATTGTCAAAATACTAGTATTCCGCACAGTTCAATATTTTCATATGATTGCCTCCGCTTTGCCGCTGTCATAATAATAAATAAATAAAAAAAAAAAAAAAAAAAAAAAAAAAAAAAACTCACATTTGTCAAGTTCATTGGCTAGAGCCTGTCGTTATCTATCAGTAAGCCAGGAAATTATCAAAATATTTACATCGGTTTAGCGCTATGGACATTTTTGCTAATGACCCGGACAAACAGACGCTCGTACGGTGATCACATAGACTGGCTCCAGTCGTTTTTGTTTTATATCTATATCTCTCTTTCTCTACATTATTTTTTTATCATGATCCTCTTTAATCCAACTTCAAATTACCTATGGCTGAACAAAAACTTTCTAGCCAAGGGACTGAAGTAAACAAAAATTCTACAAACTATACAAGTGTTGTGTCCCCTCAAAAGAAAAAAGAAGAAAAAGAAAGAAAAGAAAAATAAAGAAAGGGTCTGGGGCCAGACTAGGTGATCACAGGGCGCTCTTCGAAAGTTAATCTTATAATCGATCGAATCGGTCGACTATATCTGCTGGTCGCGTAGTATACATTGTACATCATGATAAATAAGGTATTAAGAGAACTTACCTATCTGTGCAAAAACATAAGTTATGCTTAATAAACCCCATAAACAAAGTGTCAAATCCGAGTATATTGTTAAGCCCATTCTCCAATTTTCAATTCAACGTCTCTTCTCAGAATAAATCATTTTCCGTCGTTCGACGAAACGTCGTCTTGTAAATGAGGCATGGCAAACTATCGTAAATATATAACATCCCGAAATCCGGGACTGACACAGTGCTTAAAATAACGACTAATGTTTCTGGACACGGATGGACGGACATTATGAATAACTAGTGATCTATTTTTGAATGTCCTCTGATACTTAGCATGCTATAGGCAATTTCTACCAGACGACAAATTGACATCTTTCCCCTTTTTTTTAGAAATAGGCTTTGACATTTCATGCAAATTGTCTCCTTAGGAGAGACAAAATTTGTACGAAATGTCAACGCCTATTTTCTGGGAAGAATAAGAAAAATAATTCAAACTGTTATCCGTTGCACTTTTTACAGCACGCCTGGCGTTAATATACAATGAAATCCAGGGCCAGTCACAACTCCAGATAAGGCGTTTTTTTTTTTTTTTTGGGGGGGGGGGGGTTCAACTGAAATAAAAAAAAAATGATTTTTTTTTCTTTATTTTTTCTTCATGAAAATGTGGGTGAGAATATGTTGTGTGTGCTTATTTGAAGCGTCTCACCCGCAACACATGTTTTCATTGAGAAATGAGAAAAATATTGGGTTACGAAAACATGCCTATTGAAATATACTGAAAATTTTACCACCAAACACTGAAAATTTTCAGATAAAAAAAATCTGATATTTTTCATATTTCTGCTCAAAACATAGATTGTGGGTACTCGTTAGAACAGCCTCGATGAGGCGGTTCTAACGAGTACCCACAATCTATGCTTTGAGCAAAAATAAGAAAAAATAATGTATACCCCTGTAAACCCCAGTTTTACTATATAAAGGTGGGGTTTAAGGGGGGTCAAAATTATATAGGCATGTTTTCGTGGTGATGTAGATATGCCCTCTTATCTGGAGCTATAGTCAACACACTGGTAAAAATAGTGTAGATATCCAGGAAGAGTTGTAATCGCAGAATACATAGCATACCAAGTACACTAAGAGGAAGATTAAACAAAGAAATAGAAAAGCACAATCTCAACGAGCTGTTCACAATGCCAGACAGGATCCGCCAAACACACCAATCAAACAACTCTCTGTAGACATAAACAAAGCCATTTTTGATAAAGTGCATAAATTTATATTGGACACTAAACGATTTTAAATCTGTGGTAAATGCATGTTGCAGGTACAACTTGTCCTGAACAATATCTGCATTGTCTGCCTGTGGATGCAAGCTCAGTTGTTCCTCTCCCAGAATGCCATTTTCATATACTTTGTTATACACTGTTTGATTCTTACTACTGTTTTCTTATACAAACACTTATTGAATCATTTATTTATCTGTTTATTTTTACTTGTTTTTTTTTTTTTTTTTTTAATTTTTCTTTATTCTTTTTTCTTTTTCTTTGTTATACACTGTTTGATTCTTACTACTGTTTTCTTATACAAACACTTATTGAATTATTTATTTATCTATTTATTTTTACTTGTTTTTTTTTTTTTTTTTTTTTTAATTTTTCTTTATTCTTTTTTCTTTTTCTTTGTTATACACTGTTTGATTCTTACCACTGTTTTCTTATACAAACACTTATTGAATTATTTATTTATCTATTTATTTTTACTTGTTTTTTTTAATTTTTCTTTATTCTTTTTTATTCTTTTTTCTTTTTCTTTGTTATACACTGTTTGATTCTTACTACTGTTATCTTATACAAGCACTTAGTGAATGATTTATTTATCTATTTATTTTTACTTGTTTTTTTTTTTTTTTTTTTTTTAATTTATATATTTTTTACCTTCTTACATGAAATAACAATCACAACATTTTGCCTTGATGTGTGAAACAATCTGCCTTCAAATCAACAACACAATATACACCGTAGAGGAGAAGAACTCTATAAAAGTACATTTGTATTTAATGCTTTCGTTCTAATCCTATATCGTTTGTATGTCAAATTTGTTGCTTTGTTGTACTTGTATTATGTAATAAAATATGTATAAACCAAACACCAGACGGGACAAAATATAAAAAAGACGTCCCGCAGTGAGTAGTCACAAGACCACCCAGTTTAACGAGTACCCACAATCTATGTTTTTGAGCAGAAATAAGAAAAATAATGTATACCCCTGTAAACCCCAGTTTTACTATATAAAAGTGGGGTTTAAGGAGGTCAAAATTATATAGGTATGTTTTCGTGATGTCATCTTTTGTTTTCATTCATATTTAAACTGCTATTCAGTAGTTTTCATTACGAAAACACGCCTATTCAAATATATTGAAAATTTTACCTCCAAAAACTGAAAATTTTCAGATAAAAAAACTCCGACATTTTCATATTTCTGCTCAAAAGGCGAGGCAGTTCTAACGGGTACCCACAATCTATGTTTTTTTTTTTTTTATCAAAAATAAGAAAAATAATGTTTATCCCTGTAAACCCCAATTTTACTATATAAAACTGGGGTAAAAGAGGGTCAAAATTAAATAGGCATGTTTTCGTCAACACGAAAACATACCTATATCATTTTGACCCCTTTAAACCCCACTTTTATTAAATAAATCTGGGGTTTACAGGGGTATATATTATTTTTCGTATTTCTGCTCAAAGCATAGATTTTAGCTACTCGTTAGAACCACCTCGGCAAGGCGGTTCTAACAAGTACCCACAAGCTATGTTTTCAGCAGAAATATAAAAAATATCAGTTATTTTTATTTAAAAATGTTCAGTTTTTGGAGGTGAAATTTTCTATATATTATTTAATGGATTATGTAATCATGATAGTTTGAGTTTAACCAATCATGATAGTTCTAGTTTAACCTAGTCCAGTTCCTTGCGCAGCTCGATAGCTTTAGTAGTCGCCTGGCGAACGGGAACAAGACAGTTCCCCGACACGGCTTTTGGAGACAGTTCCCCGACAGATTTGAAGACAGTTCCCCGACACTTTTGAAGACAGTTCCTCGACACGTTTGTTCAAACGAGGCTAAGTTTAACCCTGCACGAGCGTTATGCGGCTAGTCTCGATAATCTTTTGGAAGTTTTTCAAGCGTCTAGTCTAATGTAAGAAAATCGTGATGAATATCTACATCGAAGCTTCAAAAGTCATAAAAGTAGTGAAAGAAAAGCGCGGTTTAGTAAAAAATCTGATTTTCTCCTCTGAATTTAAGGTTTGTACGCCTCAAAACTGTAATTCGACGTAAATATATTAGAGAAATATCTAGTTTTGTAGAAGTCACTAGTTTTCGTTACATAGAGCAGGGGTCTCTCTAACAGTCTAATGAGCGTCAAAAACATATTTTTGCGAATTATCTCTAATATTTATTATTGTTTACATATATTTAGATATAATTGTATATTTGGCAATTTTCATTGGCATTTTTAATTAAAAAAAGGGGGCAATTTTTGCAAAAAGCAAAGTGAAAAAAAAAATGTGCTCAAATATCATTGAAAGACATAAAGTGAATCTTGACAGAGGCTTCAAAATAGAACAGTGTAACAGTGAGCAACTAAGAAATGTCTTCATTGGAAAAACTTTTGTTGAGTGGAACCACTTAGAAGAGTCTGTCTTGCATGCAGAGAATGTTAGGGTTTTAAAGCCCTCCTACAGTGTGACTAACTCTCTCTCTTCCTGTGGGCGAACACTGAGAAGCCCTGCACAGTATAAGCAGAAGCAGAAATGTGTGCATAACTGAAAAAAGTGACAAGAAATTCTGAAAGAGAGACAAGAACCTATATGGTATAAACATTAGAGACACATGCTTCACTGTCACATTTACAAAAATCTGTAAAAGTTTACATGGAAGGTCATACGCGAAATGATTCCCTGTACCTGAAACAGTTTTGAAATCATTTCACAAGAAGACGAGAAGAGTGTACCGATGTTACTTTATGTTGCCAACATGCTGTAGCATTCAGTCCTATGCATCTGAGAAAATCCTGGAGAGGTAGCATTAACACATTACACAGCCAGCTGTGTAATGCCATTTACCTTGAAGATGCTGCTGCACTATGTATTGGATTTACCCATTTCTGATTAGAGCACATATTGAGGAGACATCTCAGAAACACATTATAAATCGGCAGAATCAAAGTGCAGATATTTTGATAGAAGGAATAGAATGAAATAATTACTGAATTTTGCGTCCAAACAATGCCTTTAAATACTTCATTTAAATTCAGTAAAATAAAATTATGTTCATTCAACAGTCAGGAGCATAACTTCTAAAGGTTAAAATTTTAAGAAGATTTATAGCTTTGTTAAGTTAAAATTCAACTATAAAGTAAAGTCCCTTCCAAAATGTAAGAGGTAACTTTCCTTTGGCTGAAGGTTTTAACTTACTTAGGTTATTTCTGAAATTTGTAAATATTTTGAAAATAACCTAAGTAAGTTAAAAAGCATATTTTTTCATTAACATTAAAGACCCTGCATACACATTTCTAGACGATGCATACAAAATTTTATTGCTTGAGCATAAAGTTATGTAACAGATCTTTCATACAAAATTAACCCCTTGCCCATAAAAAATTGCTGTAAGTCTACAATCAGAAGGTGAAAAAATGGCGCAATTAAAAAATAACTGAAACAAGTTAAACAAGCTAAAAATGGAGAAAAGGTGAAGAAAGTTCTGGAAATCTCTCTTGCTCTGCCTTCAGATTTAACCGCAAATGCAAGCAGGTGAGTGAAAATTTACATCCCTGAGGAAATGATAATTATTGTGATGTAAAATTTTAATGATGCCATTTGGTTCATCATGTGTTCTTGTGAACAGCCAGTCAGTTTTGTAAACATTTACTGGACACTAGACACTCCCGGTTACATGTTAGTCATGCATGCCATGTAACAGATGTACAATACAATGCAATTCTTTATTTGCTAATGAAGCATCCAGTGAGAGCAAATTAATTAACCCTTGTCGTGCTGAATAAATTAAGATCAATTAAGATGCCATGCTCACTTCTAATTTTGAGCCAGTCAGATTACTTGATCCCAGTTGTTGATACAAATTCACATATTTAATGACAAACAGTGCAGACCCAGATTATTTTGCTTCTTCATATCTGATTGGCTGAAAATTAGAAGTGGGTGTGGCATCTTAATTTATCCAGCAGGACAAGGGTTAAGCAGCTTCTTATTTAGTATTTACTTTTTTTTTTTATTTTCAATTTATTTCAGAACAAAAAGGCACTCTATGCTCTTGTTTGTGAATGTTTGAAATATCAGGAAGTTCTTCGAACACTCTTGGATAGAACTGGTTTGTTGAAACTGGAAAAATGTTTGAGAAATGATCCTGAACTGGCCATGGTTCTACTCTATGATCATGTGCTTGGGAAAAGAGTCTCTGGAAAGTTTCGGGTAAGGCTTAAAAAATAATTTGACTCTACTGATTCTGCAAAAACAGTGTACCTGTTTTCCGGAAATGTCCGTTAACCCATTGTAGACTGAATGAACTCTCCCTCACTATATATTGGAAGCTTCTACTTTCGATTTTAGTTATGTCAAGCTATGTGATTTAGATATTCCTACAGAAAAATGGTTGAACTATTTACAAACAGTGGAGACCCTGATCAGACACTGAATTCTGCAGCATCTGATCTGGGTCTGCACTGTTTGCGAATTACCCTTTTAGGGGTCGCCAGACTACAATGGGTTAAAAGAAATCTATTGCTGTTTTTGTCTGAAGGTTTCAGTGTAAGATTCCCCTGTTTGTCATATAAATGAACAGTGTATTTCAGTAACATTTTAGATCTTTATAATTTGTTATAAAAATGGTCTTGAAATATGTTAAAGCCATCAATTTCTTTGGAAATTGTACATGCGCTTTTGGGCGTATCATCAGGTATCGCAGTACTAACCCCTCAATACGATATGCATGTCATCAGAAAAAGTACCGCGATATGATACAATTTCATTGAATTGTTTTGCTTCTAGTATTTTTCTTATTTCTCCTTGCATTATGAAAACAAGTCTATTCAAATATACTGGATATTTTACCACCAAAAAAATGAAAAATTCCAGATAAAAATTCAGATCATCACGAAAACATACCTATATAATTTTGACCCCCTTAAACCCCACTTTTATATAGTAAAACTGGGGTTTACAGGGGTATACATTATTTTTCTTATTTCTGCTCAAAAACATAGATTGTGGTACTCATTAGAACCGCCTCACCGAGGCAGTTTTAACGAGTACCCACAGTCTATGTTTTGAGCAGAAATATGAAAAATATCTGAGTTTTTTTTATCTGAAAATTTTCTGTTTTTGGAGGTACAATTTTCTATATATTTGAATAGGCATGTTTTCGTAATGTTTTTCATGTTTCTGCTCAAAACATTGATTTGTGTACTCATAAGAACCACCTCAGTGAGGCAGTTCTAACGAGTACACACAATCTGTAGTTTTTAGCAGAAATAAAAAAAATAATGTATACCCCCTGTAACCCCAGTTTTACTATATAAAAGTGGGGTTTAAGGGGGTCAACATTATACTGTATAGGCACGTTTTCGTGATGAAAATATACATACACCACAACCTCTTTATAACACTATTGTTGGGGTCCATAGCATAAACCGTGTTAGTTAAACAGTCGTGTTATATCCGAACAAAAATGTATAGATTATATTGAAAAATGACCATTTATATAATCTATATATAATCTATACATTTTTGGGATCCATCTTTGCATCGTGTTATATCTATATTCTGTGAAGTTTCAGTTAGTCTCTAGTTTTTGAACTGAATCAAAAATGAAATGATTTTTTTATTGCATCTCAGAATTAATGTTGGCAAGATTAATTCAGAGATAGGATAAAAAATCATTTCTTTGCGAGAACGAGGGACAAGCTAAAATTTTACAGGCTATCAAGTGTCACATTTTGTGATTGTATTAATACCATATATTAATTAATTAAACCTTTCTTGGATTAAAAAAATGTATATTTTTGAGGAATATGGCGCCTTTAAATTTACATGAAACTTCACAGTACTGGTTAGCCTGGTGAGTGGCCAAATGTCTTATGTTTGTAATAGCTACATTTAAAAAGCAGTTTAAAATTTGATAGGAATGTGTAGAAAAGAGCTTTGTTGAACCTTTATGTTTGTTAAAAAAACCTGTAAAAAAAAACAACTTTGTTTTGGATAAAAAGAACCTTTATAAAAACATTTTTTTTAAAAAAAACATGTTTGTATTAGAAATGGTTATTTTCAGGTAATGTTGAAGAAGCATAAAAATCTAATCCACTCACAATGTGAGTTAATGAAAGTGAAAGCTGGAGTGACCAGTCTGAAACAACTTATACAGAACAATACTGAGAGGAAAGGTACTATAATGTATAATAAACCTTGTCCTGTTGAATCCAGATATGCCCTGCTTTTGCAAACAGTGTAGATCCAGATCAGCTCTGAAGAAGCCAACTGATCTGAATCTACACTGTTTGCCATTCAGAACATGAATTTTATCAACAATCTGGATCAAGCAATCTGATTGGCTGAAAATTATAAGTGGGCGTGGCATCTTAATTTATTCAGCATGACACACTAGGTAGATTTTCTGCCTTTTTACAAGGGAAACAACTTTGTGACTTCTTGTTTACCCTCCTGCAATAAAGCCCCTTCTAAAAAGGGGTCTACTCTAACAGAAAAGAAAGAATTTGCTCTTGAGGGGAGCAAATTCTCTCCTTTAGATTAGACACCTTTTCTTAACCTATTCATGCCTAGCGTCCTTTAAAAGGGACATTGGAAAACAGTGCAGACCCAGATCAGATGCTGCATAAAGCGGCATCTGATCTGGGTCTACTTGATTTGCATTAAGTTCAGATAATTCTACAAAACATGACAAAAATAAAAACTAACCAGACACCCCTTATATAGGAAAGAAACCTGTCCAAGGAGTTAAACTAGAAGAATCTACTCAGCATAAATGGGTTAAGAGAGGCAAAATTAATTTTAAAGACCTCCCCTCCCCCTTAATTGTTCAAAATATTCAGACATGTAACTAAAGTGACAGATAATAGGATAATTATGCTGACAATTTCATCAGGCCAGGCTAAGATGCCTGCAAGAGCCAAGTATCACTGCTGTAGGATCAACAGCTACTGAGACACTGACCTAAACAGGAAAGAAAGTCACTGAACTGTGAAATATAGGTCATAAGTGACCCAGGTCCAAACTTGACTATGGCTCATCAAGACAAACATTTTGAGCAAGTTTCCTGATCACACCTGCTTAGGGTCCTTTGGTTTCAGAGAAGTTTTTTTCTTTAAGTTTTTAGCTATATAGCTCTATATTAATTTATGACCCACAGGGCATGGCCGATTTGGACTCCAGGAGACCACTAAACATTGCTACATACTAAATATATATAAGCTGTGGGACTCGTGGGTTCAGAAAAGAAGATTTTTTTTTTTTTTAAGTTTATCTCATTACAAGTCTATGAGAGCTAATGACCCCGGGGTGTGGCCAATTTAGACCCCAGGGGCATGGTTGGCAGGATTTATGTAAAAGACCACTAATCATAACTACATACAAATATGTTAGCTCTGGGCCTCATGTCTTCAGAGAAGAAGATTTCTGACGGTTCTTTAGCTATATAGTTCTACATGTATATAAACAAATGACCTCGCCGCCGCACCCCCCCCCCCCCCCCCCCACACACACACACACACACACACCCCTCTCACTGAAGCAGGGCCAGTTTGGGTCCCAGGGACTTGATCGGCAGGATTTATGTAGGGTACCACTAAATACTGCTACATACTAAATATATAAGCTGTGGGCCTCATAGTTTCAGAAGTCCCGGCAGACCCCGGGGCATGGTCAATTTTGACTGCAAGGGCTTGATTGGCAGGATTTATGTAGGAACCACTACTTCTTATTTCTGCTCAAAAAATAGATTGTGGGTACTCTTTAGAACCACCTCGCCGAGGCGGTTCTAAAGAGTACCCACAATTTATGTTTTGAGCAGAAATAAAAACAAAATATCAGAGTTTTTTTATCCAATTTTCTATATATTTGAATAGGCATGTTTTTGTAATGTTGTGTATGTTATGTGTACATGTATCTCCATGTTACCCTAAATTATATAGTGAAAGCTGGGGTAGTTACAGTGTTGGGGTCTGCATTATTTGGGTGACTTTTAGAATTTTCCAGTTTTTAATCCTTTCATCCCTACAGTCCAGTACAGATACATGTACCTTTGCAAACTGTGTAAATCCAGATGAGACAGCTCGTAAGGATGCATGTGTCCGAATTCAGAGATGGAAGAGCCCATGTCAGAAACTCCAGGGTGAAAGGATGAAACCAGGATTTGTTTATTAGATTGCAACTTTTTCACTGCATAAATCAGTCCTAATGTGTTTAATAATCTAAATTGTGATATATCCTTTATTTTGTCAGGATTTACATGTTTTTAGTTAAATCAACACTCAAATTTCTCCTGTACGTTTAAGAAACTTACTTTGCTAATGACCTGGGCCCAGTTGTTCAAAGCTTCGTTAGCTTAACGAGCTTGTTAAAGGTCATTTCGTTAACTGTTTTAGCAGATTCAATACACAATATTCTGATATTTTTTGCTGAAAAAATGTGAGTAGCTTTTGCACTGCAAAAGCTACTCACATTTTTTCAGCAAAAAATTTCAGCATATTTGCATATCACTCGATGTAAATTTTAACGAATCTTTAACTAACGATGTCGTTAGCTTTGAACAACTGCACCCTGATGTTGTTCATACTTCAAGGAACTTAAAAAAAGTTACCCCCATTTCTTAATGCTTAGCACTCTGGGTAAAATTTTCAGCAGACAACATTTCGAAATATTTTTTCTTCCTTTTCCCAGAAAACAGGTTTTGACATATCATGCAAATTGTCTCCAATGGAGACAATTTGCATGAAATGTCAAATCCTGTTTTCTGGGAAAAATAAGAAAAATATCACCAACTTGTCATCTGCTGAATATGCCCAGAGAGTGGTAAAGGTTAAATAATTGAGGTTTTTCTTTGTTTCAGACGTTTGTTTACCAAAGTATGTCAGAGTAAATACAATTAAAACCAACATGGAGAATATTTTGAAGGAATTTCAGTCACAAGGATGGCATCTAGTTAATTGCACCAAGGACAGGTAAATGAGATTTGTCATGGTTAACCCTTAAAGTGCTGCCAGCTCCAGCAACTGTCTTTTGTGGAGATTGATCATGAAATATTTTCTATGGTCATTCTCTCCCTTTTGCTGATTCAAGAAGGGCAGTTGGCCGATTCTGGCGAAAGAATGTGTTAGAATGCTTAGATTACTAAACCTGCCCAGGATAAGTGTGGTTAGTTAAACTGACCTGCTCAACAGGACCCTAATTTGTTGATTGGACCTCAACACAATCAATAACCATAAAGGGCTAAGCAAATTGGTAGCAGATATTTTAATTTTTATTGTTTTCAGAGAAAATAAGGCTTGGCATTTCATGTGAACTGTTTGCTCAGCAGACAGTTCACATGAAATGCCAAGCCTTATTTTCTCATCACACTTTTCTTGGGAGCAAGATATCCCGATAACTATTTGAGCTACATGTAGGCCCTTTAAACGGTAATCTTACTGGAGCTAAGGAGTAGATCACCTGATATACTTTTGAAAAAAAATCTGAAATATTTTGTTTGAGTTATGACCCTTTCCAACGTAGGCAATTTAGTATGGACAAGCATATAGTTAGGGGCATAGTCTTACAAACATATTTCTAATTATTTTTAGCTCACCTGGGCCAAAGCCTCCAGGGGAGCTTATAGAATGGTAGACCGTCCATCCATCTGCCATCAGCACCTTTCAGCAGTTATATCTCCCAAATGAGCAGGCTGATCTCAATAATTTCTCACCTATAGCATGTCTCTGGTGGGGCATTAATGACTTAAGCTTTTTATGGAAATCCAGTGAAAACCTTGGTTGCTATGGCAACCACAAGGTCCCATATACTTACAATAGGAAAATGCTTGTCATCACCATAACTCCTTCAGTTTTGATTGGATATTCCTGAAACTTGCAGATAAGGTGGGCATGGGTAAATTCTTGGATGAGTTTGAAAACTGGCCAGGGTTGTTCATGAATCTTAGAATTTCAATCCCCTTGGTTGCTGAAAAAGCATCTGTTTAACTTTGTCATCAGCATAACTCATTCAGATTTGATCGGATCTTCGTGAAACTCGCGGATAAAGTGGACATGGACGAAATCTTGGATGACTGCAAAAACTGGGCAGATCAGATCAGGAATCTTAGAGTTAATTGCTGAAAAACCCTCTGTTTGACTTTGTCATGAGCATAACATTCAGCTTTGATCAAATTTTCCTGAAACCTGCAGATAAATTAAACATGGATGACATCTCAGATGAGTTCAAAATCTGGCCAGACTAGATCATGAATCGGAGTTATGTCCCATTGATTGCTGAAAAATGCCTTTGTTTGTCATTGGCATAACTTGTTCAGTTTTGATTGGATCTTCCTGAAACTTGCTGATTAGGGATCTCAGATGAGTTCAAAAACTGGCCAGATCAGATCATGAATGTTAGAGTTACATCCCCTAGATTGTGATAAAGTCTCTGACTTTGTCATCAGCATAACTCCTTCAAGTTTGATCGGAGCTTCATGAAACTTGCAAATAAGGTGGATATGGATGAAGTCTTAGATGATTATGAAACTGTCCATATCAAATTATTTATTTCAGAGTTGTTGCTGAAAACACCTATTTTCAGTCTTGCATCAGCACCTCCTTCAGTTTTGATTGCATCTTCCTGAACCTTAGATGGAGCTGAAACTTGGTGGACAGTTAGACCACAGTGTGATACAGCGCATATTCTTTTGCGGTTAAAATACATTAAATTTTGATCAGAGTTATGGATATGGTAAGAGCTATGTCCTCCAGATCAATGAATGTTGTAGACATTGAGTGACCTTGACTTACTTTTCAGTTCGGATGAGTTTTAAGGACTACCATATTCTTCCTGTTTATTTATTTATGTTTATTATTTTCAGTTTCATGGAAGTGGTAAAAGGCCTTAAATTGAACATATTCACCACAGACCCACACATTCCAGATTTATTGGTTTTCCCAGCATCAACAGACTTCCATACAAACAAACTGTATGTGTCAGGGGAGATCATTTTACAGGATAAGGTAAGGGGCATAACTACAGCAGAAGGTAAAATTTAATGCAAACATTGAAGACTATAAAATGAGAAGCAAATCTGTGTGACTATAGCCACATGCATTTTAGTCTCATTCACTGTCTTATCAAATGTTTTGTGACAAACTATTGAATTTGGTTTATTTAATTATACCTCAGCATACTTAGTATATAGGGGCTACAAAGTTTTGTTTTTTCCTTAACAAGGTGTGTCTGTGTGTAAACTTTTCCATCGAAGATTTCTCAGGAACTGCTGGACCGAGGATTTTGAAATTTGTTACAAACATTGGGTATGGCTTGTTGTATTGTGTAAGAGAGAATCAGGCCTGTTGATGGATTGGCACCAGTTTGGGGTATATGTAACCTACTGTTCACTTTGTCTAGTACCGTAGAGCACTTTGTATCATGCAGTAGCAATGTCTAGCAATTTTATGTACCATATTAGACCTTATCAAACCTGCATTATATGCTTAGGTTTTTTCAAGTTTGTTGGGAAAATGTGTAGTAAAATATCTAACAGATAAGAGCACACTTTAAAGAAAGCTCAGCAGATGACTTTATGAAGGGCATATTTAATGATCCTTTTGCGATATTTGTCTGATTTTCTGAACAAAATCATATTTTGTGTACTTATTTGAATTATACAAATAAGTATCCACAACATATGCTTATATAAAGAAGTGGACCTGTAACCTGAAGACTCAGAAAGTGTAGAGGAGTATGTGCAGTTATTTGGTCGAATACCGTAAGTGGTCAATCAGTTGTTATTTAAGGGGACTAGATACAATTTTAGGGGAAGCAGCCCTGTCAAATTTGGGTTGTCACCCTTCTGAAAAGTATCCTACTCTAAAAGGAATAATTTGCTCCCAAAGGGAGTAAATTCTTTCCTTTAAGAGTAGACACTTTTTCAGAAGGGGCCAGGTATGCAGGAAAGCAAATGGGAAATTAGGGCCCAGTTGTTCAAAACTAAAGATGTCGTTAGTTAACGTATCGTTAAAACTTTGATCATTAAATATGGCATATACGCTAATATTTTTGCTGAAAAAATGTGAGTAAGCTTTTGCATTTGCAAAAGCTACTCACATTTTTTCGGCAAAAATGCCTGTGAATTAGATATTGTACTTACTAGAACAGATAACATTTTGACCCTTAACGAGCTCGTTAAGCCATTGACTCTTTGAACAACTGGGCCCAGAAGTTTTCTCCTTTGTTAAAGGGGAATGCAACCTTAAAAGGTATTGTGCTTTAAAGTAAAGAACTTTGCAAACAATGAATTTTGACGCAAATTTAATCAAACTCGGTGGAAAATTAAGTAAGTTATAGACTAATGAACATTTTAACTTTGGTGGTATGGGTGCCGCCATTTTGAATATTTAATGAGGTTTCATAAAAATTAAAATTCATTTCATAAAGGTAGTTTTTCTCATAAAGTTGGTTTATTTTGGGGGAAATGATTGCTTGTCACTAATATTAAAAGATTATAAAAAACTGAAGCAAAACTATTCTTAAAAACCCTTTATAATTTGGTTTTGCATATTTAATTTGGGCTGAGTGACGTCACAAAGCTTACAATATGGTGGCATCCATGAAAGCCATTTTAAATATATTCAAACCACCTTAACTTCCTTTTTGTTAGGCGGATTTTAAAAAGTCTTGCATCAAAATAAATCGCTTGTTAAGCACTTTAATCCAAGATATAGTTACAACTTATATTGCGCTCCCCTTTAAACATGGTAGAATCAAAGCACTGACAGCACCGGTGAGTCAATTTTCTCTGTGTTTAGGCTGGGAAAATGTTCCTGAACAGAGCTGAATTGTTGCTATAAATTCACATACTTGATGGCAAAGAGTGCAGATCCAAATCAGTTGGCTTCTTCAGAAGCCAACTGATCTGGATCTTCACTGTTTGCTAGGACAGGGTATGTCATGCTCAGCAAGAGAAGATTTAAAATTGAGTGAATAAATACAGGGTACTTCTTGCTCTCTGTGATGGATCTCTGTGATGGAACTCTGTGATATTTGATAAAAACAGTAAAACCTTGTTATCTCGAACTCACTTATTTTGAATTACCGCTTATCTCGGAAGTGAAAATCCGGTCCCTCTTTTAACAGGAAACTACGACAATAGGTAACAAAGCAATTTCTCCTTTTTTCCACATTATTTCATATATATATATATATATATATATATATATATATATATATATATATATATATATATATATATATATATATATATATATATATATATGTATTTCTAACTTCAGGAGTCAAATTACATATTCATATGTTAAATGTGGTTGTTCAATTTATTGTTTTCCTCACTCTCTCAACTCTGATATGTCGAGGTACGGATATCTTGAAGTGTTTCAGTGAGTCCCTTGAAATTCGAGATAACGAGAGTCGACTGTACATGTAGCTTACTAGTCCTGTAAATTAGAGGATGCAAGATTACTGGCAATTCAGTTCACCCCAAATGTTTGAAACATTAGCAAAATTAGAGTAACCATACTAAAATCAGTGAGCAAGATGTATAGATTTTCTGAATTTATCTTCATCAGTGACACTAAGCCACAAAACTGGAAAGTAAATTTTTGAAGTGCAGATGTTGGCATCAAATGACACATGGTCTCAATCTTATTGACTACTGTAGTGTGTTTTATTTTTTACAGGCAAGTTGTTTGCCAGCTTATTAATTATCATCATCCCCAGGATCCCATGTGATTGACAACACTGTAGTGTGTTTTATCTTTTACAGGCAAGCTGTTTCCCAGCTTATTTATTATCATCATCCCCTGCCGGCCTCGGTGGCTCAGTTGGATGCGCCATCCGACTGGAGACCAGGAGGTCGCGGGTTCATCCCCCGCCGAGGTCGGCAACATTCTTTTGTAGAGATTGATCATGAAATATTTTCTACGGTCATTCTCTCCCTTCCACTGATTCAAGAAGGGCAGTTGTCAGTTTCTGGCGAAAGAATGTGCACAATACTGGTTAACCGCTTAGAGGACTAACCCCGCCCAGTAAATGTGTGGTTAGGTAAACTGACCGCCTTCAACATGACCCCATTGGGTTGACTGGGCCGTAAAACCTCAACACAAACAAAATCATCATCCCCTGGCTCCCATGTGATTGACAACTGTAGTGTGTTTTATCTTTCACAGGCAAGCTGTTTCCCAGCTTATTTATTATCATCATCCCCTGGCTCCCATGTGATTGACAACTGTAGTGTGTTCTTTTTCAAGCAAGCTGTTTCCCAGCTTATTTGATATCATCATCCCCAGAATCCCATGTGATTGACAACTGTAGTATGTTTTATCTTTTTCAGGCAAGCTGTTTCCCAGCTTATTTGTTATCACCGTCTCCTGGTTCCCATGTGATTGACTGTTGTGCTGCTCCAGGAAATAAAACCAGTCACCTCGCTTCCATTGTGCATAATAAGGGGTAAGTTTTACTGTTTAACCATATTTTCCCTAAGGCTTGTGCAGTGTTTCTCTGTGTTTATATTTTCAACCTTCCATCCCTGAACTTCTGAAGAGGACTCTTCCATACTTGAATTTTGACTTGTCCACTGATGCAAATACGGGTTTCAGTCTATAATCAGAAACAGAATGGCAAACAGCGTAGGTTCAGATGAGATGGCTCATTATGAGCCATCTCATCTGGATCTACACTGTTTGCACAGGTATTGGTTTTGGTCTGCCAGGCCAAAGGGTTAAGTCCACTTAGAGAAGTACAAAAAGTCATTTTACTGCCACCACATGGCACTAACATAAGCTCTTAGTAATGAAAATAAATAAATTCTAAAAGAAGTGAAATTCAAAAACAGTGAACACACACACATGCATGCACACACACATACACACCCACACACACACATGTAAACAGCTGAAGTACAGAGGTTTTATAGGCCAGGCTTGCTTATTACACCCAGTTAGACCGCTTCAATGACCTTTTTACAAATTTTCTAAATCCTGTTATGGGCTCAAGCATGTTTAAACTAATATGGCTATATAAGTAGTTCATATATGCACAAAAAAATAGTTCATGGAAAATGCTATAACATACATAAACACAGAGCTTTAATTAATAAAAGGAAACTCTTTTGTTTCATATACTTTACCTAGAACTAAACGTGTTCAAAGTGGTCTTCAGTGCATGGTATCAGTTACATAAAGGTAACATTTTGTATATGAACAGTAAAGACATGAATCTGATTGCTAGATCAGGGCCCTTGCTCTTTCCAGATCATATGGGCCGCCCCATGCGAAAACTTGTCTTCGGATGTATGCGGACAGTAAAGACCCAGATCAGCCTGCACATCTGTGCAGGGCTGGCTTCGGTGGCTCATTTAGATGCCCCGTCCGACTGGAGACCAGGAGGTCGCGGATTCAACTCCCGCTGAGGTCAGCAACATTCCTTTGTCGAGATTGATCATGAAATATTTTCTACGGTCATTCTCTCCCTTCCGCTGATTCAAGAAGGGCAGTTGTCAGTTTCTGGCGTAAGAATGTGCACACTACTGGTTAACTGCTTAGAGGACTAAGCCTGCCCAGTAAATGTGTGGTTAGGTAAACTGACCGCGCTCGACATGGCTCCATTGGGTTGACTGGGCCGTAAAACCTCAACACAAACAAACATCTGTGCAGGCTGATCAAGGTCTTCACTGTCCGCTAAAAGAATTATTGGATACTACAGAATGTATAAATATAGGGATCAAACATGGATTTTCATGCATTAACATTCGCCAGGTCCCGTGGGAGGTGTTGAAAACCGAGGCCAAAGGCTGCAGTTTTCAACACCTCCCAAGAGACCTGGCAAATGTTAATGCATTGAAAAACCATGTTTGATCACTATTATTGCATAAAAACTGAAAACATTTGCAACATTTCACGTTATTTCTCGCACTGTTTTGTTTCGCCTTTTCACCGATGTCTAGCGAACGCAATTTCCACTGACTATGCTCCTTCTAGGGCTGGGCAGTACAATCTCGTAATGGTAGCAAATCTGTGGCCCGGTACGATCATATTGAAAGTTCCGTAGCTGTGCATTAACAGCACATGAATTGCCTTGTTAATACACGGCTTTTCGCCGGTTAATGGACGGCTGTTAATAAGGTGCGGCACTGTTTCATTACGAAAACACGCCTATTCAAATATATTGAAAATTTCACCACCAAAATAATGAAAATTTTCAGACAAAAAATTCTGATATTTTTCTTATTTCTGCTCAAAACATAGATTGTGGGTACTCGTTAGAACCACCTCGCCGAGGCGGTTCTAACGAGTACCCACAATCTATGTTTTTGAGCAGAAATAAGCAAAATAATGTATGCCCCCTGTAAACCCCAGTTTTACTATATAAAAGTGGGGTTTAAGGGGGTCAAAATCATATAGGTATGTTTTCGTGATGTTTATGCAATAATGGAGAACAAAGGCCCAGATGATACTATGCATGTGCTGGACATCTGTTCATGTTCGAAGGCACTGTTTAGCTTAATGTGGCCCATAAGAGAAACAAGCATCTCTCCACTGAGAAGGAGTGTATCAGACTACACAAACATTCTATTCTGGTTATGGCTATTTATTTCAGGAAAATATTTGCATTTGACAAGGACCAAAAACGACTGGTTACCCTACAAAACATGATGAAGAAATTTGGTGCCACATCTGTTATAGCTAAATGTCAAGATTTTCTGTCTGTCAACCCAAATGATAATACATATAGAAATGTGGAGTATATATTGGTTGATCCTTCGTGCAGTGGTACAGGTAAGATAGTGGTTCGAGCCTCTCTAGGGTAAGGCTGGCTAATCGGAACTGAAAAGATAATCGATTATCAGTCCTGCCATTGTGATCGTCAATCGATTAGTAATCACTGAATACTTGGTCATAATTTTACCTGTCTGAGCATGACTCTTACTATTTGTTATACTTGATTGTATGTATTTGGTCAGACAGGCCTAAGCAAACAGTGTAGACCCTGATGAGCCACCACAAATGCGGCGCTTCATCAGGGTCTACACTATTTGCCACTTATCCAGCTGTTTTAGACACAACAGTGGGTAGTAAACTGTACTTGTTCAAATTTTAGATTAAATATGGTAAAGAGTCCAGGTGTCAAAATACTAAGGGTAAATACACAGAAATCAAATGATCAGTTATTAGCAAATTAGTTATGATAATCATTTTCATGGCCTTTACCGATCAATTAATTGATTATCCGATTAATTGCGCCAGCCTTACTCTCAGGTCACCTGTGGGAAAGCCAAGTTCTGCTTATGGATGGTCAGGTGGTTTTTTTCCCTGGGTTCTCCGGTTTTCACCCACCTTTGATGAACGATCGGCTCTGATATAAGTGAAATTTTCTTGAAAGGGCCGTAAAACCCAAATCAAGATAGAGGGAATTAGAATATATACTGTTTTTATACCGCGCAAGTTCGTAGTGGTAGGAAATTTTTGTTATGATAACTTAGATGTTTATTCATAGATTTCATTTAAAGTTTGCATACATATTAATGTCATATTGAAAATTGGTTTCCTTGCAAAAGCTTGGGGGTGAGGACATGCTTTCTGTTATTAAAGGTCACTTTGAGCTGATACCTACCAAAGGCTGTGGAGGCCGGCTTCGGTGGCTCAGTTGGATGCGCATCCAACTGGAGACCAGGAGGTTGTGGGGTCAACGCCTGCCGAGGTCGGCACCATTCTTTCATGGAGATTGATCATGAAATATTTTCTATGATCCTTTGGCTGATTCAAGAAGGGCAGTTGTCAGTTTCTGGCGAAAGAATGTGCACATTACTGGTTAACCGCTTAGAGGACTAAGCCTGCCCAGTAACCGTGTGGTTAGGTAAACTGACCGCGCTCGACATGACCCCATTGGGTTGATTGAGCTGTAAAACCTCAACACAAACAAACAAAGGCTGTGGAACACCATTTTTTTCATTTTTAGTTTTTTATGCCTGCAGTAATGTCTAAACCATTGAAGACTAGAGACCCCGAAATGGGTAACTTGCAAACAATGCTGACTCAAATCAGATGCCGCAGAATATGGCATCAGATCAGGGTCGCCACTGATTGCAAATAGTCCAGCCATTTTTCTTTAGGAATATCTACATCATATAGCCTGACATACTTAAAATCTAAAATGGATTCTTCCAATATATATAGTGTGGGAGAGTTTATTCAGCGTTTAATGGACTAAATGTGATTTTTGAGATTCCCGGATATGTTACTGTATTTGCCCTAAGCATCTAGACACCTTAACTCTTTTGGTGCCAAATTTCAGACAACATTTGTCATCTGCTTTTTTATTTTAACAAACTATCCTTTGGATATGTAAAGTTGAAAGACTGAATGTCAAACAGTGTAGATCCAGATGAGACGGCTCATTGAGCTGCTTCATCTGGATCTATGCTGTTTGCAAAATCCTAATGTTATTGCCTGTGGCAGCGAAAGAGTTAATTTGAATAGGTTCATTTTACTTTAGTCGAACCTCAATAGCTTTAACACCGATGGCTTGTTCACCATGGCTGATTTGAACTTGTTTTTGAGTCCCTTCAAATATCTTCAGATAGCTCCAGAAAACAAATGTTTAAGGAAATTTTCTTATTTTATCCTGAAATTGTATTTTGTGTGTACTCATTAGAATCACCTCATTGATGCAATTCTAATGAGTACACTCAAAATACCGGAGCTGGCCTCGGTGGCTCAGTTGGCTGGGCATCCAGCTGGAGACCAGGAGGTCGTGGGTTTGACCCCTGCCAAGGTCGGCAACATTCTTTGTGGAGATTGATCATGAAATATTTTCTGCGGTCATTCTCTCCCTTCAGCTGATTCAAGAAGGGCAGTTGTCAGTTTCTGGCAAAAGAATGTGCACAAGACCGGTTAACCGCTTAGAGGACTAAGCCTGCCCAGTAAACATATGGTTAGGTAAACTGACCACACTCGACATGACCCCATTAAGTTGACTGGGCCATAAAACCCCAAATAAAAACAAACACTCAACATACCATTATTGTATAGACGATCGAAAAGACTTCCCTAAATTATTTCCATTTGTTTCCTGACCTGGCACCATGGTTAACCCTCAGTGGCTCGAACTACTCATGTATTGAACAATTTTCCATGGTCCCAAGGCTGTTCCAGCCATTGAAGTTTGACTGTACATGTTGATGTATCTAGAATACTGCTGCATGATCAGCAAACAGTGTAGACCCTGATCAGATGCCACATTACAGTGCCTTAGATGATGTTTTAAGCAATCGGCTATTTAGGCTATTTAAACCACCCATTTCTCATTGAATTGAGTGCCAAGATTTTTCTTTTTGAGTACTCCATTTTGTTAATGGGTTCAAAAATTACTGATATTTAGGAATTTACCCCATTGATTTCTTGGTTCCATTTTATATTATCATGCATATCTGACCGTTTAATTTTATAGCCATTTCAATACTAAATTACATTAATATACCATTGTGATGCAAATTACTCCCATGGGTTGATGTGTCGTTAAACCTAAACTCATCATCATCATTAACCCCATTAATTCATTTTGAATTGTTTTTTCCGAAATTTTAATTGGGTAGAAAAAAATCCAAAAGCAACTATCTAAGCCACTGGTAGTACATGGCTTCGGGGCCCAGATGTTCAAAGCATTGTTAGCTTAACAAGCTCATTAGTGGTCAAAATGTTAACTCTTCTAGTAAGTACAATATGTTATTCACAGATATTTTTGCTGAAAATATGTGAGTAGCTTTTGCAATTGCAAAACCTACTCACATTTTTTCAGCAAAAATATTAGCGCATATGCCATACTTAATGATCAAAATTTTTACTATACACAAACTAACGGTATCGTTAGTTTTGAACAACTTTTAGTTTTGAACAACTTAGCCCTGGGCCCAGTTGTTCAAAGCTAACGACGTCGTTAGTTAACGATTCGTTATAATTTACATCGAGTGATACGCAAATATACTGAAATTTTTTGCTGAAAAAATGTGAGTAGCTTTTGCAGTGCAAAAGCTACTCACATTTTTTCAGCAAAAAATATCAGAATATTGTATATTGAATCCACTAAAACAGTTAACGAAATGACCCTTAACGAGCTCGTTAAGCTAACGACGCTTTGAACAACTGGGCCCTGGTCTGCATCTTAAGTATTTGCTCAGGCATATATGTCTGAACACTTGGGCTGAATACAATATTTTTGCTTCGTCTAAATAGGTGATGGAAGTGTAGTAGCAATACACTGAAAAAAAAAATAAAAAGTGAAAATAGATGTTTGAGAACATGACAAACTTGGTCAGTTTTCTGTCATTTTTAACAAGAGAGATAATTTTTGTGACTTTCTGTTTGCTTTTCTGTGCATCGACTTCCCTCTGAAAAGGGGTCTATTCTAAAAAAAAAACAGACTTTGCTCCCAACTTTAGACCCTTTTTCAGAAGGGAGCAAAAACAATTTTGACATAGTTGTTTACATTTAGAATGTATCACATCACCTTAAATATAGAAAAAAAGTTCTTGAATGTTTTGACTCATGTACATGTATGTATTACTTTATCAGACTTTTTATTTTTCAGGAATGATAAACAGGTCAAGCCAGCAGAGAGATGAGGAAAGTGTGTCTGAAGACAGATTAAGACAGTTGTCAAAATTCCAGATCACAATTTTAAAACATGCTCTAAGATTTCCAAGTGTTAAAAGAGTTGTGTACTCTACATGTTCCATACATGACAAAGAGAATGAACAAGTTGTTGAAGAAGTTCTTTCAGCAGTAAAAGATCATTTTCAAATGAGTTACCTTCAGCCTGATTGGTCAGAAAGAGGGGTCAAAGGTTATGCACATGCTCAGTTCTGTCTGAGAATGTCACATGATTCTGCAATGACCAATGGATTTTTTGTTGCCTGTTTTGAAAGAAAACAGAGTGGTTCATTGGATAATGATCCAGCAAAGGCTGGTAAAATAGTAAATGAGGAAGCTGGCTTACATACTGATCATACATTTAATACTGAAGTGAAATTAAATGGTGTAGTGGAAAATAAGTTGCGAGAAAATAGTAGTGAACACAAAAAGAAAAAGAAGAAATCAAAATCAAAAGAGAGAATTAAAGATATGTTTGAAGCAGATATAGAAAAGACAGAAACAATCGCTGAGCATATACATAATAATTCTTGCAAGAAGAAGAGCAATAAATCAAAGGAAAGAACTAAAACATATGAAACAAAATTGGAGGATGCTGGACCAGAAAACGAACAAAAATATTCAAAGACTGCTACTTGCAAAAAGAAAAGAAAGAAGTCTAAAGACAGGTCAGTGGAATATAAACTCAAGCCAGAGACTGAAACTGGCACTGGTGATAATCGAGTACTTCCCAAAAGTACTGGTTGTAAAAAGAAAAGAAAGAAATCGAAGGAAAAAGTTGTTGAAATTGAAACAGAGCATTGTGTACGAGAAGGGACTGAGTATACAAATATTATTCCTTGTAAAAAGAAAAGAAAGAAATCTAAAGATAGACTTTTAACCCATTTTAGTCTGGAGATCTCTGAAAAGTCAAATGGCAAACAGTGCAGACCCTGATCAGATGCCACACAATGCAGAATCTGATCAGGGTCTTCACTGTTTACTTCAAATACTAGAATTGCTACATGTATAAAACATAAAATAGTAATAAAATAATAAAAACTAACAAGTCACCTGCTATTGGAAATAGATTGGTCCAAAGAGTTTTGATAGAAGTCCACTCAATGTAAATGGGTTAAAAACTATTTGCCATAGAGATGTCAGATAAATAATCATTTTATAATAAAGAATGTATACAAACAAATGTAAATAATCTCATTTCTTATTTATGTTCACTGTCTGAAGAGGGAATAATTTACAAAACATGTTAAGGTAAATTGAACCATTTATGCGGGGTTGACTCTGCTATCTCAACTCCTTTGACAGGTCCTTTTCTAATAGAAGGGGTGTTCAGTTGGCTTTTATTATTATTACCATTATTTTTAGTAATACCTGTATTTAATGCAAACAGTATAGACTGATCAGGCTCCAAATTATGCAGCATCTGATCTCAGTCTACAGTGTTTAATAATGTCCCTTTTATGGGAAGCTAGGCATGAATGGGTTAACTGTCATGATTTTGACTTTTTAACTGTTATACAGACAACCCTCTTTTTACTGACACTCGATACAACGGCGAAATTTGTTATAATGAACAATGACAATTATACTGACAATTTGACTGTCACCAAACCTTTGCTTAAGAGGTAACAATTAGTCATAAATTATGTAAGAATATTGTATTTAATACTTTGAAGAAACATATGTTTTGGATATTTGTTAGAATTGCCTCACTGAGGCAATTCTAACAAATCTCCAAAACATATGTTCTATGAGGAAATAAGAGCAAAACAAGACCTTACATATGAATGTGCTCATTAAGTATTCTGTAAAACAGCAAACTCATTTTAATGGCAATGTCTTTGGGAAAAAATGCTGTCCTTGTAACGAGGGTCCGCTGTATAGGGAATATATTTGTAACTGTGTTCTAACAAATAAAAACTTTTATGTGCTAACATATTTTAAATGGGTTTTTCCGTAGACATTGATCGTGATGATGACCTTTCTTGGTATCTACATATTTGTACATGCTTGAATACTTTTTTGGCTTACCTGAGCCAAATTCTTTAGAAGAGCTATAGTGATCACTTTCCCTCTGTCAATCATCGGTCCATATTTTCAAGCAGCTTCTTGTCTGAAGCTATGCTGTGCAGATCTGTAATCAGATTCCACTTAGAGCCTGGTTGTATCAAGGTGAATGACAGGGCCCAGTTGTTCAAAGCATCGTTAGCTTAACGAGCTCGTTAAGGGCCATTTCGTTAACTATTTTAGCGGATTCAATATACAATTTTCTGAAATTTTTTGCTGAAAAAATGTGAGTAGCTTTTGCACTGCAAAAGCTACTCACATTTTTTCAGCAAAAAATTTCAGAATATTTACGTATCACTCAATGTAAATTTTAATGAATCGTTAACTAACGATGTCGTTAGCTTTGAAAAACTGGGCCCAGATTGCTAAATTGTCTTTGCAAATGATATAGTTATAGTACAAATATCTAATATAGCTTTGATGTCTGAATATGAACATAAACTGTGATAAATATTCGTTGTGTCGCTGCATTTTGCATGATGAAAACACGCCTATATATATTTTTGACCCCCTTAAACCCCACTTTCATATAGTAAAACTGGGGTTTACCGGGGATACATTAGTTTTCTTATTTCTGCTCAAAAATATAGATTGTTGGTACACGTTTGATCCGCCTTGTTGAAGCAGTTCTAAGGAGTACCCACAATCTATGTTTCGAGCAGAAATATGAAAAAATATCAGAGTTTTTTATCTGAAAATTTTCAGTTTTTGGAGATGAAATTTTCTATATATTTGAATAGGCATGTTTTTGTAATGGGCTTTTCCACTTCACTAAGGTTGAAGCCTTTATCACTCTCTGGACTAATTCAGCTGATGCCGGCCTTGGTGGCTCAGTTGGATGCGCGTCCAATTGGTGATTAGGAAGACATGGGTTCAACCCCTGCCAGGAGTTTATTATGAAATATTTTTTATGGTCATTCTCTACCTTCTGCTGATTCAAGAAGGGCAGTTGTCAGTTTCTGGCTAAAGAATGTGCACAATACTGGTTACTGTAACTGATTAGAGGACTAAACCTGCCCAGTAAAAGGATGGTTGGGTAAACTGACTGCTCTGACCCCATTAGGGCCGTAAAACCTCAATGCAAATTAACAAATTCAGCAGACAACAAATTAAATTGATGATATTTTTCTTTTTTCCCCCAGATTTGACATTTCATGCAAATTGTCTCCATCAAAGACAATTAGCATGAAATGTCAACCTGTTTTCTGGGAAAAAATAAGAAAAATATTTCGATATGTCATCTGCTTAAAGTTTTACCCAGAGTGTTAAAGAATAGTCGTATTTAGAAACAGTAAAGATAAGGTCTGTACATATATTCATTGACTCGGCTAAGACAGTAAAGACTGTATACAACCAAGCCATGTGGAGTGTCTTGCTTTTGGACACAACTCATCATTATGGCAGTTACCAGATTCAAACTCGATACTTCCTGATCTCGAGTCCGACGTGCTACAACTGCACCATAGTGCTCCAAGTTCATTAATCTTTACCACTCTGGGTAGCTCAGTAGAAGACAAATTGATGATATTTTTTCCCCAAAAACAGGATATGGCATCTCATGCAAATTGTCTCCGTGGAGACAATTTGCATGAAATGCCAAATTCTGTTTTCTGGGAAAAATAAGAAACCTATTTCATTATGTTGTCTGCCAAAAATTTTACCCAGGATGCAAAGCATTAATGAGAAATCAGGGCCCAGTTGTTCAAAGCATCGTTAGCTTAACGAGCTCGTTAAGGATCATTTCGTGAACTATTTTAGCAGATTCAATACACAATATTCTGATATTTTTTGCACTGCAAAAGCTACTCACATTTTTTCAGCCAAAAATTTTAAGCATATTTGCGTATCACTTGATTTAAATTTTAACGAATCGTTAACTAACGACATCATTAGCTTTGAACAACTGGGCCCAGGTAACCAGTATCTTATCTCAGGACTACAGAATATACTTGGGGAAATGACCAGTCAACCCAATTAACCCTTAAACAGGCTGTCAGCTGACTCCTGTATTCCTATATTCTCCTATAGCTTTATACGCCCGTTTGAAAAACAGGACGTAATATGTTACAGGGTATGGCATCCGTCTGTCTGTCCATCCGTCCGTAAACTTTTTTGTTTCCGGCTAACTCCTCCTACAGTTTACATCTGATCAAGCTGAAACTTGGTATATAGTTAGACCATGATGTGGCGCAGGGCAAATTTTTTTAGGGTTACAGGCCACCAAACGTTTGCAGAGTTATGCCCCTTTGAAAATTTCTGTGAACTTTTCATTTCAGGTTAACTCCTCCTACATTTTACAACTGATCAAGCTGAAACTTTATGTATAGTTAGACCATGATGTGGAGCAGCGCATATTGTTTCGAGGTTACAGTCCACCAAATAGCTGAGTTATGCCCCTTTGAAAATTTCAGTAAACTTTTCATTTCCGGCTAACTCCTCCTACAGTTTACATCCGATCAAGCTGAAACTTGATTTGTAGTTAGACCATGATGTGGAGCAGCACATATTATTTCAAGGTTACAGTCCATCAAATATTAGCAGAGTTATACCCCTTTGAAAATTTCTATTTTCATTTCTGGCTAAATCCTCCTACAATTTACATCCAATCAAGATGAATCTTCATGTATAGTTAGACCATGATGTGGAGCAGTACATATTGTTTGGAGGTTACAGTCCACCAAATCTTAGCAGAGTTATGCCCCTTTAAAAAATTTATTAAACTTTTTGTTTCCAGCTAACACCTCCTACAGTTTTCATCCTATCAAGCTGAAACTTGATTTGTAGTTAGACCATGATGTGGAGCAGCGCATATTGTGTAAGGTTACAGTCCACCAAATATTAGCAGAGTTAAACCCCTTTGAAAATTACTATTAATTTTTTGTTTCCGGCTAAATCCTCCTTCAGTTTACATCTGATGAAGCTGAAACTTCATACATATTTGCACGATGATGTGGAGCAGCACATTATTTTGAGATTACAATGCACTAAATATTTGCAGAGTTATGCCCCTTAGAAAGTTTTTGTAAAATTTTTGCAGCATATTGTTTAGAGGTAATAGTGTACAAATTTCATTTTATAATAGGTACATGTATATATTTTGCAAATAACTAAAGTTATGGTCATATGGGCAAGATATTGATTTTTTTTTTTTTTTTTTTTTTTTTTTTAACATCTTTTATTAGATTTGCAAGGAAATGTTGCCATTATTAAATCTTTATTAAATGATACAGAATTAAGAAGCTTGACAAATATCAAAAGTTATAAACATAATTCTTTTTGGATTTTTTTTTTTAATACTGGTACACATCTCAGTTGGCTCCCTTGAAGAACAAAAGTAAAAAAATCGGTATTAAACAAGTTAAAGGTTTACAAAAAAATTGCTTGCAGCATTTTTTTTTTTTTTTTTTTGGTTGTTTATTTTTGTTTTGTTATTGTTTGGTCCGATATTGAAGTATAGAAAAAACAAATCAGCCAAAGGCTCATATGAGCTTATAATATAGCCATGCTTCTGTGGTGTGTCCTCCGTCTGAAAGTACTTCTCCCTAGATGCAGCAAACTTCTTATTTTCCCAGGAGGGAGAAGTCACTTCTGCCTTAATTTCTGGGCCAGCTTGGACCCTTAGGTTACAGTTCATCAAATATCAGCAGAGCTATGCCCCAGTGAAATTTTTTTTATTTTTTTATTTTTTTTTTTTATTTTTTTTTTTTTTTTGTAATTCTACTTACAGTTTATATCTGGAGCACTGAATTATACAGGAGCCAGTTTATTTGCTACATCTTATTACTTGCCACGGGCGTATAATGCCCCGCTTGGCGGAGCTCTTGTTCAGAATTTTCCTTTATTTAGCTCACCTGAGCTATGCTAAGGATGAGCTATAGTGATCACTTTTTGTCTGTCGTCCATCTGTTTCACCTATTCATCCAGCTGTGCATCTGTTAACATTTTCAAACGACTTCTACTCTGAAGCCGCTGAGCCAATTTTGCTCAAATTTCATATGGAGCCTCCTTAGGTTGGGGAAATGAAAGATTGCTCATTTGGTCGTGGTCCGTTATTTGTTTGTGTTGAGGTTTTACAGCCCAGTCAACCCAGTGGGGTCATGTTGAGCCCAGTCAATTTACCTAACCACATGTTTACTGGGCAGGCGTAGTCCTCTAAGTGGTTAACCAGTATTGTGCACATTCTTTTGCCAGAAACTGACAACTGCCCGTCTTGAATCAGCGAAAGGGGGAGAATGACAGTAGAAAATAATTCATGACCAATCTCCACAAAAGAATGTTACCGACCTCGGCGGGGGTTGAACCCGCGACCTCCTGGTCTCCAGGCGAACGGCGCATCCAACTAATGGCTGCCATTCCCAAATAAGGTAAAAACCTTTAAAAATCTTCTCCAGAACCAAGGATCCTTTGGGGCTGGATCTTTGCACAAATCATGAGGGATGAGAGGTCTACCAAAGTTGCTAAAATGATGGGCATATATTGACATTTGACCTCTTTACTGTGAGGTCGTTTGCTTCCTTATGCATTTGTATCGGCCCTATATATTTGAATGTGAAAAATTTTGAGAATTTCAAATGAAATGACTTTTCCTCTGAAACCACCAGGTCAGTGTTGCTCAAATTTCAGATGAAGCAGCTTTTGGACAGGGTAAAAAATGATTGCTAAAATGGTCAGGGTCCATCGACCAAGATGGCTGCCATGCCCATATATGGTAAAAACCTTTAAAAATGTTTTTTCTCCAGATTGGGCCTTATCTTTGCACAAATCATCAGGGATAGTAGGTCTACCAACTTTGCTAAAATGATGGTCCTACGTTGATGTTTGACCTTTTTATGGCAAGGTCAAATTTGCTGCCCCATGCATTTGTATGGGCCCTATACAATTATATGAGAAAATGATGAGAATTCATATTTTGGACATCTCTTCTAAAGACTATGATCCAATTATACTGGAACTTGATGAGGAGCATCGGGGCGCCTAGTAGGCACAAAAATAGCTTAACCTGAGAGATTAAAAATCCAAGATGGCCACCACTGCAGCCATCTTGAAAATCAATTTTCGACAGCTCTTCTCAAACCTTTGGTCCATTTGAGCAGAAATTTGCTCTGTAGCAACATGATGACTTCTGGATTGAAAGAGTATTGACAATATGTTGTATGGTTCCGTGCCATTGAACAAGATAGCCGCCATGCCCATATATGGTAAAAAGACTTAAATCTTCTTTTCCAGAGCCAAGAAAGCTTTGAAGCTGAATCATGGTATATAGCATCTGGGCCCAAGGTCTACTAAATTTGTTCAAATGATGGTCATAGGTTGACCTTTGACCTTTTTATGGTAAGGTCAAATTTGCACCCCCCGTACATTTGTAGAGGGAAAATGTTGAAAAATCATTTTCTCAGTGGATAAAATGACTGAAATTTACAACATACGATTAAATTTGTAAAACTGTTTAGCTACTGTCAAAATTGTTGTGGCTGTCTACCCTTGCCCTTGGGCTTTATACATGTATAAAATTGTGAAATCTTTAATTGTCTTTTTCTATGAAACAGCTAGAACGTTTTCACTAGATTTCACATAGTTCACATAGGGCCTTCTGTCGAGAGGATATTGACAATTTGTTCAAATAAATCTGCGCCATTCAACAAGATGGCTCCCATGCCCATATATGGTAAAACACTTGAAAATCTTCTTCAGAACTGAGAAAGCTCTGAGGCTGAATCTTGGTATACAGCATCAGGAACTCAGAGTCTTCTAAGTTTGTTGAAATGATGATACTAGGATGACCTTTGACCTTTTTATGGTATGGTCAGATTTGTGTCCTAGTTGCTGTGGCAATACTGGAAGAAATTGCATGGCATTTGCAGATATGCAACAGGTGTTTTTATCAGGTGAGCAAATCCTGGCCTGAATGAATGTTTGGTTAAATAAGTAAAACACAAGTTTAATGATTTTATCCAATTAACAAGTAAGTACGTTGTTGAGTGTTTTGTAATGAAGACTTTTTTATGCCCCTCCGTATGAAAATGGTGGGGTATTATGCATTACCATCAAACGTCTGTCTGCCTGCCTGCCCGCCCGTTCTTTGTTTTCAGATAACTCCTCCTACAGTTTTCATCTGATCACTTTGAAACTTGGTGGACAGTTAGATCATGAAGTGGTACAGTGCATATTGTTTCGAGATTTTGATACGCAAAATGTTTTTTAGTCACTACACTTTTTAAAGATTTTTCAAACTTGACTTTTTCGTCTTACAGTTTTTATTTGAATGGGTTGAAAGTGCTGGACAGACTATGAGGTGATTTAGTGCATATTGTTTTGAGGTTAGGGTACACCAAATTTTGATAGAGTTATAGCTCTTTAAAGATTGTTCCAGTATGATTTCATTTCCAGCTCATTCTCCTTTAGTTTTCATCTGATCAAGTTGTTATTTGTTGGACAGAGAGAAGATGGGGAGAACTGCAGCCAGCATACAATAGACTAAATTTTCATATACTTTCAAGGTTACAGTTCACAAAAGTTTCTTGATACAGTTATGACTCCTTAAATATTGTTCAGGCATGATTTTGTTTCAGCTCATTTCTATATTTTTATTGGATCAAGCTATAATTTGTTGGACAGAGAGAAGATTTGAAGTCAGGTTACAGTACTCCAAATTTTTATATACCTTTATGGTTACAGTTCACAAAATGTTCATAGTGTTTATTACTGATTTTACTCTTTTTGAAAAATTTTCAGACATGACTTCATTTTTTTGATAAATCCTCCTATCTGTTTTCATTATATAAGGTTAAAACTTATTGGACAATTAGACTGAGGTTTTGAGGGTACATTACAACAAATTTTGATAAAATAGTGATTCTGTAAAGATTGTTATGGCAGGACTTTATATCTAGCTCACTACTCCTACAAGTTTCGTCTGGTCAAACTGTATGTTGTTGGTTAGAAAGAAGATGTAGTGAATTGAGCCAGGTTACAGTTCACCAAATTTTCTTACTTTTCAAGGCTACTGTATACCAAGTTTTCATAGAGTTATTGCTTATTAAAGCATCCTCACTTGCTTTCAGATTAATTCCTACAGTTTTAACAAGTATTGGTTTGACTATGAAATGATACACCACATATTGTTTTGAGGTTACAGTACACCAATTTTTTGGTAGAGCTGTTACTCACCAAACACAGCCGTCTTCTCTATATGTTCTGTTACACTGTGACTGCAGGGTATAATGCAGTGTCTGCAAACTTTTTATTACTGTAAAATTCCTATAATTTGTCCCAAAAAGAGCTTAAAACTCCTTTATTTTAGGGGAAAGAATCCTATTTTTTTCCTGTTTATTTATCAAAACTTGGTTGACAGCCTGCTTAAAGCACCAAGCAAAATTTGTAGCTTATGACATTCTATTTTTTATGCTCTCCAAAGGGAGAGCATATAGACGCCGCTTTGTCCCTCTGAACGTCTGTCTGTCCATCACACTTTTGTCTAGAGTATATCTCTAAAAGTACTGAATTTAATGAAACTTGATACACTGACAGAGGGTCATTAGAGGACTTGCAGACTGCAAGAACCATAGCCCTGTCACCAGTATTTATGGAGTTACTTCCCTTCTTAATTTTTTTGCAGTTAAAAGCTTGTCTGGAGCTTATCTCTGAAAGTATAGAAGACAATTAAATGAAACTTGATACATTGATAGATTGCCATCAGAGGAAGTACAGAGCGCAAGAATGGTAACTCTATCACAAGTAATTAGAGAGTTATTTCCCTTCCTAATTTTTGCAATAGTAAACTTGTCCTGAGCATATGTCTAAAAGTATTGAAGATAAATAAATGAAACTTGATACAGTGATAAAGGGCTATAAGTGAAATTGCAGAATGCAAGAACCATAACCCTGTCACCAATATTTACGGAGTTACTTTTCTTAATTTTTGCAACCAAAAGCTTGTCTGGAGCATATCTCTGAAAGTATAGAAGGGAATCAAATGAAACTTGATATATTGATAGACATCCACCAGAGGAAGTGCAGAGTGCAAGAACTGTAACTCTTATCACAAGCAATAACAGATTTATTTTCCTTTCTAATGTTTGCAATTGTAAGCTTGCCCTGAGCATATCTCTAAAAGAATTGAAGATAAATAAATGAAACTTGATACACTGACAGAGGGCCATGTGGGGAATTGCAGAATGCAAGAACCATAACCCAGTCTCCAGTATTTACGAAGTTACTTCCCTTTTTAATTTTTACAATAAAAAGGCTTGCCGGAGTGTATCTCTGAAAGTATAGAAATTAAATGAAACTTGATACATTGATAGATGACCATCAGAGGGAGTGCAGAGTGCAAGAACCCTAACTCTATCACAAGTAATTAGAGAGTTATTTCCCTTCCTAATTTTTGCAATAGTAATCTTGTCCGAAGTATATCTCTAAAAGTATTGAAGATAAATAAATGAAACTTGATACATTGATAAAGGGATATTAGGGGAAGAGCAGACTGCAAGAACAATAACACTATCTTCAGTATTTATGGAGTTATTTCCCTTCATGATTTTCGCAATATTTTATTTGTCCGGTGCACATCTCTGAAAGTATGGAAATTCAATGAAACTTGATACATTGATAGATTACCATCAGAGGAAGTGCAGAGTGCAAAAACCCTAACCTAATTTTTGCAATAGTAAACTTGTCCGAAGCATATCTCTAAAAGTATTGAAGATAAATAAATGAAACTTGATACATTGATAGAGGGCTATGAGGGGAAGGGTAGAATGCAAGAATCATAACCCTATCATGAGTATGTATGGAGTTATTTCCCTTCTTGATTAAATTTGTCTGGTGTATATCTGCGAAAGTATGAAAGAGAATCAAATGAAACTTGATACATTGATAGACAGCCGTCAGAGATTGTGCAGAGTGCAAGAACTGTAATTCTGTTACAAGTAAGTACTGGGTTACTTCCCGTCTTTATTTTTGCAATAATAAGCTTATCTGTAGCATATCTCTTAAAGTATTTTACTCTTTCATTAACATAACCCTCCCACTACTGTGCATCTTTGGGGAGCATCCTTCGGTTTCACTGATTTTCTTGTTTATTTCAGAAAAAATAAGTCTCTATATTTTATGACATATGAATTGTCTGCTTGGCAGACAATTCACATGCAATGTTAACTGAAAAATAAAACAAACAAAAAAATGTCGTCTGCTGCAGTTGTGATTGGCACTGTAAAGAGTTAATTTTACTGCCAAAGGTGCTGATTATGTGAAGTTGTTCTTTAAACTGCTAATTATAATAGACCCATATATTAAATCACTTCACTCTTTAACTCTTTCACTGCCACAGGCGATAATAATAGGCTTTTACAAACAGCATAGATCCAGATGAGACGGCTCAATGAGCCGTCTCATCTGGATCTATGCTGTTTGATATTCAGTCTTTCAGCTTTACTTATAAACATCTTTCCAAACGATAGTTTGTTAAAATAAAAAGGCAGATGACAAATGTCATCTGAAATTTGGCGCCGAAAGAGTAATTACAACTGCAGCAGACGACACTGAAGAATATTTCTTTTTTTATATTTTAGAGAAAATAAGGCTAGACATTTCATGTGAACTGTCAGCCTAGCAGACAATTCACACGAAATAACAAACCTAGGCAGACAATTCACATGAAATGACAAACCTTATTTTCTCTGAAAAACAATGCAAAAATTGAATGTCTTCTGCTATAATTTTGCTTGGAACGAGAAGGGTTAATGTGAGCACATCAAAGAGATATCATTCCAAGCCATCACGAAAACATGCCTATATAATTTTGACCCCATTAAACCCCACTCTTATATAGTAAAACTTGGGTTTACAGGGGTATACATTATTTTTCTTATTTCTGCTCAGAAACATAAATTGTTGGTACTCATTAGAACCGCCTCACCGAGGCGGTTCTAACGAATACCCACAATCTATGTTTTGACCAGAAATATGAAAAGTATCAGGAAATTTTATTTGAAAATTTTCAGTTTTTGGAGGTGAAATTTTCTATATATTTGAATAGGCGTGTTTTCGTAATGGGAAAATAGGAAACCATTAGTTTAAATAATATTTATTTCTTCTTTGTTGTGAAACTACAAATATACAGTCGACTCTCGTTATCCCGACTTCGCTTATCTCGAATAACAGCTTATCTCGAAGTGAAAATCTGGTCCATGTTTTAACATGGAAATCTAACAACAGGTAACATATTATTGTGGGAAAGAGGAGGAGAAATTTCTTCTCTTTTCCGCAATATTTTCAATATACATTATTTATAATTTCAGGAGTCAGTTACATATTTAATCCTTAATTGTGGTTGTTAGCTCACCTGAGCACTTCGTGCTCAAGGTGAGTTATTGTGATCGGTCAATGTCCGTCATACGTCATTCGTTGTGCGGCGTCAACAATTTGCTTTAAAAGCCTACTTCTCCTACCCCCTGTGCCAGTTGACTCGAAACTTGGTAGGAAGCATCAGGGTAACTTGTAAATCAAAAATAGCTAAAATCAAAGATGGCCGCCATAGCGACCGTCTTGAAAATCTATTTTTCGCTTCTCCTCCTGAACCGAAAGGCCAGTTAACTTGAAACTTGGCAGGAAGCGTCGGGGTGACTTGAGATCAAAATCGCTAAAATCATTCCGATCGGAGATCCAAGATGACCGCCAATTCGGCCGTCTTGAAAATCTATTTTTGCTTCTTCTCCTGAACCGAAAGGCCAATTAACTCGAAACTTGGTGGGAAGCATCGGGATGTTTTGCAGATCAAAAATAGCTAAAATCGTTCCGCTCATAAAAACCAAGATGGCCGTGGCCGTCTTGAAATTCTATTTTTTGCTTCTTCTCCTGACCCCAAAGGCCAATTGACTTGAAACTTGGTAGGAAGCAGCGTGGTGACTTGTAGATCAAAAATAACTAAAATCGTTACGATCCGAAGTCCAAGATGGTTGCCGAGGTGGCCATCTTGAAAATCTTTTTTTAGCTCGCCTGAACAACGTTCACGGAGAGCTATTGTACTATCCCCGGCGTCGGCGTTGGCGTTGGCGTTGGCGTCGGCGTCCACAAATGTTAAAGTTTTCGTTAAAGTTTTTAAGACCTCACTATTTCCTAACCTTACCACCGATTTGATTCATCTTTGGTATGATGATACATTTTGGTCCAAAATTTTGTGCAGTACCATCTCCACCACTCTAGGCCATGTGAAGTTCAAGGTCACAGACAGAATTTTCATGTTAAAATTTTATGTCAGAGTTTTTAGGATCTCATTACTTGTGCACTACATGATTTTGTTTCTATTTGGTATTATGATAGACACTGATCAAAAGTTTCTATCAGCACTCATGGCCGTGACCTTGAGGTCGAGGTCACAGACTTAGAATTTAAATGTTAAAGTCTTTGTTAAACTTTTTAAGACCTCATTATTTCCTAACCTTATCACCGATTTGAATCATCTTTGGTATGGTGATACATATTGGTCCAAAATTTTATGCAGTACCATCCCCACCACCTTAGGTCAAGGTCACATGCTTAGAATTTTTATGTTAAAGTTTTACGTGAAAGTGGATCTTATTACTACTAAACTAAACATTAGATTTAGTTCCTATTTGGTATTATGATAGATACTGATCAAAAGTTTTCATCAGCGCTCATGCCCATGACCTTGAGTTCGAGGTCACAGACTTAGAATTTAAAATGTTAAAGTTTTTGTCAAAGTTTTTAAGACCTCAATAAATCCTAACCTTATCACAGATTTGATTCGTCTTTGGTATGTTGATACATATTGGTCCAAAATTTTGCGGAGTACCATCCCCACCACCCTAGGTCATGTCAAGGTCAAGGTCACAGACTTAGAATTTTGATGTTAAAATTTTACGTCAAAGTTTTTTAGGATCTCATTACTTCTAAACTATATGATGGATTTAGTTCCTATTTGATATCAAGACAGATATTGTTCAGAAGTTTTATCAGCACCATCAGCATTAATGACCATGACCTTGGGGTCGAGTTCACAGCCTTACAATTTTAAAAATGTTAAAGTTTTCGTTTAAGTTTTTAAGACCTCATTATTTCCTAACCTTATCACTGATTTGGTTTGATGAAAATTTTGCGCATTGCAGTCCCCGCCCCCCTCCACACACACACACACACACACACACACACACACACACACACACACACACACACACACACACAGGGCATGTCAAAATCAAGGTCACGGACTTAGAATATTCCAGAAACAAAATGTGCAATATCAGGCGAGCTATCCTGTCTGGCGACAGGTCTTGTTTCGCTTATTCTCCTGAACCAAATGGCCAGTTGACTTGAAACTTGGTAGGAAGCAATGCGGTGACTTGTAGATCAAATATACTTAAAAGCCTTCCAATGGGAAAGCCAAGGTTCTTCTCCTGAACCAAAGGCCAGTTGACTGGAAACTTGGTAGGAAGCGTCGGAATGACTTGTAGGTTAAAAATAGCTAAAAAATCGGATCAGATCGCCGTGGCGGCCATCTTGAAAATCTATTTTTAGCTTCTTATCCTGAACCAAACGGCCAAATGACTTGAAGCTTGGTAGGAAGCATCGCGGTGACTTGTAGATCAAAAAGCTAAAATCGTTCCTATCAGAAATCCAAGATGGCTGCCATTTTGAAAATCTATCTTTTGCTTCTTCTCCTGAACCGAAAGGCCAATTGACTTGAAACTTGGTAGGAAGCATCAGGTGACTTGTAGATCAAAAATAGCTAAAATCTAGGAAATCCAAGATGGCCTCCATGTCCGCCATCTTGAAAATCTATATTTTGCTCTGAAAGGCTTATTGACTGGAAACTTGGTAGGAAGCATCGGGGTGTCAAAAATAGCTAAAATTGTTCAGATCGAAAATCCAAGATGGCCGCCATATTTAAACTCTATCTTTAGCTTCTTCTCCTGAACTGAAAGGCAAATTGAATTAAACTTGGTAGGAAGCATCGGGGCGACTTGTAGATAAAAATGGCTAAAATTGTTCCGATGGGAAATCCAAGATGGCCGCCATCTTGAAAATCTATTTTTCGCTTCTTCTCTTGAAAAAAAGGCCGATTTTTTTAAACTTGATAGGAAGCATCAAGGTGACTAGTAGATCAAAATAGCTAAAATCATTCTGTTCGGAAATCCAAGATGGCCACCGTAGCTGCCATCTTAAAAAAATATTTTTCGCTTCTCCTGACGCTTCTCCTGAACCGAAAGGCCAACTGACTCCAAACTTGGTAGGAAGCATCTGGGTGATTTGTAGATAAAAAGCTAAAATCGTTCCAATCAGAAATTCAAGATGGCGCCAGGCGCTGTCTTGGAAATCTATTTTGCACGTCTTCTCCGGAACAGAAAGTCCAATTTATCTGGTAATCAGGTGAGCGATACAGGGCCATCTTGGCTCTCTTGTTTGATTTATTTTTTCCACCATTTTGCAAATCTGATATGTCGACGTACGGATATCTCGAAGTTTTTCAGGCTCCCTTGGACTTCGAGATAACGAGAGTCCACTGTACATTCATTATCAACAACTGGGTTTAGAAAAAGGATCTGAATGAAAGCGTTAATACTTAGCACTCTTGGTAAACTTTTCAGGAGGCGTCTCGAAATATTTTTTTTTTATTTTTCCAGAAAAAAACAGGATTTGACATTTCATACAAATTGTTTCCATTGGAAACAATTTGCATGAAATGTCAAAACCTGTTTTCTGGGGAAAAAATAAGAAAAATATAAGCAATTTGTCGTCTGTTGAATTAGCCCAGAGAGTTGTAAAGGTTAAAGCTTACAGACTCCATTTCCTCACAGGCATATGAAATAAATGTACATACAATATACAACATGAAGTTCCTTCTAAACGGGCTAAGAACACTCTCCCATCACACATACCATTGACAAGGGAGATAAGTTCTTTCAGGTGAGTTTAACCTAAAATCCGATAGTTCTTGCCTGACGTCCCCTTTTGTACAGTAAAACTGATCACACGGCCTAACGAAATACCGAAACACTACCGGAATACCTGTGAAAAATACAGGAGTACTTTTTATTTCATTACTATTAATATATTACAATGTATGAAGTCAAAAAATACAAGGGCGAAAATGCCCCATCCAAAACATATAAAACAAACTATGCCGAAATTACTTCGCAAGAACACACGTGGTAATCTCGTAAGGGGTAGCCGCTGATTATGCATTCAAAATCCTTACTCGAACTTCCGGCTATGACTTTCGAGACATCCAAATATCAGCAACTGATTTATTGATTTATCGTCAATTTCATAGACATATTTTGAAAAATCGGACAATGCTATTCCCAGCAACTTTCATTTCTGCGTCGGAAAAGATAGGTGTGGGCTTGGAAAAACAAGCGGCTATTTTTTGTTTATTATTATTTCAGTTTCACCCGGAGATGGGTAGTCCGGTATTCCTGTATTGACTTCTTTTCCAGTGCAATATGAAGGTATTTTCAGCTATCTGGACTATGAAATACTAATTTAACATATCAAATAAGATGCACTGCAACCGACGTCTACGATGCTAAATTCCCCAAGCATTTGTGCCGGGGACAAATATTTGTGCCGAATATGACTTACGAGGCCGACTACCCCTTACGGGGACATTAACCCTTACGGGGACGAGAAAGTCAACTATCAGGTGTCTGATTACAAGGCCTGATTCTGAGACCTGATTATCCCTATGGGAACATTAGTCATTATCAGAATGCCCCGCATTTGAATACATGCAGATTTTAGACCAAACCAGTTTCAAAATATTCCATTTACATATAAACATATTCCATTTACATATAAACATATTCCATTTACATTAAACAATCAAACACCATGAAAGGCTTTGCAAATGAGACAGCATGTATCAATAGGGTGTTGATTTACCACGTTTGTATATATTTGAAGCTCTCAGTTGACATTACGAAAACATGCCTATTCAAATATATAGAAGATTTCGCCTCCAAAAACTAAAACAATTTCAGATAAAAAAAAAAAAAACGATATTTTTCGTATTTCTGCTCGAAACATAGATTGTGGGTACTCGTTAGAACCGCCTCGGCGGTTCTAACAAGTACCCACAATCTATGTTATTTAGCAAAATAAGAAAAATAATGTATACCCCTGTAAACCCCAGTTTTACTATACAGAAGTGGGGTTAAAGGGGGTCAAAAATTATATAGGCATGTTTTCGTGATGGCAAAATCATATAAAGTTTCATTATACTGCCGTAACAATCGCTTTGTGATGTATAGGCTTTTTTGTCCCCGTAAGGGTTAATGTTCCCGTAAGGGGTAGTCGGTCTCGTAAGTCATATTCGGCACAAATATTTGTCCCCGTAACAAATGCTTGGGGAAATTAAGCATCTTATGTATTTCAGAGTGGACGTAGGTTGCAGTACGTCTTATCTGATATGTTAAATAAGTATTTCATAGCCCAGATAGCTGAAAATACCTTCATTTTGCACTGGTAAAAAAGTCAAAACAGGAATATTGGACTACCCTTCTCCTGGAGAAATTGAAATAATAAAACTTAGCCGCTTGTTTTTTCAAGCCCACATCTATCTTTTCCGATGCAGAAATGAAAGTTGTTGGGAATAGCATTGTCCGATTTTTCAAAATATGTCTATGAAATTTACTAAAAATCAATAAATCAGGAGAATTTATCCGTTTGTTGACATTTGGTTGTCTCGTAAGTCATGGCCGGAAGTTCGCGTAAGGATTTCGAGTACATAACTAGCGGCTACCCCTTACGAGATTATCAGGTGTGAAGTATGTAAAATGAAATATGTGTTCGAATTCAAGCGTATAAACATGGGCGGCTGAAATTTCTGCTGAAATGTTTACCCGCATACTAAGTATTAAAGAAGGCATGTTTACCCTTTAAACGCTTGTTATGAAATCAGCAGACGTACGTAGTTGTGTAATTTCCTTATTTATACCGTGAATCAATTGTATCTACCTTAGAAGTCAAGACCTTTGTCTATAATCAAAAAATAAGAGAAATATTTGAAACTGTTGTTTGCTAATATTTAAGGCTTAGCACTGTGGGTGAAATTTTGAGCAGACGACATTTTTATTTTTTTTTCTTATTTTTCCCAGAAATCAAGATTTGACATTTCATGCAAATTGTCTCCATTAGAGACAATTTGCATGAAATGTCAAGTCCTGTTTTATGGTAAAAAAATAAGAAAAATCACATGAATTGTTTGTCTGCTTAATTAGCCCAGAGTGTTAAAGCATGTTCATTACGAATTCAACAGAACAAAATTGAGAAACTTTCTTTATTTTTCGAAGAAGACAGATAAGATTAATCTGCTTTATGTTGACATTGAAATGGCAAGCATTTTTATCTGAAAAAAAAAAATCAGCAGCAACCTAAAATGAGACATTTAATAATGTTGTCTGCTCATCACGAAAACATGCCTATATAATTTTGACCCCCTTAAACCCCACTTTTATATAGTAAAACTGGGGTTTACAGTGGTATAAATTATGTTTCTTATTTCTGCTCAAAACATAAATTGTGGGTACTCGTTAGAACCACCTCAGCGAGGCGGTTCTAACGAGTACCCACAATCTTTGAGCAGAAATATGAAAAAAATATCAAAATATTTTATCTGAAAATTTTCATTTTTTGGTGGTAAAATTTTCAATGTATTTGAATAGGCATGTTTTCGTAATGTATATTTAAATTCAGCATATTGAAGGGTTCTGTTGTCAGAGTCCTACAACTGAGAGTTTTGTTTTATTACTTGTTTTATATCTATAACCCAACGACAATGATAAAGCCATAATCAATTATGCATGAAGTCATGATGATTGAATTTATGAAACTGAGTAATTCTACATTTGACAGGAAATATTTTATTGAAATATTTTTGTTTTCGTAATTTTCTAGCAAGCAAATAGGACTTTAAGGGGAAATATGTAAAACTACACTAAAAAAAAAAAAAAAGCAAAATAAAAATCTACAAAATTTTAGTTTTGCTCTTTTTTTTTTATATAATCGGAACGTCGATTGTTGAAGTGACTTGAAAGGATTTTTTACACCTGAAAGATGTGTATTTTACCACTTTCTGTGCTAATTCAGGAGGTGACAAATTAATGGTATTTTTCCCAGAAAATAGGGTTTGACAGTTCATGCAAAGTCTTTCCAATCACGAAAACATACCTATATAATTTTGATCCCCTTAAACCCCACTTTTATATAGTAAAACTGGGGTTTACAGGGGTATACATTATTTTTCTTATTTCTGCTCAAAAACATAGATTGTGGGTACTCGTTAGAACCGCCTCGCCGAGGCGGTTCTAACGAGTACCCACAATCTATGTTTTGAGCAGAAATATGAAAAATATCGGAGTTTTTTATCTGAAAATTTTCAGTTTTTGGAGATGAAATTTTCTATATATTGGAATAGGCGTGTTTTCGTAATGCAGAGGAGACAATTAGCATGAACTATCAAACTCAATTTTCTAAAATTATAAGAAAAATAGTTCAAAATGTCGCCTGCTGTAATTTCTACCCAGCATGCTGAGGGTTAAACAGAGGAAAGGTTGTGTGTGTAATGTTACTGTGGAAATATTAATGGAATTACGACGTTTAGAAGGACTGTCCTTTAGTTGGATGTGGAGACAAACGCCATACAAGGTTTGTATCGCATTTGGGCTACAAGAAGTCTTGGAACAAAGAATGCTCAGACTTTGAACCCATTTTTTATATCTTGGAAAATCGAATTTCGCTAAAGAGATGAGCGGGTCTTTGCAGCCCTGCAATCTCATTACGGAAACACGCCTATTCAAATATATAGAAAACTTCTTCTCCCAAAACTGAGAATTTTCTGATAAAAATTTTTGATATTTTTCATACTTCTGCTCAAAACATAGATTGTGGGTACTCGTTAGAACCGCCTCGCCGAGGCGGTTCTAACGAGTACCCACAGTCTATGGTTTTGATCAGAAATAAGAAAACTAATGTATATCCCTGTCAACCCCAGTTTTACTATATAAAAGTGGGGTTTGAGGGGGTCAAAATTATATAGACATGTTCTCGTGATGTGCATTCTGCCATATAAAGAGCCCCAATGAAACAGAGACTCCATTTTTTTGTGCAGTGCAGTTTTTCCAAGGGCAACCTTGATTGATTTTTATTGGTCTAGACTGCACTCGGCACAGTCTGAACAGGGTAACTATGACGGCGAGAGGGATAATATCGCAGAGGATGTTGTTTATACAAAGACGACGTCCGTTCATTGTTGGTTTAAACAAATTTTATTTGTTATTCCATACAACAGATAGAGTGAATATGATCTGGAATGCTTATGAATGTCATCCAGCCTTTCGTTTTTCTGTCTGGAGATATTCATTTATTTATTTTCTCTTGCGAAGGAAGCTCCATGGCTTACATAAGCTCTCTCTACCATATAGCACTGTGGATTAATGACTTGCTCAAGGTCACATCTTCGATGACTGTGAAGCTCGAACTCCGTACCTTTCGATCTCCAGTCGATCTATCTGTCACTCCTGTCCACAAGACGCCAGTTTATTATTTGACCAAGACAAAAACGGCATGTACGCCCGGCAAAGACTTCGATCAGCCTGGGTGTCCGCCCAGTCTGATCAGTTCGCTGTCCGCACGAAGAAAGCTTGGGTCGCTAGCTACCTACTGAGCGCACAGCGAATACTGGTCAGCCTGATCTGAGCTCCCTGGGTACACATGCCGTTTAGTTGGTTTTGTCATTAAACCGAGACTCCTATTTTAGTTCTTTGATTTTTCTTTCTTTCTTTCCAAAGGCAACCTTTATGGACTTCATTACAATAATTTTATTTGGAGAGGAACACTGTATTATAGGCTCCATATTCCTCAAAAAATGTCTATGGATATTTTATTATCCAAGAAAGGTTTAATAATTATGATTTATGGTATTGATACGATAATAAAATGTGGCATCTGACAGCCTGTAGAACTTCGGTCAGTCTCTCGTTTTTGAACTTGATCAAAAATGAAATGATCTTTTTTTTTTTTTTTTTTTATCTAATCTCTGAATTAATGTTGGCAACATTAATTCAGAGATACGATAAAAATCATTTCATTTTGGATCAGTCAACAACTAGAGACTAATAAAATTTTACAGGCTGTGAGATGCCACATTTTTTTTTTTTTTTTTTTTTTTGTTTTTGTTTTTAACAATACCATATAACAATTTATTAAATATTTTATTGGATAATAAAATATCTATTTTTGAGGAGTATGGAGACATTAATGCGGATTCTGTTCGTATTCACCGTTTGATAAAAATATGTATAAGCTGTTGGAAAGTTGGCATGAACTGACCAAGGTGTATATGGACCTCGTCAAGCGTAAAAAATGCGTTCGAACATCCACAAAATGCAGAGTTTCAGAGCATACTGCGCATGCGCAAAGTATAATCCGGGTCTTTGCTATCAATTCATACATTCTGTAATTAGCATCCAATGATTCTGTTAGCGGACAGTGAAGGCCCTGATCAGACTGCGCGAATGTGCAGTCTGATCTGGGCCTTCGCTGTTCGCATATACCCGAAGTATCTGGCCCGAAGACACGTTTTCGCATGACTGTAGGCCTAATTGTTGGAGGGTGGAATGAATTTGTTCTAATTTTGGCGTAATTTTAAAGGTCGTTGTGATTGCGGGTTAGATTATTTGTAATATATGTCTTGTTGTAATGTTATTTTGTGTTTTCCGACATCTAGTCATTTCGAGACTATGATAAGAATCGCAGCAAGCAAAAAGAGTGCATCGGGAACACGCGAAAGACTCGGCTTGCTATCTACGCTGCCTGATCAAGCATTTGACATCAGCTCATTAATTTGTTGTATACAATATCAGGAATCAGCGAGGTAGGAACCTAACCCTACCTGTCGGATGCGCAGGCTGAGCAAGACATTCCCTTTTCACATGTGAAACTGTTTTATAACCCTTTTGCGTGGCTCTAATTGAATCAGTTTCAGGGCAAACAAGCTTGTATAGGAAATATTGAAATTTACATCTGATCAAATATTTACACAACAAAGTGATTGTATGGACAAAAACTGTCATGAAATCAATTTTGAACGCCTTTTGCTGATTTTGCGCGCCATTTTAACGCTTAGCGCTCTGAGTAGAATTTTCAGCAAACGACATTTTGAAATACTTTTCATATTTTCCCCAGAAAACAGGATTTGACATTTCATACACATTGTCTACAATCGAGGCGATTTGCATGGAATGTCATTCCCTGTTATCATAAAAAATAATAAGAAGAAGACGAAAAATATCATCAGTTTGTCATCTGCTTAATTATCACAGAGAGTGGAAACTGTTAGGTTAAAACCCATTTATGCCAAGCATCCAATAAAAACTGACATTTGCAAATATCACAGACCCAGGTCAGACGCTGCGTCTTCAGACACCGCAAAACGCGGCGTCTGATCAAGGCCTACATTGTTTGCATTAAATACAGACATTTCTCCTAAAAGTAATAGCGATAAAAAACAAAACAGACACCCCCTTTAACTTGGAAATGAACTTGTCCAAATCATGAGGTAAAGAATCCACTAGGCTGTCATGGGTAAACATTTTCAGTGCCCTAAGTGTGGTTGTCCATTTTTAAAAACATTGAGCCGTGCCATTCTAAAAGGTGCCTTAATACATATTAATGCAGAAATACAAAAAAAAAAAAAAAAAAAAAAAAAAAAAAAAAATTGAAATTCCTTTCTTGCACTTAAATCAGAGATATATTTCACATGCGTATATCTTACCCACATTATGCATACGTTACGCGTGTGCGTAAGGAAGATATTTGCAATCAAGAGAGATCACCTAACAAATATATATTAGTCTCTTTTTTATGATCCTTTCTCATAGTGGCTGCTCTTAAAGGAAAACATTTGAGAGCAAATTCTTTCCAATAACAGTGCCCCTCATTTAGGAAGTAATACTATAGAGAACTTTATAGGTTTCTCCCTAGGTGTGCGTAAAATTAGTTCTTTTCTGGCTAAGCCCTTGATATCTGACCAGTGAAGAACAAGATACGAATCGTAATCTCATGTATTTTCCCAGTATGATCGATTCCTCTTCTCTAACACCGTACTTAAGATGAATGATTCCTATTGCAAGCGAGGTCACTCTAACCTAAGAATAGTTCTCGCCCTCCTCAAAATGGGGTTTCTCTTTTTCCTTGTAAGGTTACCCTATTTATCCCAAATATTCGGATTGATTGATTGAGTTGGGGTTTAACGACATGTCAACCCAAATATTCGGACAGACAGGCCTAAGCAAACAGTGTAGACCCAGATCAGACGCCGCAAAACGCGGCGTCTGATCTGGGTCTATACTATTTGCCATATTTCCAGCTATTTTTTTATTTTTGACACATCGACAGGTAGTTAAACGGACTTGTTCAAATTTTAGGACAAGTATGGTATGGAGAAAAGGTGTCCGAATACTTAGGATAAATACAGATATGACAACCCTACTGGTGGCCAGGATACGATTCTAATCATGAGAATACAAAAAATGCCATATGATATATGAAACGTTTTATTTTCAGGAAGGATCTCCGGTGCTGTGGCCTTTAATGTAATGATAATTACGTAACCGTATTTACCCCCCAAGAAGCAGGGGTGTAACAATACATCGAATTATCGGTGCATCGCAACTATAACCTTGGCAATAGTGTTATCGTGATAGTAAAGTGGCAATAGTAACAGTATCGGCAATATTCATTACGAAAACACGCCTATTCAAATATATAGAAAATTTCACCTCCAAAAACTGAAAATTTTCAGATACAAAAACTCCGATATTTTTCATATTTCTGCTCAAAACATAGATTGTGGGTACTCGTTAGAACCGCCTCGGCGAGGCGGTTCTAACGAATACCCACAATCTATGTTATGAGCAGAAATATGAAAAATAATGTATACCCCTGTAAACCCCAGTTTTACTATATAAAAGTGGGGTTTAAGGGGGTCAAATTTATATAGGCATGTTTTCGTGATGTAGTGTTATTTACTATTGCAATAATTTCAATAGTTCTAAAGACAGAAATAAGGGAGAATGTATTATAATTCGTATACCAGAGCTCTAAAATATACAACACTTTTGGTGTCAGTATGTATTCAGTTCATCAAATATTACAGCAATAGTTTGGCTTTCAAATAGAATTTCAACACTGGATGTCATCAAAAGTGAAACTTTATAGAAATCTTTGGTCTTGTTTAAGCAAATAATGTTCCCAATATTTATCGCAGTAGTATTGCAATAGGAACCTGTAATAGTAATAGTATTGTAATAGTGCTTTTGGCAATATTAATAGTATTGCAATAGTCATTTTGGCCTGCAATAGTCAACCCTACCAAGAAGTCGGATATCTTAACTTATTTCCGATACTTGTAAAATTTTAACACATCCGTTGATATTTATATGTTGATGTGTCTAAAAATAGCTGTGTGACTAGAAAACAGTGTAGACCCAGATCAGACGCCACGTTCTGTGGCGTCTGATCTGGGGTTACGCTGTTTGCTTAGGCCCATCTGTCCAATACTTAGTGTTATAATGGTATTTAAAGCGAGTGTATATAACTCAAAGAGCATTACAAAAACACACATATTCAAATATATGAAAATTTCAGCTCAAAAACTGAAAATTTTCAGATAAAAAACCGATATTTTTCATATTTCTGCTCAAAACATAGGTTGTGGGTATTCGTTAGAACCGCCTCGGCGTGGCGGTTCTAACGAGTATCCACAATCTATGTTTTGAGCAGAAATAAGAAATATAATGATTACCCCTGTAAACCCCTGTTTTACTTTATAAAAGTGGGGTTTAAGGGGTTCAAAATTATATAGGGCGTGTTTTCGTGAAGAGGAGAGCACTAAGCTTAACAAATTGCCTCCCTATTTCAAAGAGGGGGTCACTCAAACAGAAAAAAAAACAACGTCTTTTCCTGGTATACGTCTTCCTTCTAAAACGACGTGCCGGATAAACAGGCCTGAGCAATCAGTGTAGACCCAGATCAAACTGTTCCCAGTTTGACCAGGGTCGATACTGTTTGCCATTCCGTCACAATGTCTTAAGTCACACCAGCAAGTAGTCGAATTAGATTGTTCATATATAAGAAGTACCTAATCAAACTGCGCCTAAGAAGCACTTTGATCTTGATGTACAGTTCGTACAATTCCGTAGGGGTATATTCGCTATCTTCCGCCGAAAACTGTCCAAACTAAACGGAAAGTTTGCTTTTGTTTCCCAGTGGCCGCAAACGTCTCACTTAACTGATCGCAGCCCAGATTGTCAAATGGACTTGCCCAAGTTTAAAAATAATACCTTAAGAAATTACTGTGTCCGAATATCGAGAGCTGAGAATACAGTGTTCGAATGGTGAAAATAATTACATTATGGCCTTTTCTATCATTATATTTACACCAAATTATGTAATCATGGCTCCTCACATATTATATAGTGAGAACTGGGATATGCTGGGGTCTGCATTATTCGGAGATTTTCAGAATTTTGCAGTTATTAACCCATTTATGCCGACCTTAACTTTTTGAACCGGCCCATTTCAGTACAACCAGTGTCTGGTCAGTTTTTATTGTTACCATGTTTTATGGAAATTCCAGTCCTAAATGCAAACAGTGTAGACCCTGATCAGACGCCGCAACCTGCGGCGTCTGATCTGGGTCTATACTGTTTGTTAATGTCCCTTTGAAAGGACACCAGGCTTAAATGGATTAAACCAGCTTTTCAATTTATTACATCTAGCAACATTTTCCGCTGTTTTAATATGCTTGATAACAAAATTGTACCTCATTTCCCGTATTATATGGTGAAAATAATACGACTAACATAGCTCAAGAGTGTTATCGAAATAAATATTTTTTTTCTTATTTCACCACACACACACATAAAGAACATTAGTTGTGTGCACTTTTTAGATGCGCATCACAGAGGTGCATCTAATGAGTACATGTAAGAGGCGCTTCTAATGAGTAGATGTACCCACAACACGTTTTGTTGTTTTTTTGTTTTTTTTTTTTGTTTTTTTTTTTTGTGGAGAAATGAGAAATAAGAAAAATGTCAATGTTGTTGGTTTGAAAATGGCGTCACAACAGTTATAACTACGAAATATATTATTTCCACACACACACACACACACACACACACACACACACACACACACACACACACACACAAAGTTGTGGGACTCGTTAAGTGTAAAGGCGCTTCAAATGAGTATCCACAGCTTTGTGTGTGCATGTGTGTGCCTCTGTGCGTGTGTCCGTGTGTGTATTTATGTTTGTGTGTGGTGTAATCAGAAATCAGAAAACATCACGAAAACACGCCTATATAATTTTGACCCCCTTAAACCCCACTTTTATATAGTAAAACTGGGGTTTACAGGGGTATACATTATTTTTCATATTTCTGCTCAAAACATAGATTGTGGGTACTCGTTAGAACCGCGGTTCTAACGGGTACCCACAATCTATGTTTTGAGCAGAAATATGATAAAATATTAGAATTTTTTATCTGAAAATTTTCCTTTTTTGGTCGTAAAATTTTCAATATATTCGAATAGGCGTGTTTTCCTAATGAAAAAAAATATTGACTCTTTAGAAAATGGCTGAACAACAGTTATGACTAAGAAGAATACATTTCATATAGATATGTTAAGATGACTTTGTGGTGCGCCTGGTCGTAAATTATTATTATTCATATTTGGAAAAATGTCTGGCCACAGTCACAAGACCCTGTTTATCTTATCTTTCTCCTTTTAGTAGTGAGAAAATCTTAAAAATGAAAACCACTTGCGGATTTGTATGAAGTAAGACGCATGAACGAATGCAGTGAATAAAAAAATCGCACTTTTTTTAATCGATGGATGAATGTTGAAATTTTAATATCCACCTAAGATGAATGGATAAATTGATAGTAATAGGATTAATGATGCGTGGATTAAAATATGCAGCAATATTTTGACATTCTGAAAAGAGACATGAATTCAACGCTTAGTATGCTTGGGAAAAAACTCACTGACGACAATTTGAAATACTTTTCTTATTTTTCCTAGAAAATAGACTTTGACATATCGTGCAAATTGTGTAAATTGTCGCCCTGATTTGCATGAAATGTCAGACCCTTTTTTCTGGGAAAAATGAGAAAAAAAATATTTCAATATGTTGAAATTTTGATCCAGCATGCTGAGCGTTTACGAAACTTCGAGATAAACAAGGAATCAGTTCTTGACGACTGTATAAATTTATCTAAAATAACATATAAATATTCTTTTTTGCTATAAAAATATATTGTTGAAATCTACAGCAAGAGATTTATTATAAATGAAGATACGTTTATAATTATGTACTCTTATTTTGTGAATATTTCGGAGAAATACCTGAAGGAAGGACACAATCAAAAACGGGCGCAAAGAAAGGGTGAAATTATGGAATATGTAAGTTCATCTGTCTGTCTGTCTGTCTGTCTATCTATCTATCTATCTATCTATCTATCTATCTATCTATCTATCTATCTATCTATCTATCTATCTATCTATCTATCTATCTATCTACCTACCTATCTACCTACCTGTATGTCTGTCTGTGTCTGTCCGTCTGCCTGCCTGCGTACCTACCTACCTACCTACCTACCTACCTAATCATGCGTGTACTTTCCCATTAAACGTTGGAAAGCAAATGCCTGATTAGGGGTTAACCCTAACCGTCTTTTAGGGGCGAGCGACATATTCATAACAGAATAAAGCCATATGTGGTACGAATTGAACGTCCTAACCATAAATGTTGGCTGACGTCCGTCCGTCCATCCATCCATTCAGCTCTCTCTCCCTCTCTTTAAAAAAATAAAGATGTGATTTATATAATAAAGTATGTTTGATTTTAGCAGAACATTTAAATGCTTGTATATTGGAATGTTATATTCTGTAAATTTTAATTCACACCTAGTATAGAAGGTTACACTTGTTTGTAGGACACTTGACCATTTTATTAATACAGATAATGAATTATTCGATTAAGCTTTTGTTAGATTTTCAAGAGACTGTGGTACTTTTTGACTGACCACCCAGTCAGCATTCTACGTAAATCTATATCGGGTCGTCATCGGCCCGTCAGGGTAGCTGACGGGCCGATGACGGCCCGATGTAGATTTACGTAGAATGCTAGCTGGGTATATCCCAGCTGGCATTCTACTCAAATCTATACTACTCAAAGTTTGCTAAGGATCACATTTTATAATGTCTACTACTTTTAATAGATTGAAACGACATGAGAAATTAGATCATTTTTGGAAGCGTTTTTCATTTAAGAATTCATTTTTAATAAAGTAATGGCCAAGTAAGTGTTCATTGATGCGTGAATATGGCGGATGGAACGTAAGGGTCGAAAATACAAATTTTTAGGATTCCTGGCGGAAATCTGAAAATCAGGAAAATCACTAGTCTGTGAGTTTTAGCTTAGTTAATAGCGTGTATGGTGCCCGTGGGCATTGATTACGGCCTGACACCGCCGTCGCATGCTACCGATAAGTCGACGGAGCTTATGCTGAGGAAGCTGGGCCCACTCCTCAATGAGAGCCTCTCTGAGCTCCCGGACAGTTGCTGGTTGGACCTGGCGAGAAGAAATGGCTTTCTGCAGCATATCCCATGCATGCTCTATGGGATTTAAATCGGGGGATCTCGCTGGCCAATCCAATCGCACAATTGCAGCTTGCTCAAGGTACCGGTTGGTGATGCGGGCCCCATGTGCACGAGCATTATCATCCATCAGAATGAAATCAGGACCTATAGCACCTGCATATGGGCGAACATGAACATCCAAAATTTCATTGACGTACCTCTCTGCCGTCAGTGTGCCGTTATCGATGACCTGCAGGTCCGTTTTCCCCTGAGCGCTAATTCCCGCCCACACCATAACTGAACCCCCGCCATAGCGATCATGCTCTGCAATACAAACTTCAGCAAAACGTTCATTTCGCATCCTCCAGACCCCAGCCCGCCTGTCAGTGAAGTCCACACAAAACCTGGACTCATCAGTGAAAAGAATGGGGGTCCAGTCATTAAGGGCCCACGTAACATGATCTCGTGCCCATTCTAAACGCTCCTGAACATGGTGTCGTGTCAATGGGATGCGTATTGCAGGTCGTCGTCACCTCAAGCCAGCTTCATGCAACCGATTTCTAATGGTCTACGTACTTAAACGAACACCGGTTGTTGCGTTGTTGAACCGGTGACGTCGGGCTTGTAGAGCGATAAATCGGTCTTGAGCTCGAGTTGTTGAGCGTTCACAACCTCCGGCGTGCTGATGCATTACGTTTCCAGTCAAATAGAATCGAGTCCACATTCTTGAGACAACGCTCTGGGACACCCGAAGAACACGAGCAACCTCCCTCTGTGACAACCCAGCCTCAAGCATTCCAATGCCCCTCGCTTAGACGACGCCTAACTTGTCGGTCTGCCATACCTTACGTTAAATTCGATCAAAATTTGACGATAACACAAGCAAAACCTTGTTTCAGGTACACATGTACATGAAGGCAAATGGCCATAAATCAACGATTTTCACGGGTAGGCCTCTTCCCATGCTTCTCGTGCAAAATGTACATGTCAAATCAATAACTGCATTACACGTTTATGAGACCCGAACATCGATTTACCTTTAGAAGCAATTTGATTATATTTGGTGATAATATGAACAAAATATCCTTCGTCAAAAAAGTGATCCTTAGCAAACTTTGAGTAGTATATATATCGGACAGTTAGCGGCCCGACAGGAATACTACCGGGCCGCTAACGGCCCCATATAGATTTCCATAGAATGCCAGCTGTTTGTATTTAACCTAAGTATTCGAACACCTTGACTCCTTACCATACTTGTCCTAAAATTTAAACGAACCTTTTTTACTCCCTGGTGCAGTATCCTATGTTGCTGGATGAGGGGCAAACGGTGTAGACCCTGATAGACGCCGCGCCTGTGAATCCAGACAATTTCAAACAACCATCAGTTATACTCCAAATAATATCCTAACTTTATTTAGCCAGATTAAATAACTGCTGATAAAGCATGGCAATAAACTAACAGTTTCTAAGAACGATTTAAGAGCTGTTCAACAACGGCATTGTGTCTGTTGGGCTTAACCCTTGTCCTGCTGAATAAATTAAGATGCCACGCCCATTTCTAATTTTAAGCCAATCAGATTACTTGATCCAGGTTGTTGATAAATATTCAGATACTTAATGGCAAACAGTGCATATCCAGATCAGTTGGCTTCTCAGAAGCCAACTGATCTGGATCTACACTGTTTGCAAAGGTAGGACATATCCGGGTTCAGCAGGACTAGGGTTAATACTCGCAGAGATAAGCAGATAAACACTACAGTAGCACTTAAACAATGGAGAGACCAGGACATAATACTTGCTGCGTTCAGAAGTGCGAATTGATAGCGACTGTCTTGCCCTGGATTCCTGTACCGAATGACGAGCGCAAACAGGAGCAAAGATCCAGGCACTGTCTTGCCCTGGATTCCTGTACCGAATGACGAGCGCCAACAGGAGCAGAGATCCAGGGCAAAACTTGCTCATTTGAATGCAGCCAGCTGGATTCCACCTACAGCAAGTCATTGTCTACTCTATGGGCGAAGGCAAATTTAGAGTTTGTCATTGCTCTAGAAGCACTGTATGAAAGGTTATGGATTGGTTCAAGGCTCATGGACTGCTCAACGTTAACCAAGTATTAGCTTTCACAAAATGCTTGGCCTAAGCTTAGCATATATTATGTGCTAAGCGTAAACCAAGCGTTTGTGAAAGCTAGTACTTGCATCGGAGCCATATATTTACGGTGGCCTAGTTTATACGTTTAGAAAAATTGCTGGGAAATCGATCCTTTTAGGACAACTCGAAAATAATATTACGCGTAATAAAAGAATATGATATACATGTACGATAGATATCATGCGACCGACTGCATGTTTAGCTTTTAACCTAATCATGATTGACAGCCATACTTTCTTCCTCTTAAACCCTTGACATGATGAATAAATTAAGATGCCTACTTCTAATTTTCAGCCAATAAGATTACTTGATCCAGGATGTCGATATAAATTCACATACTCAATGACAAACAGTGCAGATCCAGATCAGTTGGCTTCTGCCAACTGATCTGGCTCTACACCGTTTTTAAAGACAGGGCATATCCGGGTTCAGCAGGACCAGGGTTAATTGTAAAACAATGGGTCGGGTCTCAGACTCTACGACAGTGCTGACCTAAATCTTTTATTAGAAGATTGATGCTTGATGTTATGTCTTTGTTCGAACCCTTCTTGGTTCAGCCATCACGAAAACATACCTAAATAGTTTTGACCCCTTTAAACCCCAATTTTATATAGTAAAACTGGGGTTTGCAGGGGTATACTTTATTTTCCGTATTTCTGCTTAAAACATAGATTGTGGGTACTCGTTAGAACCGCCTCAGTGAGGCGGTTCTAACGAGTACCCACAATCTATGTTTTGAGCAGAAATATGAAAAATGTCACATTTTTTTATCTGAAAATTTTCAGTTTTTTGGGGGTAAAATTTTCAGTACATTTTGGAATAGGCGTATTTTCGTAATGTAATGTGCTTTTGACATCTTTCAAAAAGTTGTTTTTTGCTTGGCGCTTTACACAGGAGGAGTAAATTTGCAAACTTTTGTCATGATTTAATACAAAACCATTTCTCATAACTACACATGCGCGAAAAGTTTTATTCCAGTCAATGTTTTTTGTTGTTGTTTTTTTCAAAAATCAAATATTTTCATTTTTTCCATAGTAGAAATGAATGCAAATTATGCAGAAGTCTGTATTTGTAGGTAGCTTTGAGGCAGATTTTCAACAAGTTCCACTTGTTCAATGTTTCTGAAATTTTCACAGTATCGTTGATAAACATCAATACAATGTATTTTAAATTTCTTAGACAAAAAATCCAAAAGATCATTTACTATAGAAATTCCATAGGTCAGACCAGTTTTTGGCCGTGGATTTATTTTTAGGGTTCGTATATGAGAACAAAACACAGAATCAGAAAAGACAAATGGTTTCTGATAAGGTATGATCAGCTAGGGCAAACATTTTCATTTAGATTAAAATGTCAAGCAAAAAGCGTCTGTCCGAGTGATGTTGAAGGGACAGTAGTGGTTGTCTCATCTCTGTCTGTCAATGTCTAGGGTATTTGTCCACTCAACGCAAGCCCTCCTTCCTTTTTCATCACAGTGATTCAATTTGACTTATACAGTAAAATCTCAATGACTCGAACACCGATGGCTGGTTTACTATGGCTAATTTGAATTCTTTTTTGGGTCCCTAGGAAATTCTCTTAACAGCCCAAGAAAACAGATATTTATGGATACTTTCAGGACATTTTCTTATTTTATCATGACATGTATGTTGTGTGTACTCATCAGAAACGCCTCATCGAGGCGTTTCTAATGAGTACACACAACATACCATTATTATATAGACCGAAAAGACTTCTCTAAATTACATCTATTAACCTCCTGACCTGGCGATATGATTTACATTCAGTGGCTCGAACTACCCATGTCTAGTACAAATTTACATGGTCTCAAAGACGTTCGATTATTCAGGTTCGAATATATGTTTTTTTGTTGTTGTTGTTGTTTTTTGGGGGTTTTTTTGTTGTTGTTTTTGTTGTTGTTTTTTTCTATGTTGTTTCGCTGATTTCGTCAGGGAACCTCTTTGCTAACCGAGTTATCAGTTTGTACTTTTACAACATTTGAATGAAGGGTGAAGGTTTGAAAGAGTTAAACCAGTTTTGACATAGTTTCGTTTGTTTGTGAAATGTGTGCTGTCTGTCATGGTTTGTTGCTCTTCCTCTTGGTGTCATTAGCGAAAATAAGCGACATTTTTCTTACTTTCCACAGCAGATACGACGATATTTCATACATATTAAACACCTTCGGAAAGAATTTAAATGAATTCAATCTCTTGGTTTTTTTTTTTTTGTAAAAAAATAGGAAAGGGATTTTAAACAGTGTCGGCTAATATTTAGTATCAGCAAGATAAAGTTCGGAACCTCTTTAATGTGTTTGCGCAAAGTTAAGCTCTACCCTTTTTATAATTGGTGTTTAAATAAACCAAAGTTTTTCATAAATTATTTCTGAGGTTTTTACAACTCACAGACACACACATAGACACACACAGACACACACAGACACACACACACACACACAATAACAACAGCAGCAATAATAACAACAACAACAAATATGCTTTATTCGGATTTCAAGCAAATATCCTAATTCACCACTTAGTAAATTAAGAAGTGGAAATCCCTGGGGTGGGGAGAGGGAGGCGGGATCAGGAATCAGGAGGAAGTTAACAAGATGTGTATATTCATTCTACCAATGGTTTGAACATTATAGAGTGCACAGTCCGATTGTTCTGGCACTTCATTATGAAAATACGCCTATTCAAATATATTGAAAATTTCGCCACCAAAAACTGGATTTTTTCCCGATTAAAATTCTGATATTTTTTCATATTTCTGCTCAAAACGTCCATATCTCGAACAAATTTCCATAGTCCCAAAGGTGTTCGAGCCATTGAAGTTCGACTGCATACTGAAAATTTTACAATCAAAAAAAAAAAAAAAAAAAAAAAGAAAGAAAGAAAAACGTAAATATTCAGATAAAAATTCTGATATTTTTTCATATTCCTGCTCAAAACATAGATTGTGGGTAACCGTTTGAGATATGGATAGTTCGAGCCAATGAGGGTTAATCATGGCGCCAGGTTAGGAAGCAAAAAGCGAGAATTAAGGGAAACCTTTTCGAATTTTACACAATAATTGTATGTTGAGTGTACTCGTTAGAACTGCCTCGATGATGCAATTCTAATGAGTACACACAACATGCAATTTTATGATAAAATAAGAAAAAAAATCCGTAAATATCTGTTTTCTTGAGTTCTCGGAAGAATTTCGTTGGGACCCAAAAACGAGTTCGACTGAGCCATGTTAAACGAATCATCGGTGTTCGAGCTATTGAGGTTCGACTGTATAGGCGTGTTTTCGTAATGTTGACCAACACTGTTTGCAATTGTAGCCCTTGGGATCAACAGTGCTGAAAGGGTAAAGTCTGTACTCAGTTTCTGCGGCCTGCCTTCAATTGTTTTGTTATTCGAAAAATAGATGTACAACATGGGGAAAATATTCGTCTGGCATCAAACCGGCGCTCTCTAAATTGGAGCAGTCCGTGACATTTCAAAGAACTTCCTGAGACGTTGCTAATACAGAAGTTTACATATTGGCTGCTCTAGAATGCAATGATCTGATTGAGCAGATATTAAAATTTAAATTGATCTTCGATATTCACTTGTTTAATATAAGGACTAGTGTTCTTAAGATTATTTTTGTTTGTTACCGTGTTTCCTTTGTGTGTTTTCCTTGCATACTAGTTCAAACAAATATTGTGTACATGGTTGTTTTTGTTTGGAATGGCATTCAACGCTACATTTTAATTCGATTTCTTTACATTTCCTTTTAAACCATTAGAACCATAAGCTTTTCAGTAGACAGCACTCTAAAATTGATTTTGCAATTGATTTAGAGACAGTAAGCTTGACTTTCATGTGAAATGTCTACTAGGCGGACGATTCACATGAAATGTCAATCCTTACTTTCTCTAAAAATAATTAAATTAAACTGTTTAGAATGTCGTCTGCAACAACAGTGCTTAGCGCCGCTTTAAGATAACCACTTTATCTGCTACCCTGTGGCAGACGACAAATAAAAGACCATAGAAAGGTAATAAGTAGCTTCTTAAAATAGGATTTGGTATTTCATTTTAAATCGTCTCGAACAGGAGGATTGGAAAAGAAGCCAAATTCCATTTTTAAAAGAAAAACGCAGAAACAATCAAAATGGCGACTGCTAACTTTCGTCTTTGACAGAGAAATTATTAACAATCTGTTTGACAACAATTCTGTTTTCTTTCGACAGAAAACTGACAAGAATGCCATAAACAATTATAGGGACAGATATAAATATAGTCAAGAGTTGAAACGAGAGTCACAACAGGCGGTTCAGAGGAAGAACCGAAAGAACAGAGCATCCCGCCACCGGAAGGAGGCATATTCGGATCACCTTGCACCTTCCGGAAGTGACGATGAGACACTGGAGATTCCAACAATTGAACACATACGTCTATCCGGAACGACCCGAAGAAAATTGCTAGAAAGGCGTATTTCTTTGTTAAAGGATCAAGACATGATCGCACACTTGGAATCGCGGTTCAGTGACAGAAACTCTAGAGCTTTAAATCCTTATCACCCTTCTTCCAGCCATTCCTCAAAGCACACAAGAACGATCACTGCAGCTATTCCGGAAAACGAAACGGAAGATTCCGAATATGGTGCTACAAAAAACAATGTTCAAATTGTGCGTAAGGCCGCGCGAAATCATCGTACTTCCGTCTTAAATAAAGCTGAAAGACTTTTGCATGAGAGAAAACGACAAGAAATCGGAAGTTCAAGTGAAGCCGACACGGAAGATTCGCCACGCCTTTCGGCAAATGTACAACGCCAAAGACTCGCTCGACCTTCGACCTATGTTGCTAGGCGATCAAGGTCAAGATCACTGAGCAGTGAGAGAGAATACGTTAATGTGCCGGAAGTACTGGATTCAGCTGGTGGTGAAAATAGTGCTTTGCCACAAATACAGCTTGACAACGACGATGCCGACGACAGAAATAATAATATAATTCGATCGCCTAGCAACGATTATAGGCGGCACAGAAACCAGTTCAGAACACGACATTACCTCAAATCTGCAGCCCAGGTAAGAAATTTTCATTACTTAATATATTAAATATTTAATCCATGTAATATGTAGGCCTAGAGGATTACCCCATCTTGTATATGTCCTTATAGAATGTTATTGGCTGTTTGCTGTGCAGTGATGGTGATGGTGGTGTTTTACGTCCTTTCAACATTATTTGAGTCATTTCGAGAAGATGGAAGGGTGATAATGAAAGCCTCTGTGCGATGAAGCGCTGTACAGTCAAGGCTGAATTTCGCGCATATCGGGACTCGAACCCGGGACCCCGTTATCCGGTCGGGAGCGCTGACCACTCGGCAACACAGACGCTTCTTTTCTGTGTAGTTTAAAGGCAAACAATGCAAAACCCCGTCAAGTTCTGCACTGTTTGCAGAAATGATCTTGAAAGTTAGAGATATATTTATATATAACCTTATGGACTGTTTTGCAACAGTGTAGTTTGCTTCGCAGTATAATGGCAAACAATGCGATCCCTGGTCAGGTCTTTAATGTTTGCCAGGGTGGGCACAGTTTGACGATGTCGAAGTCCACTAAGTGTTTTTGCGGTATCATATATTCAACGTGTTAATAACCTATATGAGCCAGCGCACGACAAAGCCAACAAAATGACATGTGCGCCCAGCGAAGACTCAGATCAGCCTGGGCATCCGCCCAGTCTGATCAGAGTCTTCGCTGTCCGCATGAAGAAAGCTTGGGTCCTTATCTACTCATCTGAGTCTTCGCTGGGCGGACATGCCATTTTGTTGGTTTTGTCATGCGCTGGTTTCATACATCACGAAAACATACCTATATAATTTTGACCCCCTCAAACCCCACTTTCATATAGTAAAACTGGGGTTTACAGGGGTATACATTATTTTTCTTATTTCTGCTCAAAACATAGATTGTGGGTACTCGTTAGAACCGCCTCGGCGAGGCGGTTCTAACGAGTACCCACAATCTATGTTTTATATAGAAATATGAAAAATATCTGAATTTTTTATCTGAAAATTTTCAGTTTTTGGAGATAAAATTTTCTATATATTTGAATAGGCGTGTTTTCGTAATGTATCTATAGCCTTGTAACAATGCCACATAATGTAAAAGAAGAGAGTAATGAGCTAAAAAATGGGACCATACGGTGAATATATCACGTTTCCCCATACATGATTATAGTAAAATCCTGGAAATGACGAGTGCTTTCTTTATCAGTATAGAATCATTCGAAAAGGTGCTTTATATGAAGAAGACATACGTTGTAATTGCAAATTTATTTCTAATAAAAATCTGAATGAGCTTTTGTATTTGTTTGTGTTGAGGTTTTACGGCCCAGTCAACCCAATGGGGTCATGTCGAGCGCGGTCAGTTTACCTAACCACACGTTTACTGGGCAGGCTTAGTCCTCTAAGCGGTTAACCAGTATTGTGCACATTCTTTCGCCAGAAACTGACAACTGCCCTTCTTGAATCAGCGGAAGGGAGAGAATGACCGTAGAAAATATTTCATGATCAATCTCCACGAAAGAATGTTGCCGACCTCGGCGGGGGTTGAACCCGCGACCTCCTGGTCTCCAGTCGGACGGCGCATCCAACTGAGCCACCGAGGCCGGCATGAGCTTTTGTACTGTTTTGAATTAGTTAGAAACAAAAAAAAAATGCACAAATATTCGGTATAACGATATAAATTACGGTATGTATGTTGACACTGGCTTACCTTAGCTGACCTAACTTTTAACAAGTGCATTTGACTACCAGTTGATGTAAAACCTCGTTTCAAATTAAAATGTACCGTATTTCAATAAATATTGGGACATCATAATTCCAACTCAACAGTCATACAATTATTTAGCCCACTTTGACTGGCCGAGAGCAATTTGAAAACCCGATTTATACTTCGATAAACCCAATGAGCAGGAATCCCGGAACTATTTTCTTCGCGCAAATTTCTGACAAATCCCTTCAGACTTTATTTGTGAGTGATTATAATAAGATTTTGAGTGATTATGTTAAGTTTGTTAGTGATTATGTTAAGTTTGTGAGTGATTATGTTAAGTTTGTGAGTGATTATGTTAAGTTTTTTTGAGTGATTTGCTGGCGTTTACACATGAATGAAATCAACAAAAGTGAAATTAATTAACCCATTTGTGCCTAGCGTCCCATAAATGGGACATTGACAAACAGTGTAGACACAGATCAGACGCCGCAAAACGCGGCGTCTGATCAGGGTCTACACTGTTTGCATTAATTACAGACATTCTTCTAAAACATGGCAATAATAAAAACTTACCAGACACTCCTTCAACTGGAAATGGACTGGTCAAAAGAGTTAAGGAAGAAGAGTCCACTAGGCATAAATGGGTTAATCTCTCTGCCATACTTGAACTATAATTGAAACGAGTTTCAGTTTGTGAACGTAATTTTCACGGATTATGCTCGTTCTAGGGCCGGGCAGTACACATCTCGTAACGGCAGCAAATCTGTTGCCCCGGTACGACCATATTGAAAGTTGCGTAGCCGTGCTTTAACAGCGCGTAAATTGCCTTGTTAATACACGGCTTTTCGCCGGTCAATGCACGGCTGTTAATAACGTGCGGCACTGCTTTTTTTTTTTCTTTTTTTTTTATTTAGACTAAACATGTGTTTAAATGTCATAAATACATATATACTGACAAATATATATAGCTCACAACTATTTTAAATACGTTATCATTTGAAATGACAAATTCAAAACCTATCTCTTTAAAAGATTAGTAAAAGAGAAAAAGTTTAGAAAGAGAGAGGGGGTTGTTGAGAAAAGTTGGTAAACACGGCTGTTGGAATATTGTTCAGATTCATGTAACACGTGAAAATACAGAAGATTGTTTTCTGCCTGTCTCAACTGGTGTGTAGTTACCACTAAGACTGATAATAGTGAAACCATTACTGTATCGAGACCACGGTAGTCAAATTAAAAAAAAAAAAAATTCCTTAACAGGACAGCAGAAAACAAGCTGTAATATCAATATACGTTCTAAAGTATACTGTCTTCTATAGCATTAAATTCATGGTGCGCCTCTTTATCCAGAGTCTGTTTCAATATACCCGTGGCAGATAGTCAGCAGTAAGCAGAACCCAGACACTCACATAAAAGTCATATTGGACCCATGGGTCACTCTGTGCTTGGATAAAAATAGTTATATACTGATGTCCACTTCTTGAAAATATTATTTAATCTATTATTAATGAATAAAGTGTATCTCTCTTTAAAAGGCTGACAAAACCTTGAATGCTTAGATTTCTGGAAGCAAATTTGTTTTTGTAGATGTAATATTTTGCTAAACCATAGATATAATTGACCAGTTCTGTTTTACCACTGTATGCAAATAATATGTTTCGATCTTCTAACGATATTTCTAAATTGATATTTGTTGTCAACCATGTTTTAAGTTTAATCCAAAATGTTTTTACTCTTGGGCATCGAAGAAATAGTTGATGAATTTTTTCTGGTTGCTCACCACAGTAACTACAAGCCAGATTATCAGTTTTATTAATTTTATAAAGAAACGAATTAGTTACTAAAATTTTATTATTAATTTTGTATTGAAAGTCGCGCAGTTTTATCTCGTGAAATAACTTTAATGTTCGATGATACATTTTCCATTCCTCTTCCCCTATAGCCCCCATCTCCGTTTGCCATTTTGCCTGTGGGATGTACTCGTTTACTCCGACCAAAATGTCGTAGAAAATTCTACTTCCTTTCTTTGATTTAATTAGGTATTGAAGGTATATATTACATACTATATTTTGTTTAGTTTCAACAATAAATACACGATTCATGTTAATTTGATCTTTCCATACTTGAGAAATATTATTTAATACATGCTGATAGTCTAGAAATGTGCCCCTTATATTATATTTCGCTTTTAACTGTTCAAAACTATAAAATATCCCTTCCTCACTAATAAGATCATTAATTACTCTTATGCCCATATCCCACCAATTTCTTAAGAACAGTTGCCCATTTCCAATGCGATCATTATGCCATATAGGGCATATAAGAATTTGTTTAATGTTTTCTACGGGAACCGCTTCACAAAATTCAGACCAAACTTGCATTAAATCTTTCCAAAATGGATTTTGTAAATTGGAACTAAGTTTCGTCGCACAAACGCCACCAAACGAAAATATCTCCGAGAAATTTATCGAAGCTAATTCTTTCCACTCACCAGTATCTGATTGTTGTAGTATTCTTCGTAACCATGAAACTTTTAATGCTTTTATAAATGACCTTAATTCCACCATTCTTAAACCTGCATATTCTATTTTTTTTATTATAATTCTTCTTTTAATCCTATCTGGTCCTGAATTCCACAAAAACTTGTAAAACATTTTTTCTAACTCCTTTATTAGTTCGTTTAGTGGCGCTGGTAGTGAAATAAAGAGATGTACAAACTTAGAAAGAGCGAGAGATTTAATAACTGTTATTCTACCTATCAGGGTCAATTTTCTTCTGGACCATTGATTTAGTATATTCTTAACTTTTAAAAGAACTTCTTGGCTATTTAGGTCCCATATATTAAACACTAGGGGTGAGAACACTACACCTAAGGCTTTTAAAGGTTCTTGCGACCAATCTAAAGGGTACTCATCACACAGAGTTTTTTCTGAATTACTTAAACTACCTATCCATAAGGCCCTTGTTTTATCTACATTTATTTTTAATCCTGACATTATATGCAATAAAATGTCTTCATGTATAAGGTATATATCGAAACACCAACTATTTTCAGGGTCTACTCGGTTAACCATTCATTCAGCAATTTTAGATACAATGCACTTGTTGAAAATTAAAAATTTTGGACAAACAGAGTAAGAAATAAACCTGTACTACTATCTTGGTTCATTCAGCAGACGACAAATTGGTGCATTTGTTTTGTCTTATTTTTCCCAAAAAAAAACAGGATCGGACATTTCATACAAATCGTTTCCATTTGATATAATTTGATGTAATGTAAAATCCTGTTTCCTGAGAAAAGTAAGAAAAATATTCCAGTATGTCGTCTGCTAAATATTTTACCCAGTGAATGCAAAATTTAAATAACATTTGCAACCACAGTTTACCTCTATTTTTGTGTACAGCTTCTTTCTCTGGATATTGTAGATTCTGCTTAAAATGCACTAATACCCTCAGAAAAATATCCAATATTTTTAAATGTTTAAAATCTCATAAAATATTCAAAATGGCTTAGCGTTAAGGTGTCCGATTATTAGTATATTTAACATATAGTATACCATATTTGATCAATGTCACGCAAAACGGAGGGTTTACGTTACGTACATGTGAACAGGGTCGGTTCATACCTGCCTGTGGTTTGATGATGGTATTAGGTGTTAGCGCCCGATTCGTCCTTTTCGTCTCTTCTGTAGAATGTAGGAACTGGCCGACTGCAAAGGTCTTTACCACACTTTATGGACACACAGGGTCATATGACTCTTCCCTGTTCTTACATGGAAACAGCTGACGCAACTCTGTAAAAGCTGCTTTGCCTCAAAAGGATCTATCCAAAAAAGGAAAGAATTTGCTCTCTTTGGGACAATTTTGTTTTCCTTTTAGGGTAGACCCAAGAAGGGATCGGTGCAAACAGGAAATCTCAAAAGTTGTCTTCTTTGTAAAATATGTATGAAAAGATACCGTAATGTATGTAAACTACCTTAATGTATGTTAACTACCTTAATGTATAAAAAACCACCTTAATGTAGAAAAAAAAACTACCATATTTATCGAGTCCACTTATGTTCCAATTTAACGTGACACGACTTATTTCTATAGCATATTTGTATGCGCTAAATGCGTACTAATATTAATATTTTCATAACTGACAATTAGGGTGTAGTGTGAATTTCTTTTCAGCCCGTCTCATTAATACAAGATATAAGATATCTGTATTGACGACGCATTTACGGTTAAATAAAATATGAATAATTAATTTAAAAGTATATTTTGATTATTTGCTGTATGACGCGCAACGCACGAAAAGGACTTATATGCATTTGTGCAGGCAGATCAGGGCCTCCATTGCCCGCTTACTGAATCATTGGATATTGTAGTATATGTCTATGAACGGAGAGTGCCCAGATCAGACTGCACGGATGCGCACGCTCATCTAGACTTCGCTGTTCGCATATGGCATCAGGGCCGTTTTCACACGTGCGCATCAATTATGATAACGACACTGACGTACTTTATGTTTTGCATTTAGAAAAGAAAACGGAAATCTTTCCGCAATATCATACAAACTGGGAGATATGGCCCATCAGAAAAAAAAACAAACATATATATATATTCAAAGTTTTTTAGTGTTAGAATATCTTTACATATTCAGAATGGCAGTGCCCTTAACAAAAGATTTTTTTTTTATCTTTTAACTTCAATAACAATCTTAATTTGTATCCGACTTTGACCGTTTGCATCAAACGCATAATTTGTCAAAATCTTTCATTTCAGATGCATTCCTTTCCAATCTTGCTTTTCCCTTTAAAGAATCGATTTGCAAGTTCAATTTTTCCCTTTAAGCGTAGTCCCACTTTGAGACAAACTCATTTAAGGGGTGGGAGGGGATCATATTTAGGTCTCACTTTTAGAGTCTCCCTTAGAGAAGGAATGTCTCACTTTAGGTCTCCCTTAGAGAATTGAGGTCTCACTTTAAGTATCCTTTAGAGAAGGGAGGTCTCACTTAAGAGTCTCCCTTAGAAAAGGAATATCTCACTTTAGGTCTCCCTTAGAGAAGCGAGGTCTCACTTTAAGTCTCCTTTAGAGAAGGGAGGTCTCACTTTAAGAGTCTCCCTTAGGAAATGGCCTCTTTTGAAGAGTCTTTTTTAGAGAAAGGAGGTCTCACGTTAAGCGTTTCCCTCAGAGAAGGAACGTTCTACTTTAAGTCGCCCTTAGAGAAGGAAGGTCACAATTTAAGTCTCCCTTAGAGAAGGAAGGCCCCACTTTAAGCATCTCCTTTAGAGAAGGAATGTCCCGCTTTAAGCGTCTCTCTTAGAGAAGGAAGGTCCCACTTTAAGCGTCCCCCTTAGAGAAGGAATGTCCCACTTTAAGAGTCTCCCTTAGAGATGGAAGGTCCCACTTTAAGCGTCTCCCTTAGAGAAGGACGGTTCCACTTTAAGGATCCCTTAGAGAAGGAAGGTCTCACTTCAAGCGTTTCCCTTAAGAAGGAAGGTCCACCTTAAAGCGTTTCCATTAAAGAAGGGAGGTCACTTTAAGCGTCTCCCTTAGAGAAATGAGGTCTCACTTTATGAGTCCTTCTTTGTAATCTTTAGTGGTTTCGTATGCTTTCTTTGTTATCGGGGAAGCTAAAAGTCTGGGCTGCTTTCAGATGTGCCGGTTACCCGCAAGTGTTTAGCCCTAGATCCTTGTCCCTGTTCCCCTGAATGCTTGTCAATGGGTACAGGGATGCAGGGCGAAACATGGACTATCACTTTGGACTTCGGAACGCAGCCCAGAACTATATGTATAGAGTATGGTTTCTAATTTATCTTTGTTTAAAAAATAACACCTGTTACGACTGAACCATATTCTGTTAGTCTGACAATCATTTAGGTGACCACAATATAACTTGCTTTCCCTATATAAGTATTCGAAAACCTCGGTTTCTTATTATGTCCATCCAAAATATTTGTTACTAGATCGGTCTAATCATCGGAGGCTATGAGATGACGTCATGCAGTGTGGATCTGATCAGACTGTTTGCTCAGACCTGTGTGTCAGAGGGCTTAGGGTAAATATGCTATCTACATGAAGAAAGAAAGAGCATATATTGGATTATCTTGTGTACAGTGGAACCTCGATAATTCAAAGTCTTAGGGACCAAACAATTTTGTTTGAATTATTGAGACTTTGAATAACTGAGGGTTAAAATGCATACATATATTTAAGTCGGGACTTCAAAATGATTTTGAATTATTGAGAATTTTGAATTATTGGAGTTTGAATTATCCAGGTTCTACTGTATTTACAAAACAATATCAGTACTTAGCTACATGTATATCACTGTAAAATGATCCCGTAGATTTTACGGTAAATACTGTCAACTGGCTGCCAGTACATGTACCGGAAATTTTACGGGCGCCTGTATATTATTTACAGTAATAATTACTCACGGCAGGACAGTGTAGGGCAAGGTAGGTAGGCAAGGTAGGTAACGTATAGAACATAGTAGGGATGTGAGCTACCGCACCGTATCTTAAGCTTACACATTCTTACCCTATCCTTCGAGGAAATTCCTGCAAAAGTTCTACGGCTTCCCCCCCCCCCCCCTCCCCCATCCCCCGTACAAAAAATTACGGTAAAGTTGTCAGTATTTACCGTAAAATCTGCGGAATGTTTTTTACAGTGTTATAGTATAATATAAATGAAAGAAAGAATTCAAGAGAGAGAGAGAGAGAAAAAAAAAATAATGGACGGATCTGTCCTTCTTTTTTGTCTCAGTCTTCTCTCCATTGGTAAACTCTATGGTATTTGTAGACAGATGGAATGTCTGCGGACTGTTATATACCATGGATAGTGCTGGAACTTCAGTATTGGAGATGGGAGTCCAATGCCGTGTCACACTAATATAAACATTCATCGAACCATACAATATTTCGTTCATATGTCATTTAATATCTTGAATTTCTGTGGTTACAAATTTTGGCATAAAATGAAGCAGTCTGCAATATAATGTTATTGATAAGTATGCACACTGTAAAAAAAATCCGTAGATTTTACGGTAAACACTGGCAACTGGCTGCCATATTTTCATTCGCCTCATTACGAAAACATGCCTATTCGAATATACTGAAAATTTTACCACCAAAAAATGAAAATTTTAGATGAAAAAATTCTGATATTTTTCACATATCTGCTGAAAAACATAGATTGTGGGTACTCGTTAGAACCGCCTCGACGAGGCGGTTCTAACGAGTACCCACAATTTATGTTTTGAGCAAACATAAGAAAAATGATATATGCCCATGTAAACCCCAGTTTTACTATAGATTTATTGTGTTGGGGTTTAACGACACGTCAACCCTTGAGGGTCATTTTGTGTCGTCTCCCAGAGAAAGGGAGAAAAGAGATAGAAGAGAGAGTAGAGGAGATGAAAGAGAGGGACAGGGAAGAAAGAAGAACAGGAAAGAAAGTGAAGAAACAGAAGAAATAAAAACATTCCCCCTCTACCCTTACCCACTACAAGGATAGCAGGCCTTGCCCAATTGTAAGCCAATATCAGTTGGACGCCCCGGTGATGTAAGATACACAGCACCTTCGCACCACCCGACCACCCCATTTTACAATAGAAAAGTGGTGTTTAAGTGGGGGGTCAAAATTATATACGCATGTTTTCTTGATGTTAACCTTAACCGCTCTGTGGGCGAATTCAGCAGACTAAAAATTGATGCTACTTTTCTTATTTTCCCCCAGAAAACAGGCTTTGACATTTCATGCAAATTGTCTCCTTAGGAAGAGACAATTCGCATGAAATTTCAAAGCCTTCTTTCAAGGAAAAAAGGAAAATATGTTTCAAAATGTCGTCAGCTGAAAATTTTACTGAACACTCTAAGCGTGAAATGTAACGATATTTACAAGCTAACGTATTATGGCGTCGCTTCAGAAAAACAGAAATCTTGTGAAACTTCAGTGAGCACTGGTTGTCAGGAAGCGTTCGTTGCATCAGCAGAACACGAATGCAATCCATCAAAGTAAGAGCTAACTGGTGTTTTCTAATTAAGATAGCCACAGGGTTATTCTCAGACCTAGTTACAAGTATAAACGCTTAGCACTCTGTGTAAAACTTCCAGCAGACGGCATTTTGAAATATTTATCACCGCGCTTTTCGAAGTAAAATCGGGGATATTGTGAAACCCCCGTCCGTCCGTCCGTCCGAGCACAAGAATGGGCATATGTTGGGTACTTTTTTACACTATTTCCTGTATTCCGTAAACCACTAGTGGGTACTTTTTAACATACTGTTGGGTATTTTTTTAACATAAAAAATACCCAATAAATGCCTGAACGTGGGAACGCCCGTCCGTACGTCCATCTGTAATGTCACAGATTGCTCCTAGACCTTTTAAGCTAGAACCTCGAAACTTTCACAGGCGATAACCCTATGGATGAGGACTGGAGGAACACATCCGGAATTTCGATGTAACCCCTGAGGGCAGAGCCACGGGGTGTGGCCCCGAAGGGTCCAAAATCCATTTTGTACATGGTCATTTTGCATATCAAATCAAAGGTAATGAAGAGTATATTACAGTGGTGCAAAACTTTTGCCTCGGGGGCATGTCCGGGGGTCACCAGTGGTCATAAAAATAGGATTTGTGGTCCTTTTTTTTAGATTGTCACACAACTCCTGCTAGGCATTTTGAGCTAGAACCTTGAAACTGTCACAGGTAATAGGCCTATGGATGAGGATTGGAGGAACGCATTTGGAGTTTTGTTGTGCGCGGAGATATGCGATGGCGATGGCGCGGGGATATGCAATGGCGCGCCGTCGACTTGCTCTAGTTTTTTTCTTATTTTTCCCGAAAACATGTTTTCACATTTCATGCAAATTGTCTCCACTGGAGACAATTTGCATGAAATGTCAAATCCTTTACCTGGGGAAAAATAAGAAAACAATCAATTTGTCGTCGGCTGATTTTGCCTAGAGAGCGGTAAAGATTAATACCACTTGTCCCTGCGCTTCGTCATGAGAAAACATATTTCACGTTATATCTGAATAGTAAACACCCAGACCAGGCTGTTATTACTCGTCATGCGCGATTTATCGCAATTTCTGTATCCCGGCTTTTTAGTAGCAGAACAAACGGTGTGAACGCCTAGCACTCTGGGTAAAATTTTCAGCAGACGACAAATTGAAATACAGTCGACCCTCGTTATCTCAACCTCGCTTATCTCGAATAACCGCTTATATCGAAGTGAAATTCTGGTCCCTAACATGGAAACCTAAGAACAGATAACAAAATATTGTGGAAAAGAGGAGAAATTGCTCCTAAGGAGCAATTTCTCCTCTTTTCCACATTATTTTGTATACATATTTCTAACTTAGGAGTCAAATTACATATTCATTTGTTAAATGCTGTTGTTCAGTTTATTGATTTCCTCACTTCCTCAACTCTGATATGTTGAGGTAGGGATATCTCGAAGTGTTTCAGAGGGTCACTTGGAATTCGAGATAACGAGAGTCGACTGTACTTTTGTTACTTTTCCCAGAAAACAGGATTCGGCACTTCAAGCAAATCGAATTTGCATGGAATGTGAAATCCTGTTTTCTGGGAGAAATAGGAAAAATATCAACAATTTATCGTCTGCTGAATTAGCCCAAAAAGTGGTAAATGTTAATGTGCTCGCCGAAACGGAAATGGTCTGTTCGCACGGTGCGTAAAATGCAGCTATTTACAATGAAACATTGTTTCCTTTGAAGATGTTTTGACGTCAGTATGTTATTGACATTGTGTTTCATTTATTCAAATTAATTTGTCCAATATTCGTTCAACGTGTTTATAGAGACAAACATATAAAAATATTTCATAATCTGATATACATATAGTTGTACTTGTACGAGTTGATTTGTTTTCGTATACAATGGCCAGCGTTTAATATGTAGCACTACGAATACTGACGTAGGCTGATAATTCTGTACTAACAAATAATAGAAGAATCGGCCTCTCTCTCTCTCTCTCTCTCTCTCTCTCTCTCTCTCTCTCTCTCTCTCTCTCTCTGAGAATGAGAAAGAACTTCTATTTATTGGCAATATGGTACAAAGAGATGATTTCGTTGTTTTAATGGTATAAAACAGGCTGTCAGTAGTTCAAGGCTCCATATCCCTCAAACATAGGCATTTTATTATCCAAGAAAGGTTTAATAAACTCTGACATGTGGTATTAATATAATCATAAAATGTGGCACCTGACAGTCTGTAAAATTTCAGTTAGTCTCTCGTCCTTGAAATCAAATGATTTTTAATCGTATCTCTGAATTAATATTGCCAACATTAATTCAGAGATACGATAAAAAATCGTTTCATTTTTGATCCAGTTCAAAAATGAGACTAACTGAAATTTAACAGGGTGTCAAATACCACATTTTATGATCGCATTAATACTATATATCAATTTATTAACTCTTTCTTGGATAATAATATTTTAGAGGACTATGGAGCCTTTAAATAAATATGGGTTTAGGATACTCTCTGTCTAGCAACTGAGTTGTCGAGCACTACATGTACTTGACCCAAACCCAGTCAGCATTCTACGTAAATCTATATCGGGCCGTCATCGGCCCGTCAGGGTAGCTGACGGGCCGATGACGGCCCGATGTAGATTTACGTAGAATGCTAGCTGGGAACAGGAAACTGTTTCCTGAACATTCCCAGTCGGCATATGACGCTCATACAACGTCAAATTGAATTCTGTACAACGCCATGACGTTCCGTCGACGTCAGTGCAACGTTGTATGAATAGCATGATAATGTATCGACGCTCATGCGACTTGTATGAACGTCATGACATTGCATTACGTAAATGCGACCTTTTATGAACGTTGTGATGTTGCATCGACGTTAATGCGGCATTGTATAAACACCATGTGCCCGCAGGGTTACGTTGACCTTGAGTAGTCGTCAAAGAAGCACACTTTTTTGTTGTAAATTGTTTCAGCAATGTTAACCCTTGTCATGCGGAAGAAATTAAGATGCCACACCCACATCTAATTTTCAGCCAATCAGATTGCTTGATCCAGATTGTTGCTATAAATTCACATACTTAATGACAAACAGTGCAAATTCAGATCTCTTCAGAAGCAAACTGATCTGGATCTGCACTGTTTGCAAAGGCAGGGTATAATCCGGGTTCAGCATGACAAGGGTTAAGTTTTGTTTTCCCTATCTCAAATTGTATTTAACATTTCGCCATTATCACAGGATTCTTTTATAAGATCCGCGTCAAGCGAAAACGTGCCTTCCAACATGCTCAAAATGCGCAGATTCAGATCATCCCGCGCTTGCGCAAAGTCTCATCCGGGCCTTTGCTCTCAGTTGCAACATTTTATAGTATCTAATGAATCTCTTTACGGACAGCAAAAGACCGGATCAGTCAGCGCGGATGCGCAGGCTGATCTGGACCTTCGGCCCTCGGCCTATGCCTGAAAACACGTTTTTGCATAGCGCAGCCCATATGATTCCCGACACTTTTGTTGTTTACATATATTGTAAACCTGAGATTATGTGAAATAAATATGTAAACATGAACATTTGTCATCCGAAGCATGCGATGTGATGCTCAGTTTCTTTGCTCTCCAACTTTACGCGATGATTAGTCTTTGCTCACCACTGCTATATTCTACAGTATCCAATGAATCTGTCAGCGGGCAGTGAAAGCCCTGATCAGCAGGTTTTTCTTGGGCTTAGCCGCACGCTTATTCCTCGGAGAGTATTGCTTGGCATGACGCACTTGTGTAATATCCCGTAGATTTTACGGTAAGATACTGACAACTGGCTGCCAGCATATGTACCGTTTACGGGCGCCTGGAGAACATACCGTATTCGATCTAATTACCGCACATACCCCTATAAGCGCACAGTCAAGAAATTCCGTAGTCTTCAGATTATAGCCAGTGTATTTTTTCTTTACTTCTTTATGAAGGCATATGTTGTGGGTACTCATTTGAATTGCATCGACTTGTCGATGCAATTCAAATGAGCACCCACAACATATGCCTTTATAAAGAAAGTCAGAAAAAATCGTATAATCATCATCAAATAAGTCCTTTTCTGATCTTTTTTATAGTACCTTAGCAGGTAGATACATATTTTACCACCACTGAGTGTTCCCAGTAATTTTGAAAAACCTAAGCGCACAGTGCGGTAATTAGGTCGAATACGGTATGCAGGAATTACCTCGTAGGATGGGATAAGGATGGGTAAACTTAAGATACTTTGCGGTAGCTCACATCCTTAACATGTCTTACGTTACCTACCTTGCTCTAACATTCCTGCCATGCGTGATTACTCCTGTAAATAATCTACAGGCTCCCGTAAAATTTACGGTAAATGCGATTACAGCTTATTGCCAGTATTTTACCGTAAAGTTTAAGGCATTGTTTTACAATGCGGGATTACAATTGTTTAATACAGTGTCCTTAAGTATTAAGTGTCAAACACTGTAGACTCTGATCGGCGTAGCCCCGATGTGACTCTGTTGCCCGGCTATGTTAAAATCTGATTAATTGATTGTAGACTCCGATCAGAGGCCGCGTTCTGTGACGTCTGATCCGGATCTACACAGTTTGCTCAGGCCTGTCAGTCCGTCCGAAAACACCGTAAATACGGTTGAGCAGGGCTGCAGTCAGAAGTGCAAAGTGAGAGCGATTTTTTTTTTTTTTTTTTTTTGCGCTGGATCCCTGTACGTAATGACGAGCTCAAACAGGAACAGTGACCCAGGACAAAACGCTCGCGAGTAACTTGCACATTTGAAGGCAGCCCTGGCCTCGCCGTTTATATATACATGTACATAGTACCCCGCAAACACACAATGTCCTAACAACGTCGTTTCAACGTCGCTGCAACGTCGTGACGTTGCAGCGATGTTGAAACGACCTTGTTGCTACGTTGTGTGTTTGCTGGGATTCGGACACCATAACTCCTGACAGCACTTCTGCCGGCCTCTCTGGCTCAGTCGGATGAGCGTCCGACTAGTGATCAGGAGGTCGCGGGTTAGATCCCTTCCAGGTCGGGAAACATTCTTTCGTGGAGATTTGATCATGAAATATTTTCTACGGTCATTCTCTTCCTTTCGCTGATTCAAAATATAATACTTCTAAAATTTGAAAAGAGTGAATTTTCTACAAATGGTTGTGTTTAAAATATATTGATGGATGAGTAGCAAATGGTGTAGATCCTGATCAGACGCCACAGACGCTCAGGCATATTGTCCCAATACTTAGAGTAATTACAGTATTTTTTCTCAGAAAATAAGGCGATCTTTTCGATTTTTATTTTACTGTACTTCAGTTGGTGTTAAGTGCCGTGTGACGTCCGTAAAAAGCCTCTCCGTACTTCACCATAGTGCTGGTTATATTTGTACTTCCTTTTGGATCATCTGGCCCATTCTGATTATGTTGAAAATCGAATACCAGTGCCAGGGACGTATGTAGCCTCGCAAGCTACAGTACCATGTATGAAGAGACCGAATAAACCGAGTCTCCGATTTTCATTTTTTTTTTTTTTTTTTTTTTTTGTATGTTCTTAGTTTCCAATGGCAACCTTTAAGATTTTTTTTTATTAATATTTGATCCAAATCCTCTCCTTATGAGAAACCATGAAAATTGCGTCTCCTATTATTTATAACAGGGTTAAGATTAATAGGCAGTCGGACAACTTTCAGCTTTGTGCGCTCTATAATTACTTGTATGTAGTACTGAGTTTGACTCCGCCCCTTTTTATTGACGGTCTGTCTTTCCGAAAATACTGTGGTGACTACAGCTGATCGTTGCCTATTTAACCCATTTATGCCAAGTGGACTCTTCTACCTCAACTCTTTGGACAGGACTATTTCCATTGGAAGAGGTGTCTGGTTATTTTTTCATTATTACCATGTTTTATAGAAATTCATGTTTTATATGCAAACAGTGTAGACCCAGATCAGACGCCGCTTTCTGCGGCATCTGATCTGGGTCTACACTGTTTGCCAAACCCCTTTTATGGAACGCTAGGACATGCCCTGTCTTAGCAAATAGTGTAGATCCAGGTCAGTTGGCTTCTGAAGAAGCCAGCTGATCTGGATCTGCACTGTCATTAAATATGTGAATTTCTATTAAAAACCCGGATCAAGTAATCTGACTGGATGAAAATTTAAAATGGGTGTGGCTTCATAATTTATTCAGCAGGACAAGGGTTAATATTGTTTTGTTATTATGTAGTATAATTTGTTTGTGTCTACATAGCTCTTGATAAGGCGCTTTTTTTCAACCATAAAGTATCTATAGGTACTCATTAGAAGTGCCTCACTGAGGTACCCACAATATAGAAATTCATGTTTTATATGCAAACAGTGTAGACCCAGATCAGACGCCGCTTTCTGCGGCATCTGATCTGGGTCTACACTGTTTGCCAAACCCTTTCATGGAACGCTAGGCATAAATGGGTTAATACATTTTTTTACAGCGGACACCTTAATTTTTTTACTATACTTACAAAATTTGGACGCGTCCTTTATCTTCTTGCTGATGTATCTAAAACCTGCATGAATTGTTGCAAAATAATGTAGACCCAGATCAGTCGCCGCCTGCGGCGTCTGATCTTGGTCTACATTGTTTGCTAAGGCCTATCTCTCCGAAAACTTAGAATAAAGGCTGTAATCTGTTTCAGAGGATTATAACTCTACTAACAAGCCTCTGTGGCCGGCCTCGGTGGCTCATTTGGATGCGCCGTCCGACTGGAGACCAGGAGGTCGCGGGTTCAACCCCCGCCGAGGTCGGCAACATTCTTTCGTGGAGATTGATCATGAAATATTTTCTACGGTCATTCTCTCCCTTCCGCTGATTCAAGAAGGGCGGTTGTCAGTTTCTGGCGAAAGAATGTACACAACACTGGTTAACCGCTTAGAGGACTAAGCCTGCCCTGTAAACGTGTGGTTAGGTAAACTGACCGCGCTCGACATGACCCCATTGGGTTGACTGGGCCGTAAAACCTCAACACAAATAAAAACAAGCTTCTGTCTGTTTCGAAACAAAACAACACTGTTCATTCATTCATTTTATCGCTTTCATTAAAATTGAATTAAATAGCAAGTAAATGACCTGCAACAGTACTTTTTAAAGATATTACTATGATTTCGTTGAACGGGTTTATAATTTCTTTACTGATTATTTATCGATAAAATTTTATGATACCTAGCAGACGAAAACAACCCATGTTTATTTATGACTGTGCACAGCTTATGACTTTTCTCATAACATTACGATAACACGCCTATTCAAATATATAGAAAATTTCACCTCCAAAAACTGAAAATTTTCAGATAAAAATTTCTGATATTTTTCAAATTTCTGCTCAAAACATAGATTGTGGGTACTCGTTAGAACCGCCTCGGCGGGTTCTAACGAGTACCCACAATCTATGTTTTGAGCAGAAATAAGAAAAATAATGTATACCCCTGTACACCCCTGTAAACCCCAGTTTTACTATATAAAAGTGGAGTTTAAGGGGGTCAAAATTATATAGGCATGTTTTCGTGATGACAACATTTGTACCCTTATACGTAAAAAGATATTCATCGCGCATACATATGGCTTAGGCGTAAAATGCCCTTTGCTTGGCACATTCGCATCAGGGTTTTTGTAGTGTCGTAACGCAGATAATCTTCAAAGTCCAAATATTTGTGTGAAATGCGCATGCTCCAATGCCCATGCTCATCATGTCTGTTCATTTGCATATACTTTTTTATCATTGGCACAATACAGCGCTTTCTTTGGTTTTACTCATTAAACAAAAGATGATTGACTTGTGACTGGTAGGATGGCGGCGTTACCGAAAAAGGGGTCTCAATACATGGACTAGTATCGGCCCAGATCTGCGCATGCGCAGTCTGATCTGGGCCTCCGATGTTCGCCGATGTTCAGTGCAGTAGAATCCAGGAATCTACTGGTGAAGAATGCCTCACTACAGTAGATTCTACTCGTGCTGACTGGCGGAATCAGTCGAGATCTGTACGAATGCGCAACCCAGTAAACAAACAACGTCGTTACAACGTCGCTGCAACGTGACGTTGCAGCGACGTTGTAACGACGTTGTTGGTCACGTTGCAGCGACGTTGTTGCGATGTTGTGTGTTTGCTGGGAAGGTGATTTGATTCATTGCTATTGACAAATGCGTTACGGCCCCTTTTTATGTCGCCTGTTCCAAACAGCGCGGTGTTGTAACTGACTTCTGCTGATTTATTGTTACTGCACAAGGGGCCATATTGTTCTACACGCAAACTTTGTAATAATGCTGCTCCGAAATCGACATGTGGTGTAATAATGAGATGTTGTCAAACAATAAACCCTTTCCTCCTTTAATACTTATTATGCTGGGTTATAATTTCAGCAGACGACATTTTGAAATATATTCCTTGTTTTTTTTTTTTTTCCAGAAAATAGGATTTGATATTTCATGCAGATAATTCGAAGGAGACAATTTGCATGAAATGTCAAAGTCTTTTTTTCTGGAAAATATTAGATGCATGTTATTATTTCAAAATGTCGTTTGCTGAAAATTTTACCCAGCATGCTAAGCTTGAATAAAGATTATTGTGGCATTGTGAAATTATGTTGTAATGATAATAGTGAAATCAAACTTCAACATTTTTCGGTATTTATGATATCAAAAGCACGGGGTTTGTGTGAGGAAAACGATATTATCTCATCTGCAAACAAAGAAAAAAAAAACGCCCAATAAGCTCACAACGTCGTAACTACGTCGTTTCGACGTCGTCGCAACGTCACGACGATGAGGTGACATCGAAACGAGGACTTTTGCGGCTTTGCGTGTTTGTTGCCCTTAGCCGAACGCTAACTGCTTTGACCATTCTTAATACTGCATTTTTACATCCTTACAAAAGGGACAAAAGCCCAATATTTTGGGAACAACTAGATACAAGGTCAATCAACAACGCTTGACGTCGTTGTACTGAAACAGTAGTAGCACGTGTTAGTGTTTTTGGATACGGGAAAGTTTTGAACGCGGGGAAAAATGGTCGATGAAAAACCGTTTCTTTCCACGCAGGACATTCGGTTTATAAGGAATGAGATTCTACGACGTGTCAACAGAAGGAAGTTGATTAAAGTAAGTTATTAAACCTATGACTGTACTGTCCAGTGTTTGTTCGTTCGTTTGATTTTAGTTTTTTTAATTATTTGCTGCTTTTTAGAACTCAAGTACATATTCTTGCATATGGGCCACGTCAAGCGAAAATATGTCTTCGAGCATGCGCAGTGCACAGATTCAGATGCATCCCACACATGCGCAAAGTTTCATCCGTGCATTTGCTGTCTATTGACACAGTCTCTCGTGTCCAATGATGATTCTGTTAGCGGACAGCGAAGGCCCTGATCAGACTGCGCGGATGCGCAGTCTGATCTGGGCCTTCGCAGTCCGCATATGCCCGAAGATGCATTTCGCTTGCCGCTGACTGTATATTGATATGGGGATGCTTTTTTTACCAATTTCTCAACTTGGCGTAAATAAGTGAAACAAAATAATATCATTCTAACTCCTCCTTTACACAAATTTCTAGCAATTTGATTGGTTGAAGTAAACTTTTTCTCTTTAATAAAGTTCAGAGCAGGAAACCGTCGGATCTACTTTTATTCTGCCATCTCAAACGATTGACAATTTTTTGGCAATAGCATTTTCATGACAAAGTTGGTTTAAACAGTATTTTATTCGTATAAGTTCTTACAGAAGAATACAAAGCAGAACGTAGCATATATGATATATCTACCAAAGGGACCCAGAAGAAAGTCACGTGATTTATCAAAATTTATATCCCAACTACAATAAGTAAAGTAAACAAAGAGTATGTGGTTTTATATACATCAGTAGAAACGTAACAGTCAGTGTATGGATACACTGTTTTAAGTTCCCTGGTAATTCTTAAGAATAGCTGGTAGATCAATCCGCTCCACGGGGATTGAAGCTTATGTCTATTCGCACATGTGTAGGTTTTCAAGTAACACTCCCACAAGTCCTGCTACAAGTCCACACTAGGGGCCAAAAGAACAATAAATAGATAAATAAATGACACACACATTATTTAAAACAGAGTGCAATTGTGCGGAATATTTTAACGTAGAGAGATATTTATTGTGAGTGTATTGCAAAGCATTAATCGAAAACGTTTAGTTTTTAATATGAAAGTCTGAATAGTAGTGTATATTAATATGGTCGTTTCATTCGGAAGGTTAAAATTTCCATAAAGAAGAACATCTAACCCCGGGTTACAAAACCGAGAAGTAGCAGTCAGCATGCCATGTCTTATATTGTTAGAGAGACTGCATTCAAGAAGGAATTGATTTGACTCTTCAACTTCCCCGATTCCATATAGTGGGCTCTGAATAATGTTTTTTTTTTTTTTTTTTTCTGTTTGTTTTTTTTTTTTTTTTTTTTTTTTTTAGTAAAGCTGTTGATTGAGCTTTTGAGCTTCTTAGCATGGTATATTGAACCTAGACATAATCAGGTGGCGCCTTTTGAATGATGATGTTGACTTAGTCCCGTGTTTCTTGGAACAGTTCGTTCCAACTTCGAATAACTGATGTAAGGAAAAAAATTGTACTATAGCTGGGAATTCTACTGTTTCAATGTTGTTAGCACTCCGCAAGTTGTACGCATAACATCACGAAAACATGCCTATATAATTTTTACCCCCTCAAACCCCACTTTCATATCGTAAAACTGGGGTTTACAGGGGTATACAATATTTTCTTATTCCTGCTTAAAAACATAGATTGTGGGCACTCGTTAGAACCGCCTCGCCGAGGCGATTCTAACGAGTACCCACAATCTATGTTTTGAGTCGAAATAAGAAAAATGTTAGCGTTTTTTATCTGAAAATTTTCAGTTTTTGGACCTAATTTTTGCTATATATTCGAATAGGCATGTTCTCGTAATGTTTGTGACAATTAAAGGCGGTACAAGCTATGATAGATAGGAAGGAGAAAGTTCAGACTTCATGTTAAGAAATAAGAATGACAAAGTTGGAATTATAATTAAAGACTTATTATTACTATTATGGATTTTATCGATATGTACAGAAAATTCCGGCAAATCACTGAAAATTTATCATGAAGCCGGAAACCCCGGCGAATCACTCACACACTGAACATAAAGTCCGAATTAACCCATTAATTTTATGCCAAACCGACTCTTCTACCTCAGGTCTTTGGACAGGTCCATTTCCAATATAAGGGTGTCTGGTTTTTATTATTATTATCCTGTTTTGTAGAAATGTCTAAAGTTAATGCAAACAGTGCAGAGCCTGATCAGACGCCGCGTTCTGCGGCGTCTGATCTGGGTCTACACTGTTTGTCAATGTCCCTTTTATGGGACGCCAGGCTTAAATGGATAAAGGAAGTGATTTGCCGAAATTTACACATCGATAAAATCCACAAAAATAAAATTCATTTCTATAATGAATACAGTGACCGAGTAAAAGAGGCCTGAGGTCGGCAAGATTCTTTCGTAAAGATTGATCATGAAATATTTTCTGCGGTCATTCTCTCCCTTCCGCTGATTCAAGAAGGGCAGTTGCCGGTTTCTGGCGAAAGAATGTGCACAATACTGGTTAACCGCTTAAAGGACCAAGCCTGCCCAGTAAACGTGTGGTTAGGTAAACTGACCGCGCTCGACATGACCCCATTGGGTTGACTGGGCCGTAAAACCTCAACACAAACAAAAGTAAAAGAGGCCACAAGCAGGAAACACAGATTTCCCGAGGCACGGAAAGAAGACATTACGAAAACATGCCTATTCAAATATATAGAAAATTATATCTCCGAAAACAGAAAATTTTCAGATAAAAAACTGAGATATTTTTCATATTTCTGCTCAAAACATAGATTGTGGGTACTCGTTAGAACCGCCTCGGCGAGGCGGTTCTAACGGGTACCCAAAATCTATGTTTTTGAGCAGAAATAAGAAAAATAATGTATACCCCTGTAAACCCCAGTTTTACTATATAAAAGTGGGGTTTAAGGGGGTCAAAATTATATAGGCGTGTTTTCGTGATGGACGACAAGACCAAGCAGCACAGTTGCAATAACCGACATAGAAAGAAGTTCTACAACAAGATTGGTGTCATTTTCAAAATATTCAAAGAAGATTATACTACTCATCAACATATGAGCCGCAACTTGTGAAAACATAACTCCTGGCATGTGCGCACAACGAAAACAAAGTAACCTGCGCATTCCACGCAGTGTAAACGGTCTTAGATGTTCGCATGAAAAAACCTTGCATTCTTGGTTTTCCAAAATGCGCCCAGTAAGATCCTGATCAGACTTAACCGGTGTTAAAATCTGTGTCACCTGGTGTTGGCAATCGGCTAGAATTTTATAGTCGATCATAGCTTTTGTAAAACTGACTGATCATCAACTAATAATCGACTTGTAAAAATATATTCATTCTTATTTTAGCTGCATGAAGTTTGCTAAACATTCGACATTCGAAATTCGAATGTCGAGCCGCACGACATTCGACTTTCGAATGTCGAGCCATATTAAAATCGACATTCATTTGAATATCTAGCCACACGACATTCAACATTCGCATGTCTAGTCGCCAGACATTTGACAGTCAAATGTCTAGCCGTAAGGCATCCGAATGTCTAGCTGCTAAACATTCGATATTTTAATGTCTAGCAACTCGAAATTCGACATTTCGAATGTCTAGTCGGTAGACATTTGACATTCGACATATGAATGTCTAGCCACACGATATAGCTGCTAGACATTCGACATTTAAATGTCTAGCCGCACGACATTTGACATTCGAATGTCTGGCCCCACAACATTTGACATTCGACATTCGAACTTCCAGCTGCACGACATTCTACATTCGAAAGTCTAGCCGCACGACATTTGACGTTCTAATGTCTAGCCGCTAGACATTTGACATACGACAATCCAGTGTCAAGCCATATGTCATTTGACAGACATTTGAATATCCAGCCGCATGACTTCTGACATTCAATATTTGAATGTCAAGCCGCTAGCCATTCCACATTCGAGGTTCGAGAGTCTAGCCACAGACCATCGAATGTCTAGTCGCACGACATTTGACATTGAATGTCTAGCCGTATAACATTCGACATTCGAAATTTCAGGTCTCTAGACATTCGACATTCGAATGTCAAGCGGCAAGACATTCGACATTTGAATGTTTAGCCACTAGACATTCGATATTCGACGTTCGAGTGTCCAGCTGCTACATATTTGCCATGCGACATTCAAATGACGAGCAGCACGACATTCGACATTCGAATATCCAGCCGCTCGACATTTGACATTCGACTTTTGAATGTCTAACCGCACGACTTTGGACATTCGAATGTCTAGCCGCTAAACTATTGACAATTGAGCGTCAAGCCGCACGACATTCGACGTTCGGAAGTCTAGCCGCCCGACATTCTATTTAAGAATGTCTAGCTGCTAGATATTCGGCATTCGAAATTTAAATATTTAGTAACCCTACATTCGACATTTAAATGTCTAGCCACTAGACATTTGACATTAGAATGTGTAGCCGCACGACATTCAACGTTCAAACGTCTAATCGCACGACACTCGACAGTCGAATGTCTAGCCGCACGACATTCAACATTCAACATCTATAGCTGCTATACATTTGACATTCGAATATCTAGCCGCTAGACATTCGAAATTCGACATTTGAATGTCTATCCGCTGAACATTCGACATTCAAATGTATAGCCGCTATACATTCGACATTCGAATGTAAAACCGCACGACATTTGATATTAGAACATCTAGCTGCACGACATTCGACATTCCAATGTCTAGCCTCATGACATCCGACTTTCGAGGTTCCAATTTCTAGCCGTACGACATTCGACATTCAAAGTTCTAGGCGTGCGTCTTTTGACATTCGAATGCCTAGCTGCAAGACATTGACATGGATGTCGAATGTCGGATGTCGTGCTACACGACATTTGAATGTTGAAGGTCGAATGTATATCGGCTAGACATTCAAATGTCAAATGTCTAGCGGCTAGATATTCGAATTTTGAATGTTGTGCGGCCTGAAATTCAGATGTCAAATGTTGAATGTCGTGTGGCTAGACATTCAAGTGTCGAATGGCTAGCAGTTAGACATTCATTTGTCGAATGTCATACGGTTAGACATCCGAATTTCGATTGTTTAGCGGCTATATATTCGAATATCGAATGTCTTGCGCTAAATATTCGAATGTCGAATGTCGTGCGGCTAGACGTTCCAATGTCGTATATCTATCGGCTAAACAATCGAATGTTAAATGTCAAATGTCGTGTGGCTAGACATTCGAAATCGACTGTCGTGCAGTTAGACATCGACATTCGAATGTCAAGCGGCAAGACATTCGACATTCGACATTTGAATGTCTAGCTGCTAAACATTCAACATTTGACATTAAAACACTTAGCTGCTAAACATTTGACATTCCATATTTGAATGTTTAGCCACTAGACATTCGATATTCGACGTTCGAGTGTCCAGCTGCTACATATTTGCCATGCGACATTCAAATGACGAGCAGCACGACATTCGACATTCGAATATCCAGCCGCTCGACATTTGACATTCGACATTTGATTGTCTAACCGCACGACTTTGGACATTCGAATGTCTAGCCGCTAAACTATTGACAATTGAGCGTCAAGCCGCACGACATTCGACGTTCGGAAGTCTAGCCGCCCGACATTCTATTTAAGAATGTCTAGCTGCTAGATATTCGGCATTCGAAATTTAAATATTTAGTAACCCTACATTCGACATTTAAATGTCTAACCACTAGACATTTGACATTAGAATGTGTAGCCGCACGACATTCAACGTTCAAACGTCTAATCGCACGACACTCGACAGTCGAATGTCTAGCCGCACGACATTCAACATTCAACATCTATAGCTGCTATACATTTGACATTCGAATATCTAGCCGCTAGACATTCGAAATTCGACATTTGAATGTCTATCCGCTGAACATTCGACATTCAAATGTATAGCCGCTATACATTCGACATTCGAATGTAAAACCGCACGACATTTGATATTAGAACATCTAGCTGCACGACATTCGACATTCCAATGTCTAGCCTCATGACATCCGACTTTCGACGTTCCAATTTCTAGCCGTACGACATTCGACATTCAAAGTTCTAGGCGTGCGTCTTTTGACATTCGAATGCCTAGCCGCAAGACATTGACATGGATGTCGAATGTCGGATGTCGTGCTACACGACATTTGAATGTTGAAGGTCGAATGTATATCGGCTAGACATTCAAATGTCAAATGTCTAGCGGCTAGATATTCGAATTTTGAATGTTGTGCGGCCTGAAATTCAGATGTCAAATGTTGAATGTCGTGTGGCTAGACATTCAAGTGTCGAATGGCTAGCAGTTAGATATTCATTTGTCGAATGTCATACGGTTAGACATCCGAATTTCGATTGTTTAGCGGCTATATATTCGAATATCGAATGTCTTGCGCTAAATATTCGAATGTCGAATGTCGTGCGGCTAGACGTTCCAATGTCGTATATCTATCGGCTAAACAATCGAATGTTAAATGTCAAATGTCGTGTGGCTAGACATTCGAAATCGACTGTCGTGCAGTTAGACATTCGACATTCGAATGTCCTGCGGCTCAACATTCAAATTTCGAATGTTGTGAGTCTACATATTCGAATGTCGAATGTTGAGCGGCTTGACAATCGAATGTCCAATGTCGTGCGGCTGGACGTTCAAGTATCGAATGTCAAATGCCATGCGACTGGACATTCGAATATTAAATGGCTTGCGGCTAGACATTTAAATGTCGAATGTCCTGCGGCTTGACAATCGAACGTTGAATGTCGTGCGGCTGGGCATTCGAATCTCGAATGTCGCCATGCTTGACATTCAAATGTCGAATATCTAGCCGCTAGACGTTTAAATATCAAAAATAGAATGTCATGTTGCTAGACATTCGCATGTCAAATGTCTAGTGGCAAGGCAATCAAATGTCTAATGTTGAATGTCATACGGCTAGACATTCGAATGTTGAATGTCGAACGTCTGGCGGATAGACATTCGAATGTTGAATATCGAATTTCCTGCGGCTAGACAAATCGAATGTTTAGCCAGTAAAACGTAGCTGCTTATTTTAGCTCTCTTCAAGGTATTTATTCATAGCTCCAGGGCCCAGTTGTTCAAAGCGTCGTTAGCTTAACGAGCTCGTTAAGGGTTATTTCTTTAACTGTTTTAGCGAATTCAATACACAATATTCTTATATGTTTTGCTGAAAAAATGTGAGTAGCTTTTGCACTACAAAAGCTACTCACATTTTTTCAGCAAAGAATTTCAGCATATTTGCGTATCACTCGATGTAAATTTTAACGAATCGTCAACTAAGGATGTCGTTAGCTTTGAACAACTGGCCCCAGATCGGTTAGACTGCTATCCACATTATATTTGTCTTATTTTCCATGAAAACATATGTTGTGGGTTTGTATATGAAGACACATTGCTTCTAATGAGTTCTAATGAGTACCCACAACATATGTTTACATGTAAAAATAAAAAAAAATATCAGTACTTTTCGGTTGAAAGAAAGCGCATTTTTTCAGGTTATATTATCAAATATCTTCACCTTTTATGACCACAAATCTAAAATGGCCGAAACAGACAGCTTACATTGTAGTACATCCTTTTTTTTTTAAACTTGTTTCTAACAGTAGAATTTTCCGATTAGTCAACTGTAAAAGTTCTTTCCGATCATTAATCGCGGAAGGCAAACGTGACTGATGATCAATTAGATTATAATCGATCATCGGTGGTAACACTAGTGTCACCTGCTGATACCAGGAACACCACGATATTCTACATCCTGGGTGACGCAAAATATTGTGATCCTTCCAAGCTTTTACGGTTACTAATTATATTGAAACTTCAATGGCTCGAACACCGATGACTACGAAATTTGAATGAATTCCCTCAGCACATCTGGAGTTATGCCCCGGATAAAAATAATAAAGGGAAATAATTAAAAAAGTAAGCAAGATGGAGTTAAGGTTCATGAATACCGCACTTTCTCGCAACGTCCTGTTTCATTTTATGAAGTATCAACAAAATACTTTAAATAGTTTTGGAGTTATGCTCCGAACAAAAGTGTGACGGACGGATGCACGGATAGATGCACAGATGGACGGACGGAGACTATTACCGTATTCCCCTTCGCCTTCGGCGGTGGAGGGGATGAGGGAGAAGATAATATACGTCACTGTGATACTCACTCCTGACAGAAATACCAGTGGAATACTTTCAAAATTATTGATATTATCATAAAATGATGGTTTTAATAAGCATTGATAAGAACTACTCGTATATATGAAGTGTCATTTAGATGAAAATACCAATAGGTAACGTAGACAACTGATCCTTTCAGAAGAAAGCCCCGGCGGCCAAAGTTCTGATAGGTTTCAAATGATAGTACTTCTTGTCTTGGGCTTTCAGAATATCAAAACCACGCGAAATCCATTCAAGGGAACGGGGATGGGGTTTATTAACAGTTCAAGGTTTAACAAGAGAGTAAACAATATTTGATTTATAAATAATCATACAAGGGTCTTGTCATGTAAATTTCACCAGGCATATGATCATTCTATTTTCGTCTATTTTTTTTTTTTTTTTTTTTTTTTAAAGGAATTGAAGGTTAAATGGATGTACTGCGAGTAGAAGTTTTATTTGTTGACTATACACACAATATACAATATAATTTAATCACGCATATTATCAATAGAAAGGTATATACATGTAAATCCAAACATAAACGACTTTGTTTGTTCGGAAACTGGAAAGAAAGGCGTATTTGTTTGCCTGTTAACATTTAGCATGCTGGGTAAAAGAAAACCGGCAGACGACAATTTGAAAGTTTTTTGGGTTTTTTTCCCCGGAAAATAGGCTTTAACATTTCCTGCAAATTGTCTCCTGAGGGGAGACGATTTGCTTTCAATGTCAAAGCTTATTTTCTGGAAAAAATATATGATAAAATAAATTTTTCGTGTTCTGAATTTGCCCAATAGAGAGTGGTAATGGCTAATGTTATAACGACCCGAACCAGTGAGCCATGCGCTGGATGGACCAAGTCATAAGAAAATGGACATTTTTAAAAAAAAAAGGAAACAGCGAAGGGTGCAGATTAATCTGCGTATCCACGCAGGCTGATCAGGGCCACCGTTCTCCGCTTACAGAACTTTGGGGTGCTTTGGAAGTATATTGACGAGCAGAGAATGCCCTGATCAGACTGCGCGTGCGCAGTCTGATCAGGGCCTTCGCTGCTTGTGTATGCTATAACAGCTCTTTTCTCATGATATAACCGATGTTTGCTATTTATTATTATTTATGTGGGAAAACGACTTTATAGGAAAATTGAAGTCAACCTGCACATGCTTACAGTCCGAACAAGATCTTTACTATTCATTAAAACATTTTTAAAAGTTCTAATCTTCCTTTAAAGAAGAGCGAATACGCTGATAAGATTGCACTCATTCGCAGATTGATCATATCTGGATCTTCGTTGATCACGTATGAGAAATGAACAGCGTCATATAAAACGTGGTTTAGCGCATATATAAACAGGGAGGGCGCAGTCTGGTTGGTGCTTTCGCTGTTCGCCTGTAGGAAACCTGGTCACTATAGTGTCCATAATAGTGTCCACTGGCGAACAGCGAAAGATCTGAAGATTTTCCAAGGATATGCAGGCTGAACTGGACCGTCCTCCTTCACGCATGCGCTAAGGCCCTTTATACCGTGCAACGACTCTTATTTTGGATTCTATGACTGTGCGCCCTGTTTTAAATATGTACTTGCAGTTTTTTGGTCGTCTTTTATTGAATGCTTACACTTTGCATGCTGGGTAAAATTCATCAGAAGACATTTTGAAATATTTTTCCTGGAAAATAGGATTTGATATTTCATGCAAATTGTCTCCTTAGAGACAATTTCCATGAACTGTCAAATCCTATATCTAGAAAAAAAAAAAATAATAAAAATTTGATGAGTTTGTCGTCTGCTGAATTTGCTCGTAGCATTGTAAGTGTTAATGTCTTTGAATAATATCTTTAGTGCGGTCAGAGACCAAATATGGCGTTTAACTTCTATTATTAAAGTTTGGAAAATATTGAACTTGAGTTGAAAGATGTTCCGTTGATTTTAAAATGTGGGTGTATCTTCATACAGAAAGAGAATGGATATAGATAACGTTAAAAAGTTAAACTCATACTTACAGTATATCAACATATCGTGCACATGTGAACAATCGTTATTAAATTTTCTGGAATTACAATCCGAATCCTAATCTTTATGTACATACATGTGTTTATGTGTGGGTATTAAAGGTTGAAACCGAAGCTACTTTAGATGTAACGAAAATCAGAGGAGATATATTGATTTCAAACTGAATTTCCCAGACTGTTGTTTTGACAATTATATTGTCCGTAAAATTAATTAGAATAAGTGTTCTGGTGATCTAAGGTTCACGAAAATAATTTATACTCTCACAGAGGTTCTGAAGAATGTCCACTCTCATTGTGAAAGAAATATACATGCTTATCATAAAATACATAAAAATACAAATATACCAAAAAAATTGAAAGTAATTAGATTATAATCACTATTTAATTGATAACATTTACCTTCCTTGACCTAACTTGGCTATGTAGCCTAGTTAGAAAACTACGTACTTATATTTCTCCTATAATACTTTATTGCAAAGTCCTCAGACGCATTTTACAGCAAACTAGGGGAAGCTTAATTTCATTTTGGAAATACAGACAACTCTCTTTATATACCGACACTCGATACAACGATAAACTTCGTTATAATGACAATTTGGCTGTCACGAAACCTTCGTTTAAGAGGTAATAATTAGTCACAAATTATGCAAGAATATTGTATTTAATACTTAACGAATCATATGATTTCAATACTTGTTAGAATCGCCTCAGTGAGGCGATTCTAACAAATATCCAAAACATATCTTCTATGAGGAAATGAGCACAAAACAAGACCTTTTTTACATATCGATCTGCTCATTAAGTATTCTGTACAAATACAGGTTCAGTTTAATGGCAATGTCTTTGGTTAAAAATACTGTCGTTGTAACGAGGGTTCACTGTAGTATTTTCAGACAACAAAAAGTTAGGTTATATTAGAATTAACTACGGTATCAACCTTTAAGAAGGAGCTCTAATGGAATATATTACATATCTGAAGCTACTTTCATTAATTTCTGCTTCTGCGGGAAATAAAATTTTTAGTTCCTTGGAGGAAATATATTTACTTTAGAACGCTATCACGCCCATCACCAAAACTTGCCTATATAATTTTGAGCCCCTTAAACCCCACTTTTATATTGTAAAACTGGGCTTTATATTCCCATTTTCTAATCCGTGGTGTGTTCTTTGTTTCCAAAGGCAATCTTTTTGACGTTTATTTTATAAGGGTATACATTATTTTTTTCTAATTTCTGTTCAAAACGTAGATTGTGGGTATTCGTTAGAACCGCCTCGCCGAGGCGGTTCTAACAAAAACCCACAGTCTATGTTTTGAGCGGAAATAAAAAAAAAATATCAGAATTTTTTCTCTGAAAAATTTCATTTTTTGGTGGTAAAATTTTCAGTACTTTGAATAGGCTTAGATGACGTAACATCGCAAAACTTTTTGACGTCATTGTTGAACGTCAAAACATATAAAATAGAATCTGAAGGATAAATCATTTTTATGATATATAATATATAAGTTAATACACCTTGAATTTAAAATACAGGAAGTTTTACCCGAGATAGTTGCAAATTCGACAAACAAGGGATGTGCGATGACCTCAGTGTTACAAAGCAAAGAAGTTTATATGAAACATAGCAGCTTATGTTTGAAGACAAAAGAGATTCAAAATGATATTGTAAAGGATGAGATGACGCTTTGTGCGCATACGAGCACCAAGCGCTCTCCTTGAGCATTCAGAATCAGTCACATAGTCATATAAATGGCTTCTCACGCGCCATATATATAACCATTTTGTTGACACCTCGCTCGAAAGTTTCGCGAAACAAGAATTGTGTTGTTGCCTTAATTCTGTTTATAATTCCTGTGATGGTTGACTAATCAGAGCAGTTTAATTTAATTTAAGGAAAGGGAGGCAAATGCTTCCTTGTCAGAGTTATATTCCTACGATAAGTAACCGTTCCCTTTAAGGTTACATCTTTAAAAATGCAAATTTACGGTGACATTACGAAAACATGCCTATTCAAATATATAGAAAATTTTACCTCCAAAAACTGAAAATTTTCAGATAAAAAAACTCTGATATTTTTCATATTTCTGCTCAAAACATAGATTATGGGTACTTGTTAGAACTGCCTCAGCGAGGCAGTTCTAACAAGTACCCACAATCTATATTTTTGAGGCGAAATAAGAAAAATAATGTACACCCCTTTAAACCCGAGTTTTACTATATAAAAGTGGGGTTTAAGAGGATCAAAATTACATAGGCATGTTTTCGTGATGTAACAGCCTAGCGGACTTATGACCTTCCTACAACGTCGCATTAACTCCGATGCAACGTCGTGCGGGCACATAACATCGACGTTAATGCAACGTTGTAGAAACGTCATGTGGACTAGTACAAAGGCAAGGCAATGGCCTTACGTGCCATTATGATCACATTGCTTTTCTTTTAAGTTACCACAAAGTATGTGCATAGATATGCTTGCAGTAGGATGTACTTGTGAATGTAATAATTACAAAATTAATATTTAAACAGGATAAAGTTTCATTGAGGGGAACCGTTACAATTTCAGGGGAGGCAACGCAACGCTGGCATTTTTTGTCAACTTAAAAGGGGTCTACTCTATAAGGAAATAATTTGAGCCCTTTGGGAGCAAATTCTTTCCTTATAGTGTAGGCCCCTTTTCAGAAGGGGTTTGGTGTGCAGGGAAGCAAACAGGAAGACACAAAATTTATCTCCCTTGTGAAAAATGGCGACTAAATTCCCAAGTTACCTACTCACCTTAAATGAGTTTCTAATGTCACTTACATTAATTCTTAAAGCTTATCAAATGAAGAGCGATTTCTCACTTTGCATTTTCTGTTTATTGATTTTAGTATGAAATAAAGGCAAGAGAATATTTTTAATGAGAATAAGAGCCCTATTGATAATAATAGATAAACTTTGTACTGCTAAAACACATTTATCAGACTCAACAAATCTTTTTGTCACTGCATAAAGTATTTTTTGAAGTCTTTTCGCGTTTTTGTTATGTATACCAAATCATTTCAGTTCATTATAAAATGATTTATCAACTTGTTTAAGGCATAAGCGATATCTTGTATCATTCGTTGCCTTAGAAACGAAAAGTGTTTACAATAAATCTGTCTCTTGCAGAGTATTGGGTAAATACTGAATACCCAGGTATTTCTGATGTAAAGGACATTGAGTTAAAGCTTAAATTAAACAAGGAAAACATGGCTATATAATATTGACCCCCCTTAAACCCCACTTTCATTTTGTAAAACTGGGGTTTACAGGGGTATACATTATTTTTCTTATTTCTGCTCGAAAACATAGATTGTGGGTACTCGTTAGAACCGCCTCGCCGATGCGGTTCTACATAGTACCCACAATCTATGTTTTGAGCAGAAATATGAAATATATCAGAATTTTTATCTGAAAATTTTCATTTTTTTGTGGTAAAGTTTTGAGAATATTTGAATAGGATTGTTTTCGTAATGATAAAAAAAAAACAATTGTGGAGTTTGTTTGTTACATAAAAACAACTGGATTACACTGATTTATTTGATCCGGAACGCAAGCAAAATGCCATTATGCCATTTGCGAACAGGAAATCACATGGTCAGTCTGTACATCCGGGTAGTCTGATCAGTTCTCTCTTTCTCGATATATGTGAGCTGGAATTTGAGAAAACGTACCTTCTGACATTTGCGCCCAAGAAGACTCAAATCAACCTGCCGATCCGCCCAATATGATCAGAGTTTTTGTTGTCCGCATGAAGAAACTTTGCATCCTCGGCTGTCAAAAATGCACACAGTGAAGATTCTGAAAAGACTGCGCTCATGTATGAAGGTACATTTGCGGACGTTGTGGCTCATTCCTTATACATGTCGGATTCTGTAAGGAGGACAAGGAAAGCCTTGGTCAGATGGAGTAAATGTGCGGGTTGATGGGGCTATCTTGTTTCCTTTCCGTGTTTTGTATATCATTTTTGTTTACATTTTGTGGAGTTAAATAATAACAAGAAAACGGATATTCTTTTAAGGAGAATTGTTTCAAGGAAGATAACTCTTTCAAGGGAGGTTACTCTTTCAAGGGATGTAACTCTTTCAAGGAGGTAACTCTGTTAAAAATGTCTTACATCCTTTCTGAAAAGGGATCTACTCTAAAAGGAAATATTTTGCTCCCTTTTTGGAGCAAATTCTTTCCTTTTAGCCTTTTTCACATTACGAAAACACGCCTATTCAAATATATTGAAAAATTCACCACCAAAAACTGAAAGTTTTCAGATAAAAATTCTGATATTTTTCATATTTCTGCTCAAAAACATAGATTATGGGTACTCGTTAGAACCGCCTCACCGAGGCGGTACTAATGAGTACCCACAATCTATGTTTTTGAGCAGAAATAAGAAAAGTATACCCCTGTAAATCCCAGTTTTACTATATAAAATCGGGGTTTAAGGGGATCAAAATTATATACGTATGTTTTTGTGATGAAAAGGGAATTCGTATGTAAGAAAGCAAATAGTAAGTCTCAAAAGTTATCAGTCCCTTGTAAACAAAGTCGGAATAAATACATGATGTGTACAGTCCGCATAATTGAGTTTGATGACTATAAATGAGGACCGCTGTCAGAGGAAACCCACCGTCGGTCCTTCAGCTTGTTAAACAGCTGAGATCCAGAGCACTGTATTTTCACGTGTGTACGAAAACTGCTCGTTCATTCGATATTAAGATATCATATTACAGTGAACCCTCGTTACAGCGACAGCGTTTGTTCCAAAAGATGTTGCCATTAAAATGAATTTGCTTTCTAAAGAAATCTTAAAGGACAGAATAATATGTAAGAAATACCTTGTTTTATCCTTGTTTCCTCACAGAATATATGTTTTGGATATTTGTTAGAATCGCCTCAGCGAGGCGATTCTAACAAATATCCAAAACATATGTTGATTGAAGATTTAAAAATAATAATAATAATCGACCTTATTTATAGAGGGTAACACATTTAGTAATCTAGTACTAATCTTCCATGTGGCCCTCTTTTTTCCTGGGTAGAAACCAGTACTAAGCAATGTGGATAAAGTCTCTTGCTCAAGGAAACAACACTTGCTGTTAGTGGGGATCGAACCCGGTACCTATCGATCTCGAATCCGACGCTTTACCACTGCACCACAGCGCTCTGCAATAGTCTTGCCAAATTTCTCATTAAGTGTCACGTCTTAAGCGAAGGTTTTCATGACATTCAAATTGTCATTATAACGAATTATGTCATTCTAACGAGTGTCGGTGTAATTAGGGTTGATTGTATTAATTGTGATATTAAAAATGAAGTCATATCATGAAGATTTTGATATATATTGAGAGTTTTAATAACAAAAAATCCAATTTAGACGAATTTCATTCATTTTTGGTTTGTGTGGTTTGTGCTGAAATGAATATCTAATAATGATTCTTAAGCTTAATAAGTTCGTCTTCTTCTTTTTCTTCTTCTTCTTCTTCGTCTTCTTCTTCTTATTATTATTATTATTATTATCATCACGAAAACAAGCCTATATAATGTTGACCCCCTTAAACCCCACTTTTATATAGTAAAACTGGGGTTTACAGGGGTATAAATTTTTTTTCATATTTCTGCTCAAAACATAGATTGTGGGTACTCGTTAGAACCGCCTCGGCGAGGCGGTTCTAACGAGTACCCACTATCTATGTTTTTGAGAAGACATAAGAAAAATATTAGAATTTTTATCTGAAATTTTTCATATTTTGCTGGTAAATTTTCCAATATATTTGAATAGGCTTGTTTTCATAATGTATTATTATTATTATTATTATAGTATAAATTATTACTATTATTATTATTATTATTATTATTATTATTATTATTATTTTTATGGTTAGTAGTAGTAGTAGCAGAAGTAGTAGTAGTAAAATGCATATTTAACAAAGGCTGGATGACAGCTTCAGATACTTTGGATCTTCAGAAAAGGGCCTTCATACCATACGAGGGCAATGAAGTCCCTGATCAGCCTGCACATTCACCCTGTGTAATCAGGTTTTGTAGCCTGATCAAGGAATCAGTGGATGCTAGATCTATAGAACACATCGACGCTATATACTGACTCCCGCAGTTGACTCCCGCTATCTCGAACTCGCTTATCTCGAATAACTGCTTATCTCGAAGTGAAAATCTGGTCCCTGCCTAAACATTAAACTCTAACAACATGTAAAAGATATTGTGGAAAAGAGGAGAAATTGCTCCTAATGAGCAATTTCTCCTCTTTTCCACAATATTTTCAATATACGTATCTCTAGCTTCAGGACTCAAATTACACATATATTTGTTAAATGTGGTTAATCGGATTAGTTTTTCCTCAATTCTGCAAATCTGATATGTCGAAGTACGGATATCTCGAAGTATTTCAGAGAGTCCTTTGGACTTCGAGATAACGAGAGTCGACTGTACATGTAACATGTTGACGGACAAGGAAGGCCGCGCAGGCAAGTCTGAACTGAGTTTCGCATAAGACATAAGGTCCGTTTTCTCACGTTGAGTAAAATATGTCACGTATTGTCCAATCATACATCAAGTTCCTGAAAACCTGCAATAAAGCAGCTGCAGTTTTCGATCAATACACTTTTGTTGACGCTCTGCATGCTGGGGAAAAATTGCAGCAGACGACAATTTGAAATGTGTTTCTTAATGTTCCCAGAAAATAGGTTTTGACATTTCATGCAAATTGTCGCTGCGGAGACAATATGCATGACATTTCAAAACCTATTTTCTCGTAAAATAGAAAAAAAATATCATCAATTTTGTTGTCTGCTGAATTTGCCCAGAGAGTGGTAAATGTAAGTTAGTGGCGACTTGTGTCTTCATATTATCGCTATTAGCTGTTTGGTTAGCGATATTAGCAGGATAATTTGCATATATGTTAAAACCTAGCAAACTTTTTTTTCAACTTTACATTCTACAATATTGCGAACAGTTAATATCTTTGATACATGTATATCATCACGAAAACATGCCTATATAATTTTGACCCCCTTAAACCCCACTCTTGTATAGTAAAACTGGGGTTTGCAGGGGTGTACATATTTTTTGTTATTCTCTGCTAAAACATAGATTGTGGGTACTCGTTAGAACCGCCTCGCCGAGGCGGTTCTAACGAGTACCACAATCTATGTTTTGAGCAGAAATATGAAAAATATCAGAGTTTTGTATCTGAAAATTTTCAGTTTTGGAGGTGAAATTTTCTATATATTTGAATAGGCATGTTTTCGCAATGTATATGCAGTATGCTTCCACGCATGCGGATACTATTTCATGCTGAGACTTTTGTGAATAGTCATTGTCCGTCGTCCGTCGTCCGTCATGCGTCGTGTGGCGTAAACAATTTGCCTAAAATGGCATCTCCTCTTACATCTCCATCTCTGGGCCATTTGGCGAGACTTGGTAGAAGTATTGGGGCGACCTGTAGATCAAAAATAGCTAAAATCGTTCCGATCGGTAATTCAAGATGGCCGACACGTCCGCCGTCTTAAAAACCTATTTTGAACTTCTCCTGAACCGAAAGGCCAATTGACTCAAAATTTGGTTTGAAATATTGGGGTGGCTTGCAGAACAAAATAAGCCAAAATCGTTCCGATCGGAAATCCAGGATGGCCGCCACGACGGTCGGCTTGAAAACCTAATTTTAACTTCTTCTGAACGGAAAGACCAATTGATTCCAAAGATGGTAGGAATTATCGGGATTACTTTATCTAAAATAGCTAAAATCGTTTCGATCGGAAATCCAACATGGCCGCCAGTTTGAAAATTTATTTTTCACTTCTTCTCCTAAGTGGAAAGACCAATTGTCTCGAAACTTAATAGGAAGTATCGGAGAGACTTGTGGGTCAAACAAATGATCGGAAGTCTAAGATGGTCGACATGGCCGCCATTTTGAAAATTTATTTTAAATTTCTTCTCCTGAAAGGAAATACCAATTGTCTCGAAACTTGTTAAGAAGTATCGGGGTGATTTGTAGATAGATCAAAAATATCTAAAATCGTTTCGGTCGGAAATCCAAGCTCACCGCCATGGCAGCTATCTTGAAAATCTATTTTAAATTTATTCTCTTGAACGGAAAGACCAAATGACTCCAAACTTGATGGGAAGTATCGGGGTAACTTGTAGATCAAAAATAGCTAAAATCGTTTCGATCGGCAATCCAAAATGGCCCCTACGGCCACCAGTTTGAACTCTATTTTGAACTTCTTCTCCTGAACGGAAAAGCCAATCGACTCGAAACGATAGGAAGTATTGGGGCGACTTGTACATCAAAAATAGCTAAAATTGTTCCGATCGGAAATTAAATACGGCCACCATGGCAACCATCTTGAAAATCTATTTTGAATTTATTCTCCTTAACCGAAAGGCCAATTGACTGGAAACTTTGTAGAAAGTATCGGGGTGACCGGTAGGTTCAAATAGCCAAAATCATTCCGATCGGAAATCCAAGATGGCCGCCACGGCCGCCATCTTGAAAGTCTGTTTTAAGTTGTTGTTTTTTTTTTCCTGAACAGAAATGCCAGTTGACTCGAAACTTGATAGGAAGTATCGGTGTGATTTGTAGATCAAAATAGCTAACATTGTTCCGATCAAAACATAAGATGGCCGACACGTCCGTCATTTTGAAAATCTATTTTGAACTTCTCCTGAACAGAAACGCCACGTGACGCAAACCTGATAGGAAGTATCGATGTGACTTGTAGATCAAAAATAACTAAAATCATTCCCATCGGAAATGCAACATGGCCGCCATTTTGAAAATTTATTTTAAACTTCTTCTCCTGAAAGGAAATACCAATTGTCTCGAAACTTGATAAGAAGTATCGGGGTGATTTGTAGATCAAAAATGGTTAAAATCGTTTCGATTGGATATCCAAGCTGACCGCCATGGTAGCTATCTCGAAAATCTATTTTGAATTTCTTCTCTTGAATGGAAAGACCAAATGGCTCCAAACTTGATAGGAAGTATCAAGGTAACTTGTAAATCAAAAATAGCAAAAATAGTTTAGATCGGAAATCCAAGATGGCTGCCATGGCCGCCATCTTTAAAATTTATTTTTCTGAACCAAACGGCCAATTGACTCGAAACTTGGTAGGGGGTATTGAGGCGACTTGTTGATCAAAAACAGATAAAATCTTTTCGATCAGAAATCCAAGATGGCTGCCATCTTGCAAAACTATTTTTAACTTATTCTCCTGAACCAAACGGTCAATTTACTGGAACTTGATAGGGAGTGTTGGGGCGACTTGTAAATAAAAAATACTAAAATCGTTCCGATCAGAAATCCGAGCCACCGTCTTGAAAATCTATTTGGAACATCTCCTGAACCGAAAGGCCAGTTGACTCGAAACTTGTCTGGTACGCAGGTGAGCGATACAGGGTCATCTTGGCCCTCTTGTTGTTAACACTTTTCAGGTTCCATTTGCTCAATCTAGAAGTAGAAATAGTAGTAATAGTACATATGTAGATGTTGTTGTTGTTGTTGTTGTTGTTGTTGTTGTTGTATTAGTGTCTCGCTATTCTTTGAGAAAACTTTTATTATGTAAATGTTGATCTCCTGGTAAAATGTTGTTGTTTTTTCGACTTTGAAACAAACAGAACAATTATACTATCAGTTTTGAAATGTGTTACAGATATCCATGAACATTATCTTGTGGACTAAAATCTTAAACTTTCGTACCCGTGTCGGTTATGTTAATACGAATACACATGTATGTCAATATAATTTTGTGAGGGCTGTTAAAATCAGATAGACTTGTGAATGTAATAAAACAAAAGTGCGCAGCAATGGTAATTTCTTGACAGTCGTTGTTGTTGTTGTTGTTGCTGCTGCTGCTTCTGTTGCTGATGCTGCTGGGGAGGTATCATAATGTTTGCTGATATTTTAAACGAGGTTCTCAGATTTGACACCATATAACAACTTAAAAAGCACATGGCTCTGTAATGTATGATAAATCATTGAACTTTTGAGAAATAACTCTGTATGGATGGATTTTTCAGACTGCCATCACGAAAACATCCCTATATTATTTTGACCCCCTTAAACCCCACTTTTATATAGTAAAACTGGAGTTTACAGGGGTATACATTATTTTTAGCTCACCTGAGCTATGCTCAGGATAAGCTATTGTGATCACTTTTCGTCCGTCGTCCGTGCGTCCGTCCGTTAACATTTTCAAACGACTTCTCTTCTGAAGCCCCTGAGCCAATTTTGCTCAAATTTCATATGGAGCCTCCTTAGGTTGGGGGAACGAAAAATTGCTAAAATGGTCGCGCTGCATTGACCAAGATGGCCGCCATGCCCATATATGGTAAAAACCTTTAAAAATCTTCTTCTCCAGAACCAGAACTTGGGGCTGAATCTTTGTATAAGTCATCGGGGACGGGAGGTCTACCAAAATTGCTAAAATAAAGGTCGTATATTGACATTTGACCTTTTTACGGCAAGGTCAAGTTTGCTTCCCTATGCATTTGTATTGAAAAAAACCTTTAAACATCTTGTTCTCCAAAACTGAGGACGCCTTATGGCTGAACCTTTACATATATCATCAGAAACAGGAGGTCTACCAAAGTTGCTAAAATAATGGTCGTACATTGACATTTGACCTTTTTATGGTAAGGTCAATTTTGGTTCCTTGTGCATTTGTATGGGAAAAATGTTCAGAATTTCAAACGACTTCTTCTCTGGAGCCTCTGGGCCAATTTTGCTCAAATTTCATACGGAGCCTTCTTAGGTTGCGGGGAATGAAAGATTGCTAAAATGGTTGCGGTTCATGACCAAGATGGCCGCCATGCCCATATATAGTAAAAACTTTTAAAAATCTTCTTCTCCAGAACCGAGGATGCCTTAGGGCTGAATCTTGGCATAAGTCATCGGGGACGGGAGATCTACCAAAATTGCTAAAATAAATGTCGTATATTGACATTTGACTTTTTTACGGCAAGGTCAAGTTTACTTCTGTATGCATTTGTATGGGAAAAACCTTTAAAAATCTTGTTCTCCAAAACCGAGGATGCCTTATGGCTGAATCTTTACATATATCATCTGAAACTGGAGATCTACCAAATTTGCTAAAATAGTGGTCGTGCATTGACATTTGACCTTTTTACGGTGAGGTCAGTTTTGCTTCCTTATGCATTTGTATGGGAAAAATATTCAGAATTTCAAACGACTTCTCCTCTGGAGGCTCTTGGCCAATTTTGCTCAAATTTCATATGGAGCCTCCGTAGGTTAAGGGAATGAAAGATTGCTAAAACGGCCACGGTTCATTGACCAAGATGGCAGCCATGCCCATATATGGTAAAAATCTTTAAAAATTTTATCCTCCAGAACCGAGGACGCCTTGGGGCTGAATCTTTGCTTAAGTCATCGGGGACTGGGGATCTACCAAAGTTGCTAAGATAATGGTTGTACATTGACATTTGACCTTTTTACGGCAAGGTCAAGTTTGCTTCCCTATGCGTTTGTACGGGAAAAAACATTTAAAAATCTTATTCTCCAAAACCGAGGATGCCTTATGGTTGAATCTTTGTATATATCATTGGGAACATGCGATCTACCAACGTTGCTAAAATAATTGTCATACATTGAAATTTGACCTTTTTACGGCGAGGTCAGTTTGCTTCTGTATGCATATATATGGGCCCTGTACATTTGTATGGAAAAAATGTTGATAATTTCAGATGATTTTTCCTCTGAAGCCTCTAGGCCAGTGTTGCTCAAATTTCATGCAGAGCCTTCTTGGGCAGGAGAATGAAAGATTACTAAAATGGGCATGGTCCATTGATCAAAATGGCTGCCATGCCCATATATGGTAAAAACCTTTAAAAATCTTCTTCTCCAGAACCAAATAAGCCCTGGGTCCTAATCTTTGCACAAATTATGGGGGACAGGAGATCTACCAAAATTGCTAAAATGATGGTTCTATGTTGAAATTTGCTTCTCCTTGCATTTGTATGGGCCATATACATTTATATTGCAAGTATCGAAGTGACTTGCATATCTGCAGTGGTTTTGTCACTCAGGTGAGCGAGTTGTGGCCCATGGGCCTCTTGTTCTTATTTCTGCTCAAAAACGTAGATTGTGGGTACTCGTTAGAACCGCTTCGACGAGGCGGTTCTAAAGAGTACCCACAATCTATGTTTTGAGCAGAAATAAGAAAAATATCATTTTTTTACCTTAAAATTATCAGTTTTTGGAGGTGAAATTTTCAATACATTTGAATAGGCATGTTTTCGTAATGACGAGTATCTCAAAGTAACAAATTATCAAAATTTGCCGTCAATATTTTTTGTCAGACTGTTGCCAATATGTAATGAAAACCGGGGTATGCAGTGGTATACACTATTATGCAAAATTTCTCGATTGTTTTACATTACGAAGACACGCCTATTCAAATACACCGAAAATTTTACTACCAAAAAAATGAAAATTTTCAGATAAAAAATTCTGATATTTTTCATATTTCTGCTCAAAACATAGATTGTGGGTACTCGTTAGAACCGCCTCAGCATGGCGGTTCTAACGAGTACCCACATTTTATGTTTTTTCAGCAGAAATAAGAAAAATAGTGTATACCCATGAAAACCCCAGTTTTACTATATAAAAGGGGGTTTAAGGGGGTCAAAATTATATAGGCATGTTTTCGTGATGATTTTGATGCATAATTCAGTTTGTCTATTATTTTTGTCAGCCTTTTGTACTTCTCTGTATTAACAGTCGTCATAAAGAATCTTTTGTCATTTTACCACTTAATAATATGTTGAGAAATTTGCAGCATAGAAGAACAGATTTTGCAAATATGTGTTAAGGCAATTGAATACTTTTGATCGACATTCCGCCATTTTACAAGGGAGACAAATCATGTGACTTCCTGTTTGCTCTCCCGCGTACACATCCCCTTCTGAAAAGGGATTTACTCTAAAAGGAAAGAGAGTTGACCCCTTTTCACAAGGCAGGCAAATAATTTGGAAAGACTTACATCCCTTGAAAGTATGTTATTTCTCCTAATAATGCAATTAGCTGATCATATTTATATTATTAGTTTTTTATTAAACATTAGTGCTACAAACAGATACAGAAACTGAAATAATTTTGATTAAGTATTGAAAAATAAATGCTCTACAAAAATGGAGGAGACGAAAAAGAAAACTCACAAAGGACTGATGTGACCGTACGTATTTGAGAATAATGGAATCAATCGATCAACACAAATTTGTTTATCAATAAACAATCAGTGTCTTGTCACTGAGAGAAGTTCAACAGGATAAAATGCCTAATCCAAAATCGAAGATTCCGATTGCTCGACCGAGGTCTGAGAGTACTTTGCGTCAAAAATCGAAGAAAAACATCATTGATGTTCGCCATAGTCCTAGCATTAAATCAGAAGTCACCAAAACAACATTTGAAACAAATGGAACGAATGACTTAGTCGCAAACTTTGGAAGCAACACACAACTGAAGACACAAAAGAATGTTCATAGGACACCAACGGACAAGAGTAATCTTGATAGCAGTTTTATCAGAACTTCTGTGTCAAAGACAGACAGGAACAATCGCAATAAAGCTTATGTTATACGTGTCGACAGAATCAGTGATAAAGATGTTTTAGCAACTGAGCAGACTGATCGTCGACTGTCGGAGACTCTAACTAGCTGGACAAGAGATACAGAAGAAAGCTCGGGAATTCACAGGAGTATTAGTGATGTTGTGCAAACTCTGGAAATCGAAAATGGATCACAATCAGGTTTAAACGTTTCTACTGTAGACATTAAAACGTTTTCTGATACTGTCACAGAGTTAAAGAGCACTTCATTTATTTCATCAGTAAAAGATGATTTGTCATTGCAAGATAGAAAACATTCCTTAACAGATCTAAAGGATTCCACATTACCATTTTCTGACCAAGAATCCAATGTGACTGTTTCAAAACGATTAAATGGCAGTTTAAATGAAGATAAAAATGCAGCAAGTCGTGAGAAAGAACACAGAGTAAATAAAATAGATGAAACTGAACATAACAATCGGAAAATTTCACACAGCAAGAGGCCAAAGTTTTTCAATAGTTGGAGCATTTCGCCTCCAAACACTCGAGCAACATATCTAGGTTCTAAACTACAAAATTCAAATAATGATAAAAAATTTGCATCTGATGTTAATCAGGAAAATAAATTAGAACAAACCGGTGCTCCTGGAGAATTTGAATCAAATAATGTCACATCGGAAGTGACATTTGTGAAAGAAGATACTTTTAAACGATTTGAAAGGATAAAATCAACAAACAGCTCTAGATGTCATTCCGATAAGATACAAAGAGCTGATACATTTAGAATTTCAAGTTCTAATAGTGAAATTAATGGACCTAACACCTCCAGACACAACTCGGCTGAAAACAAAAAACGATTCGAGGAAGTCAGTATTGAAGGTAAAAACAGTATGAGTGCAGTGGACACTCGATTTCCTATTGATACTCTGGGGAGTTTTCAAAGGAGAATAACAAAATTGTCTAAGAAACGGATACCTATAAGAAGGAATTCACAAACAGATTCAACAAATTCTGTTCAGGAAGACATTAGTTTACAAAACAATGCAGAAGAAAAGGTTCACGTGTTAGAAAGACTCAATAATCGGAACCCCGAGTCCATAGACGGAGACAGAAATTCTGAATTAAGTACTGCTGAGTTTATTACAAAAGATCTTAAAATAGTTAAACAAAAGGTTAAAGAGAATATTTTAAATGAAATACAGAAGAATCACGTAGAGATTTCGTTTAAAAAGAATCTTTTAAATAACTTGAATAAAAACAAAATTAAGCGATCAAAAGACCCGGTAAATAATATGTTCTTGGGTAAATCAACACATGATAGTTTGTATTCAAATAGTTTGAAGACCAGAAGTCTGCCAAATAATCAAATAAATGTTGAAACACAAACGAATTACTCTAGTCACACACAGACTAAAGCAAACAGTACTGGAACTGAAAATCTGTTTGGTGCCAAAAGAATAAGAAAGATAAAGCCTCAAAAGAAAATAAAGAACTCAGGTACGCAGACTATATGGCGTGTTCAGCCTAAAATTCACAGATTTAAAACAAATAGAGAGAGAAGAAAAAGACCGCCGCCGTTTCATAAAACTCCTATTCATACCGAACTCATCAGCCATAACAGTGTTCAGAACTGGCTGAGAAATTCTATGAAAGCAGAAATTGATCATTCAGAACAGCGTACAAGGACCAAACATGCAGAGGTCTCTCAAGATATGCCTTCGATTAAAGAAAGCAGGAAACATGTCAGAAGAGAATCTACGTTTTCTGTTTTAATAAATCAAGGACAATATTTGCCTGTGCGAAGATTGTCAAAACGTTCTACAACTAGAAGAGGACAAAGGCGAACGAGATTGGGGAAACATAAAGGCTATGAGGTTAGTGATCATTTATGCCTATACATACGAGATAAGAGGGAGTAACATGATAATATTTGTCTTATTTCTCCACGAAAACATATGTTTCAGGTATTTATTAACGCGTCTTGTGGTGAAACAGGAAAAATGTCAATACTTTTCGTTTGAAAAAAGTGTCTTATCTGGAGATGTGCCTATATGAGCGCTGTAAAATTCATATACATTACGAAAACACGCCTTTTCAAATATATAGAAAATTTCGCCTCCAAAAACTGAAAATTTTCAGATAAAAAAACTCTGATATTTTTCATATTTCTGCTCAAAACATAAATTGTGGGTACTCGTTAGAACCGCCTTGGCGAGGCGGTTCTAACGAGTACCCACAATCTATGTTTTTGAGCAGAAATATGAAAAATAATGCATACTCCTATAAACCCCAGTTTTACTATATAAAAGTGGGGTTTAAATGGGTCAAAATAATATAGGCGTGTTTTCGTGATGACAACTACAAAGATGTCAGTTGATGTGTGTGTGTGTGTGTGTGTGTGTGTGTGTGTGTGTGTGTGTGTGTGTGTGTGTGTGTGTGTGTGTGTTACTATGACAGTTTTCTCATTTTCTCAGCTCAGGCTCGTTTTAAAAAGCGTAGCAACTTAAATGCATATAGTTTTAATAAGTGTCCTTTATCAAGCAAAACAATAACATCGAGGAATCAAGAATTCTAATTTTCTAATTAATGTACTAAACAGTAACGCGGAGTCTGATCAGGGTCTCCACTGTTTGCAAGTAGTTCAGCAATATTTTTTCTAAAAATATTTAAATCACATAGCCTGACATACCGAAAATTGAAATTGGACTCTTCCAATATATAATGTGAGGGAGTCTACTCAGTCTATAATGGGTTAATGATAATTTATAGCAGATTGGGAAAGGGGCATGCTAGTATGCCTTCTATTTCTGCGCTGCTGCTCTCGTTTTCTCTCATCATTCTGTTTATCTCTCTCCTCCCATCAATTAGCTCGTCTGTCCCTTTCTCCTTTTCTCTGGGAGATGATATAATATTACCCAGAAGGCTTGACGTGTCATTCACCATAACCAGTCGCTGGACTAATTCAACAGACGAAAAATTAATCATATTTTCCCCAGAAAACAGGATTTGACATTTCATGCAAATTGTCTCCACTGGAGACAATTTGCATGAAATATCAAAACATTTTTTCTTGGAAAAAAAGAACAATTATTCGAATATGTCGTCTGCTGAAAAAGTTCCCCGCATGAAAGCGTAAACAAGAACTCAGATAAACAAGGGCCGCCCCTCGCCATGAGAAATGGTAATTTCGGTATTTATGCTTATGCGAACAGTATAGATCCAGATGAGTAACTAAAACGCACAGTCTGATAAGGGACTTTGCTATATACATCGATATATTCTGCATGGATTTTGTAAGCGGACAGCGAAGGCAATGTCCAGACTGCGCAGATGCACAGTCTGAACAGTGTCAGTGCTTTCACTGTTCTTTTTAATTTTGAAAATATTCAACAAAAAAGTAAACGTTTTGGGCTATTAAGAGTCAACTGTAAATAGCCACTCCGTTTTGTATTTGCTTTTTTTACTCACTTGGGAGAAGCTTAGGGTGGGCTTTTGTGGTTACCTTTGCCCGCCGTCCACACATGCATCCGTCAACACTTTTAAACTTTTCCAACACCTCTCAAGCAAAGCTAGCTTGGTAGAAATGAAGCTTGAAAATAGTTGAATTCATTAACTGTGTTCCGTTCGTTTGCTGGTAATACGATGAACACAATGCTTTGGAAATGTTTTTTCCTTAGCTAAGCCCTAGTGATCGCCTTTCGTCCGCTGGCTGTCTAACCGTCTGTACTGGTTGTTAAACATCTGCGACGCTACTAAAGCGAGAAAGAAATGTTTCAATATGCCTATTTATTTCGCCTGGAGCATACTGAAGCTTCAGGATACAGTTTTGGGCCATATGTAAGAATAACTTTATAATCAGACCATACTGATTACTGAAACACACTCCAGGTGCCGATATATAGTGATTTTTTTCACTGTTCTCCTTACTTTTGAAAGGATACAACATAACACATCACGAAAACATGCCTATATAATTTTGACCCCCGTAAACCCCATATAGTAAAACTGGGGTTTACAGGGGTATATATTATTTTCCTTATTTCGGCTCAAAAACATATATTGTTGGTACTCGTTAGAACCGCCTCGGCGAGACGGTTCTAACGAGTACCCACAATCTATGTTATGAACAGGAATATGAAAAAATATCAGAATTTTTATCTGAAAAACGTTCAGTTTAATTTTTTGGTGGTGAAATTTTCAATATATTTGAATAGGCGTGTTTTCGTAATGATTTCGCCTGGACCATACTGAAGCTTAAGGATACAGTTTTTGGCCATATGTAAGAATTGTGTCCTCCTGCCCATAACTTTATCAACAGACCATACTGATTACTGAAACATACTCCAGGTGCCGATATATAGTGAATTTTCACTGTCCTCCTTAATTTTGAAAGGATACAACATAACAGAATTTTGGGATATGTCATGTTTTTTTCTTGTTCCAAGTCAGCTTGGAAAAAAATGACATATTTATTCTTTGATATCTTGATATACCTATAGTATGGTTCAAAACTTATCTCAGAGGCTAAATTTGACAAGAAATATGGCAAGGCTGTTTGCAGGAACATATCACAGGGAATTAGGTCAGAGATTTTTTTTTCCAAATTGCCTCTACCAACAAACAGCAATTGACCTCATGGCCAAAAACAACTTTACTAGCTTAAAAGAATATTAACATTGACAGATAGTAGCCGTTTTGTCCCTGGGTAATTTTGCTTGTGTAGTTTCGGCATAATACTAGGGTTGGGTTGTTTTGGCTTTATTAGGTGAGTCATTTCGAGTCATGACTTGAGTCATACTCTATCTTACCCTCTCCTACTTCTTCTTATGGCACCCCACCCCTTTTCTAAAACACCTAATCCTATCATTTTTATCGTACTTCTGTATCACTCTAACCTACCTAAATCAAGCCATCCAACACATCCTTTACTGCACATCCAAAAGTGCATTTCATATGTTACACTGGCCGACTTCGACTCATACTAAAGTAGGTACTATGGTAGCTACCAATGACATGCGCACTAGCATTATTAGAGGAACATCTGTGGTTGCTACTTTAGTAGACTGTCATGACAACATAACGCTAAATAGGTCACAGGACCTTCGTTGAAACAAAATTATCATATATTGATATTGACAAAAGCCTTTTGCAGCTTTTTGTCATTTATATAGTTACCATGAAAACGACATTTCAGGCTTAGAACTAGACCTGCACTGAAAAAAGTAACATTGACTAAAACCCAGTATTTAAACCAATTTCTATCTATACATTCTATAAGCACCAAAACATAAAAAGAATCATGTTTCTCATTACTAAACACTTTGAAGAGACATCTGTGACTTGTACATTCGCAGGTCTTGCGTTTCAGCCACAACCGCCATCTTGAATACTCTTCAGTACCTTAGAAACTCTACCCCAGAGGTGGGTTGAACTATGGTAGTCCGATGACGTCACTTTGGTAGCTACCATAGGTGTTCGGCTGTAATTTTGGTTACAAAGATAGCTGCCATAGTTCCAGCCGAAGTCGCTCACTATTGGAAGGGATTGGTTTAAAAGAAGTATGTGGTCGGTGTACCATAGCCATAAAATAAACCGAAGAAAGACAAATGGCGAACAGCATAAATTTCCTACAAACAGACATAGGTGCTAAAGGATCCGAAAGGAAAATGTTTAACCCTTCTCTTGCTGAACATGACATGCCCTGCTTTAGCAAACAGTGTAGATCCAGATCAGTTGGCTTCTGAAGAAGCCAACTGATCTGGATCTGCACTTTTTGTCGGCCGATTTAACAATGTAAATGTGTATAATATGTATATATTGTTAGAAGTTTTTAAAGAGGGCCATATGTTAGATTAGTACACTGTTTGCTAAATATGTCATCCTCAAGACATTATTATTATTATTATTATTATAAGTTAAGATGCCACGCCCACTTCTAATTTCCAGCCAATCTGATTACTTGATCCGGATTTTTGATAGATATTCACATATTTAATGACAAAAAGTGCAGATCCAGATCGGTTGGCTTCTTCAGAAGCCAGCTGATCTGGATCTATACTGTTTGCTAAGACAGGGCATGTCGTGTTCAGCAAGAGAAGGGTTAAATGACTTGGTGCGAAATTAAATAAGGGTACAGGACAACTCCCAATATGTATTTGCCCAGATGCAGTAAATATGGGTCTAAAAATTTGAGTTACTGTACATGTACAACTGGAAAAGTCTAAACTCTTCTGGCGCTTACCATACATTACGAGAACATGCCTATTCAAATATATAGAAAGTTTCACCTCCAAAATCTGAAAATTTTCAGATAAAAAAAACTCTGATATTTTTCATATTTCTGCACAAAACATAGATTTGTGGGTACTCGTTAGAACCGCCTCGGCGAGGCGGTTCTAACGAGTACCCACAATCTATGTCTTGAGCAGAAATAAGAAAAATAATTTATACCCCTGTAAACCCCAGTTTTACTATATAAAAGTGGGGTTTAAGGGGGTCAAATTTACATAGGCATGTTTTTGTGATGTATTTGTAGAAATTTAAAAGAAAAATTCCAGTTATAAGTGGAATAACTAGAGATCATCTTTTCTCTGTTGAGTTAACAAAGTAATGATTTCGTTTGTGGTTGAAACATCCTGAATTTCTACAGGTCTTGTTTGTTCCATACCTACCTAATGGCCCAGCATCCTTTCTTTTTTTACCCAGTGTATCCCTTAAATTATGTAGCATCAATATGAGCCTTTTATTCTTTAGTGTTTAGGCACCTGACCACTTCATACATGGCTGACCAACATACCAATAACCCTATCTCTAGGTGTGTGTATATATATGGTAATAAAAATACTATTTCTGCTATAGTGCTGAATGCATTATGGTTTTAGATTATTGATTCTGATGGTAATTTGAATGTGCCCAGTAGCAAGTAATTAGAAAAAAATGCCAGTTACCTATTATCTCTTTTCCTGTTGTGACTGGGTATTATGCTGACATACACAGATAGCATGAAATTGATAACTGACTAGTTTCCACTTTTTTGCAATGTATTGAAATTACATCTGGGCACTATCTGTATAAACCATAGGATGGTGAGTGCATTAAAAAAGGGAAAATGTGTCTTTGACCATGGTGATTTTGTATGACTAGAAATCCCGCTAGAAATACTTAAACTCTTGATGATTTGTGATGGATTCTTTCAAAAAAAAAAGTCCATTTTAAGTGTCTGAAACAAGTACAAAATCAATTTATCTTACTTTCAAATAGAGCTTCATCAATAATTTGTTTCAATGTATAAGGGTAACAAAGTGGCACCGCCCAAGGGGAAGTTTCAAATTTTACAAAGAAATTATACTGTTTTTAGGTTTATGATCAATTTCATGCTACAACCAAATTTGTATCAGTAAAACATTTCTTTAGGCAATATTTATCCTGACATCACGAAAACACGCCTATATAATTTTGACCCTCTTAAACCCCACTGTTATATAGTAAAACTGGGATTTACAGGGGTATACATTATTTTTCTTATTTCTGCTCAAAAACATAAATTGTGGGTACTCATTAGAACTGTCTCGTCGAGGCGGTTCTAACGAGTACCCACAATCTATGTTTTGAGAAGAAATGTGAAAAATATCAGAATTTTTTATCTGAAAATTTTCCTTTTTTAGTGGGAAAATTATCAATAGTTTTGAATAGGCATGTTTTCGTAATGATAGGGATACTCGTTGTTTACGTATCTTAACACTACTACTTCTAAGCAACCCATGTATCTTATAATAAGAATGATTATATCCTCGTTTTTTGCTATTCTTACGTCAAAAGTTAACACAAGTTTGACATCATTAAAACATGCCTGTATAACTTTGACCCTCTTAAACCCCACTTTTATACAGCAAAACTGGGGTTTACAGGGGTAAACATTATTTTTCTTATTTATGCTCAAAAAACATAGATTGTGGGTATTCGTTAGAACCGCCTCGCCGAGGCGATTCTAACGAGTACCCAAATCTATGTTTTGAGCAGAAATATGAAAAATATAAAAAAAGAGTTTTTATATGAAAATGGTCAGTTTTTGGAGATAAAATTTCAATATATTTGAATAGGCAAGTTTTCGTAATGAAGAATAAAATTTTGTTGTAAACTATATTTCTTCCCTCAAAATTGATGTATACATGTTCAGAAAGCCTTTAAGAACATACAGTCAAAATTTCATAGAGATCGGATGAAAAATAACAATTTTATTGAACTCTCAAATATTTGCAATACTTTAATTTTCGTGACTTTATGTGTTCTTTGTTTCCAAAGACAATCCTTTTTGACTTTTATTTTACTCTACGGTAGCTGGTGTTGTGCCGCGGCCGTAAAAAAGTCTCCCCGTACATCGTCATAGTGCAGGTTATATTTAATTTTATTTCCTTTGGGATCATTGAGCCCATCCTGGTTATTTTTAAAATCGAATACCTCTTAAGCCGACTCTGTGTGTGTGTGTGTGTGTGTGTGTGTGTGTGTGTGTGTGTGTGTGTGTGTGTGTGTGTGTGTGTGTGTGTGTGTGTGTGTGTGTGTGCGGTGGGGGGGAGGGGAGGGGCGTATGCAGCCTCGTTAACTACAGTGTTGCATATGAAGAGACTCAATCAAACCGAGTCTCCGATTTTCGTGTTCTTGTATGTTCTTTGTTTCCAAATGCATTCCTTTTTTACATTTATTAAAATGCTGTGTAAGATCTTCAGCAGACAACATTTGGAAACAATTTGTTTACCTCAGAAAATAGGGCTTAACATTTTATGCAAATTGATGTGTTAGAAATACGATTTGACAATTCATGCAAATTGTCACCTTGGGAGAAAATTTGCATGAAATGTCAAACCTTATTTTATAAAAAAAAAAAAAAGAAGAAGAAGAAAAGTATCAATTTGTCTCTGCTGAGTTTACCATAGAGTGCGAAAGGTTAAGTAATTCAAGTCAGGTAGTCACGAAGTTTGACATTTACTCCTTAATAATTGATGAGAATTATTGGATTGCAACAGGGCATCTAACTGTTACCTTCATTGTTTCTCTGCCAGCGGTCCAATTTCTCATTCGGCTTACCACAGAGCAACAACACAAACATAGGGATTTCTTGTTTTCACCTATCAGGAGGATTGGATTAATTTCTTTCCAGTTCAGTTTAACGCTTAGCACTGTGTGTTAAATTTTCAGCAGACGACAAATTGATGACATTTTTTTTTTCTCATTTTTCTCAGAACTCTGGTTTTGACATTCCATGCAAATTGTATCCAATGGGGACATCATCACGAAAACATACCTATATAATTTTGACCCCCTCAAATCCCAATTTTATATAGTAAAACTGGGGTTTACAGGGGTATACATTAGTTTTCTTAGTTCTGCTCAAAACATAGATTGTGGGTATTCGTTAGAACCGCCTCGACGAGGCGGTTCTAACGAGTACCCACAATCTATATTTTGAGCAGAAATATGAAAAATATCAGAGTTTTTTATCTGAAAATTTTCGGTTTTTGGAGGTAAAATATTTTCTATATATTTGAATAGGTGTGTTTTCGTAATGTTTTGCATGAATTGTCAAAACCTGTTTCCAGGGAAAAATATCACCAATGTGTACTCTGCGGAATTAGCCCAGAGAGTGTAAAAAGTTAATGAAATAAATGGATCGATTTTTTATGGCTAAAAAGTTTAACGTTTCTGAATTGGATTCTGTTGTTAACGTATAACATCGACATGTAGCTATTTTATCTGGAGAAAAAGTTGGCAATAAATTTTATTGTTGAAGAGAGGATGTCCTGTTTGATACATACATAATAGCAATAATATCAGCATTCATTACAAAATAATAATAAAACTAATCTTCGTTGTATTTAACATCCAGCATGCTGGGTGAAATTTGCAGCAGACGACATTTGAAATATGTTTGTTTTTTTTTATTTTCCCCAGAAAATAGGCTTTGACATTTCATGCAAATTGCCTCCAATTTGCAAGAAATGCCAAAGCCTATTTTCTGAATAAATAAAATAAGAACAGTATCATCGATTTGTAGTCTGCTGAATTTGCCCAAAGAGTGGTAAAGTTTAATATAGTTGCAAGAAGGCTGAGCAAAAGGATTTAGTGACTTTGAGACACTATTGGATTGCCAGCCAAATTAAAGGTCCTAACCCAGTCAGCATTCTACGTAAATCTATATCGGGCCGTCATCGGCCCGTCAGGGTAGCTGACGGGCCGATGGCGGCCCGATGTAGATTTACGTAGAATGCTAGCTGGGTAATCCTCTTTCCGGCATTGCTTGAAAGCAAAAAAAAAAAAAAAAAAAAAAAAAAAAAAAAAAACACGTTTTTTTTGTTTTTTTTTTTTTTTTTGTATTTGTCATTCAGTTAAATCATGAAAGAATAATCGGATTCTTCACACGTATTGTTGAAACCATCTGTATCATATGGAAATATACATATATGTATGCCATAACCGTACTTGAAAGCTGTGCCAATGAAAGGGTATTGGTATACTTTCAGGGGGGGGCAATTCTGTCAGAATTGTTTATCATCCTTATGAAATTGGGCGAACTCTAATAGGAAAGAATTTGCTCAGTTCGCGCCCAAATTCTTGCCTCTTAGAGAAGACCAACTTCAGAAGTAGTTTGGTATCAATTAAGCAAACTGAGCAAATTGATTGATTGATTGATTGATTGATTGATTGATTAAAGTAAGTCGCAAAAATCCCTTGTCGGAAATGGTGGAGATTCTACCAAGTGTACCCAGTCCATTTAAGATGAAATGAGTGATCAAATTGTCTGTCATCATAATCATAATTATCTGTACTATGACTTCAAGAGGTCTGAGGACATACTTTGATGTAACCAAATTTCAAGATTACATTTGTTCTGACATTGCTTGACACTAAACAAAAATTGTCGTGCCGTATTCAGTTTATTCTTGAAAGAAGAATGGGATATGGAATTATTTATACATGCTAATTCGCACGTTTTGTTCAAACTATAATTGTTATATGGAAATATATGTAAAACTTATTCTTTGAAAGAAGTCGAAAAGTTGTCTGTTAGCATAAAACGGGTGATCCAGTTTTCAGCAATAAAAAACTTTTACCTGTATGCGCGAATGATTATAGCAACTGTTTGTGAGTGATTCTTTGGACTTACTTTGAAATTTTGCGTTCATCAAAAAAAAAAAAATATACCTATATAAGTTTAATCTCCTTAAACTCCACTTTTATATAGTAAAACTGGGGTTTACAGGGGTCTACATTAATTTTCTTATTTCTGCTCAAAAACATAGATTGTGGGTACCCGTTGGAACCGCCTCGTCGAGGCGCTTCTAACGAGTACCCACAATATATGTTTTGAGCTGAAATATGAAAAATATCAGAGTTTTTTATCTGAAACTTTTGGAGGTGAGCTTTTCTATATATTTAAATAGGCATGTTTTCGTGTTGAAATTTTAATGTATAAGCACGTCATATTCAGGGAAGTGACATTAACGACTAACATAATATGACCCGCATGGGTGAACATGTCTTGCATGATCAACCCGTTAAATTAATCCTGGAATTTTCAATGACAACCGTTTCCATTGGGGAATAAATTTCTAGTTATTATTTATGATTCTGGTATCAGAACTTTGTCATTTTAGTTTTCCTTTTCCATGGCTAATGTGAAGTCCTACTAATTTCATCAGTGAAGTTAAAAAAGTTTAATCTTTAACAAGACTGACAGATGAATTTTTAATTCAACAGAATTTAACAAATATTTACACAATACATCTTAATTGGGGACTGGGCTATCACGAACCATTTATTATAATAGTTATATGGATATGTTTGTTCCATTAAACATATATTATGTTTATTAAGTGGTATTAAGAGAGATCAAAATGCCAACATCTTCTGGAAATAGGTATTCGATGAAACCAGAAAATAATGATTCGACCGGAGTCCAGGCACGTCCGGGAAAAGGAATTGATAGAGAAAGAAAACCTCTCAGCAAGGAAAGCAGAACACAAAGTTCTAAAACTGTTACTGTACATGCGAACAAGTCAATAGACGAAGAAGAAGAATATTTGAATGACTCTGGGGACAGGTTCGAAACAGATGAATCTTTGGAAGAGAAATTGCAAAATGACAAAAATAATGACGCAGTCAAAGAAGCAGATAATGATGCAAGGAATGAGAATGATGCTAACCCTAAGTACGAAGAAAGTAAGGAAAGCAGTTCTAAACATCCAGAAGCAAGGGAACCGCTAAAGGAGGCTGTGAAGACACAAAACATTAGAAACCAGAACATAAAACGACAGAATGGCTCACGCGATCGGTCGGACGATACCAAAGAAGCTCAGAAGAAAGGAAGAAATGAACCAAAAAGTAATGTCACTGCATTAAGACAAAGAAGTTTGCCATCCACAAGAAATAGCAGATACAGTCAAGCTCAGGCTAGAATAGACAATGGCAGAGATAGAGCTACAAGATACAGTATGGATGCCGGAAAACCCAAGAATCCGACGACAGACAGAAGGCAGAGTAACTTTGTTGATAGAGATAAAGATGTTGTCGATACCGAATATCCAGAGGGATATCGTTTTAATGAAGGATCGGAAAGTTTCGATGTGATAGATTACCGTGATGAATGGGAAGAAAGTCCAGATGACAACGTAAGTAGAGATAGTCTTGTATTTGTTTTACAAAATGATTTGCTAAAGGTCTAATTAATTATAAGTAGTATCGTATCTATATGTCACGGTATTGTTCTCACTCCAGCGCCACTGGTGACGTTTTTTTTTTTTTTTTGTTTGTTTTTTTTTTACATTTATTCAATGTTCCAGCAAAACTAACTTTTACATTACGAAAACATGCCTATTCAAATATATTGAAAATTTCACCTCCAAGAACTGAAAATTTTCAGATATAAACTGATATTTTTCATATTTCTGCTCAAAAACATAGATTTGGGTACCCGTTAGAACCGCCTCGATGAGGCGGTTCTAACAAGTACCCTCAATCTATGTTTTTGAGCAGAAATAAGAAAAAGAATGTATACCCCTGTAAACCCCAGTTTTACTATATAAAAGTGGATTTGAAGGGGCTCAAAATTATATAGGCATGCTTTCGTGATGGAAGTATAGGGGCGGATCCGGGATTATTTAATGTGGGCTAAAAATTTTTAAGTATGGTTCGATTAGATCAATTTACCATACTTATCCTAAGAATTCGGACAAGAAGGCCTGCTCAAATAGAGTACGCCCTGATCAGACGCCACAGAAGGCGGTGTCTGATCAGGATCTGATGTTCCTCAATCCTTTTTTACCTCCTCAAAGTTTATTATTAATGTGTTTAAATGACTGTTTCTTGCACTTGTGAGGATTTCTTAGAAATTGTTCATATAAGCATGGTACAGGGTGTCCCATAATATCTGCAACCAATTCCTTGGTGAATAAAAATTATATAAAAGCTTGCAATGACTGATGTTGTACATCAGATAAAACGGGAAGGACGTAAGTTTTGATCTGTAAAACATCAAGGAAACAGGTTGACGTCATGACGGCAGAAGTGATGTCATTCAAAACGTGCGGTTTTTCGAAGATGGCGTCGGCGCAGCTGATTTCTACAGAGATCGTAAAGCTCTATTATTCGACCAAGTCGGTTACAGTGTTAAAGGAATTGAAGGGAAATTCAAGTGCACTCGCGTATGTAACGCAACGTCTGATTGGATAACGTCAAAAATTTGCGACGGTATATTCTGCGATAGACTGTCGCAAATCCGACGTCATCACGTAACGTCGCTTCTCATTGGCTGGCATTTGGTTTTACGCAGCTCACAGCGCTTGCCGTTTTGGGCAAATAGTACATTTTTCAATAGAAAAAATGAATAAATGCATTAGAATGGGGATAACTGCATCAAATTTGTCATTTGGGGAGGTAAATCGGCGGTTTTACGGTCGCAAATTACGTTTTACGGCTCCGCTGACGCGTCGCCGTAAAACGAAATTTCAGACCGTAAAACCGCCGATTTACCTCCGCAAATGCCAAATTTGAATGCAGTTATCCCCTAAATATTCCGCTGAAAACATTAAAAAAGTATCACATGTAAAGAGCTGTAAAACGTTTCGAGGAAACCGGCTTAGTCACTGATGGCAAGCACAGAAATTCAGGTCGACCAAAGTCAGTCAAGAGTGCAGAAAACATTGCTGAAATGAGACAAGTGACCGGAGAGACGCCGCAAATGTCAGTAAGAAAAATTCTAGGTAACATTTCTAATCAAGCTAGTAGGACAAGTGTTCATAGGATTTTGAGATTTGATTTAAAACATATACCGTACACAATATCTGTGATGCAACATTTCAAAGACAGTGACATTGAAATCAGGCTGCATTTCGCGCATTGGATGAAGGAAAATGATCAAATCGCAGATGTCATCTGGTTCTCAGACGAGGCACATTTCCATTTGAATGCACATGTAAACAAAAGAATCTGTCGATTTTGGGGAAGCGAGAAGCCAGATCTGTACCTGGAAAAACCTTTACATGGCAGCGTGGGCGGCAATGAGTTCTGCTGGGATCGTCGGGTCTTTCTTTTTTGAAGATGAATCTGGAGATGTTGTCCTACGGACAAAATTCTTGCCAGCTCTTCGACGAAAATGTAATAATAACATAGGGGAACTCTAGTATCAGCAAGATGGCGCCACCCCACATACAGTTCGTCATGTGTTAGCCTGGCTTGAACAAATCTTCGGCGAACAATTCTTCTCATTCAGGACCGCTAGAGAATGGCCGCCGCACTCGCCCGACTTGAACCCCCTAGATTTCTTTTTATGGGGTTATTTGAAAAACAAAGTCTACACTCCACTTCCTGAATCATTGGGCGAACTAAAAACTGCTATTAGAAGGGATATGCGAGCAATAAGTGTACACATACATGTATATATGTGCATCTGTAATTCGAAATTTCCGGGAACGTTTGGATTTAGTGATTTCTGAAAACGGACGTCATATGGAACATGTACTATAATTTCGGACACCATGCATTGCTGTATGTGTTGGACAATTCACAGTTAATGCAACTTGTCAAAAACTTACATGTGCGTGCTTTACAATGATATAACATATGTCACAAATTGTATGTTTAATAAAGAGTTATTACGTCAGAAAATGGTAGCAGATATTATGGGACACCCTGTACTATCTTTGCTGCTCTGCAAATGAATCCATTGTATTCTGTTGGTGGTAGTTAAAGACGTTTTACATAGTAATAGGTGATGTAATTTTTGCGTTAAACGCAAAAATTACATCACCTATTACTATGTAAAATGTCTTTGTTCGGAAACAAAAGTTGTTTCGATTAATTTGGAATTTGTCGTATATATATTCTGCTTTTGTTTTTTAACTTGTTTGATTTGTCTTTGGTTCCCGATTTATATGAACATCAAAATGAGAAATATTCTGTATTAGCCATGCATTCACGCAGAATGATCATGATGTTCGTTGTCCGCTTACAGACTCATTGAATACTGTATATTACAATGATGACTACGGAAGGCGCTGATGAGCTGCTTAGACTGAGTATTGGCTGTTGGTGCCCGTTATAAGACACTGTAAGAATCTATCATGGGTGTGAGGGGTAGATAGAAACATCCATCCCGAGAATCACTGGCTTGCCTGTTGATGCCAACCTAAGATCGCGAGGGACGGATTTTTCTATTTACCCCTCACACCCATGATAGATTCTTTTCTTGCACACCTTTCATTTCTGAACACAGATTTGTTTAATAATACAATCACTTCCATTGCTGAAGTCCGCCATATTGTGATGACAATACTGTGACGTTTAATGACATCATGACGTTTAATGACGTCAAACTTAACTATAGCATACGTGACGTCCATTACAACAATGGATATCAAACACATGAGAATTCTTGATTTTTATCTTACCCTGAGTAGGATAACCTGGGTAGGATAAGAAATTCTATCCCAGGGTTTTAAATCGAGGATTTACTTATCTGGTGAGCAAGAAACATTTTTCTCACTTTGTTGCTTCATTATTTCTGTCTACTGTTGTGTTCTACAGTAGAATTTCAATAACTCGAACACCAATGACTCGTTTACTATGACTGATTCCAACTCGTTTTTGAGTCCCTAGAAATTTTTTCTGATAGCTCAAGAAAACAAATATTTTAGGATTTTTGTCTTATTTTGCCATGAAAACTATATGTTGTGTGTACTCATTAGAATCGCCTCATCGAGGCGATTCTAATGAGTACATTCAACATACCATCATTTTATAGAAGATCGAAAAGACATCCCTAAAGTGTCAGAGTTTGCCTCCTGACTTGGCGCTGTTATTAACCCTCACTGGCTCGAACTACCCATGTCTAGAACAAATTTCCACGGCCCTAAAGATGTTCGAGCGATTGAAGTTCGACTTCAGTTTCCAATCGCTTTTGCTTTCAGAGTTTTTGCTTTATTCACTATTTTATATTTCTGTTTTACCCAGAATCCTCCACCGCCACAAGACAATGTGAGTTACGCTGTCCAATGTTGTCTTACATCCAGTTTCGTAATTGTTTTTGATCACAGTTATCAAATAAGGCATGTCTTGAAAAAGAAATCATCATTGCATATGCGGACACCAAACAACTAGAATTGACTTATCAGGATCTTTTTCTGTTAGTTAATATAATATACCATATCCAATTTTCTATCAGCAGACTAGAAATATCATGGTGCGCAGTCTGATCTTGACCTTTGTTGTCTGTATATGCAATAAGCTTCTTTTTTTTCTTTTATGACACAGCTAAGATTAAACTAATGACAGTTAATGGTTGATTTTCGTAGTTTGAAAGCAAACAACACAATAATTTTGCTTTAATTTCTTTTCACTCAAGTGCGGCTGTCACCACAGACGTCAACTGCTTTTTAATGACAGATTCTATCTGTCATTCTTCGTTGCCATGCACGGTTTTAAAGAAAGGGACTTTGACTACTATGCAATTTTGTCTTTATCCGCGCACAAAAGTAGACCCAATGTTTTAATGTGTGTATATTAGTACGCCATTGAAGAGCTATCCTTACAAAAGTAATGCGACGTGCTTGATCTATGGTGAGTCGCTGAGAAAACCCGCCTTATTATGTGTGCGAACAACAAAGGCGCAGACCAGCCTGCGCGTCCGCGCAGGCTGATCAGCACCTTTGTTGTTCGCTTTAGCTCGTCTTTTTTTCGACGAAGAAACGTCGCACAAACTTAATGGAGAACTGAATGATACCTGGAATTTATCAGTTTCTCATAGAATCTGTCATTTCAGGGCTATTCAGTCCTTTGATTGTTGTTGCTGTTGTGATGTAGTGAAAGTAGTGAAACACTTTTTTGCATTTATTTCACTATAGGTACAAATATAACATTGTCCGGTCCTCTGGTTTCAACTTTCTGTTTGACGTAATATAGCCAGGAACCAGCGGACAAGGTTATATTTTAACATATAGTTTAGACTCACTTGTTGTTAACATGTTTGTAAACCTATGATCTGTAAATAATGTTGAAAATTTAAAAAAAAAGAGAGAGAGAGAGAAGGAGAGAGAGAGAAACTTGTATATAACGTGAGAATTGTATTTTCCAAACAACATGCGGTAATCTCTGTCAGGTTTGCGGAGCATAATCATATATAGTAAAGTGTTTCAAAGATTTTTCTCCGAAAAAGGTGACACAGGTCCATTTCCAAGTTACGAGAGTCTGTTTTAGTTTATCTCTATCCTTGCATGTACAGTCATTCTTATGTGTACTATCAACTACACATACTCTTATCAGGCTACACTGTTTCAAGAAACAATGGATATATATATATATATATATATATATATATATATATATATATATATATATATATATATATATATAGAGAGAGAGAGAGAGAGAGAGAGAGAGAGAGAGAGAGAGAGAGAGAGAGAGAGAGAGAGAGAGTTATTTGTAGCTTACAAAACTAAGAGGTTGCGGTTCGCAGAAAAAAAATGTTTCCAGAAGATTTGCCGATCTGTGTGTGCGCTAAAACATGGGTGAAGGTACCCAGGAAAGGCCACAATCACGAAGCACTGTCCTTCCGAGACACTTAAGGAAGGAGAGATGAGGAATTAGGACATCACAAATGCTACATATTAAATCACAGACACACAAACAAAATAGAACTGCAACAGATTAACCGCCTTGGAACGGTCAGTAAACATACTAGGGGCTTAAATTAGTTTTACTCGCGAGAAACCCTGCCCTTGATTCTGATTCCGCTCCAAATTACAGATATGTGTTCCTTAAAGAGGTCCTCTACCTCATCAGTGAAACATTACAATAATAAAAACAAAACAAAAAACAAACATATAATCAAAAACACTATGATGAAATAAAGCAAATTGCTAAATGGCGATTTAAAGTCAACAAAAGAAGACCAAAACTTGAGTCTCTGTTGTCTTAGATTACGAGATAATAAAAGAAGTAGTTTTCTACTGATTGTTCCAGGTGGTTCCTCCGTTGCAGTTCTTCATTGTATGTGCGTCTGTGGTTTCATATGAGGCTTTTTATGTCCCACCCGCCGAAGACAGCAGTGGGGTATATGGCATTTCACCGTGATGTTACGTCCGTACGTGCGTTTATCACGTTCGTAGCCAGAGTCTAACAAATATTTAAGTTAACATTCAAATTCACGTTGACACTTACGCCTGCGTTTCTTTTGGCGGTCATAACTTGGATGCCTTTTTGGGGCTTTTATATTACTTATGTAAGTGTTTGGGTGATTGTAAGGAAACTTATGTGTTTGTACATCAAAATATCTGTGTGAAAACTTAACCTGATATGATTAGTTCGAATATTACACCATTATCGCTATATGAATGAATTCCATTTTTGCGAATTTTATCGATGAGTGAACGCTGTGGAATTATTACAAACTGAATGGAGCCAAACGTGTGTGAATTATTCACTCGGCCTTTGCACATTGATTTATTCCTCAAAAATGAAATATCCAAAACATACGTTCTATGCGGAAATAACAATAAAACAAGGCATTTTTTTTACATATCATTCTGTCCATTATGGAATCTTTACAGTCGCAAACTCATTATAATGGCAACCATTACGAAAACACGCCTATTCAAATATACTGAAAATTTCACCACCAAAAAATTAGATTAAAAAAAATCTGATATTTTTCACTTTTCTGCTCAAAACATAAATTGTTGGTATTCGTTAGAACCGCCTCAGCGAGGCGGTTTTAACGAGTACCCACAATCTATGTTTTTGAGCAGAAATAGGAAAAATAATGTATACCCCTGTAAACCCCAGTTTTACTATATAAAAATTGGGTTTAAGGGGGTCAAAATTATATAGGTATGTTTTCATAATGATCTTTGGAAACAAATGCTGTCGTTGTAACGAGGGTTCACTGTACCATCTGTTTGTCGTCTGCTGAATTAGACTATAGAGTGACAAATGTTAAGCATATCTTCCGAGTTGTTGTAATAACAGGATAAATTGAGTCCTCCGCAGAAGATACTTAACCACACCCAGATGGATGCGTTTAATTTACCTTAGACAAACATTACAAACTACCTTTAAAAGATACAGCTAACATCTGTGCATAATGATTGTCTAACCATTACCGCTAGATTTTCGCACATTACTTCGTTTTCACTAGTTGTCAGCCAGTTCTGCGGAGGAGTCATTCCTTTGATATCTACAAGCTATCTTTCAGTGCGTTGTCCATCTTTACCTCCACCCAACTACTCACGTCCTCCATGATTCGACGTGCGTTTGATCAACAACCCATGAAGCCAAGTTTGAGGCATTAAATATTCACGATCATCTTCACCATCTCATCATTTCTTGATTACAAACCGTTTCAAAAGTCTTCAAATATTCATAAGTAGCCAGTGGGTTGACTCGGGAGATCTTATAGATATCTGTTGGACTTAGGAACGGCTTTGTGTACATGTAAACAAACAAGTATTAGCTTTCACAAATAGCTTGGTCTACGCTTAGCACACAATAAATGTTAAAACTGATTACCTTCGCATTTTACTCGCTTGATATTGGTAATTAATACGGAATAATCTTGGGTCCTTCACATGCAAATCTTGGCTAAATCGGCTGAGTTCCATAATGCGAAGGGTTAATTCGAGAGGTCTATAAATTAATGAGACGCAACGTAAGAAAACGTACCTTCTGACATATGCGCGGAACGAAGACTCAAAGTAGCCTGTGCATCTGTTGTGTTTGTGAGAGGAATTTCCCTTCGTGGTATAGTAAGCGAGTAATGACGATATGGGAACCAACATAGGACAATATGAATAAATGAGCCGTGATGCGTCAGAAAACGTACCTTCTGACATGTCCGCCGAACAAAGACAACAACGTTGAAACAACTTCTTCACACCTTCACAACTTCTGAAAGTTTCTTCACACGGACAACGAAGACTTTGATCAGTCATCCCAGCAGGCACACAACGTTGATACTACGTTGACTCAACGTTGATTCAACGTCAAGACGCTGAATTAACGTTGAGTCACACAACGTTGAAACAACGCCGATTCAACGTTGATTCACCGTCAAGACGTTGAATCAACGTTGAATCAACGTTGAGTCAACGTTGTATCAACGTTGTGTGCCTGCTGGGATGACTGATCAAAGTCTTCGTTGTCCGTGTGAAGAAACTTTGCCTCCTTGGCTATGCAAAAATGCGCTCAGTGAAGATAATTGCAAAATGTCGAAAGATGTAGGATTGTCGCCCTTGTCTCAGCGCTTCATTTTCTGTATAATGAGGTTAATTTCAGTTCAGTATGGGTTAGGACAGAGGTGTTATTAACCTTTTTCAATAATGAAGGAGCACACCATTCCAGTCTCAAGATGGTTATTAATCTAATAGTGCCCAGGTTAATTATTTGCTTAATGATAAAACGAGTCTCATAGGACACGAGATATTTGTTGATAATATCTCGACTTTTGGGGACGGTTGCCAAACCGCCACCAGATTTAACATACCAGATTTCGACAAGCCGGTTTCCTATAAATGCCAACCTAATAACTAACTAACAAATAGTTCCCTGCTAATGCAGATAACGCTAATTCTGAATTCAAACGCTTTATACAGTGTGGTGCTTATAAATAGTGAATAAATAAATAAACCAAAGAAAACTTCAAATTTTTGAAGAAATAAGATTTCAATCTTATTGAATACAATATCCGCGGACGAATATGAATACTCCAGCAAATCGCGCCAAATCTATAGCGTTGGGTAATAAGTATAGCCTGAACTGCGGTCCTTCTACACACCAAAAAGGACCTTGTCCTACAAAAAAAGAGTAAATGTACAGATTTAAGGTAAACATATAGATATAATGTGAATATACAGATGTGTAGTAACGGTTGCATTGTTCACCAAACTACACTAAATGATACATGTACCAGATCTTAAACTCAATACTGATGAGTGTTTTAAATGATTTTTTGACTTGATGAACCCCAGTACTGCTGTAGATACAAGACTTATTTGTAAATTCATTCAGAAGGCATTGGAATCAAGGTAGTAGCGTTTGTTTTTCGCATGTATATTCATTTAAATGTTAAATGTTTATATTGTATATTTCATGTGAATGGAGGACACCTTCTGTATATGTAGGTTTCCAATTAACATTACGAAAACACGCCTATTCATATATATAGAAAATTTCACCTCCAAAAACTGAAAATTTTCAGATAAAAAAAAAAATCATATTTTTTGCCTAAAACATAGATTGTGGGTACTCGTTAGAACCGCCTCGACGAGGCGGTTCTAACGAGTACCCACAATCTATAATTTGAGCAGAAATAAGAAAAATAATGTATACCCCTGTAAACCCCAGTTTTACTATATAAAAGTGGGGTTTAAGGGGGTCAACATTATATAGGCATGTTTTCGTGATGATACTGTTCATTGATTCTTTCTTCGAAAAGGACCGAAAATGGGTAAATTGGTGGATGATTCGTTCGTCCCCGAGGATATCATCAGCTTCGTATCAGTTCCTCAGTGCGGATTTTGATACTGAGTTGTTAACGTCAGTACTTAAGTACTGAATTAAGTAACTATTTTTTATACCTAAATCTTTGTTATAGTACAAATTCAAAAATTTTCTAAAACTAAGACAGACTTGTCAAAATGACATGTATCTTAGCGGGTTCGGAATCCACTTTTTAGGCTTATTTTGCTTTCTGTATGTCTTGCTGCTTGCCAAGACATGCGCATCTATGTTTCATTTCCAAACTTTTGGGGTTTAGCCACACTGATGAAGTTTATATAACAGAAAGGCCTCTGTGGCACTAAATTAGGTATAGTTAAGCTCATATTCCAATCAGTTCTAGAGGCCTATAGAATTTTAGGAAATCGCGCCATCAGCACCCTCAGTGCTTTGATTACATAAGAGAAAGGGTGAGAAAGAAAGGGGGAAGTGGGTTAACGTCATTTTCAACTCATATTGCCGAACGTGAATGTTGTTGTTTGTAATGGTGGAACCGTATTTGCCTAGAGGAATTGTATTGTTACTCAGTATTCGGTAATAATTCCTGGATATTTTTCTCTTAGTTCTTAAAAAACAAATCTATGTTCTGAGTACCAATTAATATCACCGAGTACCTCAGCATATCGAGGGTTGAGCGCAAGACTATAGTAACTCAAACATATTTTTGAAACCCTTGTTTAGGGGCAATTTGGACCCCTTTGTAAACAATGCAAATTTAGGTGCCATGGCACCTAAATTTGCATTGTTTACAGAAAGAAATGTTGTAATCTTCATAATGCCTTCATGGTGAGGAGATTAGGTTTGGGGAAAAACAACCATCTGACTTACACCAGTCTTGCGCTCAACCCTCGATATGTTTTTATAGAGAAATGAGAAAAAAATTGTGTTAGAATTACCATCGACTTCAAAGGAAAGTACTGTCAGCTGTGGATTAAACATTAACTCATCATAGTCTGGAGACCCCTGAAAGGGTATTTGGCAAACAGTGCAGACCCAGATCAGACGCCGCAGAATACGGCGTCTGATCAGGGTCTTCACTGTTTGCAAATAGTTCAATCATTTTTCTCTAGGAATATCTAAAGCACATAGCCTGACATACCTTAAATCGAAATTAGAATCTTCCAAAATATAGTGTGGGAGAATTCATTCAGTCTACAATGGGTTAAATATTGTCCACCTGTGCCCCTTGCCATACTTGTCCTTAACGCATTTATGCCGAGTGGATTCTTCTACTTTAACTCTTTAAACAGGTCCATTTCCTGTATAAGGGGTGTAAGGCTAGTTTATACTATTCTCATGTTTTGTAGAAATATCTGGACTTAATGCAAACAGTGTAGATCCTGATCAGACGCCGCGTTCAGCGGCGTCTGATCTGGGTCTACACTGTTTGCCAATGTCCCTTTTATGGACACTAGGCATTCTTGGGTAAACTTTGAACAAGTCAGTTTTACTACCTCTAGATGTGTATTAAACCGTCTTTGGAGCACTTCTTTCCGTTTAAAGAGGTAGATCATTTTTCAGAACCTTGGGACTTAGTGTCCATAAAAGGAAACAGGAAATAACAAAAATTGTGTCCCTTTAGAAACAGGAGAAAAAAAAATAGTAGTCAAATAAAAATTTTCGCAAATTAAGGCCTTCTATGATTTTCACTATTCATTCTTGTTTTTTTTTTTTTTTTTTGTTGTTGTTTTTTTTTTTGTGTGTGTGTTTTTTTGTTGTTGTTGTTGTTGTTTTTTTGTTTTTTGTTTTTTTTGTTGTTTTTTTTTTTTTTTTTTTGTGGGGGGGGGGGGCGAGGGGGGGTTGTTGTTTTTTTTGTTGTCGTTTTTTTTTTTTTTTTTTTTTTTTTTTTGTTTTTGTTTTTTTTTTTGTTTTTTTTTTGTTGTTTTTTTTTATGTTTTTTTGGTTTATGCTGAAAACTATAAAAAAAATATCTGGTGTGTTAAGTGTGTTTGTTTAATGATTGATCAAATGCCACAGTTTAACCCACTGAAGACTACAGACCCCTAAATGGGTAACTGGCAAACAGTGCAGACGCAGGTCAGACTCCGCAGAACGCGGCGTCTGATCAAGGTCTCCACTGTTTGCAAATAGTTCAACCATTTTTCTTTAGGAATATCTACATCATATAGCCTGACATACCTAAAATCGAAAATGGACTCTTCCAATGTATTATGTGGGAGAGTTTATTCATTCTTAAATGGGTTAAGGGGTACTTGATATTTTTCAGTTTTACAAGGGTGATACGTTTTGTGACTTCATGTTTGCTTTTCTGCTCACCAAGTTCCTTCTAAAATGGAGTCTGCTCTTATAGGAAAGAATTTGCAAAGAATTTGCATCCAAGGGGGAACAAAGTCATTCCTTTTGCTAAATTCTTTGCTTTTAGATTAAACCCCTATTACAGATGTTTACTATAACAACGTTTTTCCTGCAAGACTGCATGTGGAAAGCCAAAGACCGAAAGCGTCTTTTGTAGGACAGCGAAGACTCTGTTGAGATTGCTTAGATGTACAGGCTGATCTGAGTCTTTGTTGGGCACACATGCAAACTTGTAGGAAAATCTGTTACCCGGTTCATATTAAGTTACTCCTTCTTCAGAGCGAGATACCAGTCCTGCCGTACAGCGATGATGATGACGTATATCTTGAGCCACGCCCTTTGACGGACACAGAGCGAGCACGATACCCCAATCACCGCCGCTACGAAGGAGAAAATGATAATTTTCGGGCTAACTATCGAGATGCTGCTCATAAGAAATTGGGAAAAACGACAGGTGCTTTGGTGCGGTTTTTCAGAAACGGTGACCCAGAATATAAAGGTCTTCCGATTGTTGTCAATAACGCATACCGCAATTTTGAAACGTTACTGGTTGACCTGAATAGTAAAATAGCCACCCCGACTGGGGTGAAATACATTTTCAAGTGGCCCGAAGGAAATGAGATTCAGAGCGTAAAGGATTTTCAGAATAGGTGTGTTTACGTTGTCTCGAGTTCACGCCAGCTCAGACGGAACGTCAACTATGGCGAATCACGTGAACAATTTTGGGTCAACAAAAAGCCGTCGGCTGGGAAAATGCGGAAAACGGAGAAAGGACTTTATAAACGGTCACCAAAAGGGTCTCCCACCGCGAATTCACCCTTAATTGTGACAGTAATAAACAATTTGTCTCGTGATAAGCGTGAGAAAGTTATTCTAAACCCTCAAACTCAGCAAACATTTGAAGAGTGGTTGAATGACATAAACTGTAATGAAATTCCAGTGAAAACTCTCTACACAGAGAAGACGCCTTATAGTGAGGTAGGTAGAAAATTCGCTCGTTAGAGCCTCATGTCGCATAACGAGAATCTCGCCAAACAGTGCAGATCCTGATCAGACGCAACAGAAAGTGGCGTCTGATTAAGGTCTTCACTAATTGTCATGATACTTGCAATTAATTACATCAGATTAACATAGCTATAGAAATGAATGGAACCGAGATGATTTTTTTTCTTTTTTAACTCTCAAAGAAAATATATTTTGTGGGTACTCTATAGATGTTCTTCGACCTGGCGCAGTGTTTCAAATGAGTACCCACAAGATATGTTTTTGGAAAACTAAGAAAAATGCCAATATCTTTGGTCGTCAACTGTAAATAGTACGGTATAGGTTTGTAGAACGGAATAATTACATCCTTAACTTTTTTACAAGTAAGAAATGGTCAAAAAAGAAACATGTTTTGGTTTAATTGTTTAAGGTGACAATTTAATGTTTGAATACACACTACATTTTTGTATGGTGCATTAACCCTCGTCCTACTGAATAAATTAAGATGATACGCCCACTTCTAATTTTCAGCTAATCAGATTACTTGACCCGGATTGTTGCTATAAACTCACATACTTTATGACAAATAGTGCAGATCCAGATCAGTTGGCTGAAGAAGCCAACTGATCTGAATCTACACTGTTTGCAAACGCAGGGTATATCAAAGTTCAGCAGAACATGGGTTAACTGGAATCAGAGATCAATGGCAAAAAGACTTTTAATGTAAAAGATTCGAAAGAGAAACTGTACCTTTGGACCAGCTCGCCCAGCTTACACTTAAATCAGAATGTTCACCCGCATTCGCGCATTCTGATCAGAGTTCTCGCAGGGCGCTCTATGGACATCTAAGAATCCAAGGTTAACTCTGTTTAGGCTGCGAAGACAGAGAATCACATGTTGACCTGTCTTCGCTGGGCATACATATGGGCCAGCGCATGACAAACCAACAAAATGACATGTGCGCCCAGCGAAGACTCAGATCAGCCTGGGCATTCGCCCAATCTGATCAGAGTCTTCGCTGTCCGCATGAAGAAAGCATGGGTCCTTAGCTACCTATTGAGTGCACAGCGAAGACTCTGATCAGACTGGGCGGATGCCCAGGCTGATCTGAGTCTTTGCTGGGCGCAGATGCCATTTCGTTGGTTTTGTCATGCGCTTGCTCATATCAGAAAGTAACATTTTCTTGCGAGAAGAACTGAGGCCTTCCCAGGGGTTTGGGGCAAACAAGGGTACATGCCCATTTATTTTCAAGGAACAAGGAAACATTGGCAAATAACTTAAAGGAACAAAGGAACAAACCCAATTTTGATGAACAGAGAACATAGAAAATTTGAAATTCACTTTTGGGGAACAAGGGAACGTGGTCGATTATTTCTAGGGAACAAGGGAACATGGTACCCCCTGGGAGGGCCTCAGAACTAGTAGGGGTGCAGACTGTTCTACATGGCTCTACTATCATTCTCTTGTGCAGATCACCAGTTTTTCTGCCTTATTCCGGGAGCTTAGAATCCACAGTAATTTTATCGCGTGTGGGGAGGAGGTGTTGCCCCTAGAGATAACCAAGAAACGACAAGCTCCCAGTAGTAACTCCAGTAGTGATTCTATCAATGATATGAGGAGTCGGAAGAAGAAGCCACCAAGAAAGAGAGATGAAATGGGTAAATAAACACTGCTCGCAGTCTGTCAAAAATTCATAAACAGGTTTTTATACTTAAATCTAAGTATTGTAATTGTCAGGAAAGAAAACTGTCAATTAAGAGTGTGAAATCGAATATCTTGAAGAACTCGTTCATTTGTATTCTCATTTGATCGAAATTGGTCGAAAAATAAGGAAATCATCATGGTTTGTCAAAGATTTCAGGGTTAGTGTATGGGCGCAGCCATTTTGAATAGTTAATGAAACTTTATGACGCCATTAATCCTTAAATGAATATACAAAACCTAAATGAATATACAAAACCTGTTTTACCTTTGTGTACATAGCTTCTTGTTTTGCTGGTAACCCGGACTGTTTTCTACCAAAGCGATTTTATCTAATATCTTGAAATGTTTATCGCACCGTTATATATTCAATATGTCGGCGGCCATGACAACGTTCTGAGTGCTTAAACGTCATGTACTTTTTGTTTTTTGGTTTTATCCTATTTTGATCAGATTTACATTAAAATGTATGTTGTTGTTTTTTTTTGGTTTTTTTTGTTGTTTTTTTTTTTCTTTGTTAAGAATTATCATCTCAAGTGCATGTTTAATCAACATTGCCTTTCCCTTGTTAGAAACTTAGCTTGAAATGGGTGTTGATGTAAAAGAAAAAGATGCACGTGTTTTATTTGAATTGTGAAGGCCCGGATGATTCTGCATCTAAGAGTAGAAGTGGTCAGTAGTCTCTTTGTTAAATGGACATGTTCAGATTTTAGGGCAACTTCGGTAATGAGTCGAGGTATTTAAATATTGAGGGTAAATGCGTTACGATATAGTAATTAAGTTTATTTTTGTGGATTTTATCGATATGTAAACTCCGGCGAATCTCTCACAAACTGGGCCCAGTTGTTCAAAGCATCGTTAGCTTAACGAGCTCGTTAGTGGTCAAAATGTTAACTGTTCTATTAAGTACAATATCTAATTCACAGGTATTTTTTGCTGAAAAAAATATTAGCATACATGTCATATTTAATGATCAAAGTTTTAACGATACGTTAACTAACGACATCGTTAGTTTTGAACAACTGGACCCTTAAGTTTGTGAGAGATTCGCCGGAATTTACACATAGGTAAAGTCCACAAAAATAATAATTCATTCTTTAGATTTCCAACTTTGCCATCGAACTGTTTTAAATATCAATCATTTGAGATGGCGAAAGGAAAATAGATCCGATAGATTCCTGCACTGGACTTTACTGAAGTGTAACCCTTTTCATTCAATCAATCAAATTACATGAAACGTGTATTAAGATGAGGAGTTCGAATCATTATTTTGTTGTGTTTAGGTCAGATCTATGAACAGCCACGTCCTGACTCGCCGACGTCAACTGCTATGTCACGGTATGATGCAGGACCACGGAATTTGTACGGACCACGAGGACGACCGATTGACAGTCGGCGAAACACGAAGGAAATAGTAGAGCTTGAGGTTGGCGGTCAAGTCAGAGGTGAGGAATGCCTTTCTTTAGTTCTAATAAAGATAGCAAGTCCTGACTTGTGCTGGTGAGTGGGGAAGGAACGTAGGGAGACAAGGCAATGTTATCAACTCCCCTTTCAATATCAATCTTGAGACCACTAAAACGGTAATATGCAAACAGTCGATTCAAATCAGACGCCGTAGAGTCTCCACTGTTTATAAACAGGTCAGCCATTTTTCTCTAGAAATATCAAAATCACCTAGCCTGACACACCTGAAATCGAAATTGGACTCTTCCAATATTTAGTGTGGGAGAGCTTATTCAGTCTAAAATAGGTTAAGATAGATAATGCGCAACGTGAGGGAAAAAAGCCAGGTTGCCATATGCGAAAAGCCAATATCCACATTAGCCTGCGCGTGCGTTTAATCTGATCATGACCTCCTCTGTTCGTAGGCTATAGTCTAGAGTATTATAAAAAAAAACATAAACATAAAGGCAGTCATACTGTCTGTAAAATAAAGGAAAATAACATCACGAAAACATGCCTATATAATTTTGATCCCCTTAAACCCCACTTTTATATAGTGAAACTGGGGTTTGCAGGGGTGTACATTATTTTTCTTATTTCTGCTCAAAAACATAGATTGTGGGTACTCGTTAGAACCGCCTCGCGGAGGCGGTTCTAACGAGTACCCACAATCTATGTTTTGAGCAGAAATATGAAAAAATATCAGAATTTTTATCTGAAAACTTTCAGTTTTTAGTGGTGAATTTTTCAATATATTTGGATAGGCGTGTTTTCGTAATGAAGGCAGTCATACCGCCTGACCAGGGATATTGTCGCCGGCATACGAAATAAGAACCCTTATGTTTCGTTTTGCATATTTTTGACCTTTTAGGGATGAGGAGCATAGGCTTCCTGTTAGTGTCTGGGAGGGGCTGCGGCTTGTGATTGTGGCACTCCCTGGACTCTTCTCCTACTTTTTTTTTTCCATTTAGCGTTTGGCTATATTCTGACCATCAAAATATTCCTTGACTTCCACATGTGGTCTTAAATTAAGGATTAGCCTTAGCTTGACAAAATACATTACAAAAAGAATCTCTCAGTATGTTTTGGCATTTTTTGTCCTCGAACACATATACCCTCATTTTGGTGAAAAAGGATCAAAAGGGAAAGAGTAGTTTACAAGGTCTGATATTTTTCAACATGCACAATTTAAATTTGGTCTGCAATTAAATGAAATATGAACCAGTGCACGACAAAACCAAAAGAAAGATCGTTTCGACCAGCAAAGATTCAGATCGGTCTGTACATCCACCCAGTATGACAGTTCTTGTTTATCCCTCTATGGATAGTCTGGGATCTGTAGAAGGCACATTCGATCAGCAAAGACTCTGATCAAACTGCGCGGATGCACAGACTGTTCTGAGCCTGAGCTGGTCGCACAAGTCATATTGTAGGTTTTGTCGAGCGCTGGTTCATATATTTGTTGTGTACAACTGACTTCCCAGTCAGCATTCTACGTAAATCTATATCGGGCCGTCATCGGCCCGTTCAGGGTAGCTGACGGGCCGATGACGGCCCGATGTAGATTTACGTAGAATGCTAGCTGGTTAATTCGAACAGTACTATCTATTATTGTCCGATCAGAGTCAATCATTTTATCAAATATAGCCCTTGACATTCGTATACATTTTGATAGTTCCACTTTTGGCTGGTTCCAGTCCCCACTACCACTAATTAGTATCCTGTTCCCTTAAGCCATTAATGCCTAAAGGATTCTTCTATCTTAAGATTTGCAACTCCATTTCCCAACATGCTAAGCGTTAAAAAAATAAAGTTTTATGTTTCTTTTATTTATTTTTCATTGTTTGTTTTTTAGTTTGCTTATCCCATTTGTGCCTAGCGTCCCATAAATGGGACATTGACAAACAGTGTAGACACAGATCAGACTCCACAAAACGCGGCGTCTGATCAGGGTCTACGCTGTTTCTACGCTGTTTGCATTAATTACACACAGGCATTCCTATAAAACATGGCAATTATAAAACCTGACCAGAGACTCCTTAAATTGGAAATGGACTGGTCCAAAGAGATCAGGTAGAAGAGTCCACTAGGCATAAATGGGTTGATTTATTTTATTTCAGAGTTTATTCCTCCGTCCTACCTTGATACAGAAGATGATGGGGCGAAGCCTGACAAAACTTTAAAATGTGAATGGATGTATCTTTTGATAAAAAGACTGTTCTTCGTAGCCCTAGATAAGAAAGATACTCAGATAAACGTATTTTTGTTTTCTCCACGAAAACGGATACAGCTGTAATTGACCGGCGCGCGAATCGCGCCGGTCTTTCAATATAGCCTTTGATTTTTACATATGGAGGACTATTCGATTAGCTCGGTTTGTGACGATCCCGGCAAAAATAAAATAATTTAAAACAAACTGTGTTATAAACAGATTAATGTCTATTTTATTTTAATTTCAATCAAGAAATTTCATAAAGTTTAATAAAAGCAAACATTAACTCTTTCGGTGCCAAATTTCAGACGACATTTGTCGTCTGCTTTTCTTTTTTAACAAATTATCGCTTGAAAAGGAAGTTTATACGTAAAGTTGAGAGACTGAATGTCAAACAGCTTAGATCCAAATGAGACGGCTCATATGAGCCGTCTCATCTGGATCTATGCCGTTTGCAAAAGCCTATTCGATTTTACCTGTTACACTGAAAATTTATTAAACTTTAGTATACCCGTGTACCATATCTCTATGCAAACATGAACAAAATTTGCGCCGGTACTTAGACGTTTACGTCTAAATATTTTGTCTTGTAAGTAACTACAATATATCAGAGTTAACACACTATCTCGTAACAACGTCATTTTTTTTTCGTCGCAGCATTGCCATGACGTTGCGTTAACGTTGACACGACGTTGTTGCGACTTCGTCGTTTTAGCTGCAAACAAAAGTGTGTCTTACAGGCCTATCCTGATCCTATTTGTGGTTTTCTTTTGTTCTGGCTTCAGATTGCCCTTGTGTCCTTTGCTTTGTTTCATCACAGTGGCTGTGATTATATATGTTTCACTATGATGTTTCACTGATGAAGCAGAGGATCCTATGCGCACAGAGCACATGCTCGTAGTATGTGGCTGCATCCGAATTGAAGGTGAGGTTTCGCGCAAGTAAAACAACTTTAGGCCCTCAACACCCAGGTAGCTTTTTTTATTGATCGTACAAGGCGGTTCCTCTGTTCCAGTTCTTCTTTGTTCGTGCGTCGATGGTTTCACATGCGGCGTTTGTTTTGTCATTGTTTGTTCCGTATCTCTTCTTCTTTTGATGATACCATCACGAAAACACGCCTATATAATTTTGACCCCCTTAAACCCCACTTTTATAAAGTTAAACTGGAGTTTACAGTGGTATATGTTATTTATCTTAATTTTGCTCGAAAATATAGTTTATGGTACTCGTTAGAACCGTCTCATCGAGGCGGTTCTAACGAGTACACATAAACTATGTTTTAAGCAGAAATATATAAAATATCAGAGTTTTTATCTGATTTTTTTTCTTTTTTTGGTTGTAAAATTTTCAATTTATTTGAATAGGCGTGTTTTCGTAATGCTTTGTGACGTTTTTTTTTTTTTTTTTTTTTTTTTTTTTTTTTGTTTGTTTGTTTTTTTTTTGTCATTGTTTGTTCCGTATCTCATCTTCTTTTGATGATAACTTGGATAGGCTATGCTTTGTGATTATGGCATTTCCTAGATACCGTATTCGATCTAATTACCGCACATACCCTATAAGCCCACAGTCAAACAATTCCTTAGTCCAAGTTACAGCCAGTGTACTTTTTGTCTATTTCTTAATAAAGGCATATGTTCTGGGTATCCATTTGAATAGCATTGACTTGTGGATGCAGTTCAAATGAGTACACACAACATATGCTTTTATAAAGAAAATCAGAAAAAAAATCACATAAACATCATCAAGAAAGTCTTCTTCTGATCTTTTTTTAAAGTGTACCCTTAGTAGGTAAATACATATTTTATCACAAGTTTTCCAAGTAATTTTGAAAAACCTGAGAGCATAGTGCGGTAATTAGGTCGAATACGGTAGCTATAATTTTCTTGTGTAGAGCCGCAAGTTCTATAAGATCTCTAGAAGTAGTTCGCAACACAACCAATTACTGGAAATATAATCTAGATAAAATCATTTTTATTCCGTGTCAAATTCTTAACCCGCCAATTTTTCCTGCGAGTAAATCAAATTTTGTCCTTATAACGAAAAACAAACACTAGCCGCACATCCCTGTGCCTACATAATAAAGGACCTATACAGTAATCTACGTTGAAAGCGAAAGTCCTAACCAAGATTCGCAGATTCACAAGTTTCTGTTTGGAAAAAATTTTTGGTTTTCATGCTGTCTGTTGCACCTACTCTGTCATTGTCAGGAAGCCTTTTGTAATCTTCTTATGGCTAATACTTTGCTAGTTGCTGTTACGGTATTTGGCTCATACACGTACCATCAAACTACCTAGATCAGCAGTCTGATATTCAAACAGTTTGGACAGGTTCTAAGAATATCTGACAAAATGTACTGAAATTGTGAGTCATCTGTGATGACCGATTGGCCCATACTTACAGTGGCTTTACCTTTTGTCTACAGCACAAGGTCGTTTTAGCTGCAGCTGCTCTACGTTGAAGACAGGGTCGTTTTAGCCTACATATGCTGAAAGAATTCAGTTTTTAACAAAACATATTTATCATATGACGTCGCTGTTATTCAGTGGATGACGTCATGTTATCAAAATCGTATAACCACACGTTATATAACACTTTGGCGGGAATAAGAAACGTCATGACGATGTCCATGTCAACCATACATTTTCTGTTGAACAATTGTCAACTTTAAAGGCGATAAAATCTAATTAAAGAGGGTCATATGACAAACAGAATCTTACACTCGTGGTCATTTAATATGAAATTTATGAAATGAACACTCGTGCAAGATCCACTATTTATTTATTGAAATTAAAGAAACTAAAGTAGAAAATATGGTAAACAATTGCAAGGAACTACTACTTAAAACATAATAAATCTATAAAAGTTTTCCCCGAAATATCAAACGAATAAAATAATGAAAACCGCATCACGAAAACATGCCAATATAATTTTGACCCCCTTAAACCCCACTTTTATATTGTAAAACTGGGGTTTATAGGGGTATACATTATTTTTCTTATTTCTGCTCAAAAACATAGATTGTTCTAATGAGTACCCACAATCTATGTTTTGAGAAGAAATAGGAAAAATATTAGAATTTTTTTATCTGAAAACTTTCATTTTTTGGGTAAAATTTTCAGTATATTTGAATAGGCGTGTTTCATTGACTCTTCGTATGACATCATTGTGATTTGCATGTCTGTATACACCCCCTAGCACTTGCTCAACTGGAACTCGATTTTCAAAGCTATCGGAATGTGCTCTATAATCCCAAGGAAAATAGAAATAAAAAGTGGTCTCTAATGATTAGAGTATGCGGATACTTTTAACTACCGCCAAACGACACTTAACCCTTGTCCTGCTGAACCCGGATATACCCTGCCTTTTGCAAACAGTGTAGATCCAGATCAGTTGGCTTCTAAAGAAGCCAACTGATCTGGATCTGCACTGTTTGTCATTCAGTATGTGAATTTATATCAACGATCTGGATTAAGTAATCTGATTGGCTGACAATTAGAAATGGGCGTGGCATCTTAATTTATTCGGCATGACAAGGGTTGACACCAGCTGCAGTGAAGTCAAATAAAGTCAATAAAGGTTGATCTTGGAAGTACAGGACACATAGAAGAACGTGTTTCGGTTCGATGTAGCATTTCTAAAAGAATTATTTCGATGTAGCATTTCTAAAAGAATTATTTCGATGTAGCATTTCTAAAAGAATTATTTCGATGTAGGAGTTCTAAAATAATTATTTAGATGTAGCATTTCTAAAAGAATTTTTATTTCGATGTAGCATTTCTAAAAGAATTATTTCGATGTAGGAGTTCTAAAATAATTATTTCGATGTAGCATTTTGAAAAGAATTAGAATTTTCAGTTTCTATGGCCATTTACAAGAATTGAACACACATTATACAAATATTCCCTGACTGTCACAAAGCTATGGATTCCGTGGTAAAGATGCCAGACACAACCTGATGGTTTTACCAAAAACTGGCGAGCTAGTGTACTATGTGGCTGCAGTTGTTATACTCTATGACAAGGAGAGGGACACGCAGAGACACTACAACAAACACAACGAAGAAATCACGTGGTGAGATATTATTGACATAGCTCTAGATAAGATGCTTATTTCAACCTAAAAGTATTGATAGTTTTCTTATGTCTCCACGAAAACATATGTTATGGGTACTCATTAAAAGCGCCTCGCCGAGGCGCTTCTAATGAGTACCCACAACATATGTTTTCGTGGAGAAATAAGAAAATTATTTACCTGATACCACTCTTATCTTGACCTATGATTGATATATTTTCCGGTTGAGATGTGGAAAGATATTATCTAAAGTAGTGTACCTTACTTATATAAATTATTACCATAACTTAGCTCCTTACCATACCTATACTGAATTTGAATTCTTCAGTCTAACCTATTTTCATGAGCAAATATAGCGAAAACCGCCCCGCAACTCCCTCCCCACCCCCCTTCCCCCCCTCCCCCCCCCCCCCCCCTCAAAAAAACTGTTTATCATTTCTCTTTTAAAAGTCTGTTTAAGATGAATGCTTTAGTGACCAGGTATTGCCAGTTGGATAATGCTGTTAAATATTTCACTTATTTCACTCAATTATTTGTTGTTGTTTTTTTTTTTTTTTTTTCTTTTTTTTTCTTTTTTTTTTAATTTTCGATTAAAGGCCTAACCATTGTCAAATATTTATATTCTTAAAGTGAAAAATAGGGTCTACGGTTTGGTCATCCGCGACTCCCTTTATATAAAACACTATCCCCATCTTCCCTTCCTGACAGGGGCTTTTGATGCCGGAAACAAAGATTTACTATGATTTTGAAATACTTGAATTTATCTTGTAGTGTTCTGTCTGAAATATAGTGAAAACACTTTCGTTAGTCAGCAAAATCAAGTATATAAGTTAGTCACCCAAAACGAACGCCATGTATTGAAGACCTGAATAATAAATAATCTTTCCCATCGCTTCTTATCTTTTCTTTGGATCAGTCCAATATTAAAGTACACACGAAAGTCAATGACCCGTGATTTATAAGTACTCACGCATCATTCTTTATTGTTTTTTCTGAGATGTATGAATTCTATCGCTGAAAAAGAGTGCCGTTGTCTGAAAAAATGGTAGAAAAGTTAAGTTTATTCTCTGTTTAGGTATATAACTAGGAGAGGTGGGGAGGCAGACACTAGCCTGTTTTTGAATGCAAACATGTAGCAAAAACATGAGGTTTCTGAAAGAAAACGAAAAGCAGAATAACAAATTATGCATATGAGCTGCAACGTGGAAAAAAGTACCTTCTGACATATACGCGACGAAGACTAAAATCAGCCTGAGAATTATGCGCGACGAAGACTCAATTAGCCTGAGAATTGTGCACGACGAAGACTCAGCCAGCCTGAGAATTGTGCACGACGAAGACTCAGTTAGTCTGAGAATGGTGCACGACGAAGACTCAATCAGCCTGAGAATCGTGCACTACGAAGACTCAAATCAGCCTGAACATCCGCGCAAATTGACCAGAGTCTTCGTTGTCCGCATGAAGAGACCTTTTATCCTTGACTATCCCAAATGCGCCCAGTGAAGATTCAGATCAGACTGCGCGAATGCGCAGTCTGATCTGAATTTTCGCTGGGCGCACATGTCCGAAGGTACGTTGCGGCTCATAGGTGTCATATGTTACATGCATATTTCTTATTTTTTAAGTATGTCGATACATCCAAACCAGTACCTGATTGCCACAGGACAGTTGCATGGAAAAGAACCGGAGCATGCTGTAAGTTTTAAATTTTCACAACTTGGGTTGCAGAAAAAAGTCGTCGGGCATAAGTGAAATCCCAATTTCAGATCATCCTGTACATCAATTCACATAGCCTCGTCAGGGCCTTTGTTGCCCACATATGCTTCAAAACACCTCTCGTGAAGCGGCTAAATTGGTTTATGATATTGACTGACATAGAATTTTATGAACAAAATGAACATTTTTGTCTCATCTCCTAAGTCAGCTCCTTTTTCACTCAGCTAAGTTTTAATAACACTATTGTTTTGACTCCTATTAATTCTAACCCGATAATAATAATAATTATAATAATAATAATAATAACAATTGTTTTGGTTCATTATTAAGTTTAACCAAAATATAGTGTATTTTATATGATAATAGTTTCACATTACGAAAACATGCCTATTCAAATATATTGGAAATTTTACTACCAAAAAATGAAAATTTTCAGAGAAAGAAATCTTATATTTGTCATATTTCTGCTCAAAACATAGATTGTGGGTACTCGTTAGAACCGCCTAGACGAGGCGGTTCTAACGGGTACCTACAATCTATGTTTTTGAGCAGAAAAAAGAAAACTAATGTATACCCCTGTAAACCCCAGTTTTACTATATAAAAGTGGGGTTTAAGGGGGTTAAAATTATATAGGTATGTTTTCGTGATGCAGTACCGTTATAATTCTAAATCGCCGCCGCGAGTAGGCCGCGCTTCACGATTATGGCTTTTCTGTGTAACTTCATTAGTTTCTTTTGATGTGTTCTTTATTTCCAAGAAAAACTGCTATAGAATATACAATACGAAAATCGCCTATTCAAATATATTGAAAATTTTACAGCCAAACAAGGAAATTTTTCAGATAAAGAATTCTGTTTTTTTTTTTTTTTTTTTTTTTGTTTCATATTCTTGCTCAAAACATAGATTGTGGGTACTTGGGTATCCACAATCTATGTTTCTTAGAAAAATAAGAAAAAATAATCTATACCCCGTGAATCCCTTTTTTTTCTTTATAAAATTGGGGCTTAAGTGGGTCAAAATTATACAGGCGTATTTTCATGGTGATGTAAGGCATATAGACCTATACGAGTATTCTAATCAGAAATACATTCTAAAAGCAATGATCATTGAGAGCAGTTAGTACACACTAAAAGAAAAAAAAGATGAAGTTTGGAAATTGTCTGGGTAAGATTAGCCAGCTGTGGCCAATTAGGCCTCATTAGTGACCCTCAGTCATTACGAAAACACGCCTATTTAAATATATAGAAAATTTCACTTAAAAAAAACTGAAATTTTTTCAGATAAAAACTCTGATATTTTTCATATTTCTGCTCAAAACATAGATTGTGGGTACTCGTTAGAACCGCCTTGGCGAGGCGGTTCTAACGAGTACCTACAATCTATGTTTTGAGCAGAAATAAAGAAAATAATGTTTACCCATGTAAACCCCAGTTTTACTATATATAAGTGGGGTTAAAGGGGGTCAAAATTATATAGGCATGATTTCGTGATGTATTATACACTTTATAAGAAATGTTAACATGCCTTTAAAATGTCGGAATTTGTTTTTATTTCAGTCTCACATCCGTGTATGGCATGGTGTTTCATTGAGTACCTATTCTGTCGTCGGTGTAGGCGTATTTGCAAATGGAATTATTTCAATAGGCTTTTCTGCTGACGTAAGTTATGCTTCTTTGTATTATGTCTAATTATTAATCTGTATAGTGAGCTTATCTCTATTATTATCTTAACAAGTTTATGTAATTTAGACCCCATGTACCTCCATAATAGTGAAAATAGGGATATGTAGGGTTATGCATAATAAAGCATATTTTCATTATTTGTTTAAATTGTTATGCAATTAATCTTCAACCATTGTGAGCCATTTTGTATCGTTTCCGTTTCCCAAGAAAAGCGAAATAAGGGATAGAAGAACTAGCAAAGGTAGGAAAAAGAGCAATAGAGAGTGAAGGAAAATGAATGACAATGCAGAAACAGCAGAAATGCTAACCTGCCCCCCATTACCGCCATCCTACCATACAAAGCGCACTTTCATTATTGTTCGATTTTTTGGTATTGCAATCACCTAGTTTGGAAAGAACAGGGCCTAGTTGTTCAAAGCGTCGTTAGCTAAACGAGCTCGTTGGTGGTGAAAATGTTAACTGTTCCGGTAAGTACAATATCTAATCCACAGGTTTTTTAGCGGAAATAATGTGAGTAGCTTTTGCAAAAATGCAAAAGCTACTCACATTTTTTCAGCAAAAATATCAGGGTATATGGCATATTTAATGATCAAAGTTTTAACGGTACGTTAACTACCGACATCGTTAGTTTTGAACAACTGGGCCCAGGTTAATTTGCTTTCGTTGGTGTGTAATGTCTGTGCTGGCTATCATAGTTTGTTTACTCTTGTGGTTTGTTAATTGGTAGAATTTGGCTCTGGTGTATCTTATTGGTGATATTTTCTTATTTTTCCCGATAACAGGGTTCGACACTTCATGCAAATTGACTCCAGTTGGAGACAGTTTGCACGGAATGTCAAATCTTGTTTCTTGGGAAATAAGAAATCAATTTCAATATGTCATCTGCTGAAAATTTTACCCAGCCTACTACCCAGCTATCATTATTTATAAATCTACAGCGGGCCGTTATCGGCCGGTCAGCTACCCTCTATAGATTTATGTAGAATGCCCAGCCAGCATTCAACATAAATCTACAGCGGGCCGTTGTCGGCCCGTCAGCTACCTTGACGGGCCGATAACGACCCGCTATAGATTTATGTAGAATGCTTACTGGGTAAGCGTTAAATAAAACTGCTCTAACTGTTCTGACGTGAGAAGACAAAGAAGAGAACGGTAGACCATCCCCAGTATGTGTTACCCACTTTCAGTGGAGAGTACTGGCACAATATGATAGTTTCAGTAACATTTCAGGGTTCTGGTAATTTGATGTGTGCCTTGGATGGCAGTGACAAGCACGTGCTCAGTGTTTGGGAGTGGCAGACAGAAAAGGTCATTGCAAGGACAATGGTAAGTCAACTTGAAATTAGTCTTACGCTGATGTTCACCAATATGCTTGTAACAAGTCCTGTTTAAGTGGATTTGATACATTATCAAGGGAGACAACTCTGGCAAAACTGTTTCCGCGCTCTTCTGAAGAGGAGTCTACTCTGAAAGGAAAAAGCTGCTCCCTATGGGAGCAAATTGAAGGGGTTAATGCAAGAACGGGGCTAGGTCACATTTTTTTTATTATTTTGAGAAAAACGCGAAAAAAGTAAAATTTTGCAAAAATTTTATATTTGTTATACTTGCATTTAAATTATTGCTTTTATGTGTTATTCTATTATGTTAAATGTTGTAAAAATCGTACAGACAGTTCTGAGCATATCGCAGATAATTATCTATTTCTAAAATGGTTTAAGACTAAGTTTTCTATATTAAAAGTAGAAACCCATTATTTTTAGTTTAACATATATTTATTATCTATTAAAACTCTTTATTAGTATTTTATAAAAAAAGAACGAACAACAACTGGACAACACATACACCAGGCACTCAAAGTTTTATGTCGTACAGTGGACTTAGCCACGCTCTTGCACCAAACATTCGTCATTGGACTTAACCCCATACCAAAAATTTAATTTTAATGCCAATAAAGTAAGAAGGTTTAGTAAACTATATATTAGATTGTAGGTCTTGATATGGTGTATCTAAATATGACAATATCTCAAATGTTTCCTAAAATGGAGTTAGCCCCATTCTTGCACTAACCCCTTCAATTCTTTTCTTTTAGAGTAGACCCTGTTCAGAAGGGACTTAATGTACAGGAACGCACACAGGAATTCACAAAAGTTGTCCGCCTTGTACGAAATGGTGGCATTACGAAAACATGCCTATCCAAATATATTGAAAATTTCACCTAAAAAACTGAAATTTTTCACATAAAAAAACTCTGATATTTTTCATATTTCCGCTCAAAACAGATTGTGGGTACTCATTAGAACCGCCTCGGTGAGGCGATTCTAACGAGTACCCACAATCTATGTTTTTGAGCAGAAATAAGAAAAATAATGTATACCCCTGTGAACCCCAGTTTTATTATCTAAAAGTGGGGTTTAAGGGGGTTTAAACTATATAGGCGTGTTTTCGTGATGGCATATCTACCAAGTGTATCCAGTCCCCTTAAAATTAAAACAAAACATCATTTAATTTTCTCAGACTACTCTTCTTTCGACATCCTTTTGTAAGACGTTTTTCGCTTGGCGTTTTATTCTAAAGGAAAATGTTTTGTTCCGATTGGCCATATTTTATCAGACACCCTTTGTCTTTTCTGTTTCTGCGCTTTGTCTCTAAATATTTACTGTAAAATCAATTAAACAGCCTCAAATGGGTCTGACCTATGCAATTTCTATTGTAAACTGGATTTTTGGACAAAAGGACTATTAGATACTAGTTTTTGTTTTTCTTCACTGATTTTAAATTGTTGATTTCCCATAAGAATACTGTGAAAATTTCAGAAATTTTGAAAAAGTAGAACTTTTTAAAAACCTGCATCAAAACTACCTACCCTATCGATTTTTGCCAAATTTGCAGCCATTTTTATTATGGAAAAAATGAACTTTTTCGATTTTGGTTTTTTAAATCATTGAATAGAATAACCCTTTTGGGGCATAGGTAATTATGACAAACGGTTTTGCATTGAATCATGATAAATATTTGCTAATTTACTTCTTCTGAGTAAAGCGCCAGGCAAAACTGACTTTCCGACAGATGTTTAAAGCGAGTAGGTATTTTCAGGGCAATTTCTTAATATAGGGATCAAACATGGTTTTTCATGCATTAACATTCACCAGGTCCCGAGGGAGGTGTTGAAAACCGGACCTGGTGAATGTTAATGCAATGAAAAACCATGTTCGATCGCTATTATTGCATAAAAACTGAAAACATGTGCTACATTTCGCGTTATTTCTTGCACTGTTTTGTTTCGCCTTTTCACCGATGTCTCGCGAACACAATTTCCACGGAGTATGCTCGTTCTAGGGCCGGGCAGAACACATCTCGTAACGGCAGCAAATCTGTGACCCTGGTACGATCATATCGAAAGTTGCGTAGCCGTGCATTAACAGCGCGTGAATTGTCTTGTTAATACACGGCTTTTCGCCGGTTAATGCACGGCTGTTAATAACGTGCGACATTGCATTTTATGCAATAATTTGCCTTTATGAAAGGATTATACCATATCTACCTTAATAATTCGGTTATCACCTGTCCATTTGACTACCTTAACTTGTCTAACACTGATGGTTGAATGGCAAACAGAAAAGACCTTGATCAGACGCCGCATAACGCTGCGTCTGATCTAAGTCTACACTGTTTTCCCACGCCTGTCTGTCCCTGTACAGGGTCAGCACGATATGTGGACAGCAAACTTACAGGAGAACTTCGATATACGCTGAATCTGAGCAGGTCATTAGATGTCCTCTATTCACAGACACGATGATTAGAAAGGCCGGGCTCAGACGGTTTAACTGAAGCAATAGTTAAGTTTTTGCTGTTCTAATATGTTCCCATTGAGGCCTTTCATTAACTCCAAATATTGTGTCCAGGACTCTTGTTTTGGGGATTGGATCTCCTATTTTATTTCAGAGACATTTAGCAAAATTGCATTCTGGGACTCCTATTTTTATAGACAAAATAGCTTTGGGGCGCCCTATTTACAAAATCCTTGTTAGAGCCCTGCAATATACATCTTCTTCTGGTGAGTTTATCTATGTGTGACAAATACGCAGATACAATGCCGATTTTTTACGTATTCTTTAAACGATATTTTATCAAGGTGTAAAGAAGGGCTATATCATGCAAATCACATTGGTAGTGTACGTCAGACAAGTGGTACATTAAACTATCATGTTCCACACTTTGTTTCAAATGATTTTGTTTCCTTTTGATTTTATTAGGAAACGGGCGATATAGCCTCATATATGGTAAATATAATTAAAGTAGTGGGATTGCTGGATTGTTACCATAACTAATTCCAAAGTAGTGATTGATCAATTACTATCATATTGTGGATAAATCCATGTGGACTGTACCTGTTTGAAAGTACAAGTAGTGGGATTGCTGTATAGTTACTATTACTCATTCCAAAGAAGTGGTTGATCTATTACTATCAAATTGTGGAAAAATCCATGTGGACTGTACCTGTTTGAAAGTATAAGTAGTGGGATTGCTGTATCGTTACCATTACTAATTCCAAAGTAGTGGTTGATCTATAATTATCAGATTGTAGAGAAATCCAAATTGACTGAACCTGTTTGAAAGTAGAAGTAGTGGGATTGCTGTATAGTTACCATTACTAATTCCATAGTACATATTGATCTATTATTATCAGATTATAGAGAAATCCAAGTTGACTGAACCTGTTTGAAAGTACAAGTAGTGGGGTTGCTGTATAGTTACCATTACTAATTCCATAATACAGGTTGATCTATAATTATTAGATTGTAGAGAAATCCAAGTTGACTGAACCTGTTTGAAAGTACAAGTAGTGGGATTGCTGTATAGTTACCATTACTTATTCCATAATACAGGTTGATCTATAATTATTAGATTGTAGAGAAATCCAAGTTGACTGAACCTGTTTGAAAGTACAAGTAGTGGGGTTGCTGTATAGTTACCATTACTAATTCCATAATACAGGTTGATCTATAATTATTAGATTGTAGAGAAATCCAAGTTGACTGAACCTGTTTGAAAGTACAAGTAGTGGGATTGCTGTATAGTTACCATTACTTATTCCATAATACAGGTTGAACTATAATTATTAGATTGTAGAGAAATCCAAGTTGACTGAACCTGTTTGAAAGTACAAGTAGTGTGATTGCTGTATAGTTACCATTACTAATTCCATAGTACAGGTTGATCTATGATTATCAGATTGTAGAGAAATTCAAGTTGACTGAACCTGTTTGAAAGTATAAGTAGTGGGATTGCTGTATAGTTACCATTACTAATTCCAAAGTAGTGGTTGATCTATTTTTATCAGGTTGTGGATAAATCCATGTGGACTGTACTTGTTTGAAACTACAAGTAGTGGGATTGCTGTACAGTACCATTACTAATTCCAAAGTAGTGGTAAATCTATAAATACTAGACTACGGATAAATCCGTGTTTCATTTGACCCATGTTATACTAATCCATTAAACTGTTTATGCCTAACCCCTTAGTGGATATCTTTCATTGAAAATAATCATTTCCTGTTTAAGGGGTGTCAGGTTTGTTGCTTAGTGTTAGCATTTATTATAGAAATTCCTGTTTTGATACAAACAGTGTAGACCCTGATCAAACGTCACATTCTGTGGCGTCTGATTTGTGCCAACAATGTTTGCCAATGTCCTGTTTGTGTGACGCTAGGCATAAATGTGTTCAAAGTCATATGGTCTTATTCTCTCTTGAACTACATATTCGAGATCAGAACACATGCTTAAGCCAAAAAAGGTAAGAGAAAAGTCCAGAGAGTGCCACAATCACAAACCGCAGCCCTTCCCAGACCCATAGAGGAAGAGGAAACCGACAAATCCAAACAAGCACAAATCGAATAAACGTACGAAAAGCACTAAGATTAGCTCTCTCTTCCCCAAGCGAGGTAATCGCAATGCTAAAAGGACTGAAAAACACAAGAACAAAATGATACAAGGTAAGACATAAAACAAATCGCCTCGCAGAATAAACCACAAAGCAACAAAGAGTAAGACTAACACCGGGACCACCGCCTTAGAACGGTCAATAGAGTAAACCACCGGGGGATTTAAAGCACTATTACGACCAGCCAACTTCACCCTGGGTCCCGATGCCACTCTTAATCACAACTAGTAAAACAGAGTTTTGCTGTTGATTTTGGAAAGACATATTATTGTGTATCAAAATACTACAGCTGCAGAAAGTTTCTTCCACTAAAATCTACTTCTATTTTTGTTATTTCTGCAGGAAAACATATGCGCACTTCTACTGACTACCCAAAATATACTTTTCGGTGCAGAAATAAGAAAAATATTATCTGGATATCCTCTTATTTGAGCTATTGAGCTATATAATCAGATCGTAGCAAGACAAGAAGATTCTTGTAAATTTCCTATTACACATTACGAAAACACGCCTATTCCAAGATATAGAAAATTTCATTTCCAAAAACTGATAATTTTGCAGATAAAAAAACTCATATTTTTCATATTTCTGCTCAAAAACATAAATTGTGGGTACTAGTTAGAACTGCCTCGGCAAGGCGGTTCTAACGAGTACCCACAATCTATGTTTTGAGTAGAAATAAGAAAAATAATATATACCCCTGTAAACCCCAGTTTTACTATATAAAAGTGGGGTTTAAGGGGGTCAAAATTATATAGGCAGGTTTTCGTGATGAGCTTCTCAAAGCTCCAGATAAGAGGGGGTAAATACCTTATATTTTTCTTATTTCGTCACGAATACATATGTTGTATGTACTCATTAGAAGCGCCTCACCGAGGCGCTTCTAATGAGTACCTACAACATAAATCTTTGATTAGAAATAAGAAAAAATAAGTACTTTTCGGTTGAGAAAAGACGCTTTATATGGAGCTATGGGTACTTTTAGAATACCCTTCATGTTTATTACCTTATAGTTACTGACTTATGACGCTATTGATTGCTTGTATAATTTATTATTTATCGTTTCCTCGGCTACAGAAGGTAACTTTGTTATTTTATCACTGAAATTCCCAAGAGCACGAATACACAGTTGGCATGTATGGAGGGAGTGAATGAATTGCGTGAAAACAATCGAATGTGTTCATTTGTTTCATTTCTTTTTTATGAACACTTTTTACCCTTAAAGTGCCAGTCACAACAGTAGCAGATGCTGTTCTGAAATATTTGTTGTCATTTTCAATGCCAAAGGGCTTGATTTCATGTCAATCATCTGCCTAACAGAATTTTTGCGACATAACACTATTGAAGAATGTCGACCGCAACAATTTTAGTTTAAATATATTTATTTCACAATTTCACATGACAAGCAGTAATATATACATACAATAATACTTGATAGGATTGGAACGGAAGCTCAAGGCTTATAGAGTTCCTCTCCTTAGAAGCATATTAATACAGAGTGTACAATCGTGGCAGGTCGTAAGTTAAGGTCAGTGAATGTAGGCTGTTTATAATCATGTTAAACTTTGTAAGTTAATCTTTATAAAGAGGTGTCATAGCAAGCCTACAAGTTCGTATACATTTACAAATAAATTTAACAACAATGACATTGAAAGATATTAATTTGGACAAAAGAACAGAAAAGTATACATATCCTTATCTTTATAGAAGCATTGGTTGGGAAGGAGCGAAAAAAATGAGAAAGAATGGGAATGTTTCGAGCTGGATCCGATCGAGGGGAAGGGAGCGTCAAAGGTCTTAGCAATAATATAAAATAAAATAATCGATTCTTCCCATTCGGAGACATCTAATGCAGGCCATCGGGTGCCTTGTCGTCGCGATTACCACTTCTCTGTTGAACTGAATCAAACATGTTTAAAGTCTAGTCAAAAACGATGAGAAGGCATCGTGCATATACAGTAACACGGAGCAGAGCACAAAGTACAGCTTCTATATTTTTCTTAATGTTTCCACACTTTTAAAATCGTTTTGAGTCCTTAATAAATTTCTGCACTGTCAAGAAGATTGTACTATTTGCATCGTATGAGAGCGAGCTGTCACCAAATAGTAGTGTATCCAGTGTTACATGGCAGATTTGAGAAAGGGTGTTTAGCATTTCAGCTCGAGGCTGCCGGTACAGATGACAATGGAGCAGATAATGTTCTGCATTTTCAACATTGCCACATGAGCATAGAGGTGAATCAGTCAGATTTTTGAGAAATATATCGTAATTAAGAAGACAATTTTGAATAGTACGGGTTAATCTTTGTCAGTTTTATGTCAGTATAAGCAAGCAAAATGTAATGCAAATTGTATCACTTGAAGACAATTTGCATGAAATTTCAAATTTTCGTTTTCGGAGAAAATAAGACAAATATTTCAATATTTTGTCTGCAGAAAAGTTTACCCTGAGTGATAAGCGTTAAATGATATTAGTAGTTTTCCAGATCAGCTCAGCCTACCAAACGTTTTATAAATTTAACAAGACTTGATGTGTTTTGAAAATGCCGGATAAGTGACGAAGAGCGTAGGTGTCTGATATCGCTCTTCGCTGTTTGCTATGGTATGTCTCCCTCATGAGTGAAGATGGTATCATAAACACAGATTAGACAGGGTAGTTGATCTGGTTTATATGAGCTGCGTCAAGCGAAAAAGTGCCTTCGCACATGCGAAGATGTGTAGATTCAGATCATCCTGCGCATACGCATCCAGGTCTTTGCTTCACATTCATACATTCTGTAGTATCCATTGATTCTGTTAGCGGACAGTGAAGTCTCCGATCAGACTGCGCGGATGCGCAGTCTGATCTGGGCCTCCGCTGTCCACATACAGTTTTCGCATGGCGTGGCCCATATGCTGGTTGTATACGTCATCTGGGCTTTTGTATTGATTGAAAGTGATTGTTTTGTGTTTTTTTTGTGTGTTTTTTTTTTCTTATACATTTTTGTTGTTTACGATAGCTTTGTTTTCTTTGTTTGTGTGTGACGGGCGTCGGGGGGGGGGGGGAGTGGAGGCGGGGGGAGGGGTGCAGGAAGGGTGTTTCTACATTCGATGCAGCACGATTGTATCAAGTTGTTTTACGTTTTCTGTTGCATATTTTTTGTGTGTAAGTATAGAGCACTTATTTATAATTATTTATATCTTATACTTATTTATATTTCATATAAGAATTCCATACTTGGCGTTAAGAAATGTCTGCACAATAATGAGAAACGTATGGATGTCAATTTCTTATTTAATTAGCTTCGTGTTATAACGTTACTAATATTTTGAATAATTGAATTAGCAATTATGTGTTCAAAATATTGGCGACATTATCTGAATTTGATCACCTAAATGTTACGATGTTGTTTATTTTAAATTTTAAGTGGCACCAGTTACTATCTGCACTTTTTTTTACCGTATTTATTAAGTATTCCATTAATTGTTCACCAGTACGAAAACACGCCTATTCAAATATACTGAAAATTTCACACCAGAAACTAAAAGTTTTCAGATAAAAATTCTGATATTTTTCATATTTCTGCTCAAAACATAGATTGTGTGAGTACTCGTTAGAACAGCCCCACCGAGGCGTTTCTAATGAGTACCAACAATCTATGTTTTTAGCAGAAATAAGAAATTTAATGTTTACCCCTGTAAACCCCATAAAGTGGGGTATAAGGGGGGGGGGGGCAATATTATATAGGTATGTTTTCGTGATGGGAGTGTTAATTAACCGCATCGTCAGAGAACTTTCTTTCGGAAATGTGCGCCCAGCGAAGATTTAGTTCAGTGTGCGCTTTCGCTCAGTCTGATCCAAAACTTCACTTGGCGCATTTTAGAAAGTAAAGGACAATGACGACTCTGATTAGACTTGATGGATATGCAGGCTGATTTGAGTCTTCGTTAGGCGCGTTGTTCGACGCGAATCATTTTATGTGCCTATATACCACTACTATGTGACCCCAAGTACGGCATATGAACCGCACTGTGGAAAATGGACCATATGATATCCACAAACCACGAATACCAAGCTCAACCTACGTTCTCTATTCGTCTACATTATCTACAGTAACCAATGATTATGTATGCGTGAAAGGATAGCTAGACCATGGCTCCAGATAAGAGAGAGTTATCAGGCAAATAAGTATTTTATTTTTTCACGAATAAGTATTTTATTTTTTCACGAAAACATATGTTGTGGGTACTCATTAGAAGCGCCTCGTCGAGGCGCTTCTAATGAGTACCACAACATATGTTTTCGTGGAGAAATAAGAAAAATAACAATAATTTTGGTTGAGAAAAGCGCCTTATCTAAACTTAAAAGAAACAACAGCAGTTTTTGGTTGAAAAAAAGTGCCTTCAGTGTCTGGAGCTATATTGACCGAACAGATAGAAAACGCAGGCTGGTCTAGGCCTTCGTTGTCTACATATGCAATAAAGCCCCTATTCCCATTGTTAAATTTATGCAGCTGACACATTTGTCAATGTTTTAAATACGGAAACGTATATCTATGGGGTATGGCCGAGACGGCATGGTATTGTCTATGCTTAATTTAGCTGTGGGGTTGGACAGTTAGGCTTAAAACTGGTCGATACGACAGGTTTCAAATTGAACGGCGTACATGTTAAATTGTGTTGGTGATGTTGAATCAAAAGAACGTCTACTACTTCCGTGCACCCTGTATGATAACTTGAGATATAAATTATATACTTTATACAGTCCACTCTCGTTATCTCGAAGACCAAGGGACTTTCTGGAATACTTCGAGATATCCGTACCTGGACATATCAGACTTGCGGAATTGAGGAATTACAATAAATTGAACAACCACATTTAATAAATGAATGTGTAATTTGACTCCTGAAGTAAAGAGATATATTGAAAATATTGTGGAAAAGAGGAGAAACTGCTCCTCTTTTCCACAATATTTTGATATCTGCTGTTAGATTTCCATGTTAGAACAGGAACCAGATTTTCACTTCGAGATAAGCGGTTATTCGAGATAAGCGATGTCGAGATAACAAGAGTCGTACTTGCATAGCTAGTAATAAACCACATTTTGATTCCTTAGATAATAATGGTAAGATTTCTTAGATAATAGTGGTACGTGCCACAAAATTCTAGAAAGGCGAAAGACGCCGTTGTATGAATAAAGTCTTGTCATGGTTTAAGTCATGTAAATATGCATCTCTCGATACATTTTTGAACTTTAAAATTTAACCACGTTTTAAGGATACATAAGCATAGATTATGTCAGTCGTTTTGATTTATATAGTCTCTTATAATTCTCAAAGAATGGTTTTGTACATGATGCTGTTTGAACATATGTAAATATGTATGCACGGAAGAGAAAGTAAAAACCATATGCATGTATGTATGTATGTATGTATGTATGTATAACATCTATACTTAATTTAAACTAAAAACCATATGTATGTATGTATGTATGTATGTATAACATCTATACTAATTGACATCTCTATACGTATTCAAGTCTCTGGACTATATAAAAGACGAACAGGTGAGACCGCATGGTTGTTGCATGTAGACCGATAAGCATGAAAGCTGTTATGTGCATTGGCCCAACAGGTCTCCCTACAATTGCTTATATGAACCGCAACGTGAGAAAAGGTACATCCTGGCATGTCCGCATGAAGTAATTTTGTATCTTCGGCTATTCAAAATGCGCCCAGTGAAGATTTTGATCAGATTGCGCATTCGCGCAATCTGATCTGAATCTTCACTGGGCGCACATGTAAAAAGGTACGTTTTCTCACGTTGCGACTCAAGTGTTTCACAAATTCGTTTACCCTTTAAAGTGTTACCCCTACCCCCTTAGAGTAGTTTGATGTGTTTGCATGTTATTGCTTTTTTAATTTGAAAACAAATCTTAAATTTTGCCAGTAGTTGAACCCTGGTCCTGCCGAACCCGGATATGCTATGGCTTAGCAAACAGTGTAGATCAAGATCAGTTGGTTTCTAAGAAAAGTAAATCAGTGAACTCTGGAGAATCAGAACCACATCAAAAATTCACTACATCAAAGGGAAAGAGAGACAAATACAATTAAACAGCCACAAAAAGAACAGATGGCTAGCATAGTTGGCAGCCCTTTCCAAAAAAGGTGACAACTCTGTATCTTAAACTTAAATAAATATAGCTTTAACTTGTTAAAAGCAAAACATTTGCAACTAGAACACTTCGTAACATTTGACAAAAAGAATCACAGTGAAAGTACCAACTTGGAACGGTCAGTAATAAACTACATAGAGAATTCCCAGCTAGCATTCTACATAAATCTACATCGGGCCGTCATCGGCCCGTCAGCTACCCTGACGGGCCGATGACGGCCCGATATAGATTTACGTAGAATGCTGACAGGGAAGGTGGTTTGCCTTATGCTAGCTTTACAGGATCCCAACCCTTGCCCTCGGCTTCGATAGTGATAAAAACACATATTTGTTCGATCCGCAGGGATGTCCTCTAACTCATCCACAAATTATTACGGGCGCGACAAATAAATCAGAGATAAAGCCTATACCCAGTCAGCATTCTACGTAAATCTATATCGGGCTGTCATCGGCCCGTCAGGGTAGCTGACGGGCCGATGACGGCCCGATGTAGATTTACGTAGAATGCTAGCTGGGTAATGAAGCAAATATGAGTACGCAATAGAAACGACATGTTGAGATACTTGGAGATCCCTTCGGTGTCAAACAACACCACTGGAATACTGGGGGATACGAAAACCACCAGTCAAACAGCGGAGGGCCGAGCAACAGACATAAAAAGTTCCGGCCCAGACCGTGTAAATGAACAATTTTAAGTCGGTACCATCACTGAGTCTGAAATCCGACCCAATGGCGGCATGCAATTAAAGAGGTAAGCAAAATGATCATCCATGGCTATGTTCACCGCTAAGCATGCAGACTGTTTTATGACGTCAATGTTATACCTCTTTCATTTATGACGTATGACGTATGACAAATGTACTAAGTTGATCTGAAAATTCAGGTTTACCTACAACTTTTTAACAGTTAAAAATAGAAAGGAAGGCAATAATTAGGCATCGAGACAATAACTTAACACCTTTCGTCCAAGACACAAAAGGGAAAGAATGATGCACTTAAAGCAACGGCACCACAATCAAAACATTACAAGTATCGAAAGACAAAAGAGAGTTTCTTTCCCAAAACATTGGGCAAACGACTGTCCAAAAAATAAAACATTCACCAGGACATACATGCAAAGACATACAATGACAGAAATAGTAAACCACAGCAGAAGCATCGCATTGGAACGGTCAGTAAAAACCTTACTGAGGGCTAAAATCCCGGAGGAAAAAGATAAGGCTACTAAGTTACCATAAAATGCAGGTTCCGAAAGGCCTTGTAGTAGAAGGGGCCTTGTAACCAATTGATCTTTATCTGCACTGTTTGTCATCTAGTATGTGGATCTGCATCGTAATTAGAAAGGAAGGCAATGATCAGGAATCGATACAATTACCTAACACCTTCCGTTCCAAGACATAAAAGGAAAAGAAGGACGCACTTAAAGCAATGGCACCACAATCAAAACACTAAAGCGGAAGCAGAAAGCCAAATGGACAGGCACCACAATCAAAACACTACAAGCAGAAGGCCAAAAGGACAATTTCTATCCCAAAAATTAGCCAAACGTCTATCCAAAATAAAAATTTCACTAAGACATACATGCAAAGACATGCAATGACAGAAATAATTAATCACAGCAGAAGCATCGCCTTGGAACAGCCAGAAAAATTTTACTGGAGGGCTTAACCCTCGCCCTTAGTTCTGCCATGGTATACACAAGATATGTGTTCAGCCGGCGTGAAGGGTACCTAACTCACTAGTGCAGTATCTCCGAGTACATGAAATTCAAACGAATAAAGTGATACAACAACGATGAGGACTCGACAACAAGGAATAACTGAAATGCTGAAGCAAAAGAAAACCAACAGTTGGACTCCAGTGGGCCAGACCAGAGCCATAGCATCAGGCACCAACTGACTTATTTAAAAGTCCTTAGGCCGGAACCGTCATAGAATCTGAGGCGCGACCAGCCGGCGTGCAATGAAAGAGGAAAGTAAAGTTATTAACCGTGATAAAACAGCCTGACTGGCTGACCACTGGAAGTGGGTTTATTCAGCATGAAAAATGATTCATGTGTTTAAAAGATAAGGCGCTGTCCTTCTACACACCTTACCACGTGTTTCATTCTTTTCTGAAGAAAGTTTGTTGTGCAATATGAGAAATTGAAAACTGTTTTGAAGGACTATCATATTTCTGACATGCTTACCGACATCGTGTGCCGTATGGAACTCGGTCATGCAAAAGTTGACTTATAGTGAATAGATTCTGAAAGGAATGACGTAGGTAAAACATCAAAATGAATAGCATTGAGAATTAAATCATGCTCCGACTCACGGGTGTTTCCTAGTTGTATATTAAAAGATCATCAGTCATTTACGGTATTATTGACCATAGTTGTAATTGGTTTGTTGGTATGAGTATGATATCAGCATGATTTTTTTCACCTGAATGTCACATTCATTCCTCACGCTAATTAGGCATTAACCACTTCTGAGAAACACGTGTTAGTTATTTGGTGTTTTTTTTTTTTTCATTCCACTGGTAGGAACTAAAATCTATAAGTGTAGATACCCAGGAAATGCCTTAATCATGAAACCCTGTCCTCCCGAGGCATAAACAGAGGAGAGATTAGACACAAGTAAGGACAAAACAAACACCACATATAAAACTGCAGACGCACAAACAAACAACAATTACATCAGAGGAACCGCCTGGGAACGGTCAGTAGGGACACTACTGTGGAGCAGTAAACCAGTTCTACTATCACTTCAAGAGAGGCAGTTCTATATAACAGCTTTTTAAGTATGAATAGACCATTCGAACGATGGAAAAGTTCATTGAAGAGCTTTATACATGTATTTGCATCAAAGTGTACATTTCAATAGGACCATTGCTTGTATGTATAACGTGGTATACCTGAAGCTTTTTTGTAAATCTAAAGCTAATATCAATCAGTGTCTGTGAGAAATAGAGGATCTTACACGAGTGGTCATTTTATATGAAATTTATGAAACGAGCCTTCGGCGAGTTTCATAAATTTCATATTAAATGACTTCGAGTGTAAGATTCTGTTTATCATATGACCCTTTTAAATTTTATTGCCTTTAAAGTTGACACTTGTTCAACAGAAAATGCATGGTTGACATGAACGTCGTCATGACGTTACTTGTTCCCGCCAAAATGTTATATAACGTGTGGTTATACGATTTTTATAACATGACGTTATCCACTGAATAACAGCGACGTCATATGATAAATGTGCTTATCAATTTAAATCACACCATTACCTTATCTTGCATGTTTGCTACATTTATTTCTTATAGGTATGATATAGTATTCTTGAGTAAAGTTTGCTTGTGTGTTGTGCTGCTGATATGTACAGTGTACATTCAGCAAAGTGATTTATAATATACCTGTTTTGACACAAAATGATTTGTACATGTATACTCTATGTCCCTCATTCCTTCGTTCCCATATTTAAACAGTAAAGCGAGGGTATCATCATATCCTCGAACAGCTCTAGTTTTCATAACTAGTACATGAAGGTTTCTAGCTGTTTATGGTATTTTTTCTTTTCTTTTTCTCTCGCCCGGTTTTAATCAAAGTACATTTGCACAACTTCTATAGAATGTAAACGTAAGCATCTATTGTGAATCAGCCCGACTACACACAGACTTAACTATCAGCCACTAACCGTTTGCTGTGTTTTCAAAACGTTATTTTGATAATATTTTGTATTTTGAAATGAAAAAAAAAGAACCATTGATGACTTAAAACTTCTATTCTTCGAAGGTACCCGTTTGTACTTAATACTAGAGTATGTAAATTGTACACAAAATTACTGCTCTGTTTTCGACATTTTTCGGAAAGTCGTTTTTGCCTGGCCTTTATACACAATAAGTAAATGTGTAAACAACTGTTATGATTTAATTCAAAACCATTTATCTAACGAAATGCACGAAAAGTGTTATTCTATTCGATGAATACTTTCGCTTTTTCCGTTTGTTTAAATTTTATGAAATTTTCACAATATTATTGTGAATCAGCAAAGAAAAGGCAAAACTATTTCCTTAGATAAAAATTCAAAAAATATCACTTTCCCATAGAGATTACATGGGCCAGACTAACTTTTGGCTGTAAATTTAATTGTAGGGTAAATATTTGAAAACAAAACGCAGAAAAAAAATAGAAAAAGACAAATGGGTACGGATAAGATATGATCAGTCAGAAAAAAAATCATTTAAGATAAAATGCCGAGCAAAATATGTCTTTCCAAGTGATGTCGACACGACAGTTATGTTTAGTGTATTTTCTCTTTGCCTTGTTATGATTACCATTTAACAAGGAACTATTTATTATGGCTGAGTTATTTGCCTGCCCATGCCGGTTTGTTTCTTTTTACATGGTGCGCAACGTGCGAAAAGGCCCTTTTGCCATTAGCAAACAACAAGCAAACAGTATCAATTGCATCTGCTGGCTGGTAGCGAAGGCCCTGATCAGCCTGCACGAATACGCAGGCTGATCTGGGCCTGTGTTGACCGCAAGTGCATAAGGGCCCTTTTTGCACATCATATAAAATATTGCCCATTCACTAGTGTTGCTTTAGAAGAATATGTTTCATATGATAATGGTATGGCTGTTCTACACTCTGCATGCTGGACAAGACTTTCAACAGACGACATTTTCATTTTTTTTTTTTTTTTTTTTTTTCTTGTTTTTTTCCCAGAAAATGGGCTTTGACCATTTATGCAAACTGTCTTTGGAGACAATTTTCATGAAGGGTTAAAACCTATTTTCTGGGAAAAGTAAGAAATCTATATCAAAATGTCGTGTGTTGATTTTTACCCAGCATGCCAAGCGCTAAATAATGATAATACTTGTACGTAATAATTGTGCATACCGGTAAAATGATTAGTTTAACCGTTATCGGGTCTGTATCTAGTTTTTCTCTGACCAGCAAATATTTTGTGGTTTGAGAATTAAGTTATGCATTTGAAATATGATTTTCTCGGATATATGTTGCCATTTTCTAGAAAGATTTTTAATATACTTTTGTTATTTTAATTTCTTAGACATCTACAGACCCTGTACATTGCTGTTGTTTTTATCCGGATGGGTCAAACAATAGTATCTTAATAACATATGGAACTAAACACATCTATTTCTGGAAGATTTTCTATGATGCCGCAAGACGTAGAGAGGCAAAAATACTCCGAGACAGAAACAGCGGGATATTTGAGGTGAGTAACTAGCTCTTAACGCTTATCATTCTGTATAAAATTACCTTAGAAAATAAGATTTAACATTGCAAGCAAATTGTCGTCTGCTGAATAAGCCCAGAGGGTGGTAAAGGTTAAAGCGCTAAGCACAACTGCAGCAGACGACATTCTATTTTTTGTCCGGGAAAATAAAACTTGGCATTTCATTTTTCCCTGAAAAATAAGGCTGAATCAATATTAGAATGTCGTCTACTACAATTCAGCTTAGCGGTTTAAGGGCTAGAATACAAAAAAAAAAAAAAAAAAAAAAAAAAAAACATTGCATGAATATTTCTTCTAAAGTCATAACGTATGCACTAAAATTTCGAACACCAAAGTTTCTGACAAAATGACATATGCAAACAGTGTAGACCCAGATCAGACTGCTCGTCAGGGTCTATATTGTTAACCATTCTACTAAGTATTTTAAAGAAACAACTGCATAAAAAGCAAATTTTAGGCCAAAAAGGTATAGAATAAGGTGTTCGAAATTTTAGGACACTTGCCGTTGCCTACGAAATTATTCTAAGTATTCCTAGCACCTTACCATAATCCCAGTATTTAGACACGCCCATTTGGCTACCGTGTCGTGCTTGCTGGATGGAAAAGTATGCATGCTCTGTTCTGTTTGATCTGGGGCTACATACTTTTTTCAGGCATGTGTGCCCGAATATTTGTGATAATAAGTACATTCATATGACGGAGATAGAACAGTCTATAAAATGGCGGTAACCCAATTTAGACTGAATAAATTTCAAATTTAATTGTGCCGGACTAGGTGATTAAGACATACATAGAGAAAAAATTGCTTGCAAACAGTGAAGACCTTGATCAGGCGCCGCAGCATGCGGCGTCTGATCAGGGTCTACATTGTTTGCCAGTGTCCCTTTTATGAGACGCTAGGCATAAATGGGTTAATGGATTTAGGTTTTTTTATGATCCGTCAATGTGATAGATTTCTACATTGTTAACATTTGTATTGAAGCTAAAGAGGTAAAATAATATTTAATGCTGGGTTTTTATCCTTATATGGTGATACCAACTGCATTATTTCTCTTAAGACATGTTATATGGCGATTTATAGTCTCTAGACTAGATCAGATGTATAGGTTGAGACAAAAGTCTAGGAAACTTAAGCTAAGGATATGACATGCAAACAATAAAGACCTGGGCCCAGTTGTTCGAAGCGTCGTTAGCTTAACGAGCTCGCTAAGGGTCATTTCGTTAACTGTTTTAGCGGATTCAATATACAATACTCTGATATTTTTTGCTGAAAAAATGTGAGTAGCTTTTGCAGTGCAAAAGCTACTCACATTTTTTCAGCAAAAAAATTTCAGCATATTTGCGTATCACTCAATGTACTTTTTAACGAATCGTTAACTAACGACGTCATTAGCTTTGAACAACTGGGCCCTGGATGAATATACCTATCCTTGAAGTCCAACAAGGACCCCGAGTGTTTGCACAATGAACAATTGATGGAATGTAAATAATCTGCGCCTTTTCTGTTAGCGCATGTTATATACCATAGGTGTCTGACTCTTTATTCAAGAATGTCGCTCATTGCTGAATTTGTCAGCATACAGCCTAAAATTAAGACACCCGAAACACATTTTCATTCATTTAATCTTCCACAGGGTTCGAATCATACCGAGTCCTTTGTTTCGTCTTTTGCTTGTTTTGTTCTGTATTTCAAAGACCCTCACCCCACCCCTACCAGCCTACCCCCACCCCTACCACCCCACCCCCACCCTTTCAGGATATTTTGTTGATATACAGAGGCAGACTAAGTCTAACTTTTACTATTATCGTTTCGTACATACTAGAAAAAAAAGCCTCAATAAAGTCAATTATTCATTTGAGTTTTCAAATGGCAAGTACAAGTTGTATAATAATAGTTCTTGTGTGGGAACTGGTACATTTTCAGTATTATTTACACGAAAATATAACTCGTTTTTTTAATACAAAACTGAATTTCAGTTGTATAATTTTGTATTATTGTATATTTACATACAACAGGATAGAAATCATGCATCTCCTCTACTTGTAAGTTGTAGTCATAGTTAATTAATATATGATTTTTTTACAATTATAGCGCAAATAAGTCTTATTTATAGATTAATATATTTACTGTGCTTTCAACATCTTTCAGAAAGACGTTTTTTGCCTGGTGCTTTACACAGAAAAATGGAAATTGTTATGATTTCATGCAGAACCTTTTGTCGTAACTACTTACGCACAAAAACAAAGTTTTATTATGCTATTGATTAGTTTTAAATAAAAAATCGAATATTTTAATTTGTCCCGACAGTAAAATGGCATTAAATAGTGCAAAAATGGATAGGGTTGGTAGATTGGAGGCAGGTTTTTCACAAGATGCGCTCGTTCAAAGGTTCTTAAATCTTACAGTATTATTAAGAAATATCAACAATTAAAAATGATAGAAAATAAAAATATAAAAAAAATGCTAATATAAAAATTCAAAAAAAAAAAAAAAAAAAAAAAACCTTCTTCATTATAGCAATAACATAGGTCAGACCAAGTTTTGGTCATAAATTTTGTTTTAAGATAAATATTTGATAAAAACAAAAGCACAATATTTTTATTTAAATAGAACGCCAAGCAAAAACGTCTTTCCAAGTGAAGCTGAAAGGACAGTAATCTTGTCATGTGACTAGGAAATCTAGATAGGTACAAAATCCATATGCAATACGTAACAGTTTTGCACGCAGTATCACCTGTATATAAGTTTTAGTGAATATGAAATATGTGGTATTACAGAATTTTAGCGGTTTTTGTCATTTCATAGCGAGGTCTTTATGGAAAAGTTATACTGCGTACCATGAAATCTTATGAATAATATTTCCTAGAGATAATTTTTATATATTGAGACGGGGCACAGCATTTCTTATAAGATCGCATGCAAGCCAAGCAATGACAGATCCGCCTGTGCATTGCTTTTCGCTCTATGGGTAGACAGGCGGCAGATGGTCTGCTTAAAATTTGTAGATGCACAGGCTGATCTGAGTTTTCTGGGCGCAAAAGCAAACTTGTAGGAAATGCTGTGCCCCGTCTCATGTTCTGGCCAAATCTGTAATAATATCAGACTTCGAAAGAAGAAGAAGAAAAAAAAACAGTAATGCAACTCATAAAATATTTTGATATATAAGTTGTTTATTTAACATCTACTTAGCAATCTTATGCACAATAAAATGAAAAGCTACAATATTGGTAACTGACAGAGAGACTACCTTTTTGGGAAAAGGTTGCCAACTCTGCTTGTCATCTGCTCTTATTGTGGCTGTTTATTTGTATTTATCTGTCTCTTCTTTTGATGTCGAGAACTTGATGTGGATCTGGTTCTCAGTTCCTGAGTTCACTTATTTACACTACGTAATAATACCATTCAAAAGTCATATTGCTAAAAGAATTAATGCAAACGTTAACAAATTGTTTGCAGTTGCAATACGAACTGACACTCAAGTACTAAATATTTCAAAGCAACTACTCAAATAAGAAATTTAGTTCACCGTTTAAGTAATCATACCGTTTAATAGCCATATTGCTAAAATAATTAATGCAACAGTTAACAAAATGTTTGCAGCTGCAAAACTTATTGACCCTGGCTTACTAACGCTAATACCTAAAAGCAATTACGCAAATAATAAGCTTAGTTGCAGACATCTTTATACTGATAAGTTTCTTTCAGTACTAGAGCTAAATTAACGCTTTGCTGATAATAATTTAATTTTGAAATGGCATACAGGTGGATAAGAAGGTCTGTACATGTTCTTACTAGTAACGTTTACGGAAAGGTTATAAAACATTTAGATTTTTTGAACAAAAGTTTCTTCTCCGGAAGAATAATTAATTACAATATCTTTATTGTTCACTCAATTCTTGGCAACGTTCCGGTCTCACGCCCTTCAAAGCTTCAAACTTTACACCCCTATATCACTTTGTGACTTTGTGATACAAAGTGATATAAAAAGTGACACGAATTGATATAAGACGTTGAGGTTGAAGTTTTGTTTCCGGGCTGATGAAGGCTGGGAGGCCGGAACGTTACCTAGAATTGAGTGAACAATAAAGATATTAAACTCTTTAGACACAAATCGACTGATTGAAATAACCAGTGATTATTTGAAGATGACCTTATGCCATGCTTCAACTACATCATTTATTAATAAAGGAATGACCTGTTCATCTGATCGAAGCATAAGAAAAAGTTCTATAACCTTGACATTCGTTTTTCTTTAAAATTCGCATTCCAAGATGTTTTCGTATTTTTCTTAATTGACCTTACAAGTATGCTGAGAAATTCATGTGGATCTAATTATATCACTTCCTGGGTTTATTTGTTTACTTTACTTTTAGCAAAATGCATGCTGTGGAATCAATTTTATCCTATGTGAAGAGTACAATTCCACAGTTTGCTCAATCAGAGCAGTGTCTTTCTTGTTTGTTAAGGCAATGAAACACCTTCTAGAATATAGACTGTGAAAATAAAGAATTAAATACAGACGAACCTTAATAGCTCGAACACAGATGGCTTGTTTACCATGGCTAATTTGAACTCGTTTTTGACTCCCTACGAAATTCTTCTGATAGCACAAGAAAACAAATACTAAAGAAAGTTTTCTTATTTTATCATGAAATTGTATGATGTGTGTACTCTTTAGAATTGCCTCATCGAGGCGATTCTACTGAGTACATTCAACATACCATTATTGTATGGAAGATTGAAACGATTTCCCTAAATAATCGCCATTTGCTTCCTGACCTGGTATCATGAATAACCCTCATTGGCTCGGACTACCCATATCTCTAACAAATTTCCATGGTCCCAAATATGTTCGAGCCATTGAAGTTCGACTTATCGGACTGCCCCTACGCATATCTGGATCTTCACTTTTCACACGAGGTAAATTTGTACCCTTTAACGCAAGAATGTCACATTTAATCACCATTGGATATAGAACTGCTTTTCGTACAAGTAATGTTCACATGAGGAAATAAGTCTTAATAGTTTGGCCATACACGTCTTCTACCGTTGTGAGTCTTATCCACATTGCACTTTATGGCAATCATTTGTTCATAAATCATCACGAAAACATGCCTATGTAATTTTGACCCCCTTAAACCCCACTTTTATCTAGTAAACTGGGGTTTACAGGGGTATATATTATTTTTCTTATTTCTGATCAAAACATCGATTGTTGGTACTCGTTAAAACCGCCTCGTCGAGGCGGTTCTAACGAGTACCCACAATCTATGTTTTTAGCAGAAACATGAAAAATATCAGAATTTTTTATCTGAAAATTTTCATTTTTTGGTGATAAAATTTGCAGTACGTTTGAATAGGCATATTTTCGTAATGTGCTTGATGTAAAGATTTGATTTAATGACACACGTTCGTTAGCTATATCGATTAATTATATAATTGTCTAAGTTCCACATTGTTTCATTTACTATATAGCTTAATTGGTGTTTGGCTGAATGATTGTTATTATATATTCCGGCATTATAATTCACTTCCATGTTTACAGTACCAGAAAATAATAAAGATGTTAACGTAATAATATATTAAATAAACGTCAAAACGACTGCTTTGGAAACAAAGAACACAATACAAATTTGAAAATGGGAGTCTCAGTTTTATTGAGACTCTTCATAAGCAGTAATAAAGTTTGCACCACTGGAAACCTACCTATTTGTTGCTGTTTTGTCTTAGTCCGATATAGTCTGAAATGGTTCATAGAGTTTCCGTTTTTCGTGATTTTGTGTGTTCTTTGTTTCCATAGGCAATCCTTTTTGACTTTTATTTCACTATACTGTATCTGGTGTTGTGCCGTGTGGCGGCCGTAAAAAGTCTCCCCGTACGTCATCATAATGCAGGTGTATTTTATTTCTTTTGGGATCATTGAGCCCATCCTCGTTATTTTGAAAATCGAATACCGTTTAAGCCGGCGCTAGGGGGCGTATGCAGCCTCGCAAACTACAGTGTTGCATATTAAGAGACTCATTCAAACCGAGTCTCCGTTTTTTCGTGCTTTGTGTGTTCTTTGTTTCCAAAGGCAATCCTTTTTGACTTTTATTTTACTCTACTGTAGCTGGTGTTGTGCCGTGTGGCGGCCGTAAAAAGTCTCCCCGTACATCATCATAGTGCAGGTTATATTTTGTTTCCTTTTGGATCACTGAGCCCATCCTTGTTATTTTGAAAATCGAATACCGCTTAAGCTGGAGCTAGGGGCGTATGCAGCCTCGCAAACTACAGTGTTGCATATGAAGAGACTCATTCAAACCGAGTCTCCGTTTTTTCGTGATTTTGTGTGTTCTTTGTTTCCAAAGGTAACCCTTTTTGACTTTTATTTTACTCTACTGTAGCTGGTGTTGTGCCGTGTGGCGGCCGTAAAAAAAGTCTCCCCGCACATCATCATAGTGCAGGTTATATTTTATTTCTTTTGGGATCATTGAGCCCATCCTTGTTATTTTGAAAATCGAATACCGCTTAAGCCGGAGCTAGGGGGCGTGTGCAGCCTCGCAAACTACAGTGTTGCATATTAAGAGACTCAATCAAACCGAGTCTCCGTTTTTCGAGATTTTGTGTGTTCTTTGTTTCCAAAGGCAATCCTTTTTTACTTTTATTCTCAAGACACGTGGGCAGTTCGGATTAATGCCCAGTAGAACCATAATATATGTGAAGAAGTATTTGGATTTATTGGTTTAACCCTTTTAAAAATAGACTTTGCAAACAATGGAGATCCGGATGAGATAGCTCGTTACGAGCCGTCTCATCAGGATCTACCCTGTTTGCCTCAGGTTTCTATATGTGTCCATGCAGCCTCCTGTTTGAAATAATAGATTCGTCAAAATTTAACGTCAGAAGAGTCCACTTCAAAACATCACAGATGAAAGAGTTAACAGCGCTGTCAACTATTTCCACCCTGATTTTCTTAATTGGACTCTACCGGGGGGGGGGTGTATAGCGTCGGTCTGGGGTCACTTCTGCAGCAGGGTATGTCGGGGCTAGAGTTTTGCGCTAGCTTGATGTGCGGATTTAGAAAAAAATGTGGGAGAATCTGGCTTTTCGGAGCGGTTCGGAGAGCTAGTTGACCGTTGTGAAAGAGTTGGCTGTGGCCTTGGTGTTGTGCGGCGGGCTGCGTGCCTGGTTGTCGGCCCGGTCATTGTTGGTGGCTATGCTTCGCTCTTTAGTTGCGCGTCGGCGGTTTCTCATGGTTTGCTACAGTTATGTCCTTACAACCAAACGATACATGAAATAGTTTTGAATTAGCATGTGAAATTAACAGAAACTCTTTCTGTCAATTTATTATTAATGTCTGGCACCAAGATTGGTCGTAACTGTGACATGGTAGGCAATGTGAATCAATTAAACATGCAACTGAAGTATCCAAGAAAAGCCATAACCATAGCCATCTCAAGCCACCAAATAAAACGAAGAGATACCAACATATGCACATTTCCACATTGCAGTACCAGTACTATAACATTACAATATGTGGACCTGTCCTATATATAATTACGAAACGAAGTATTTTCCTCTTCTCGTCAAGTTTTTATGCATACATATTTGTAAATGTATGGGACAGAAATACTTTTCCTGCAGTACTACGTTTATAATGACTACAATGTGTAGCGGTTTTTGAATACAAGACAATAATTGCTGCTGCTACCTGATCGTACTTTGAGAAATTGCGAGATATTGTTTAGTGTTGGCTAATAGTTAGATGTATTACGAAAGGCTGCCTTAGTTAAGAAATTGGTAAATAGGACATATTTGCACTCAAAATGTTAAACTATTTACAAATACGTTACGCTTGAATATTTTAATGCGACCAATCGAACATATACAAAAATGATAAGTTGGATTTAAGTGTCAACTGAAAAAATCAGAAACAGTCAACTGGTATACGTAAGGGTATATCAACCCTTTCAGACATACTTTTGCAAACAGTGTAGATCCTGATGAGACGGCTCATTATGAGCCGTCTCATCAGAATCTACACCGTTTGCCATTCTGTTCTTGATTTAGATGGAAAAGTCTGCTTCAGAAATTCAGAGTTGAAAGGGTTGAAGATATACGTCTTCCCAATAGAATAGTCAGTTTATGTTTACTATACTTACAATACTGTTTGACTTAATGTACAGGAGGATATTCCAAAGTCCATCAACTGTGTGACTTTTCTTTCATCTGGGCATGTAATCACTGGAGATACGAATGGTAATCTTATGTTGTGGTCCAAAGACTCCACTGACGCCTTTACCTGTTCCATTGTCATGCAGGCGCACTCTGTAAGTATTTCCTAGTATTGACCTAGAAGTTGTAAGGCTTTCAACTGATCTCGAAATTACGATACCATCATCATGCATCAGTAATTTTTTTCATTGAGCTGGCACCTCAAAAAATACAAAGAATATAGCCATGTAAGATTACAGTAAACAACCCTATCAAAACATTGGTTTAGGGCTTCGTGACAGAAAATGACAATCAAAACCAAGAGTAAACAGAAGAAACAAACACAGAGGAACTGCAATAGTGATGGTGCCTTGGAACAGTAAACATAACAACTGTTGGGGTTGCTTAAACTTGAATTAGCTGTATGACTATTCTTTCCTTTAATTAGAATAGGTCATTTTTAGAAATGGGAAAACAACATTTTGATAAAGTTCTATCACTTGAAAATGTATCCATTCACCTTAAATGTATTTGCACTGCGCATTACATTGTACATTGCATTTGTACAAAGGAAGGAATTTAAAATACAATTTTCAACAGGCTTTCTGTATTCTTGCTAATGAAGTACTATTTTAGTCTTATCCTGTTTCTAAAATACGTCTATTAACATTCCTTTGAAATATTCTGTCAAACCCTTCAAAATATTTTATTAGTTTAAGTAAGGTGATTCTTCACTTGCAATAGTATGCACAAGTTATACGTTTATATAACACGTTCGTAGCCATTCTAATTGTCGGCCTGACGTCATTCGGTCACGTGACTTCGTTATCAACAATCTGCTATCATTGTTTAGGGGAAAATGAACAAGTAAACCTATCTATCTGTGTCCTGGGAAAAGCAAATAGTGCTCCTATTCCTAAGGAAATCTCAAAACAAAAACATATGTGAAATGAAAAAAAAAACTATCGGCGGATGACGCAAAACAGAATTCCCTTTCCGACACAATGTTATACAAGTCAAATTCAAAGCCATTTTTTTTGTTTCGTCAAAATCCAGTTATATTTCATCAAAAATTAATTTTATTAAACGATTCACGTTTTAATAATTGATTCATTACAACAATAATCGATGAACTAATTTTTATACGTATAACTACAAACCGAAGTGAAGACGTACTCCCAAAATGGCGGAAAATCTATGTAAACATAGCGTAACAGTGTCTCGATTTCGGAGTAGTCTTTCTCTAATAAAAGGCTACTTTTTCATGAACAAGCATATTTACGAGGTTAAAAGGTTGTCCTTGCATCTGATATTCAGATTGTCATCCGGAATTCTGTGTAGTCGTGGATGCGATTGGATTGAAAAATAGCTATTTTAATAGGGGAAAATCTCATGCTAAAAATTACCGATAAAGGCCAGAAAAGAGTCAAATGATAGATTAGTGTTAAAAATGAAATGTAGGCACAAGCGCTAGCGTCCCGCTCGCACAGAGCGTAAACATACCCACCCTCTTCTTTAGTTTCTATAGGGCCCGCATGGAACTAGTGATCTTCTTGATCGATTTTCACTGCAGAAGAAGGCAGGTATTTTTAGAAAAAATAATGACGTTGCATTTTTGAAAACTTCATAACTTATTTTTTATTTCTACGTGGACTTTCACGTATCAAACGGCTGTATCTTTCTAATGACATAAACTTATTGTAATATGAAAAAAAGGTAAGAGAAAAGTCCAGGTAGTGCCACAATCACAAACCGCAGCCCTTGCGATATTTTAATGTTTTCAAAAAACAAGTGTGACCTCCCTACAATTATGAAATATGCTGAGCAGGCATAAGGGGCACAGCTTATGTCTAATGGGCTCCTAAGGATTAATATGCTGTCTTTCTGGATTTTTCAGTTCATTTGCAGTACAACCTGCGACAAACCAGCTTTTCACCATTTTCTTTGCCCAAGAGTTCTGTATCGTAACAGAGATCAGTCACATGATATCAGATATTATTTTTTCTTAAATTAAACGTTTTATTTTACAGATCCCAATAACTTCACTGTGCATGTTAGAAGACGGTACACTTCTGTCTGCTGGTGGCAGTGAAATAAAAGCTTGGGATACAAACTCGAACTTCAGAGCTGTGAAATCAAGACAGGTATGTAACCTGCAAGTAGACTAGTAAACTGACTAATTGGATAACACACGATCAGATGTTATAGTTAGTTTAGTGTGTGTTTGTAGTAGACAAAATAGACCTTTAGTAATATAATAAAAGTCAAAACGATTGTATATTCTACCATAAGTGATCGTCTTAAATACTGCTATATGTTAAACTGAGACTCCGGTTTACCTATATTCGTGTGTTTATTTCTATGGGCAACCGTTATAGACTTCTATTATATCTTTACCCAGCGGACACATATCGTTTATACATTGATGCGACATTGTATATAACGTCATATGCCTGCGGAAAGCTGCTACTTAGGTCATACTTCTTTTGCATTTTACTCATATATTTGACAAGTTTTACTGTCTGCGCTTTAGTCCTCTTCTAAGTGTATGTATAAAGTATAACCAGCTGTTGCAAGCTTATACGGAGACAAGAGAACATACAGGTAGTTAGGTAAATGTAGTATTTACTTGCAGTTTAAGTCTGATACCAGAGACGAATGTCAGTACTAAAATGACAGTACCGACATCGATTACCTTAATCCATTTACGCCTAGTGGACTGTGCTACTAAAACTCATTGTACAGGTCCTTTCCAGTCGACGGGTGTCTCTTGGTTTTTGATTATCATCATTTTTATAGAAATTTCTGTATTTATTGCAAACGCTGTAGACCCTGGTCAGATGCGACGTTTTGCGGGTCTGTGTCTACGTTTTTTACCGATGTCCCTTTAATGAGACACCAGGCATAAATGGGTTAAGTTTTGAGAGGCTATGTTAGAGGCACTTATGCTGGGTGAAAATGTTAACATTTTAGATATGTTTTATATCTGTTTTTTTTTTTTTTTTTTTTTTTTTTTTTTTTTTTTTTGTTGTTGTTGTTGTTTTTTTGTTTTTTTTGTTTTTTTTTTCAAGATATTTCTGCAACTGATCGAGTAAGGAGACCGTGTGTATAATATCTCCAATCCACTTTTCCGAGAAAACTAAGAAATATATATGAAATTAACTTGAAGAGTCTTAATAAAACCGAGACTCCAATTTTCTTATCTGTAGTGTGTTCTTTGTTTCCAAAGGCAATCTTTTTGACGTTTATTTTACTTTTCTGCGAAAACTAAGAAATATATCATTATTCTGTATTCTGTTAAAATGTCCAAAGAATATTAAAGGTTATGAGAGAAGCACCGATAGTTTGGTTTAGCGCAAACATAACATCTGTATAACTTTTCTTGGCATCAACAAATTATGATGTTACGATGTCTGTATACTTTCAGATCCCACAAGAATCTGGTAATGTCCGGTCAGTTGTCACGCAGACTGTTGGAGGTATAGATGGCAGACTATTTATAGGCACAACCAAAGGATGTATCCTGGATGGATCTCTGCAGCTGAAGTTCAAATACATAGTTCAGGTGGGCAGCATATTTGCTATTTCTTCTAGTCTTTCAGACGTAGTTCGTTTTGGGCTCTTCAGGTGTCTATATATGATTGTTCATTAACATTCTTGCACGTGTGACATTTCAGAAAATACTTGCATATTCTTGCAGAAATTACTTATACAACAGTGAAAATTTACTTTCATTTAAAACACTAAGACCGCATCTTTATTGGTGATCCATAACTCACTAGTAGTTACGCTGCTTCAAAAACATCAGTTTACAGCATGATATGATCCACTGGACGATTGATTTTGAAGAGTCTGTCAAGATAGAATATTTTAATTACTTCCAAGAGTCTTGTTTTAAAGCATATATGTCAAATCATAAGATCACAACCACAGAGAAAATGCCCCTCTTCAGACCAGCATGTCTGTTCACTTCACTTTCACATTTTCCACAATTCAAATGTTCGTTATAGACATGAGAAGGTCAGAATGCGCAGGCTTTTCTGCACCTTTGCTTTCACGTCTCACAATAGGCATGTTTCTTGCAGGGTCACAGTGCGGGTGTATATGGAGTGGTTCCACATCCGTTTGAGCCCACCTTTGTAACAGCGGGAATGGATCAAGTTGTAATTAAGTGGTCTCTAGTCACACATAAAGTCATCTGGAAGTCACAGGTTGAAGTAAGTGCTTATAAACTATACTATTGCATAAAAAGCCGTGTCGCACGTTATTAACAGGCATGCATTAACCGGCGAGAAGCCGTGTATTAACAAGACAATTCACGCGCTGTTAATGCACGGCTAGGTAACTTTCAATATGCTCGTACCGGGGCCACAGAATTGCTGCCGTTACGAGATGTGTACTGCCGCGGCCTTCGGCCTCGGTTTTCAACACCTCCTACGGGACCTGGCGATTGTTAATGCATGCAAAACCATGTTTGATCCCTACAGTAATTACCCTACATAATAGACCAAAGTACTTCCCTGTACTCACATCATGAACTTATTTGAATAAATTCTTTTGACAACATACTAAAGTAAATAAATTCGGAAAGTGGGTGGGGGGGTCTTTAGAAGCCACACAAGACATCAAATAAACGACTTGGCTTTATTTAATCGGTTCATGAACAGAAAAGTAAAGTGCAACACTCCTCCAACCTCGTGGTCTATGATTGAGCAATATTCTATTTTCAAATAGAAAGAGTGGCTGAAAGAGTGTGCTGGTTTAGCAGCAATGCCAGCTTAATTTAATATGTGTTTCTATTCTTAACATAGGCAGAGAATATAAACATTCCTCTGTTGCAGTGTACAGCTTCCAACTGTATCCAGTTCTCTCATTGTATCAAATTATATGTACTTAGAATTTATTCATTTCAGTCCACATGCACCTGTCTTGCCGTTGATCATCGCCACGAGCTGATTGCTATAGGGACAGAAGATGGTTGTTTTATTACCTTAAATGCCTATAATGGAATGCATATAGCTTCTGTCGAGGTCGCAAAAGAATCCATTGGATGTCTTGCCTTTTCTCCAGGTTAGTAGCTGGAAATGATATTCTGTAGGAACAAAATGTTTTATACCATATTTGTTGATCTCAATAAATTCTGCTGATATTGTCAGTTGGATATGAAAGAACAATAAAATTTTAAATCTGATACTTTCATTATTGCAATATAAACCTATACTGTTCATAATGAGCTATGTGAATGGCTGTCATTTTATGACAGCATGCCCACACTCCACCCGTAAAATACGTTAGAGGAAGATATATATTGTTTCACGTTGTTTGTTTGGCCACCCACCCGACAGGAAAAGATAATTTCCTTTCAAAAGCTTCAGTAAACGAAGTAATAACAGTATTGATGGCTGTCCATCAACGTGTTGATTGCGGCACTTCCTGAATGTCATCTTAACTATTCAGAAATGCATAAATAAGTAGAATTAATGTAAACTCGCAACTCGCAGTATTATTTATAAGGGTGTTCTCTGTATACATTGGACTTAACAGCTCGAACTTTGTTCTAGACATGGGTAGTTCGAGTCACTGAGGGTTAATCATAGCGCTAGGTCAGGACGCAAATGGGTAAATTTAGGATTTTCTTTTCGATTTTCTATAAAAGAATGGTATGTTGAGTATCGATGAGCCGGTGCTAAGGACTACACACAACATACAATACCATGAACAAAAATAGGAAAACTTTCTAAAATATTCATAAATATTTTTTGAGCTATCAGAATTTCCAAGGGAATCGAAACCATTTGGAATCAACCACAGTAAACGAGCCGTAGCTGTTTGAGTCAGTGAAGTTTTACTGAATAGTTTGGTCTTTGACTTTTGTTTGAACAAATACGAGTATGTGCAAGTATGTTTTTTTTTTACCGATTTAATCCTTTTTATTTTAGATGGTCAGTTTTTGGCTGTTGGTTCTAACGATGGCTTTATCAATATTTATGCTATCCATGAGAGAGGACAAACGTACAGAAAATTTAACATGGCACTGGTAGTAAGAAACTATTTTGTTACTTATATTTGAGCTGCATTACAAGATGAAAAGCCGTTATAAAATATGCGAACAACAAAGGTTTAGGCGAGCCTGCGCATCCGTGCAGTCTCGTCAGAACCTATGCTGTTCGCTCACGTAAGCGGTAGGCCAAGGAAAAACATTAGCCAAAGCACTAAACATGTGCCCTTAGCAAGAGGACCGGGCTTGTGCACTGAAAGAGTGCTTTGACGGAAAGTCTGAGGTGCCTTTTTCTCGCGACGTACGTCATTTACTTTATGCCATCTAAAACTCGCATAAATTTGTAAAGAACGTGTATACAAGTATGGATTTATTTTACCAAGACTATTTAGTATACATCTTGTAAGATACAGAAAACATCAGTAACAATCTATCAGGCTGGAGATCTTAATTAGGAGACCATTTGGTTTAAGTGCAGGTATCATAACCTGCGTGTTATCTAATTGCTACACAATTTACTGGCAATAACTGTGGATTATTACTACACAATTTACTAGTATTACTAGCGGGCTATCTAATTGCTACACAATTTACTAGTTTTACCTGTGGGTTATCTAATTGCAATACAATTAACTGGTGTTACCTACAGATTATCTAATTGCTACACAGTTTACTGGTATTACCTAATTGCCATACAGTTTAATAGTATTACCCGCGGGTTATCTAATTGCTACACACTTCACTGGTATTACCTACGGGTTATCTAATTCCTATACAGTTTACTAGTATTACCTGCGGGTTATCTAATCGCTACACAATTTACTATTATTACGCACTGGTTATATCTTATTGCTACCCAGTTACTAGTATTACCTGCGGGTTATCTAATTGCTACAGAGTTCATTAGTATTACCCGCGGGTTATCTATTTGCGACTCATTTCACTAGTATTACCCGCGGGTTATCTAATTGCTACACAATTTACAGGTATTACCTGCGGATTATCTGGTTGCTACACAAATTCCTGGTAATAACTGCGCCTTATCGTATTGCTACACTTTATTGCAACTGGCTATTGTACCTACTCAAAAGAGTAACAGCCATTATACGTTCTTTAATTGTTTGAAACTGTGGCAAATAAGATCTGATATACATCTATATTGTAACTGTGAAGAAAGCAATTGCAAAAGTTGATAAATACTGTAAACTATCGTCAGTAGTCATTGCATAATATCTAATCTCCGTTTTTATACAATTCTTAAGGGTCATAATTCTGGTGTAGCTAACTTGGATTGGTCAAGTGACGGCAGATGTATTCAGAGTGTTGGAGAAGATCTAGAACTATTATTCTGTAAGTTTGTTATAAACTTAATGTTTTTATCTAATTACCAAATATATTTACTTCTTTATTGACACCTAATAGTTCAACCATTTATTTTCGGTATTAAAAATGTCTGATCACATCATGAGTTAAATACATCAGTTTATCAATTGTCTAGTTTGTTTTCATGGCTAATTATGTAGAACTGTGAAGTTTTATGCCTACTTTTCGTTACAGATATTCTGCATTTATTTCGACTCGAAACCATTATTTCGTCTCTTAATATAGTCATACAGTATTCGCTTTCTGGCATAAAATGTTATTGTTATTGTCATGCTTGTGGCCACACGTAAAAGGTGTAGTTGGAGTTCATTTATATTTGCATATTTTTATTTCAGTTTTACAAATTAGACACTCGTAATGTAGCCGTGTTATGATGCGCCCGAATATGATCAATTTAACGACCCTGATACACTTGGTAGATACTCGACCATTTTAACAAAGGAAACAACTTCCTGTTTTCTCTCCTACACAAGTTCCCCTTTTGAAAAAAGGCGTATTCTAAAACAAAGAATTTGCTGCCTGCTGCCTGTTGGAACAAATCCGTTCCTTCTAGAGTAGACCCCTTTTCAGAAGGGAGGCGAAACAATTTTGACTGAATTTCTTACGCTGAAAAAGTGCCCATTCTCCCGAAAATTGAAATAGAGTACTATTCTAAGTATTATCATTTTACGATTAGCACTATCCAGTGGAGACAATTTGCAAGAAATGTCAAATTCTATTTTCGGAGAAATATAAGAAAACTATTAAATATCGTCTGCTGAAAACTTTTCCTAGATTGAGAACGCGGGCCGAACACATTTATGTTTTTATCACTATAGAAATTACCACTATAGAAACTGAGGGTGAGGGTTGGGATTCCGTAAAGCTAGCTTAAGACCCCACCTCTCATTAATTTATTACTTACCGTTCTAAGGCGATACTTACATTCTCCTACGTTTTGTTATATGTTATGTAGTGTTTCATTTACTAATTTTTTTCTTCTAACAATTATGTAAATCAAAGATATATTCAGTAAATTTTGGGTAACAGAGTTGCCGCTTTTTAGGCAAGGGTTGCCAACTGTGCTTGCCATCTGTTTATTTTGTGGCTGTTTAATTGTATTTGCCTCTCTTTCCCTTTGGTGATTTGACTTGATATAGATCTATCAGTATCAAGTATTTACTTTATTAGTTTATCACTTTGTAAAATTAGGACTGTTCATTGTTTTCAGAGGCAGCGAGTTTTTTTTGTTTTTTTGTTGTTTTTTTTTTTGTTGTTTTTTTTTTGTTATTGTGTTTTTCTCTCTCCCTCGCTAGGGAGACCTTCACTTCCATATCTTATATATGTTAAGATATGACGTTGTCATTTGAAATAGAGTACTATTCTAAATGATTACTCATTGTCTCATAGATATACGATCCCGTATAGCTACTTCAATTCATACACTTGCTTCGGTTAAAATTGCTAACTGTGAAGAAATTGAAGTGAACCCACTTTGTTCAATTCGGTTTCAAAAAAGGAAGAACAAAATAAATCAATAAATTACAATGTCATTTTTTTCTCAAGGGGATCTTTATTTTCATACCTTAAAGCTACTAAGATATGACGTTGCCATTTGGAATAGATCACTAAGAGTTCTTACAGTTGTATATTTCTGCTTCAGGGGATGTTGACAGTATGCAGCAAATCAAAATTCCTCGTATGATGAGAGATGTGGACTGGTTTACAAACACGTGCACCGTTGCTTATAGCTTCATTGGTAATAAAATATTTTAAATCACTCCTACCACACTCAACACAGATGCAAACTGTTACACAGACGCACAGTGTGTTTTTTTGTGGCGGGATTATATTTTTCTACGTTTTCCGTCCGTCCTTTCCGTTTTAGTCCTTGCAGGGGTATCTAATAAGCCCTGCTTATTGACAGTTCTTGTTATATACAGTCAAGTGTGTTGCATGTACAATATTATCCATTTGTATACAATAATATTGGTGTGTGTACAATAAATTTGGGTAGGTGTTTAAAAATTTAGGATACTGATTAAGATACAGGTTCATGTAACATTGAATATTTCCTCTTCTGAATTTCATTTGTATAAGAAATATGATATTGAATTAATACTTTTCTTGTTGTATACGTATGTCTGATATGATAAATAATATATGCTGTTTAACGGAAAGCACCCACAAAGGTTTACTGACACTTAAGAAGAAAGATTTTGGCGAGATGAACATTTTGCATCAAATTACATGAAGATCGGTAGAGCCTTTTAGGACAAATGGCCCTTTATAAATTTTACAATGACTGTCTGGCGGCCGACATTTTGCAAGTCTTGTCACGTGACTAAAATCCAAAAACTTATTTACTACATAAAACTCGTTTTCTTTTCCCTTAATAACATTACATTTTCAGTATACTGAATAAAGAAATATATATTATCCATTCACGGTCGTTGTAAAAGTACATCATCAGAATGGTTGTTATCTTATTATTTCGATTGTGAGTTTATGACGTCATCAGCTCACAGCCTCGTTCTGGAATTACACAAGCAGAATTCTATAACCACAATAGCTTTCTTATACATTGGTTGATTTTCATGAAATTCGTTGCCAAATATTCAGCTATCAGTACATATAGACTAATTTTGGACAGTATTACAATATAGTAACACATATATTGTTTAACCAAGTAATACTGGACAGTATTGCATTGTAAGTAATAGGTATTCTTCTTTTTTTTCTGGTATCTGGAATATTAATGTCACGCCATGTTATCAAAGTAAACGAGAATTTCACTTGTGGTATGTCCTAGGTAATTACATTTCCTGTTTTAGGTTATTTGTTGTATATTTTGTCTGTCTACGGTGAAACAAACAGCACCTCAAATACTAACAGCGAATAATCATTCCTTTGGAAGGACTCTCGCTGTTTGGCCAAATATCTGCGGCCAAATTCTTCATCATTCACTGTAGCAGTGGTTGGACCTAGTGAACAGCAAACAAAGACACTGACTACTCTGCATTACTTTAAGTACGGCACACCGTTTTCCACACAGTGCACCACCAATAGTATTATAGACTTGTTAGTTAACCAAAATCCATGTATTTTATCCTAATTTCAAAATAGAAACGTCAGATAACGTACCTTCGAGCATGCGCCGGCCTCGGTGGCCCAATTGGATGCGCGTCCGACTGGTTATCAGATTGATCATGTAATATTTTCTGTGGTCATTCTCTCCTTTCCGCTGATTCAAGAAGGGCAGTTGTCAGTTTCTGGCGAAATAATATGCACAATACTGGTTAACCGACAAGAGGACTGCCTGCCCAATAAAAGTGTGGTTAGATAAACTGACCACGATTGACATGAACCCAGTGGGTTGAATGGTCCGTAAAACATAACAAACATAAAACTTTTGGGCATGTACGCCAAGGGAAGATGCATATCAGCCTTCAAATTAGTGCAATCTAATCAGAATCTTCATTAGATGCATTTTGGATAGCCAAGGATGCAAAGTTTCTTCATGCGGACAACAAAGTCTTTGATCAGATGCGCAGCCTAATTTGAGTCTTCGTTGGGTGCACTTGTCAGAAGGCATGTTTTCTCTTGTTTTAGTTTATATACTTAACAAAGTTTGAATTTGTTATATTAACGTATAGGTCCATGGTCCAATCTGGAAAAGGGAGAGCTGATTAAAAAGGTAAACAGGTCTAACTACAGAGATTTCGTGATAACTGGAGACACAAAGGGACGGCTACGACTGTACAAGTACCCTTGCTCAAAAGAAAAGGTAATTCATTATTGCAGTTATTCACTGACTTTAACCCTTTCATTTCTCATTACGAAAACACGCCAAAAACTGAAAATTTGCAGATAAAAAAATTCTGATATTTTTCACATTCTTGCTCAAAACAAGATTGTGGGTACTCGTTAGAACCGCCTCGGCATGGTAGTTCTAACGATTCCAACAATCTTTGTTTTGAGCAAAAATAAGAAAAATAATGTATACCCTGTAAACCCCAGTTTTACTACATAAAAGTTGCTATTTTGTTCTTGTTTCAGTCCTTTTAGCATTGCGATTACCTCGCTTGGGGAAGAGAGAGCTAATCTTAGTGCTTTTCGTACGTTTGTTCGATTTGCGCTTGTTTGGTTTTGTCTGTTTTTTTTTTCTTCCTCTTGGTGTCTGGGAAGGGCTGCGCTTTGCGATTGTGGCACTCCCTGGACTTTTCTGTTATCTTTTATGGGGGTTTAAGGGGATCAACATTATATAGGCATGTTTTCATGATGTGAATTGGGCCCTTCCATCTCTGGACACATCTATTATTGCAAATAGGAGTTTCAGTCAAAATCAATAACAGAATTGCAAACAGTGTAGACCCTGATGAGACGGCTCGTTACGAACCGTCTCATCCGGATCTGCACTTTTGTGTTTGCAAAGATTTCTGTATTGGTCTGTAGGGACGAAAGGGTTAATTATTTCAATTAACTTTTGACTGCTTCCTTCTAGTGCGTCCTTCTTTCTCTTTGGTGTCTTGGACGGAAGGCAATTGTATCGATTCCTGGTCATTGCTTCCCTTTCTATTAAGTTCTTAAGCAGGGGCAGTGGTATCATAAACTTCGTAAAACATGTTCTAAAAGGATTAAAAAAGTCCAGAGAGTGCCACAATCACAAGTCGCAGCCAATCTCTGACACCAAGAGGAAAAGGAAAGAGACACAAACCATCACGCGCAAAACAAACGAATGCACGAAAAGCACACACAGGTCAGCTCTCTGTCTTTCCCAAGCGAGGTGATGCAATGCTAAAATGACTGAAAAACATAACACAAATCACAAGTCAAGACTTACTACACTGCAGCTGGTATTAGTGCCGTGTGGCGGCGGTAGAACGTCTCCCCGTACTTTACCATAGTGCAGATTATATTTCATTTCCTTTGGGATCATTGGGCCCATTGTGGTATCTTTGAAAATGGAGTTCTGCTCATGTATACGCTAGAGGGCGTAAGCATTGTTGCAAACTTCATTACTGCTTATAAAGAGTCTCAATAAAACCGAGACTCCCATTTTCTTATCTGTAGTGTGTTCTTTGTTTTCAAAGGCAATCTTTTTGACGTTTATTAGTATAAATCTCCTTGTAGAATGTTTCACAAAGCTACACAGAGTAAATGCATCGAGACCACCGCCTTAGAATGGTCAGTAGTATAAACTACCGAGGGTTTAAAGCATTTTTATAGTCGACTAGCTTCACCCTAGGTCCTGATGCTACTCTTAATACAGACATAGAGGTTTGCATTATGGCTCCCAACTCAGTGGACGCATCATAGCGAAAACATAAAAATCAAATAGATCACTTTGATAAATAAAGACGAGTACTATGTATACATCGCCATCATTCTGGCTGAATTCCCAAATACAACGTAATTAATTTCCAAATACAGTCAGAGGCCAAAAGTGATTTCACAAAAATATTTTCTCATAGACATTTATGCATTTCCATGTTTACAAAAAAAAAGGTAAGAGAAAAGTCCAGGGAGTGCCACAGTCACAAACCGAAGCCCTTCCCAGACACCAAGAGAAAGAGGAAACCGACAAATCCAAACAAGCACAAATCGAACAAACGTACGAAAAAAACTAAGATTAGCTCTTTCTTTCCCAAGCGAGGTAATCGCAATGCTAAAAGGACGGAAAACACAAGAACAAAGTGACACAAGGTAATACATAAAACAAATCGCCTCGTAGAATAAACCGCAAAGCAACAAAGAGTAAGACTAACACCGGGATCAGGAGTTCGGTAGGGTATATGCAGTCTACCATTTGGTCAAAGTAAATATTGTCAATATTTAATAAATCATCAAGGTATTTTAAAGTTGAATTGAAAGCCTCAATAATGTCAACCTGAATTTCACGTGAGAGAGACTTCATGAAATCTCTCTCATAACAAAAAAAGAAACAACTCTGCAACAAGAGGAGCACAATTAGTTCCCATCGGAATACCAATAGTTTGCCTATACAGTTTAGTTCCAAATCTAATAAAAATATTATCCAAAAGATAAACAAAGGCATCACAGACTTTTTGACATGACCATAAATTGTGATTATTGTATACATCAGAAGTGAATGATTGGAAAGGTAAATGATGCGTGCCCAAAATATATGACTTTGATAAATATCGGATATCTTTCTTCTCAGCTACAAGAATTTAAATTAAGAGGAAATTTAAAAATGGCTGATTTCTATTGACGTCAATGTTGACGTCGCTCAAAAACTGCCCAAAATGTCTTACGCAAAATTTAATTCTTTGTCTCTCACGTTTGCATAGAGAGAATCACAATGTATATTACATAAATCGTCCAGCGTTCAAATGATGTGTACGTTATAAACAATAATTTTTATTATAATTATTTTTGGCAAACATGAAAATGCATTGGAGTCTGTGGGATTTTTGACGCTGTGAAAGAACTTTTGATCCCTGAAATTGTATCACAATCCTACAACGTATCGTAAAGTGGTCTTTCAGTTGTTGTTTTTAGCTCACATGTCACAAAGTGACAAGGTGAGCTTTAGTGATTACATTTTGTCCGCCGTCCGTCGTGCGTTCGTCCGTCCGTCTGTCAGTGCGTCCGTAAACAATTTCTTCAAACGACATCTCCTCCTAAACCACTGATTGGATTTTGATCAAACTTCACAGGAATGACCCTTGGTTGGTCCTCTTTCAAAGTTGTTCAAATGGTTCCCGTCCATTGTACATCTAGGTCACAGGAGCTAAAAATAGATTTTTAACTGAAAAATTAAAAATACTCTTGTCTGAAACCGGAAGGCCCAGGTCTTTGATATTTGGTATGTAGCTTCATCTAGTGGATCTCTACCAAAGTTGCTGAAATTATAGCCCTGGGGTTAATAATGGCCCCGTGCTGGGGGTCACTTGTTTTACATAGATCCATATGGGGTAAATATTTAAAAATCTTCTTGTCTGAAGCAGAAGGCCCAGGCCTTTGATATTTGATACATAGCTTCACCTAGTGGACCTCTACCAAGATTGTTCAAGTTATTGCCCTAGGGCCAAAAATGGCCCCGCCCCGGGTCCGACATGTTTTACATAGACTTATATAGGGAAAAACCTTCAAAAATCTTCTTATCTGAAACCAGAAGGCCAGGGCCTTTGATATAAGGTACATGGCTTCACCTAGTGGACCTCTTCTAAGATTGTTCAAATTATAGCCCTAGGGCCAAAAATAGCTCCGCCCAAGGGCCGACATGTTTTACTTAGACTTATATAGGAAACAACTTTAAAAAAATCCTCTTCTCTGAAAGTGCAAGGCCTAGGCCTTTGATATTTCTTATGTAGCATTGCCTAGAGGTCCTCTGACAAGAGTGTTCAAATTATGCCCCTGGGGTGAAAAGAGGCCCCGCCCAAAGGAGGGGTAGGGTCACTTGTTTTACATAGAGCAAAAAGCCATTGGCAATGATTAGGCCTAGGACTATCAAACTAATACGGAGGATGGACCTGAAGAGTAGATGACTTTTAATTCAAAGGTCAAGATCACCGTGACCTTTAGTACCAAAAAGGCTTATATGCAATGCTTATGGTTAGGACCCTCAAACTTAGTTGAGATGTTGGTCCTCACCAATAGATGATTCTGAGGGCAAAAGGTTGTTCACCAGGAATTTTAGTACTAGAATGCTTGATAACTTGGCAATTCCTGAGACTAGGATCCTCAAACTTTGACGGGTCCTCACCAGTAGATGACACCGAGGGTAAAGGTTATGGTCAAGGTCACCATGACCTTTAGTACTAAAATGCTAATAATTCGCCAGTGCTTGAGGCTAGAACCCTTGAACTTAGATAGGATGTTGGTCTTCACCTGCAGATGACCCTAATGGCAATCCTCAAATATAGTAGGGATGTTCCTTATGACCAGAAGATGACCCTGAGAGCAAATGTTATGGTCAAAGTCACCATGACATTTAGAGCCGCATCTCTGTTAGCATTCTATGAATAACATGATTCAGTTGAGCGATATAGGGTCATCATTGCCCTCTTGTTGTTTTATTATTTTCTGTTTTGAATGTTTCAAAATGCTCTCTGGTATAAAAAAAAAAGGTAAGAGAAAAGTCCAGGGAGTGCCACAATCACAAACCGAAGCCCTTCTCAGACACCAAGAGGAAGAGGAAACCAACAAATCCAAACAAGCATAAATCGAACAAACGTACGAAAAGCACTAAGATTAGCTCTCTCTTCTCCAAGCGAGGTAATCGCAATGCTAAAAGGACTAAAAAACACAAGAATAAAATGACACAAGGTAAGACATAAAACAAATCGCCGCGTAGAATTAACCACAAAGCAACAAAGAGTAAGACTAAAGTTTCACTGTTTGTTTAATAATTTAACTTGGTGTAGATACAATAGTTCTACTCCGGAAATAAATCTCCAATAGCAACCAGTGTGTTTACTCACGTGACCCAGGTACAAGCTTTCAAGGTTGTCTGCTTATCAGAATCTGTTTACTATAATAATTAGGGATAGAAACTGCAGCTTCTGTTGATCCCTATCAGTGATAAATGTTTATTTAATAATCATTTAGGGTGTAAATATTATAAATTCCTACACTGATAAACAGATGAATATACATGTTTCTATTTCTGTTGTATATTTTGACGCAACAATATTGCAAGAGTAGCAGAACAGTAACAAACCAGCAATGGCATCAGACTTTAGGTCTAGTTCTGTCAAAGAGCTTCAAGAATGTTTTAAACAAAGGGGAGTGATAGTTGTACACAAGGGAAAAGTGGACTGCTGCAGTTCCTGATGTTCCCTGACTTAATTTCAATATTGAATAAATAGACAAAATGGAGACATTTAACTTAGGAAAAATCCTCACACTAAAAGCCAACGTTTTCTATGATGATTAGTAAATAATAATTGCAGCAATTGTTCTTGGTGTCCAATGTTTTATTATATCATCATGGAAAGGTTTGAGAATGACTCGGTGGTACAAAGTACAAAATATTTGCCTTTGTTTCTACAGAAAGAAATATTTTACAAACAAATGTTTGTCAGTAGCATTTAGTTTGTATGTCTAACAGAACACTCCAATAAAATTTTTATTTCACTGTTTGTTGGGCTGAATCATAGCAATTCGTGCAAAAGGATTCATTTGCCCAATAAAGACTGGTCAGTCTGCCCAATAAATACTGGTCAGTCTGCAACTCTTGGCAGTTTATGATAGTCTTTATTATCAGTATGAAGAAACTCTTGATCCTTAGAAGTGTCTACCAAAACAGCGCATAACTCACTGGGTATTTGCTTGGTCCTGATATTGAAAGTTTTTTTTTGTTTTTTGTTGTTGTTTTTATTATTATTACTATAGGTCCCCGATACAAAAATACCTTAATAATCCTAAGTATTAGGACAGATAGGCCTTTGCAAAGAGTGAAGACCCAGATCAGACGCCGCAAATTGCGGCGTCTGATCAGGGTGTATGTTGTTTGCCTTACATACACCAATGTTTTAGACACATCAAGAGGTAGTAGAATGGACTATTTCAAGTTTTAAGACAAATATGGTAAGTAGAAAATATGTTCCAATACTAAGGGTAAACACGGTAGTTTTTGTTTTCCGATTTTAATCCCCGATTTTTTTTTCAGTCTTTGACTAGTCGTTTTTGTAAATTGCAGAACACAACTAGTATATTCAGTATCTGGTTTAGACAATGGCGCAGTTTGAGGGGTACAATACTACTAATTATTTTAAATGTTTTCATTTTTCTGATTGCCCTTTCCACATGAATCCGTACACTTGCAACCTTGCGGGATCTCTTGACTGCTCTCTTGCCAAGGGTTTTTCACATGGCTAAATGCTGGGATATTTAGTATTGCCTTCTTTGGAAGAAGTAAATGACGTATGTTAAAACCACGATCCGCCGTTATGTCATCTCCTTCTCCAACATTACTAACAAAGCCACTCAGATTAACTATTGCTTGGTCAGATATGGACCCACTGTATAGTTCTGAAATGAATGTAATAGTGCCTGTAGAACTCCAACAAGAAATTTGAAAAAGTTATCATTACGAAAAAACGCCTATTCAAATACACTGAAAATTTTACCACAAAAAAATGGCAATTTTTCAGATAAAAAACAAATCTCATATTTTTCATGTTTCTGCTCAAAACATAGATTGTGGGTACTCGTTAGAACCGCCTCGCCGAGGCGGTTCTAACGAGTACCCACAATCTATGTTTTGAGCAGAAATAAGAAAAATAATGTATACCCCTGTAAACCCCAGTTTTGCTATATAAAAGTGGGGTTTAAGGGGTCAAAATTATATAGGCATGTTTTCTTGATGTTATGCTTATAATTTGACCATCATTTTCTGAACCTTGGGTCTAAACGGTTTCTCCACGAAGATTTCGGAACAGTCAATAATACAGCGAGTTCTGGGAAAGTCTTGAAAAGATGACGGAAAATGTCCTTTTACAAGTTCTTTTGAAAGTCAAACAAGAAATTCTTTGAAGCAGTTCGAAAGAAAGTTGACAAATGTTGTAAAAAGTCTGCATACATGACTTTGTGAAATTCCAAAAAGAAACGCTAAATGGTATGTTGTGTCCTCTTCTGATACGAATCAATGTTAGCAAAAACTCCTCAAAAAGACTGAGTGTAGTCCTTCTTCTTCATTGCTTTCTCTTAGAAGAAATTCTTTTTTTTTTCATCCCACAACTTGAAGTTTCTACCAGATGATCGCTATTACATTGTCCCCAAGAGCATCCTTTTGTTGGCATTTTCTTATAAAGGCAAGAAACACGAAAAACAAAGCAAAATTCTCATGTAAACACACTTCTATAGAATACACAGAGTTTATCTCTGCAGCAGAGCAGAGTTTGTACCTGGGTCATGTGGGTAAACAATCTGTTGCTACTAGTGATAAGATTTCCGGATAGTAGCTATTCACAGATCAGTTCACGACTACGTAATTCCACTTGTTCTGTTTGGTGGTCGGTACTATCCAGATGTTGACATGGATGACTTGAGTCCAGAAGAAGTTGTACACACAGATATGAATTCTTTAAGACGTAATCGATGTCACTGAATACTGAATTTGATCTCGGCCAATCAAACTGCGCTAAATAAGTTCTGTTGGATATTTTTTTTCTTCCAGGGTGAATATCGTCAGCTACGTATGTACAGCTCAGAGGTCACAGGAGTCGCCTTTACACCAGATAATAGGAGCGTGTTGTCCTGTGGTGGCAACGATGGTCTTGCCCTGGTACAATGGAGCCTTGTTGATGAATAATAACTGTTCCTTCTTGTTCGCGTTTAACCCTTAATTGATACCACTCTCTGTGCAAATTCAGCAGACGAAACATTGATGATATTTTACTTATTTTTCCCCATATAGGATTTGACATTTTGATGCAAATTGTTCCCTTAAGAGACAATTTGCATGAAATGTCGAAACCTGTTTTCTTGGAAAATAAGAAAACTATTTCAATATGTCGCCTGCTGAATGTTTTGCCCAGAGTGCTAAGCGTTTGGCTGCAAGACAATAACTGCAGCAGACGACATCTTGATTTCGTTTCTTTTTAAGAGAAAAAAAGCCTTGACATTTGATGTGCATTGTCTGCTCAGCATAAAATGACAAGTTTTTGTTTCTCTGAAAAACAGTAAAATAATGCTATGTTTTGAAAAATACAAATTAAAGAAAAATAGAATGTCTTCTGCTACAATTTTGCTTAGCACTTTAAGGGTTATTTTTTATCAAGTTCTTTCTCAAGGAAATTAAATGCCTTAAATGAAAATATTTAAAAGACCCTGGACCAGCAAAGCCTCTCAGCACAAACATGGCCTCAGCGGTGATAATGTACCGTTGATTCAAACCCCATATGCCCACAGTTCAGAGATATGAGGCGCCATATCCGAGCTGTGACACACTTTAAAGACATAGCTAAAATGAGGCCAAAAGTGGTACCACTCACTAATGATCTAATAATCCCTACCTAGGCCCTATGCATGAGACATCAAAGGCCTGTCATAAAGAGATGATAATGATATCCCAGCAGGAGGAGGTAAAGTCCTTTTGAGTGGTAATTAACACTTTGGAGGGGATATTAGCTATGGATCGGATAAATACGTGCAGTGAACCCTCGTTACAACGACAGCATTTGTTTTCAAAGATGTTGCCATTAAATTGAATTTTCTGTTAAAAAGAAGCCTTAATGGATAGAATGTTATGTAATAAAGACCTTGTTTTATTATTAGTTCCTCCCAGAACTTATGTTTTGGATATTTGTTAGAATCGCCTCAGTGAGGCGTGAGGCGATTCTAATAAATATCCAAAACATATGTTGCTTGACGATTGTATGCAATGTTTTTGCATAATTTCTCATTAACCGTCACCTCTTGAGCAAAAGTTTCGTGACATTCAAATTGTGATTATAACAAATTTTTTCGTTGTATCTAGTTTCGGTTTAAAGAGGGTTGACTACTTATTTATCCTATTGGGCCTGTACCTGTCTATAGTTTATTGATAGTATACTAGGTTTTGTTGTACCCAGTCTCATAACAGTGATAGGACTAATGACAAAGACACATCTAATTTTTATGTCTTTAATCAGGGCTCTCATTGTTTGTCAATGCATTACTTCAGGGGAGTTGATACAAGTCTAAGGGCAATAACTTTGAGATATTAATATTTGATTCTCTTCTTATTGGGAGCTACTCTAAAAGGAAAGAGAGGGAGCAAATTCTTTCTTTTAAGAGTAGCTCCCATTTAAGAGTAGTTCCCAATTAAGAGTAGCTTATATTTTTGGAAAGATTAAAATTTGTCTCTCACTGTAAAATGGCAGCAAACTGTTTCGGGTATATCTATTACCCTGAATTTTAGTAATAACCAACTTCAAAGGACGAAAGTCATCCTTAGGATACTGAGCAGACTTTCCTAGATCAAACTGCATATGGGCCGCAGTCAAATGAGCGTCTCCAGGCAATAAAAGATCTTCAAGCATGTATGAAATACCACAAGTTAGTCCTCACAAGGGCGATGGATACACTTTCAGGGGTGGCCAGTCTGTCAATAATAATTTTCAAAAAGGGGCATGATGTACAAGAAAAGAATGTCGGAAAATCCTATTAAGTGTATCCAGTGCCCTTACTCCGTAAAGCGCCAGTCATGATTGGCAGGAGAGCACACTTTAAACTATGGTTATGTCCAAGGCGAACTGTGTTGTCAGTTTGTCCGTCCGTCTGTCCGCCCGTTACGTTTTGGTTCTAGCGGGAGGGTATCTAATTAAAAATGCCTAGTGTCGTCTGTTACATTTTTTATTAGTTCCTTAAGCTTTGTCTCTCTCTCTCTCTCTGGGCTTATTAAGCAGACGACAAATTGGTTACAGTGTTTTCTTATTTTTCCCAGAAAACAGGATTGAACATTTCATGCACATTGTCTCCATTTGAGACAATGTACATGAAATGTCAACTCCTGGTTTCTGAAGAAAAAAAGAAAACATATTTCAGTGTCGTCTGCTAAAATTTTTACCCAGAGTGCAAAGAGTTAAGGATTAAAATGCAATCTGCTGATGTGTCCAACATATGCTAAAAGCTGAATTAGTCGCGTCTCGTACGTTTAATATGTAAACAAGGAGTGCCCATACCAGCCTACATGAAATTCGCGCAGTCTGATCAGACCTGTAGATTCTAAGTATTAGAAGCTTCTGTGCCAACAGCGAAGGCCCTGATCAGACTGCGCTGATAGTTAGACCAATCTTGGTCTTTTTTTTTTTTTTTTTTTTTTTTTTTTTTTTAATTTGTTGGTTATTTATTTATTTATTTATTTATTTATTTATTAACATTAAGCACTGTTTGGGCAAATTCAGTGGAGAACAAATGGGGACATTTTTCATATTTTTTTAGAAGTATTGAAGCTTATTTTTTTGGAAAAAGTATATATTTCAAACCAACGTCTTCTGAACTTTTTATCCAGCATGCTTGTAGCAATGGTTACCATCTTCTGGGCTAATTCAGCAGACAACAAAATGATATTTGTCTTTTGTCTCTAGAAAATAGACTTTATTGTCTCCTTAGGCTTTGCATGAAATGTCAAAGACAACTTTCTGTGAACCATAAAGAAATGTTTCAGAATTTTGTCAGCTCATAATTTTACTCACCATGCTAGTGCGAATATATCTTTAACATTGTGTCAGTATCTTGCCGAAATGTTTAAATGCATAATCTTATGTAGACAGTAATTTAAAGTACTGCGTATATACCCAAGGTATTGGGACAGACAGACCTGGGCTAACAGTTTACATCACGAAAACATACCTATATAATTTTGACCCCCTTAAACCCCACTTTTATATAGTAAAACTGGGGTTTACAGGAGTATACATTACTTTTCTTATTTCTGCTCAAAAACATAGATTGTAGGTACTCGTTAGAACCGCCTCACCGAGGCGGTTCTAACGAGTATCCACAATCTATGTTTTGAGCAGAAATAAGAAAAAAATCCAAATTTTTATCTGAAAATTTTCATTTTTTGGTGGTAAAATTTTCAGTATATTTGAATAGGCTTGTTTTCGTAATGATTTGCATTGAGGCGATTCTAACAAATATCCAAAATATGTTTCCTTAAAGTATTCAATATGCTTGCATAATTTGTGACTAATTGTTACCTCTTAAGCGAAAGTTTCGTGACAGTCAGATTGTCATTATAACGAATTATGTCGTTGTATCGAGTGTTGGTATAAAGAGGGTGTCCGTACAGATTAGCCAAATTGACCTGTCGCTTTGACCTTTACACGATATGTCCATATTACAATTTAGACATGATAAGTAAGAAAATTCTGCATTCCATGTCTATATCTCCTCTCCTTTTTTCTGGGAGATGACACAAAATGACCCACAAGGATTGACATGTCCATGTCGTTAAACCCCAACTCAATCAAAAACCGCCACAGTCGCCATCTTGAAAATATATTTTGAAATAATTCTCCTGAACGGAAAGGCCAATCGACTAGAAACTTGATAGGAAGTATCGGGGTCACCTGTAGATAAAAAATAACCAAAATTGTTCCAATCGGAAATCCAAGATGGTCGCCCTAGCCACCACATTGAAAATCTATTTTGAACTTTTTCTCCCATGGCCAATTGACTCGAAACTTCATTGGAAGTATCAGGATGACTTGCAGATCAAAAGTAGCTAAAATCTGTCTGGCTTATGGATCAAAAATTGTTAAAATTGTTCCGATCGAAAATCCAAGATGGTCGCCCTAGCTGGCATCTTACAAAATCTATATTGAACTTCTTCTCTTGTACCGAAAAGCCAGTTGACTCGAAACTTGTCTGGTAATCAGGTGGGCGATATAAGGCCATCTTGGCTCTCTTGTATAAAAAAATATAATTAACCCTTGTCCTGCTGAACCCGGATATGCCCTACCGTTGCAAACAGTGTAGATCCAAATCAGTTGGCTTCTGAAGAAGCCAGCTGATCTGGATCTACCCTGTTTGTCATTCAGCATGTGAATTTTATCAACAATTGGTATTTAAGTAATCCGGTTGTTTGGCAAATTAGAAATGGGCATGGTCTCAAAATTTATTCAGCATGACCAGGGTTAAAAGGTCAAAGCGAGGTCAGTTTGGTCGACCCCTGACGTGTCCAAATATGTAGGATAAATAGGATAATTTGTTCAGTTTATGAATGATATTGACCAGTAATATAAACTTCATCTACCGTATTCGACCTAATTACCGCACATCGTCTTATAAGCTCAGACAAGCAATTTCGTAGTATTAAGATTATAGCCCCTGTACTTTTTTCTACTTCATTATAAAATTATATCTTGCTTAATGAATTGCCTCGATTGCCTTAACTTGTTGAGGCAATTCAAATGACTACTTACAACATACAGTCGACTCCCGTTATCTCGAATTCCAAGGGACTCACTGAAACACTTCGAGATATCCGTACCTCGACATATCAGAGTTAAGAGAGTGAGGAAAACAATAAATTGAACAACCACTTTTAACAAATGAATATGTAATTTGACTCTTGAAGTTAGAAATATATATATATAATAATGTGGAAAAGAAGAGAAATTGCTCCTGAGGAGCAATTTCTCATTATTTTGTTACCTGTTGTCATAGTTTCATTTTAAAACAGGGACCAGATTTTCACTTCGAGATAAGGGTAATTCGAAATAAGCGAGTTCGAGATAACGAGGGTCGACTGTATATTTTTATAAAGGAAATCAGAAAGAAAATCGCATATGTATCGTCAGATACGCCCCTAATGAAGTCCTCTACTGATCTTTATTTAGTGTTACCTTATCAAGTGGACACTTTGCTACAAGATTTGTTCTTACTTTGTTTGTTTTGTGTTTTGTTTTTGTTTGTTTTGTGGTGTTTCTTGTTTTTGTTATTGTTGTTGTTTCGTTTTTTTGTTTGTTGTTTTTTGTTGTTGTTTTTTTTGTTCTTTTTTTTTTTTTTTTTTTTTTTTTTTTTTTTTTGTTTTTTCATTCATTTAAAAAATCTAAGCGCACAGTGCGGTAATTAAGTCGAATGCAGTGTTTTATTTTTTGTGTATATGTGTTCATTGTTCTCAAGATCCGTTCTTTTCAGAATACATATACAATTGACTCTCGTTATCTCGACCTCACTTATCTCGAGTAACCGCTTATCTCGAAGTGAAATTCTGATCCCTGTTTTAACATGGAGATCTAAGAACAGGCAACAAAATATTGTGGAAAAGACAATTTCTCCTCTTTTCCACAATATTTGTCCCCCGCCTTTTCGAAGAAAAGTGGAGGGATACTGTTTTTGGTTTTCCGTGGGGCGTGGTGTGTGGTGTGTGGCGCGTGGTGCGTGGTGCGTGGTGCGTGGCGCGAGGTGCGTGGTGCGTGGCGCGAGGTGCGTGGTGCGTGGTTCCGAGTTTTTAGTTGGTACTTTGTCCCCTTAACTCTTCCCACAGTTTTTGTCCGATCCTTTTGAAACTTTACAGGTGTTTTAAGGATGGTCTGAAGATGTGCATGTGATTTTTTCAGAATCCTGAAATAATTTTTTATCACTTTTTCCGCATTTTTAACTTAGACATTTTTTTTAGTTCTAATATTACAGAAGTCTATAGGGAGTAGGTATTTTGTCCCCTTAACTCCTCCCACAGTTTTTGGCCGATCCTTTTGAAACTTTACATGGGCTTTTAGGATGACCTGAAGATATGCATGTCTTTTTTCAGAATCCTGAAATAATTTTTTATTACTTTTTCCGCTTTTTTAACTTAGACATTTTTTGAGTTCTAATACTACAGAAGTGTATAGGGAGCAGGTATCTTGTCCCCTTAACTCCTCCCACAGTTTTTGGCCGATTCTTTTGAAACTTTACAGGTGTTTTAAGGATGGTCTGAAGATGTGCATGTGGTTTCTTCAGAATCCTGAAATTAATTTTGTTACTTTTTAGACATTTTGAACATAGACATTTTTTGAGTTCTAATATTACAGAGGCGTATAGGGAGTAGGTACCTTGTCCCCTTAACTCCTCCCAAAGTTTGTGGCCGATCCTTTTGAAACTTTACATGGGCTTTTAGGATGGCCTGTAGATATGCATGTGTTTTTTTCAGAATCCTGAAATAATTTCTTATTACTTTTTCCGCATTTTTAACTTAGACATTTTTTGAGTTCTAATACTACAGAAGTGTATAGGGAGCAGGTACCTTGTCCCCTTAACTCCTCCCACAGTTTTTGGCCGATTCTTTTGAAACTTTACAGGTGTTTTAAGGATGGTCTGAAGATGTGCATGTGGTTTCTTCAGAATCCTGAAATTAATTTTGTTACTTTTTAGACATTTTGAACATAGACATTTTTTGAGTTAAAATATTACAGAGGCGTATAGGGAGTAGGTACCTTGTCCCCTTAACTCCTCCCAAAGTTTGTGGCCGATCCTTTTGAAACTTTACATGGGCTTGTAGGATGGCCTGTAGATATGCATGTGTTTTTTTCAGAATCCTGAAATAATTTTTTATTACTTTTTCCGCATTTTTAACTTAGACATTTTTTGAGTTCTAATACTACAGAAGTGTATAGGGAGCAGGTACCTTGTCCCCTTAACTCCTACCACAGTTTTTGGCCGATTCTTTTGAAACTTTACACGTGTTTTAAGGATGGTCTGAAGATGTGCATGTGTTTTTTTTAGAATCCTGAATTTAATTTTTATTACTTTTCAGACATTTTGAACATAGACATTTTTTTAGTTCTAATATTACAGAAGCGTATAGAGAGTAGGTACTTTGTCCCCTTAACTCCTCCCACAGTTTTTGGCCGATCCTTTTGAAATTTTATATGGGCTTTCAGGATGGCCTGAAAATATGCATGTATTTTTTTCAGAATCCTGAAATAATTTTTTATTACTTTTTCCGCATTTTTAACTTAGACATTTTTTGAGGATGGTCTGAAAATATGCGTGTTTTTTTTTTAGAATCCTGAAATTATTTTTTATCACTTTTTGCACGTTTTGAACTTAGACATTTTTTTAGTTCTAATATTACAGAAGTCTATAGGGAGTAGGTACCTTGTCCCCTTAACTCCTCCCACAGTTTTTGACCGATCCTTTTGAAACTTTACGTGGGCTTTTAGGATATCCTGAAATATTTTTTTATTTATTTTTCCGCATTTTTAACTTAGACATTTTTTGAGTTCTAATATTACAAAAGTGTATAGGGTGCAGGTACCTTGACCCCTTAACTCCTCCCACAGTTTTTGTCCGATCCTTTTGAAACTTTACAAGGGCTTTTAGGATGGCCTGAAGATATGCATGTGGATTTTTTCAGAATCCTGAAATAACTTTTTACCACTTTTTCTGCATTTTTAACTTAGACATTTTTTTAGTTCTAAAACTACAGAAGCGTATAGGGAGTAGGTACCTTGACCCCGTAACTCCTACCACAGTTTTAAGCCGATGCTTTGAAACTTTATAGGTGTTTTAAGGATGGTCTGAAGATATGCATGTGGTTTTTTCAGAATCTTGAATTATTTTTTATCACTGGTTTCCTGCTTCAATACTTAGGTAATTGATACAGGACCAATGGTCCTCTGGTTAACTTTACCATTTTTAACACCTCAAATAAAAATAAGGCGGGGGACATAAATTCCCCGTGGAATTTGCTTGTTTCAATATGTCTCTAACTTCAGAAGTCAAATTACATATACATTTGTTAAATGTGCTGTTCGATTCATTTTTTCCTAAATTCTGCAAATCTGATATGTCGAGGTACGGATATCTCGAGGTATTTCAAAGAGTCCCTTGGAATTCGAGATAACGAGAGTCGATTGTATATTTTTCTTCAATACGGCTAGTGTTAGTGTCGTGTGGCGACCGTAAAACGTCTCTCATACTTCATTATTGTGTGTACTTCTGATTACTAAATAACACTTTAGAATCGCCTCGACATAGTGTCGATTCTAATGGATGAATTTACAGGGACAGTATTATGAAGATATAAACATTGCCCGAGTATGCGCTTAGAGGGCTACGTGTATAAGGTTGAATACGGTATTCAGGGGCTTGATCTTTATCACAAGAGGCAAACTGCTTGCTTTAAAAAATTTTGATCACGCCTACTTGAAACCAGCCTTGTACAAGTAATAAACATTAAAAAAAATTCAGTGACTTAAAATTATCAGCACTTATTGAGAAATAAAAGGTAGAACTTTATATGGTCTAAGAAAATACTTTATTTTCTTAAAAACGTTTTCCTGTTAGTAGTTGTAATATTGTTAACACTTAAAGTGCTCAAAGAAAAATTGTAACAGACGACATTCTATTTTTTTTTTTTTTTTTTTTTTTTCAGAGAAAATAAGAACCAACATTTCATGTGTATCGTCGGTCTAGCGATGTCAAGCCTTATTTTCGCTGAAAAATACAAAATATCACAATGTCGTCTGCTGCAGTTGTGAATAGCCCTTAAAGGGTGTGTGCTTATTCCGTCCATTGTCGTTTATACATTGTATATTAGGTAGGTTCCACAATACATCTACAAGTACTTCGAGTTTTTTATTCCATTTTTATGTATAGATCTGAACATGCGACTGTTGACATTTCTGGTGTTTAACGCTTAGCATGCCGGGAAAAAAAATAAACATTCAGCAGACGACATTTTGAAATGCTTGATTCATTTTTTTTTTTTTTTTTTTTTTTTCAGAAAATTGTATTTGATATTTCATGAAAATTGTCTCCTTTCCTTAGGAGACAATTTGCGTGAAATGTCAAATCTTATTTTCTGAAAAGAAAAAATAAAAAGAACTATCATCAATGTGTCGTTTGCTGAATTTTCCCTGTAGCGTACGATGTGCTAAATTTTCCACTGTGTACCGACTTAAATAATTCTTGTTGTCTAACTTATCTGTGATACTTGTCTTACATGTATACAATTATTTAAGTCTTTAAATAAATTTTATTCTCCGGTAGTGTTTGTTCATATTTACCATGTACAGGCAACCCTGGTCACAAAACAGCACTTCGTTGAAACCAGAACAAACTAATAACAGTGTTTTCGGAGAAAACAGATCCCCCCTCTCCCAACCCCCACTTTGTGTGTCATTGTGGGGGTGGGGGGGGGAGCTCCCCTCTATTACAAATTCCGAAAGTCATTTCTGCTTGTTACCCAGGGCCCAGTTGTTCAAAGCATCGTTAGCTAAACGAGCTCGTTAAGGGTCATTTTGTTAACTACTTCAGCGGATTCAACTTACAATATTCTGATAGTTTTTGCTGATAAAATGTGAGTAGCTTTTGCACTGCAAAAGCTACTAATATTTTTTCAGTAAAAAATTTCAGCGTATTTGCGTATCATTCAATGTAAATTTTAACGAATCGTTAACTAACGACATCGTTAGTTTTAAACAACTGGGCCCAGATCTGTGGATTTGGCGTGTTTTATTGCAGTAATCATATTCGTACGCCGATATTCTACTCAGTATGATAAAAATCTTATTTCTTCAAAAGTTTGACGTTTTCTTGGGTTTTGTTTATTTATTCGCTATCTATAAGCATCAGAGTGTTAAAAGCTAATATGTTTTAATGAAGAATTTAGCGTTATCAGCGTTAGCAGGGAACTATTTTGAGGGCTACTTTAGGTAGGTATTAGGTAGGTCGCATCAGCAAACGGATTTTTGAAATGCGGTATGTTAAATCTAATGGCGGTAAACCGACCCCCCAAAAAATCCGTCTGAATTCCCTTATACAACCAGCACGGAAGCACTGACGACAACGATGTTAACTCTCAAAGCGCCTTTCATCCAGTCACATTATACTGCCACGGAGCTGACCCATTCTGATTACTAACCATATTTTCTATTATGTTGGGCGCCAAGGAACGAACCAGTTCGTACAAAGCCAGCAAGCACATGGCGTTTATACAAGGTCTCATTACCGTCGATACAACGTCATAATGTAACAACGACGTTAATGTGACATTGTTTAAACCTCTCGTCTTGCATCGACGTTTGTGTGACGTTGTGAGAACAGCATGGCATTGCATCGACGTTAATGTAACGTAAACACACCATGTTGTTGTATCGACGTAAACGCGAACGCGACGTTGTATAAATGGGCGGTCTACTAACATTTTGCAAGGATTGTTTTCTATGTAACCGAGAAAAAATACGGTAAACCTCAATGACTCGAACACTGATGACTCATTTATCGTGGCTAATTTGAACTCGTTTTTAGTCCCTAGGAAATTCTTCCGATACTTCAAGAAAACAATTATTTTTTCAATATTTTAGGCATTTTTTTTTTTATTTTATCATGAAACTGTTTGTTGTGTGTTCTCATTGGAATCGCCTTATCGAGGCGATTCTAATGATCTAACGAATACACTCAACATACCATTATTTATAGACGATCGGATATTATTCCCATTTGTCTCCTGACCTGGCGCACAGTGGCTCAAAGTACCCATATCTAGAACAAACTTTCATGGACCCAAAAATGTTCGAGCCACTGAGTTCCGATTGTATGTGGCTGTCAACAATGCAAGGACCCAAAAATGTTCGAGCCACTGAGTTCCGATTGTATGTGGCTGTCCACAATGCAAGGACCCAAAAATGTTCAAGCCACTGAGTTCCGATTGTATGTGGCTGTCCACAATGCAAGGACCCAAAAATGTTCGAGCCACTGAGTTCCGATTGTATGTGGCTGTCCACAATGCAAGGACCCAAAAATGTTCGAGCCACTGAGTTCCGATTGTATGTGGCTGTCCACAATGCAAGGACCCAAAAATGTTCGAGCCACTGAGTTCCGATTGTATGTGGCTGTCCACAATGCAAGGACCCAAAAATGTTCGAGCCACTGAGTTCCGATTGTATGTGGCTGTCCACAATGCAAGGACCCAAAAATGTTCGAGCCACTGAGTTCCGATTGTAGGTGGCTGTCCACAATGCAAGGACTCAAAAATGTTCGAGCCACTGAGTTCCGATTGTATGTGGCTGTCCACAATGCAAGGACCCAAAAATGTTCGAGCCACTGAGTTCCGATTGTAGGTGGCTGTCCACAATGCAAGGACCCAAAAATGTTCGAGTCACTGAGTTCCGATTGTATGTGGCTGTCAACAATGCAAGGACCCAAAAATGTTCGAGCCACTGAGTTCCGATTGTAGGTGGCTGTCCACAATGCAAGGACCCAAAAATGTTCGAGCCACTGAGTTCCGATTGTAGGTGGCTGTCCACAATGCAAGGACCCAAAAATGTTCGAGCCACTGAGTTCCGATTGTAGGTGGCTGTCCACAATGCAAGGACCCAAAAATGTTCGAGCCACTGAGTTCCGATTGTAGGTGGCTGTCCACAATGCAAGGACCCAAAAATGTTCGAGTCACTGAGTTCCGATTGTATGTGGCTGTCCACAATGCAAGGACCCAAAAATGTTCGAGTCACTGAGTTCCGATTGTATGTGGCTGTCCACAATGCAAGGACCCAAAAATGTTCGAGTCACTGAGTTCCGATTGTATGTGGCTGTCCACAATGCAAGGACCCAAAAATGTTCGAGTCACTGAGTTCCGATTGTATGTGGCTGTCCACAATGCAAGGACCCAAAAATGTTCGAGTCACTGAGTTCCGATTGTATGTGGCTGTCCACAATGCAAGGACCCAAAAATTTTCGAGTCATTGAGTTCCGATTGTATGTGGCTGTCCACAATGCAAGGACCCAAAAATGTTCGAGCCACTGAGTTCCGATTGCATGTGGCTGTCCACAATGCAAGGACCCAAAAATGTTCGAGCCACTGAGTTCCGATTGCATGTGGTTGTCCACAATGCAAGGACCCAACAATGTTCGAGCCACTGAGTTCCGATTGCATGTGGTTGTCAACAATGCAAGGACCCAAAAATGTTCGAGCCACTGAGTTCCGATTGCATGTGGCTGTCCACAATGCAAGGACCCAAAAATGTTCGAGCCACTGAGTTCCGATTGCATGTGGCTGTCCACAATGCAAGGACCCAAAAATTTTCGAGCCACTGAATTCCGATTGCATGTGGCTGTCCACGATGCAAGGACCCAAAAATGTTCGAGCCACTGAGTTCCGATTGCATGTGGCTGTCCACAATGCAAGGACCCAAAAAGTTTCGAGCCACTGAGTTCCGATTGCATGTGGCTGTCCACAATGCAAGGACCCAAAAATGTTCGAGCCACTGAGTTCCGATTGCATGTGGCTGTCCACAATGCAAGGACCCAAAAATTTTCGAGTCATTGAGTTCCGATTGTATGTGGCTGTCCGCAATGCAAAGACCCAAAAATGTTCGCGCCACTGAGTTCCGATTGTATGTGGCTGTCCACAATGCAAGGACCCAAAAATGTTCAAGCCACTGAGTTCCGATTGTATGTGGCTGTCCACAGTGCAAGGACCCAAAAATGTTCGAGCCACTGAGTTCATGGCTGTCCACCATGCAAGAAGAATTTACTGGTCACTCATTTCGCACTTTTGTAAGAGTGAAAATTTGATATGGTTGATCGAGATGCAAACAATTTCTGTGCATCCTTGCTACATTTTTCTTGTTGCTGTCTTATATAAATATATTATGTGCAAACTGATAAACCTGTATATAAAATATAGGGTACATGTAGGGAAAACACAAGGGATAGAACAAACCTCATCAACATTGAGAATTCACATAAGTAAAACTTTAACATTGGTTCGGATTTATGCCAAAATCAACAAAAATAAATAAATAATCACCTATATTGCCATGGATTTTAATAGCGTCGTTCAATCAAAATACAAATCCCATGAACAAGTACTTTATAGCTACTGCAAACACCTTGACCATCTATGCAGCGACATTAGGAAAATACGCCTATTCAAATATATTGAAAATTTTACAACCAAAAAAGGAAACAATTCAGATAAAAGATTCTGATACTTTTCATATTTTTGCTCAAAAATAAGATTGTGGGTACTCGTTAGAACCGCCTCGGTGAGGCGGTTCTAACGAGTACCCACAATCTATGTTTTTAACAAAATAAGAAAAATAATGTATACCCCTGTAAACCCCAGTTTTACTATATAAAAGTGGGGTTTAACGGGGTCAAAATTATATAGACGTGTTTTCTTGATAAAATATTGTAGTTACAGTGTATAAAAATAGATTGTTTTGAATATCACGTGCGCTTTAGAAGCCCATTTGCTGAAGTTTGCAAGTCCATATGACAAAGAACTTGGTTCACTAAATGTATTTCTGCATTAAATCAGTGTTTTGCTATTTTTTAGCAATATCCTACCAAATTCTAAGATCGAAAGTACCGTATTCGACCTAATTAACGCACAGTGCGCTTAGGTTTTTTAAAATATGACTCTACTTACTAAGGATACCCTTAAAAACAAATATCAGCAAAGGCCTTATTTGGTGTTTATGCGAGTTTTTTTCTGATTTTCTTTATTAAAACATATGTTGTGGGTACTCATTTGAATTGCATCAACAAGTCGATACAATTCAAAGGGGTACCCACAACATATGCCTTTATAAAGAAGTAGACAAAAAGTACACTGGCTATAATTTGAAGACTATGGAATTGCTTGACTGTGCGCTTATAGGAGTATGTGCGGTAATTAGGTCGAATACGGTATGTGAACTTATCACCTTTATGACGCTGTAAGGGATGAAATGCGCCCGAACAAAAATCTGTCTTTCGTAAAAAAAAAATGGTTTCTATCATATGTCAATCGTCAGCAGTCATTTGTATACTTTGCTGTTATCTGCTATCCTCAGCAGTCAGTCGTGTCACCATCCATTTTATCTATGGATCCACTGTAGCCGTAAAAATCATCCAATGATATGTATTCTCTGAGATAGTTATTTTAAGACAAACTTAATATAATTCATAAATTACAAAAATATTTAAGTTCATTCAAAGGCCAACTTTTCTTACTTTTGGAATCATACCAGCAGTACTTTTTAAACGATATTTCTGTCTTATCAAATTGCAAAATGACAGTTTGTTCAGTTACTCAGCAGGTTTACGTTTCATACCAAAACAGGACAAGCGTCGTTTCTTAAAAATTACAGCATGTTTTTCCCTTATCTCTTTAACATAACGACTAGCTCAGCCGTCATTCTTATTATTTTCGGCAGTCAACCTGAATGATAATACAATTGTAGGTTTATAGCATTTATTGGGATTGTACATTCGAGAAAATGTGTTGGCATTATTTTAGTACTTTTCGGACAATCCTCTGTGTGCGTTGCTGAATACAGTTGCTGTTTCACACTGCCCTTCCACCCTTCCCTCCCCCACACACACATATACACGCATAGACATAGACAGGGGCCAGGCTTCTCAAATTGATTGTGGATGGAGTTGTTATTTAGTCTGAGCATCGACTTACCGCCGTACAATTAAAGAGGGAAGCAAAGTTATCAATCATAATTGAGATAACAATCGTGCATACAATGCCGCAGAATAACTATGTTGTGACTTATTTTTTGTAGCGAGTGAGTCTTTTTAAATTCTTCCGAAAATCAGTTTTGCCAAGTCTCTTTCGTAACAAAACAGAGATCTGCAATAACTAGGGTGGGGGCATGTACTGTACCTACGTAAAACAGTTGTTGGTAAAATTTAGTATCAAACCGAATAAAGATACAGTTCACTCTCGTTATCTCGAACTCGCTTATCTCGAATAACCGCTTATCTCGAAGTTAAAGTCTTGTCCTTGCCTAAACATGAAAATCTAACAAGTAAAATATATTGTGTCACCGCAACGGGTTCTGACGTCGGATAATCACACAACAATACAACGATTACATAATGAAAATGGAGTTTAATGATGAAAGGATGATCACTGGAACATGGCATACATCTGCAAAATATATATATAATATATTTTACTAATTACATCTTGACAGGCATTTTTAACTACTGATAAAGTATATAACTTTACAGACTGAAAGCTAACAGGCGAATGCTGATGATTATTACATCATCACAATATAATATCAAATAATATAATAGGTTCAAAATTAATGTTCTTTCACAATTGGTACGGATTTACTGAAAAAGCCCAAATAGCTATATTGAGATATCTTATAATTATCTTGCAGTTTCATTTATAACAAGTTCAATTAGATCATACCATTTCAAAGTATGCATGATAAACATCAATAACAACAATCACACCGACGACGAATACAATGACGACGACTCCGACGACAACGACGACGACCACGACAACTACACTGTCTAGCAAAAGTTTAAAACTATACATACCTGCAAAATATATATATAATATACTCGTATTTTACTAATTACATCTTGACAGTCATGTACAACTACTGATAGAGAATATAACTTTACAGACTACTGATAAAGTATATAACTTTACAGACTGAAAGCTAACTGGCGAATGCAACGAACCATGCATATTAGTACGTGAATTGACCATGTAACGATACATGCAACTATCAAGTTATGACGGACTTATCTACATTTTAAGGGACTTTGGATTGGGGAATGTAACATACGGCTATAACTAAAGACATTACAACAGGCGCGACCAACGACATAAGGAATTATAAAAGTACGGACGCGACCAATAAATACGTAACCCATGACGTAATAAATGATGGTACGACGGACTTGGCCTATGACAATTGTCCTAAGGAGCAATTTCTCCTCTTTTCCACAATATTTTCGATACATCTCTAACGTCAAAAGTCCGATTACATATAAATTTGTTAAATGTGGTTGTTCGAATTATTTTTCCTCAATTCTGAAAATCTGATATGTCGAGGTACGGATGTCTCGAAGTGTTTCAGAGAGTCTTTTGGAATTTTTCATGTATTTTGTTCTTCTTTTTCTGTTCCTGCTCCTTTTTTCATTATTTTATCATTCATAGCAATAATTCTGTTTGCAGATGTTCTGCAGACGCCATTTCCTATGACATGACTCGGATATGTCTTTCCTCTACATGGGAAGATAATATAAAACTTTGAAAAGAAAACAGTAGTCAGTCGGCGGATATGTACAATCAAGGACGGATTCGGAGTGGGTTCGGGGACTTCAGCCGAGCACCCCACCCCCTCATATGTAATTCTGGATCCGCCCCTGTAAAGTCAAATCAGGTGTTTTTGTTCTCTAATAGAATCATCGGACATTTTCCATAGAATATGTGAAAGGAGAGCGAAGGCCATGCTCGAATAAACTGGATTCGCTTCGAAGGATACGAAGGCAGATCTGGACTTTCGTTTCTAGAAAAATTCATTTTATCACGACAAGAGATAAATGACATCATTTGAAGTTTAGGCTCTCAAACGTCTCCTGCTTTCGTTTTTCAGGCATGCGTTAGAATGTTTTGAGTCATTTGAACCACATTTACCTCTTGCCTCAAACGCTGCGAGTACTCCTATGTTGGAGATAGAGTCGGTACTATGCTTGGTTCTTGGGAGTCGACAGTCGGTTCACCCTTTGCCGCGTCTTTTCTATATTGTTTGGTCGTGCTGACACGAACTTTTTATACGCTTATAACATGTTAAATGGAAATTAAGAACTATTGTTTTTACAAACTTCATGTTTATATGTCTGTAAACACGGCAACAGGCATTTAACCTGGGGATCATGATCTGCACGATCTTCTAGCACTGCCTACTCCGCTAGCATACAGAGCCACTGTTTCTGATTAAAACATTTTGTTTAAAATTTTCATCAGGCTGTTCGTCCATATTTTCTGTAGCTGCAAAACGCCACTTATACAGATACATACCTTCTGCTAGAAATGTTAAAAACATGCATGACTCATTGATATGTGTGTTCATTGTGAAACTGTTGACAAAGCACGGAGGAAACTCTTGTCAAGGCAAACTGCATACAAACGGAAATATTAGCGCTTGCAAAAATAATATTCAACAAATGATTAACTAGTTAGTGTGTGCAGAGTTGTGCTTAATAAAAGTATTAAAAATGGAGATAACAGATCAAAAACTTATGCATACAAAGTGCGGTAATAAACTGTTGCATTGAGTAGCAGCACGAGAATAACAGATTTGCGGGTATTTTAGGACATTTTGTGTTGTGCTTGTTTATATAAATATGATGACAAAAACTTAAAAGTTGGTTTCTAGAAGGGCATTGTAACACTCATGACATCATCGTGATTTGCTCTGAAAAAAAAAAGATATCTTAGCTTTTTTTTTCCTATTATTCCTTTCCTCTATCCCCTATCAAGAACACCCATTACAAACTGAAAGGAAGATAGTGGCAGTCCCGCAATACCCACAACCCGGCCAGTAAAAAAATAAAATAAAAAGAAAGAAAGAAATGGTGCGGTAAAGGTAGCTAACTTTGCAAATCTTCCATCGGAGAAATTCGCTTGAGGAACGAGAATGCAGATCCCGTTCATGACCGTCTAGACAACTCTAGACAGAATCTATCTTAACGACACGTAGAAAATACAGTAGTCTGACCTGAGCACCATAAATACACACAAAATATTAATTTTAAATGGTATCTCCGGAGCGCAATGAGAGGATATCAGCGCCCAGTTATTAACAACTTTGTTTTGCTTAAATAAAAAGTCTTCTAATGAAAACATTATTTATAAATAATAAATGACATTCAGCTACAGTGTTAGAATAGAGCTTATTATTGTGCCTGATGGTCTCATTTCAGTATCAAACAGCGCATTAGCTCCCTTTACAAAACAACTATTTAAATAAATAATAATCCCAAGGACTATTGGGCCAAAATAGCCGAGGGGTTATGGATGGTTGATCAAACTGGACGCAGCGGTCAAATCTTCTAGGCGTGAGTTCGAAGTCTGATGATGGAACATGTATCTATGAATAACCGTATTGTAATTCTTTACTTATTCCTTTATTATTTTTATTGTTCACGTCTTATTATATTTGTCTTTTATGACATTTCCCTAGTATGCTATTTTTTTTTTTTTTTTTTTTTTTTTTTTTCAAAATCTTCGCTATATATGTATTAGATACAGCAGAAAACATGAACAGACAGCAACAGCGTGATAAGATCGCGTGGATATGCTGAGGGATGCGCAGGCTGATCTGGTCCTTCGTTGTCCGCACATGCAAAAACAATCATTTTCTTACGACATGGCTAAAGTTAGTCATTAAAGCCCTGAAATGTCAAACCTGGTTTTCTGGAAAAACAAATAATAGAAAACTATCAAATTGTCATCTGCTGAATTTGCACAGAGAGTGGTAAAGGTTAAAAAACCTCAGTAAAGGAAATAAATTTGAAACTATTTCTTAATCTGAACTTAATTTGCAGCAAGGTTTATATATACAAACACATTAATGCCAGTCACTGCTGGAGTCAGCTAACCAATGATATGACATTTTCGCCTGTAAGTCGTCTCAAGCAACATAGCCCCCGTCAGTCGAATTATAAGTCTCTGCACTGACATGATATAGGATATCCTGGGAACCAGCCTCCACGCGCTACAATACATTTCACCACCATAGCAGCATATTACAACAAAGCAAATCCCTCCCCCTCCCCCAACCCCACCCCCCTGCACCCCGCATTGCCACATCAAGTCCTTCAACCATATGAAAGGGGCAATATGCCACGTGAGAACAATAAAGACCCCAAACAGCATACGCATCCGATTGCAGAGATCGTGATAAAGACATTGAACCTTACGCATTGCGAAAACATAATACAAATGAATTAGTGTTTCATACATGACGAAACATCTGAGTCTAGTACCTGCACACCTAGTTCAAACCTGCATTCTGTTTCACTCGTTGGCACATTAAATAAATCAAATGTTCAATTAATGTGGGGATGTGGTTCAATTTTATTTACAACAATAATTCATAGGGGTAATAATGTGAAAAAAAGCACGCGGCTCCCCATGGCGGCAGTCAAATTAATGTAATCAAGTTTATAGAATGCTTATTGCGTACACTTTCACATGTCTGTCCGTATCGAATGGAAACTGGTGGATGATCTGTATATATTGTATGAGACAACTTTATCAGAAAATATTTGTTCCTTAGGGGAGCAAATTCATTCCTTTTAGAGTTGTCCCATTTTCCAAAGGGAGGGCATCAATTTCTAACAGAGTTGCCTCCCCTGGAAATTCCCCATTACTATTAAGTGTAGATAGATATAAAGGTTTCTGTGATTATTTTTGTGTATTCTGTTTTATTCCCGATTTTAACCTTTAACATGCTGAAAATTAAATGCGTAAATGACGGATGAGTCCTATGAATATTTTAACCCTAAAATAATCATTCAAAAAATGGCAACATTCTAAAATACTTTTTCGGAAAAAAATTAGGCTTGACATTTTATGTGAATTGTTTGCTAGGCTAGAGATCTTGATACGATGTACCCTTTTCATGTAAGACGGCTCAAATTACAAAAGGACACGTATATCTTATGCGAACAGTAAAGATCCTGATTAGGTGCGCAGATGGGCACACTGGACTCTGATAAGATTTCGGAGGTGCGCAGCTTGTTCTGGGCATAGATGAAAATGCACGCATGTATGTGTACAAGACAAACAGCATTACACGCAAGAATTCATGCACACTTCGCATACATCCAAACGGGCATGCATGCACGCGTATGTAGGTCGGTAGGTAGGTAGGTGCTTGCGTGTGTGCGTGCCAGCCATACATGAATATATACATGTATGTATGCATGCATGCATGCATTCTATGACTTTTATTATCATAATTTTGCTTACAATTGATATGTCTAACGTGTTGCTGAATGAGTGGGAAACAGTATAGACCTTGAGCAGATTCAGCGTCTGATCAGTGTCTACAATCTTTGTGCAGGACCGTAGTCCAAATACTTAGGCTTATTACCGTTTTATCATTACCGAATGGTAGCTAATGCAAGGTGTCCTCAGTTGTGAAAAGACCCATTTCTCATATTCGGACACTTATCATTACTGTAAGTAGAAGTAGTAGCGCTAGTACTTGTAGTAGTAGTAGTAGTAGTAGAGGCAGTATTAATATAAATCGACGAAGGAGAAAAGGGCCAACCTGACATATGAAACAATGAATACTCCGAATCATATGTGCATCCGCGCAGTCAGCAAAGTGATCTTCTATTTGACGACGTTTCCCCTAAATATTCATACACTTCAACTCTTAACATACTTGCCCTAATAATTGGAAACGCCCATTTGGCTAACTATTCATGAGTCCAAGAAGTGCTGGGCGAGAGACTAACAGAGTTGACCCTGATTAGATGCTCCATTGAATTTTGTGACAGTCATATGGGAGAAATGTTGTCATCAATCTTGATGGGATTAGTGGCGATCTGGGCCGCACAGGTAAAGTCAACTCCGACTGTTTCCGTCATTTTATAATATAGCCCAAAGTAAGTTTCAGCCGAATATACCATCCTCATGCGGTTCCGTGCCAATCAAAGGAATAAAAAAAAACGAACTATGACGAAGTGATAAATGATTTAATACATAATGCAGAAAGTATCAAAAAGACCATTTTAAAATTAATCGAGAGGGAAATTTTTTTTTTTTTTTTTTTTTTTTTTTTTTTTTACCTGTAGTATCGCATTTGTCTGAAAAGCAAATTAGAGTGAAAGCGACCAATACCGTCTGATTTTTTATCTCCTGTGAATATACTATATATTCTTTACATTTTGATAGCGGTTCCATTTCTTCTAATAACAACACCAGTTTTCCTTTAAGGACAGTAATTTATAAATTATATCATCACAAAGTACACTTAATGAGTATTATGAAACCGTTCGCACAGGAATTATAGCGCATAAATAAACACAAGCTACTGTGAATGAAGAAAAGGTTTTCCGGCTCTAGCATACAGCTAAACGGTGACTTCCTATTCCCATTTTGTCTACTGTTTTTATTCCCATCTCATGTACACCAATTCTGAGGGTAATTCCCATTTCGTCTACCTTTAGTTTTTCAATATAATGACCAAGGTCTGGACCAAAACTGTTCAGATACAATAGATATGATTAATAGTGATCATAAAAATACTGATTAATGATTAGGATCGGACTCTGCACTGGTTTATTTGCCTGTTTGCCATGCTTTTCATACGAAATGAATGATGATGGATAATAAGGGAAACAAGTACACCAAAAAGGTAAAACCAGATTAACTTCTTTAAGTGTGATCTTGGTCTACACTGGTTGCTGGATGAGTGGCAAACAGTGTAGACCAAGATCGGACACCAGGTTCTCTGGCGTCTGATCAAGGTCTAAACTGTTTTCTCAGGTTTGCCTGTCTGAATACTTAGGGTTATTGCGGTATTTCGATGTGTGAAAAGTGCAATATGCCGATGCGATCAACAAAGACCCAAAACACTATACGCATCCGAATGCGAGATCGCGGGTGGTCAACCAACAACATCAGCGCTTAAAACTCCGGGTTTTTTTTTGTTGTTTTTTTTTTTTTTTTTTTTTCAGCAAACGACATTTTTTAACTATTTTTTCTTATTTTTCCCAGAAACGGGATTTGATATTTCATGTAACTTGTCTCCAGACAATTTGCGATGAACTGTCAAATTCTGTTTTCTGGTAAAAAATAAGAAAAATATCATCAATTTGTCGTCTGATGAATTAGCCCAGAAAGTGGTAAATGTTAAACGGTGCGCATTGCGAGAAAATAATATATACGAAACAGTCGAGTCTAGTACCTGCAGACCTTTTTCAAACCTGCATTCTGCTTCACTCGTTAGTACGTAAAATAAATTAAATGTGTAATTAATGTAGGCATGGGGTTCATTTTTATTTACAACACTAATCCAAGGGGACCGTAATGCGCGAAACGCACGCTAGCTCCTCAATACATGTACATGTCGTCAAGTTTATAAAATACTTAAATAATTACACTTCTGCATGTCTGTCTGTATTGGGTGGAAACAAAGAGCTCTCGTCTTTTCAATGAAGTTAAGCAACGCCAACCAGGTTAGTAATTGGATGGGTGATATCCTTACACAACAGTGTTCTTTAGAATGTTCGTGTATGTTTTATTTATTTATTTATTTATTTTTGTACCTGTTTTTTTCCTCATTACTTTGTCACTCATATCCATGATTATGTGTTCCAAAGAAATCTCGTCTTCTCAATGAAGTTATGCAACGCCAATCCGGTTAGTGCCTGGATGGGTGACCGCCTAACATTACCGGGTGCTGTAGATTTTTCATGTATTTTGCTCTTCTTTTTCTGTTCCTGCTCCTTTTTTCATTATTTTGTCATTCATAGCAATAATTCTGTTCGCATATGTTCTGCAGACGCCCTTTCCTTTGACATGACTCGGATATGTCTTTCCTCTATATGGGAAGATAATATAAAACTTTGAACAACAGTAGTCAGTCGGCGGATCATGTATAATCAAGGACGGGTTCGTAGTGGGTTCGGGGACTTCAGTCGAGCACCCCCACCCAAGCCTTTGAATCAAAAGTTCATTTTCATGGGAAATTATGGATAAATTTTGGATACCGTATTTACCCTAAATATCCACATCTCTTATATTCACCATATACTTATCTTCAAGTCCCGTAGATAACCTGCGAGTAAGACTCTGTGTAAAATTGCAGGATGAGTGGCAAACAGTGTCGACTCAGATCAGGCGCCGCATTTTCCGGCGTCTGATCTGGGTCTACACTGTTTTCTCAGGCCTGTCTTTCCAAATACGTAGGGTAAGTAAGGACATTTAATCAAATCGAGCCCCCACCCCCTCATAAGTTATTCTGGATCCGCCCCTGTAAAGTCAAATCAGGTGTTTTTTTGTTCTCTAATAGAATCATCGGACATTTTCCATAGAATATGTGAAAGGAGAGCGAAGGCCATGCTCGAATAAACTGGATTCGCTTCGAAGGATACGAAGGCAGATCTGGACTTTCTTTTCTAGAAAAATTCATTTTATTACGACAAGAGATAAATGACATCACTTGAATTTTAGGCTCTTAAACGTCTCCTGTTTTCGTTTTTCAGGCATGCGTTAGAATGTTTTGAGTCATTTGAACCACATTTACCTCTTGCCTCAAACGCTGCGAGTACTCCTATGTTGGGGATAGAGTCGGTATTATGCTTGGTTCTTGGGAGTCGACAGTCGGTTCACCCTTTGCCGCGTCTTTTCTATATTGTTTGGTCGTGCTGATACGAACCTTTTATACGCGTATAACATGTTAAATGGAAATTAAGAACTATTGTTTTTACAAACTTCATGTTTATATGTCTGTAAACACGGCAACAGGCATTTAACCTGGGGATCATGATCTGCACGATCTTCTAGCACTGCCTACTCCGCTAGCATACAGAGCCACTGTTTCTGATTAAAACATTTTGTTTAAAATTTTCATCAGGCTGTTCGTCCATATTTTCTGTAGCTGCAAAACGCCACTTACACAGATACATACCTTCTGCTAGAAATTTTAAAAACATGCATGACTCATTGATATGTGTGTTCATTGTGAAACCGTTGACAAAGCATGGAGGAAACTCTTGTCAAGGCAAACTGCATACAAACGGAAATATTAGCGCTTGCAAAAATAATATTCAACAAATGATTAACTAGTTAGTGTGTGCAGAGTTGTGCTTGATAAAAGTATTAAAAACGGAGATAACAGATCGAAAACTTATGCATACAAAGTGCGGTAATAAACTGTTGCATTGAGTATCAGCACGAGAATAACAGACTTGCGGGTATTTTAGTACATTTTGTGTTGTGCTTGTTAATATAAATATGATGACAAAAACTTGAAGTTGGTTTCAAGAAGGACATTGTAACACTTATGATATCATCATGATTTGCTCTGAAAAAAAAATATATCTAAGCTTTTTTTTTTTTTTTTTTTTTTTCCTATTATTTCTTTCCTCTATCCACTATCAAGAACACCAATTACAAACTGAAAAGAAGATAGTGGCAGTCCCGCAATACCCACAACCCGGCCAGTAAAAAAATAAAATAAAAATACAAAAAGAAATGGTGCAGGAAGGTAGCTAACCTTGCGAATCCTCCACCGGAGAAATTCGCTTGAGGAACGAGAATGCAGATCCCGTTCATGACCGTCTAGACAACTCTAGACAGAATCTATCTTAACGACACGTAGAAAATACAGTAGTCTGACCTGAGCACCATAAATTCACATAAAATATTAATTTTAAATGGTATCTCCGGAGCGCAATGAGAGGATATCACCGCCCAGTTATTAACAACTTTGTTTTGCTTAAATAAAAAGTCTTCTAATGAAAACATTATTTATAAATAATAAATGACATTCAGCTACAGTGTTAGAATAGAGCTTATTATTGTGTCTGATGGTCTCATTTCAGTATCAAACAGCGCATTAGCTCCCTTTACAAAACAACTATTTAAATAAATAATAATCCCTAGGACTATTGGGCCAAAATAGCCGAGGGGTTATGGATGTCCACTTGAGAACAGTTGATCAAACTGGACGCAGTGGTCAAATCTTCTAGGCGTGAGTTCGAAGTCTGATGATGGAACATGTATCTATGAGTAATCGTATTGTAATTCTTTACTTATTCTTTTATTATTTTTATTGTTCACGTTTTATTATATTTGTCTTTTATGTCGTTTCCCTAGTATGCTATTTTTTTTTTTTTTTTTTCAAAATCTTCGCTATATATGTATTAGATACAGCAGAAAACATGAACAGACAGCAACAGCCTGATAAGATCGCGTGGATATGCTGAGGAATGCGCAGGCTGATCTGGTCCTTCCTTACGACATGGCTAAAGCTAGTCATTAAAGCCCTGAAATGTCAAACCTGGTTTTCTGGAAAAACAAATAATAGAAAACTATCAAATTGTCGTCTGCTGAATTTGTACAGAGAGTGGTAAAGGTTAAAAAACCTCAGTAAAGGAAATAAATTTGAAACTATTTCTTAATCTGAACTTAATTTGCAGCAAGGTTTATATATACAAACACATTAATGCCAGTCACTGCTGGAGTCAGCTAACCAATGATATGACATTTTCGCCTGTAAGTCGTCTCAAGCAACATTGCCCCCGTCAGTCGAATTATAAGTCTCTGCACTGACATGATATAGGATATCCTGGGAACCAGCCTCCACGCGCTACAATACATTTCACCACCATAGCAGCATATTACAACAAAGCAAATCCCTCCCCCTCCCCCAACCCCACCCCCCTGCACCCCGCATTGCCACATCAAGTCCTTCAACCATATGAAAGGGACAATATGCCACGTGAGAACAATCAAGACCCCAAACAGCATACGCATCCGATTGCAGAGATCGTGATAAAGACATTGAACCTTACGCATTGCGAAAACATAATACAAATGAATTAGTGTTTCATACATGACGAAGCATCTGAGTCTAGTACCTGCACACCTAGTTCAAACCTGCATTCTGTTTCACTCGTTGGCACATTAAATAAATCAAATGTTCAATTAATGTGGGGATGTGGTTCAATTTTATTTACAACAATAATTCATAGGGGTAATAATGTGAAAAAAAGCACGCGGCTCCCCATGGCGGCAGTCAAATTCATATAATCAAGTTTATAGAATGCTTTATTGCGTACACTTTCACATGTCTGTCCGTATCGAATGGAAACTGGTGGATGATCTGTATACATTGTATGAGACCACTTTATCAGAAAATATTTGCTCCTTAGGGGAGCAAATTCATTCCTTTTAGAATTGTCCCATTTTCCAAAGGGAGGGCATCAATTTCTAACAGAGTTGCCTCCCCTGGAAATTCCCCATTACTATTAAGCGTAGATAGATATAAAGGTTTCTGTGATTCTTTTTGTGTATTCTGTTTTATTCCCGATTTTAACCTTTAACATGCTGAAAATTAAATGCGTAAATGACGGATGAGTCCTATGAATATTTTAACCCTAAAATAATCATTCAAAAAACGGCAACATTCTAAAATACTTTTTCGGAAAAAAATTAGGCTTGACATTTTATGTGAATTGTTTCCTAGGCTAGAGATCTTGATACGATGTACCCTTTTCATGTAAAACGGCTCAAATTACAAAAGGACACGTATATCTTATGCGAACAGTAAAGATCCTGATTAGGTGCGCAGATGGGCGCACTGGACTCTGATAAGATTTCGGAGGTGCGCAACTTGTTCTGGGCATAGATGAAAATGCACGCATGTATGTGTACAAGACAAACAGGATTACACGCAATAATTCATGCACACTACGCATACATCCAAACGCGCATGCATGCACGCACGGCGTATGTAGGTCGGTAGGTAGGTAGGTGCTTGCGTGTGTGCGTGCCAGCCATACATCAATATATACATGTATGTATGCATGCATGTATGTATGTTTGCATGCATGCATTCTATGACTTTTATTATTATAATTTTGCTTACAATTGATATGTCTAACGTGTTGCTGAATGAGTGGGAAACAGTATAGACCTTGAGCAGATTCAGCGTCTGATCAGGGTCTACAATGTTTGTGCAGGACCGCAGGTCCAAATACTTAGGGTTATTACCGTTTATCATTACCGAATGGTAGCTAATGCAAGGTGTCCTCAGTTGTGAAAAGACCCATTTCTCATATTCGGACACTTATCATTACTGTAAGTAGAAGTAGTAGCGCTAGTACTTGTAGTAGTAGTAGTAGTAGTAGAGGCAGTATTAATATAAATCGACATGGGAGAAAAGGGCCAACCTGACATATGAAACAATGAATACTCCGAATCATATGTGCATCCGCGCAGTCAGCAAAGTGATCTTCTATTTGACGACGTTTCCCCTAAATATTCATACACTTCAACTCTTAACATACTTGCCCTAATAATTGGAAACGCCCATTTGGCTAACTATTCATGAGTCCAAGAAGTGCTGGGCGAGAGACTAACAGTGTTGACCCTGATTAGATGCTCCATTGAATTTTGTGACAGTCATATGGGAGAAATCTCGTCATCAATCTTGATGGGATTAGTGGCGATCTGGGCCGCACAGGTAAAGTCAACTCCGACTGTTTCCGTCATTTTACAATATAGCCCAAAGTAAGTGTCAGCCGAATATACCATCCTCATGCGGTTCCGTGCCAATCAAAGGAATAAAAAAAACGAACTATGACGAAGTGATAAATGATTTAATACATAATGCAGAAAGTATCAAAAAGACCATTTTAAAATTAATCGAGAGGGAATTTTTTTTTTTTTTTTTTTTTTTACCTGTAGTATCGCATTTGTCTGAAAAGCAAATTAGAGTGAAAGCGACCAAGACCGTCTGATTTTTATCTCCTGTGAATATACTATATATTCTTTACATTTTGATAGCGGTTCCATTTCTTCTAATAACAAACACCAGTTTTCCTTTAAGGACAGTAGTTTATAAATTATATCATCACAAAGTACACTTAATGAGTATTATGAAACCGTTCGCACAGGAATTATAGCGCATAAATAAACACAAGCTACTGTGAATGAAGAAAAGGTTTTCCGGCTCTAGCATACAGCTAAACGGTGACTTCCTATTCCCATTTTGTCTACTGTTTTTATTCCCATCTCATGTACACCAATTCTGAGGGTAATTCCCATTTCGTCTACCTTTAGTTTTTCAATATAATGACCAGGGTCTGGACCAAAACTGTTCAGAAAGAATATATATGATTAATAGTGATCATAAAAATACTGATTAATGATTAGGATCGGAATCTGCACTGGTTTATTTGCCTGTTTGCCATGCTTTTCATACGAAATGAATGATGATGGATAATAAGGGAAACAAGTACACCAAAAAGGTAAAACCAGATTAACTTCTTTAAGTGTGATCTTGGTCTACACTGGTTGCTGAATGAGTGGCAAACAGTGTAGACCAAGATCGGACACCAGGTTCTCTGGCGTCTGATCAAGGTCTAAACTGTTTTCTCAGGTTTGCCTGTCTCAATACTTAGGGTTATTGCGGTATTTAGATGTGTGAAAAGTGCAATATGCCGATGCGATCAACAAAGACCCAAAACATCATACGCATCCGAATGCGAGATCGCGGGTGGTCAACCAACAACATTAGCGCTTAAAACTCCGCGGTTTTTTTTCTTCAGCAAACGACATTTTTTAACTATTTTTTCTTATTTTTCCCAGAAACGGGATTTGATATTTCATGTAACTTGTCTCCAGACAATTTGCGATGAACTGTCAAATTCTGTTTTCTGGTAAAAAATAAGAAAAATATCATCAATTTGTCGTCTGATGAATTAGCCCAGAAAGTGGTAAATGTTAAACGGTGCGCATTGCGAGAAAATAATATATACGAAACAGTCGAGTCTAGTACCTGCAGACCTTTTTCAAACCTGCATTCTGCTTCACTCGTTAGTACGTAAAATAAATTAAATGTTTAATTAATGTAGGCATGGAGTTCATTTTTATTTACAACACTAATCCAAGGGGACCGTAATGTGCGAAACGCACGCTAGCTCGTCAATACATGTACATGTCGTCAAGTTTATAAAATGCTTAAATTATTACAATTCTGCATGTCTGTCTGTATTAGGTGGAAACAAAGAGCTCTCGTCTTTTCAATGAAGTTAAGCAACGCCAACCCGGTAAGTACTTGGATTGGTGATATCCTTACACAACAGTAATCTTTAGAATGTTCGTGTATGTTTTATTTATTTATTTATTTTTGTTCCTGTTTTCTTCCTCATTACTTTGTCACTTATATCCATGATTATGTGTTCCAAAGAAATCTCGTCTTCTCAATGAAGTTATGCAACGCCAATCCGGTTAGTGCCTGGATGGGTGACCGCCTAACATTACCGGGTGCTGTAGATTTTTCATGTATTTTGCTCTTCTTTTTCTGTTCCTGCTCCTTTTTTCATTATTTTGTCATTCATAGCAATAATTCTGTTTGCATATGTTCTGCAGACGCCCTTTCCGTTGACATGACTGGGATATGTCTTTCCTCTATATGGGAAGATAATATAAAACTTTGAACAACAGTAGTCAGTCGGCGGATCATGTATAATCAAGGACGGGTTCGTAGTGGGTTCGGGGACTTCAGTCGAGCACCCCCACCCAAGCCTTTGAATCAAAAGTTTATTTTCATGGGAAATTATGGATAAATTTTGGATACCGTATTAACCTAAATATCCACATCTCTTATATTCACCATATACTTATCTTCCCGTAGATAACCTGCGAGATGTGTAAAATTGCAGGATGAGTGGCAAACAGTGTAGACTCAGATCAGGCGCCGCATTTTCCGGCGTCTGATCTGGGTCTACACTGTTTTCTCAGGCCTGTCTTTCCAAATACGTAGGGTAAGTAAGGACATTTGATCAAATCGAGCCCCCACCCCCTCATAAGTTATTCTGGATCCGCCCCTGTAAAGTCAAATCAGGTGTTTTTGTTCTCTAATAGAATCATCAGACATTTTCCATAGAATATGTGAAAGGAGAGGGAAGGCCATGCTCGAATAAACTGGATTCGCTTCGAAGGATACGAAGGCAGATCTGGACTTTCTTTTCTAGAAAAGTTCATTTTATCACGACAAGAGATAAATGACATCATTTGAATTTTAGGCTCTTAAACGTCTCCTGCTTTCGTTTTTCAGGCATACGTTAGAATGTTTTGTCATTTGAACCACATTTACCTCTTGCCTCAAACGCTGCGAGTACTCCTATGTTGGGGATAGAGTCGGTATTATGCTTGGTTCTTGGGAGTCGACAGTCGGTTCACCCTTTGCCGCGTCTTTTCTATATTGTTTGGTCGTGCTGACACGAACCTTTTATACGCGTATAACATGTTAAATGGAAATTAAGAACTATTGTTTTTACAAACTTCATGTTTATATGTCTGTAAACACGGCAACAGGCATTTAACCTGGGGATCATGATCTGCACGATCTTCTAGCATTGCCTACTCCGCTAGCATACAGAGCCACTGTTTCTGATTAAAACATTTTGTTTAAAATTTTCATCAGGCTGTTCGTCCATATTTTCTGTAGCTGCAAAACGCCACTTACACAGATACATACCTTCTGCTAGAAATGTTAAAAACATGCATGACTCATTGATATGTGTGTTCATTGTGAAACTGTTGACAAAGCACGGAGGAAACTCTTGTCAAGGCAAACTGCATACAAACGGAAATATTAGCGCTTGCAAAAATAATATTCAACAAATGATTTAGTCAGTGTGTGCAGAGTTGTGCTTGATAAAAGTATTAAAAACGGAGATAACAGATAAAAAACTTATGCATACAAAGTGCGGTAATAAACTGTTGCATTGAGTAGCAGCACGAGAATAACAGACGTGCGGGTATTTTAGTACATTTTGTGTTGTGCCTGTCAATATAAATATGATGACAAAAACTTAAAGTTGGTTTCTAGAAGGGCATTGTAAAATCATGACATCATCGTGATTTGCTCTAAAAAATTATCTTAGCTTTTTTTTCTCCTATTATTCCTTTCCTCTATCCCCTATCAAGAACACCCATTACAAACTGAAAGGAAGATAATGGCAGTCCCGCAATACCCACAACCCGGTCAGTAAAAAAATAAAATAAAAAATAAAAAAAGTAATGGTGCGGGAAAGGTATCTAACTTTGCGAATCCTCCATCGGAGAAATTCGCTTGAGGAACGAGAATGCAGATCCCGTTCATGACCGTCTAGACAACTCTAGACAGAATCTATTTTAACGACACGTAGAAAATACAGTAGTTTGACCTGAGCACCATATATACACATAAAATATTGATTTTAAATGGTATCTCCGGAGCGCAATGAGAGGATATCAGCGCCCAGTTTTTAACAACTTTGTTTTGCTTAAATAAAAAGTCTTCTAATGAAAACATTATTTATAAATAATAAATGACATTCAGCTACAGTGTTAGAATAGAGCTTATTATTGTGCCTGATGGTCTCATTTCAGTATTAAACAGCGCATTAGCTCCCTTAACAAAACAACTATTTAAATAAATAATAATCCCAAGGACTATTGGGCCAAAATAGCCGAGGGGTTATGGATGTCCACTTGAGAACGGTTGATCAAACTGGACGCAGTGGTCAAATCTTCTAGGCGTGAGTTCGAAGTCTGATGATGGAACATGTATCTATGAATAATCGTATTGTAATTCTTCACTTATTCCTTTATTATTTTTATTGTTCACGTTTTATTATATTTGTCTTTTATGTCATTTCCCTAGTATGCTTTTTTTTTTCAAAATCTTCGCTATATATGTATTAGATACAGCAGAAAAGATGAACAGACAGCAACAGCGTGATAAGATCGCGTGGATATGCTGAGGGATGCGCAGGCTGATCTGGTCCTTCGTTGTCCGCACAAACAATCATTTTCTTACGACATGGCTTTAAGTTAGTCATTAAAGCCCTGAAATGTCAAACCTGGTTTTCTGGAAAAACAAATAATAGAAAACTATCAAATTGTCGTCTGCTGAATTTGCACAGAGAGTGGTAAAGGTTAAAAAACCTCAGTAAAGGAAATAAATTTGAAACTATTTCTTAATCTGAACTTAATTTGCAGCAAGGTTTATATATACAAACACATTAATGCCAGTCACTGCTGGAGTCAGCTAACCAATGATATGACATTTTCGCCTGTAAGTCGTCTCAAGCAACATAGCCCCCGTCAGTCGAATTATAAGTCTCTGCACTGACATGATATAGGATATCCTGGGAACCAGCGTCCACGCGCTACAATACATTTCACCACCATAGCAGCATATTACAACAAAGCAAATCCCTCCCCCTACCCCAACCCCACCCCCTGCACTCCGCATTGCCACATCGTCCTTCAACCATATGAAAGGGACAATATGCCGCGTGAGAACAGTAAAGACCCCAAACAGCATACGCATCCGATTGCAGAGATCGTGATAAAGACATTGAACCTTACGCATTGCGAAAACATAATACATATGAATTAGTGTTTCATACATGACGAAGCATCTGAGTCTAGTACCTGCACACCTAGTTCAAACCTGCATTCTATTTCACTCGTTGGCACATTAAATAAATCAAATGTTCAATTAATGTAGGGATGTGGTTCAATTTTATTTACAACAATAATTCAGAGGGGTAATAATGTGAAAAAAAGCACGCGGCTCCCCATGGCGGCAGTCAAATTCATGTAATCAAGTTTATAGAATGCTTATTGCGTACACTTTCACATGTCTGTCCGTATCGAATGGAAACTGGTGGATGATCTGTAAAGATTGTATGAGACCACTTTATCAGAAAATATTTGCTCCTTAGGGGAGCAAATTCATTCCTTTTAGAATTGTCCCATTTTCCAAAGGGAGGGCATCAATTTCTAACAGAGTTGCCTCCCCTGGAAATTCCCCATTACTATTAAGCGTAGATAGATATAAAGGTTTCTGTGATTCTTTTTGTGTATTCTGTTTTATTCCCGATTTTAACCTTTAACATGCTGAAAATTAAATGCGTAAATGACGGATGAGTCCTATGAATATTTTAACCCTAAAATAATCATTCAAAAAACGGCAACATTCTAAAATACTTTTTCGGAAAAAAATTAGGCTTGACATTTTATGTGAATTGTTTCCTAGGCTAGAGATCTTGATACGATGTACCCTTTTCATGTAAAACGGCTCAAATTACAAAAGGACACGTATATCTTATGCGAACAGTAAAGATCCTGATTAGGTGCGCAGATGGGCGCACTGGACTCTGATAAGATTTCGGAGGTGCGCAACTTGTTCTGGGCATAGATGAAAATGCACGCATGTATGTGTACAAGACAAACAGGATTACACGCAATAATTCATGCACACTACGCATACATCCAAACGCGCATGCATGCACGCACGGCGTATGTAGGTCGGTAGGTAGGTAGGTGCTTGCGTGTGTGCGTGCCAGCCATACATCAATATATACATGTATGTATGCATGCATGTATGTATGTTTGCATGCATGCATTCTATGACTTTTATTATTATAATTTTGCTTACAATTGATATGTCTAACGTGTTGCTGAATGAGTGGGAAACAGTATAGACCTTGAGCAGATTCAGCGTCTGATCAGGGTCTACAATGTTTGTGCAGGACCGCAGGTCCAAATACTTAGGGTTATTACCGTTTATCATTACCGAATGGTAGCTAATGCAAGGTGTCCTCAGTTGTGAAAAGACCCATTTCTCATATTCGGACACTTATCATTACTGTAAGTAGAAGTAGTAGCGCTAGTACTTGTAGTAGTAGTAGTAGTAGTAGTAGTAGAGGCAGTATTAATATAAATCGACATAGGAGAAAAGGGCCAACCTGACATATGAAACAATGAATACTCCGAATCATATGTGCATCCGCGCAGTCAGCAAAGTGATCTTCTATTTGACGACGTTTCCCCTAAATATTCATACACTTCAACTCTTAACATACTTGCCCTAATAATTGGAAACGCCCATTTGGCTAACTATTCATGAGTCCAAGAAGTGCTGGGCGAGAGACTAACAGTGTTGACCCTGATTAGATGCTCCATTGAATTTTGTGACAGTCATATGGGAGAAATCTCGTCATCAATCTTGATGGGATTAGTGGCGATCTGGGCCGCACAGGTAAAGTCAACTCCGACTGTTTCCGTCATTTTACAATATAGCCCAAAGTAAGTGTCAGCCGAATATACCATCCTCATGCGGTTCCGTGCCAATCAAAGGAATAAAAAAAACGAACTATGACGAAGTGATAAATGATTTAATACATAATGCAGAAAGTATCAAAAAGACCATTTTAAAATTAATCGAGAGGGAATTTTTTTATTTTTTTTTTTACCTGTAGTATCGCATTTGTCTGAAAAGCAAATTAGAGTGAAAGCGACCAAGACCGTCTGATTTTTATCTCCTGTGAATATACTATATATTCTTTACATTTTGATAGCGGTTCCATTTCTTCTAATAACAAACACCAGTTTTCCTTTAAGGACAGTAGTTTATAAATTATATCATCACAAAGTACACTTAATGAGTATTATGAAACCGTTCGCACAGGAATTATAGCGCATAAATAAACACAAGCTACTGTGAATGAAGAAAAGGTTTTCCGGCTCTAGCATACAGCTAAACGGTGACTTCCTATTCCCATTTTGTCTACTGTTTTTATTCCCATCTCATGTACACCAATTCTGAGGGTAATTCCCATTTCGTCTACCTTTAGTTTTTCAATATAATGACCAGGGTCTGGACCAAAACTGTTCAGATAGAATATATATGATTAATAGTGATCATAAAAATACTGATTAATGATTAGGATCGGACTCTGCACTGGTTTATTTGCCTGTTTGCCATGCTTTTCATACGAAATGAATGATGATGGATAATAAGGGAAACAAGTACACCAAAAAGGTAAAACCAGATTAACTTCTTTAAGTGTGATCTTGGTCTACACTGGTTGCTGGATGAGTGGCAAACAGTGTAGACCAAGATCGGACACCAGGTTCTCTGGCGTCTGATCAAGGTCTAAACTGTTTTCTCAGGTTTGCCTGTCTCAATACTTAGGGTTATTGCGGTATTTCGATGTGTGAAAAGTGCAATATGCCGATGCGATCAACAAAGACCCAAAACATCATACGCATCCGAATGCGAGATCGCGGGTGGTCAACCAACAACATTAGCGCTTAAAACTCCGCGGGTTTTTTTCTTCAGCAAACGACATTTTTTAACTATTTTTTCTTATTTTTCCCAGAAACGGGATTTGATATTTCATGTAACTTGTCTCCAGACAATTTGCGATGAACTGTCAAATTCTGTTTTCTGGTAAAAAATAAGAAAAATATCATCAATTTGTCGTCTGATGAATTAGCCCAGAAAGTGGTAAATGTTAAACGGTGCGCATTGCGAGAAAATAATATATACGAAACAGTCGAGTCTAGTACCTGCAGACCTTTTTCAAACCTGCATTCTGCTTCACTCGTTAGTACGTAAAATAAATTAAATGTTTAATTAATGTAGGCATGGAGTTCATTTTTATTTACAACACTAATCCAAGGGGACCGTAATGTGCGAAACGCACGCTAGCTCCTCAATACATGTACATGTCGTCAAGTTTATAAAATGCTTAAATTATTACAATTCTGCATGTCTGTCTGTATTAGGTGGAAACAAAGAGCTCTCGTCTTTTCAATGAAGTTAAGCAACGCCAACCCGGTAAGTACTTGGATTGGTGATATCCTTACACAACAGTGTTCTTTAGAATGTTCGTGTATGTTTTATTTATTTATTTATTTTTGTTCCTGTTTTCTTCCTCATTACTTTGTCACTTATATCCATGATTATGTGTTCCAAAGAAATCTCGTCTTCTCAATGAAGTTATGCAACGCCAATCCGGTTAGTGCCTGGATGGGTGACCGCCTAACATTACCGGGTGCTGTAGATTTTTCATGTATTTTGCTCTTCTTTTTCTGTTCCTGCTCCTTTTTTCATTATTTTGTCATTCATAGCAATAATATATATATTCTGTTTGCATATGTTCTGCAGACGCCCTTTCCGTTGACATGACTGGGATATGTCTTTCCTCTATATGGGAAGATAATATAAAACTTTGAACAACAGTAGTCAGTCGGCGGATCATGTATAATCAAGGACGGGTTCGTAGTGGGTTCGGGGACTTCAGTCGAGCACCCCCACCCAAGCCTTTGAATCAAAAGTTCATTTTCATGGGAAATTATGGATAAATTTTGGATACCGTATTTACCCTAAATATCCACATCTCTTATATTCACCATATACTTATCTTCAAGTCCCGTAGATAACCTGCGAGTAAGACTCTGTGTAAAATTGCAGGATGAGTGGCAAACAGTGTAGACTCAGATCAGGCGCCACATTTTCCGGCGTCTGATCTGGGTCTACACTGTTTTCTCAGGCCTGTCTTTCCAAATACGTAGGGTAAGTAAGGACATTTGATCAAATCGAGCCCCCACCACTCATAAGTTATTCTGGATCCGCCCCTGTAAAGTCAAATCAGGTGTTTTTGTTCTCTAATAGAATCATCGGATATTTTCCATAGAATATGTGAAAGGAGAGGGAAGGCCATGCTCGAATAAACTGGATTCGCTTCGAAGGATACGAAGGCAGATCTGGACTCTCTTTTCTAGAAAAATTCATTTTATCACGACAAGAGATAAATGACATCATTTGAATTTTAGGCTCTTAAACGTCTCCTGCTTTCGTTTTTCAGGCATGCGTTAGAATGTTTTGAGTCATTTGAACCACATTTACCTCTTGCCTCAAACGCTGCGAGTACTCCTATGTTGGGGATAGAGTCGGTATTATGCTTGGTTCTTGGGAGTCGACAGTCGGTTCACCCTTTGCCGCGTCTTTTCTATATTGTTTGGTCGTGCTGACACGAACCTTTTATACGCGTATAACATGTTAAATGGAAATTAAGAACTATTGTTTTTACAAACTTCATGTTTATATGTCTGTAAACACGGCAACAGGCATTTAACCTGGGGATCATGATCTGCACGATCTTCTAGCATTGCCTACTCCGCTAGCATACAGAGCCACTGTTTCTGATTAAAACATTTTGTTTAAAATTTTCATCAGGCTGTTCGTCCATATTTTCTGTAGCTGCAAAACGCCACTTACACAGATACATACCTTCTGCTAGAAATGTTAAAAACATGCATGACTCATTGATATGTGTGTTCATTATGAAACTGTTGACAAAGCACGGAGGAAACTCTTGTCAAGGCAAACTGCATACAAATGGAAATATTAGCGCTTGCAAAAATAATATTCAACAAATGATTTAGTCAGTGTGTGCAGAGTTGTGCTTCATAAAAGTATTAAAAACGGAGATAACAGATAAAAAACTTATGCATACAAAGTGCGGTAATAAACTGTTGCATTGAGTAGCAGCACGAGAATAACAGACTTGCGGGTATTTTAGGACATTTTGTGTTGTGCTTGTTAATATAAATATGATGACAAAAACTTAAAGTTGGTTTCTAGAAGGGCATTGTAACACTCATGACATCATCGTGATTTGCTCTGAAAAAAAAAATATCTTAGCTTCTTTTTCCCTATTATTCCTTTCCTCTATCCCCTCTCAAGAACACCCTTTACAAATTGAAAGGAAGATAGTGGATATCCCGCAATACCCACAACCCGGACAGTAAAAAAATAAAATAAAAATAAAAAAAGAAATGGTGCGGGAAAGGTAGCTAACTTTGCGAATCCTCCATCGGAGAAATTCGCTTGAGGAACGAGAATGCAGATCCCGTTCATGACCGTCTAGACAACTCTAGACAGAATCTATCTTAACGACACGTAGAAAATACAGTAGTTTGACCTGAGCACCATAAATACACATAAAATATTAATTTTTAATGGTATCTCCGGAGCGCAATGAGAGGATATCAGCGCCCAGTTATTAACAACTTTGTTTTGCTTAAATAAAAAGTCTTCTAATGAAAACATTATTTATAAATAATAAATGACATTCAGCTACAGTGTTAGAATAGAGCTTATTATTGTGCCTGATGGTCTCATTTCAGTATCAAACAGCGCATTAGCTCCCTTTACAAAACAACTATTTAAATAAATAATAATCCCAAGGACTATTGGGCCAAAATAGCCGAGGGGTTATGGATGTCCACTTGAGAACAGTTGATCAAACTGGACGCAGTGGTCAAATCTTCTAGGCGTGAGTTCGAAGTCTGATGATGGAACATGTATCTATGAATAATCGTATTCTAATTCTTCACTTATTCCTTTATTATTTTTTATTATTCACGTTTTATTATATTTGTCTTTTATGTCATTTCCCTAGTATGCTATTTTTTTTTCTTCAAAATCTTCGCTATATATGTATTAGATACAGCAGAAAAGATGAACAGACAGCAACAGCCTGATAAGATCGCGTGGATATGCTGAGGGATGCGCAGGCTGATCTGGTCCTTCGTTGTCCGCACAAACAATCATTTTCTTACGACATGGCTTTAAGTTAGTCATTAAAGCCCTGAAATGTCAAACCTGGTTTTCTGGAAAAACAAATAATAGAAAACTATCAAATTGTCGTCTGCTGAATTTGCACAGAGAGTGGTAAAGGTTAAAAAACCTCAGTAAAGGAAATAAATTTGAAACTATTTCTTAATCTGAACTTAATTTGCAACAAGGTTTATACAAACACATTAATGCCAGTCAGCTAGCCAATAATATGACGTTTCCTCCTTTAAGTTGTTTCAAGCAACATAGCCCCCGTTCGTAGAATTATAAGTCTCTGAACTGACATGATATAGGATATCCTGGGAGCCAGCATCCACGCGCTACAATACATTTCAACACCATAGCAGCATATTACAACATAGCGAATCCCCCTCCTCTTCCCCCAACCTCCACCCCACCCCCTCACCCCCGCCCCTGCACACTGCATTGCCACATCAAGTCTTTCAATCATATGAAAGGGACAATATGCCGCGTGAGAACAGTAAAGACCCCAAACAGCATACACATCCGATTGCAGAGATCGAGATAAAGACATTGAACCTTACGCATTGCGAAAACATAATACATATGAATTAGTGTTTCATACATGACGAAGCATCTGAGTCTAGTACCTGCACACCTAGTTCAAACCTGCATTCTATTTCACTCGTTGGCACATTAAATAAATCAAATGTTCAATTAATGTGGGGATGTGGTTCAATTTTATTTACAACAATAATTCAGAGGGGTAATAATGTGAAAAAAAGCACGCGGCTCCCCATGGCGGCAGTCAAATTCGATTTGACACCGTAACGAGTTTTCTGCGAGATGTATGCTTTCTCTCCAGGTGAGGTCTTCGCTGACCGGAGAACACGCTACGGTTTGCGACCTCTAGTGTGTAGGCGTGGATTTGGTAAGTCGGCTTGATGATCTGTCGTCTGTTATTGTCACGTAGTAAAAATGAATGCAGAAATCGGTAGGGTAGGTAACTTGGAGGCAAATTTTCAACAAGTTAAATTTTTTTTTCTGAAATTTTCATAATATTGTTGTGAAACATCATTGATTCAAATTCTGGAAAGAAACGTGAAAAGTATTTTCTTAATCAAAAATTCCAAAATAATCACTTTACTGCAGAAATTGCATAGGCCAGACCAATTTTTGGTCGCAAATTTAATTGTAGGGTACATATTTGAAAACAAAATACAGAAACAGAAAAGATAAGATATGATCATTCAGAACAAAATATTTTCATTTAAAATAAAACGCCATGCAAAAAACGTCTTTCCGAGTGATGTCGAAAGGACAGTAGTGTCGATCATAATGACGCTGCATTTCTCGGCTGGAATTTTATCTGCCATGTTTCTTCCCAGCCCTCTAGGGCTGATAGGTCCTCTTATAGGAGGACTGAGTCTCGGCTTGACTGTATGTGTCAACTAACAGGACACAAGATTATTAGATTATGTTATAGTAAAATATTACATAAACACCATGAAATGTGTTACTTATGAACTTGAACTGCAAAGTGTGGACTGTGAATTATGAACTTTGAAAGGTTAATTATGAAGTAATTTGTATTTTACTACCAGTATTACTACTAATGCGTCTACTGGTGCTGCTGCTTTTATTTAATAATAATAATAATAATAATAATAATAATAATTGATTTTTTAATAATCGACGAGTTGGTTAGTGTTCTCCTTGATGAGAATGGTTTCGTTACACATGTTTATGTACATCCATGAACAGAAATGGCTGCGCCCATACCAGACGATGCGGATGATCCGACGAAAGAAGATTTTTATTCTCTTTTAAATATTAGCAAAGAGGTGATGAAGAGTAAACGAATATCTTATAGCACATTTTTTAAGCTATGGTTATGAATACCTATATCTGACAGATTATGTTGTTTTATCAGTACAGTTCGATATGTCAGTAAGACATAGTTTTCGCATGTTTCGAGGTCAAATATGATGAAATATGCGAAAACGAAAGTAGGTTGTTTAAATTTCTCTTGGTGATTGTTTCATTATCGTTGACTGCACGGTATTTAAAAACTTTCAATGCGTGGCAAAATGCTTAGGTCATTGTTTGAAAGTGGAAAATTAAACTTAACATGCCAACCTGTGACATTGACAAATTAGATCTCATACAGGCCAGTCCCCTCTCCCTGACCGTTGCCCAAGAATGTGTTGTTGCATCCATGATACCACTAGCAACCCGCCACAGAAACCAGGGTCACAGTGAGATGATTTTATGTGTGTCTTTACAATTTCTGACCACTTATCTAAGACAAAAACAATTTATCAGTCTGGCCAGAAAGCCAAATAATTCAAGAAGATTCTGATCAGTTGTCAGACCCATGTCAGATAGACTCAAAAAAAAAAAAAAAAAAAAAAAAAAGGTCATGGACAGACACTTAGTCATTTTTTTGCAATCATATTGATATCTGAGCGAGTCTGGCAACATTCTTTGTTTTTTTGTGGAGGTTGATCATCTTTTACTGAAGAAACCATAAAATATAAATCTGCTTTACTTGCAGCAAATGATGCCAGCTCCATTGAATTAATTAATACCAGGATAGTGTGATAATGACTACCAGTTGGTTAAATGTATTTCTCTGAATAAATAAAGCAGAGACCAATATTAACTGGAAAAAATTCACCCAAAATAAGGAAAATGGTTATCCATCCGGCATGTATAGAAATAAGTTACCTGGGACATGCTCCATATTAAAAGAGTCATGAAAAAAAATATTGGACTATTTATAGACAAGGGGACTCCTACTTATTGGCTGGGACTCCTACTTTTTATAAAAGGGGAGTCCTGGACTCCTACTTCTAAAATCCTAGTGAGAACTCTGATTATTTTATGGTTTCTTTAGCAAAAGATTTGAGGACATTTATGAGGAAATATGAACTAATCCTCCCAATGGCTTAATATGGCACCCTCTTTCATTGCTTCTCAGTTAAATTCTGTACTGCACCCCACCCCAAAAAAGTTTATTGCTGTCTGTGTTCAGTGTTCAGTGATCTTGGTGTTAAGTGAAACATATTTTAATGCCACCGCCATTCGAAGAATGGTGGAAGGACATTTAGTCTTAGTCCTGTCTGTCTGAACAGCATTCATGTCCTGCTCATAACCCCTAAACCCCGTGTGGAAAATATTCATAAAACTTCACAGATGGCTAAATCATAGCCAGACAATGTGTTGTGAACTAAGAAGACGACTCTGACTAATTCAGTTTTCGGGCCATAACTCTTTTCCACTGTCAGTCCGTGTGAATGTGCTAAAAAATTGTGTCCTGTCCATAACTACTATAGAATATATTCATAAAACTTCACAGATGACGTAATCATATCAAGATGATGTGTCGTGAACAATGAAGAGAATTCTGGCAACTTTGGTTTTGGAATAATCCCCCTTGTCTAAAAACCCATGTAGTGTAATGCTGAAAAAAATCGTGTTCAGCTTATAACACCTAAACGCTATGGAATATATTCATGAAACTTCAGAACATATCATATCATGACAATGCGTCCTGAACAAGGAAGACAAGTCTGGCTAATTTTGTTTTTTTAATTAACTCCCCCTTGCCAAAAACCCATGTAGGGTAAATGCTTTCTTTGTGTCTGGCTCATAACTCCTAATCCCTATGGACTATAAATTTATGAAACTTCAAGGATGGCTAAACCATAACAAGAGGATGTGTCAAGAACAAGGAAGAAAGCTCTGGCTAATTTGGTTTTTGAATTCACTCCCCTTGCCGAAAATGTAGTGTAATGCTTTTTTCGTGTCTGGCTCATAACTCCTAAACCATATGGAATGTATTCATGAAACTTCTGAGATGGCTAAATCGTATTAAGACTATGTGTCATGAACTTGGAATACAACTCTGGGTATTTCAGTTTTTATTGACAGATTCTGTCTGTCATTCTTCGTTGCCATGCACGGTTTTAGAGAAAGTGACTTTGACTACTATTCAATTTCGTATTTATCCACGTACAAAAGTAGACCCAATGCTTCAATGTGTGTATATTAGTACGCCATTGAAGAGCTGTCCATACAAAAGTAGTGCAGCTTGTGCTTGATCTATGGCGAGAGTCGCTGAGAAAACCCGCCTTAATATATGTGCGAACAACAAAGGCGCAGATCAGCCTGCGTGTCTGTGCAGGCTGATCAGCGCCTTTGTTGTTCGCTATAGCTCATTTTTTTCGACGAAGAAGCATCTCACAAACTTAAATGGAGAAAAGAATGATACCGGGAATTTATTAGTTTCTCATAGAATCTGTCATTTCAGGGCTATTCAGCCCTTTGATTGATTTAAGGTAACTCCCCTTGCCCAAAAATACCTGTGTTAATGTAATGCTGAAAATTCGTGCCTGGCTTATAAGTCCTAAAACCCCATGGAATATATTCATGAAACTTCACAGATGGCTTAATCATATCCAAATGATGTACATGTATCCTGAACAAGGAAGACAGCTCTGGCTCATAACTACTAAAGTTAAATCATATGCAATATATTCATGAAGATGGCTAAACCATATCCAGACAATGTGTTGTGAACAAGGAAGACAACTCTGGCTAATTTATTTTTTCTAATTAACTACCCTTGCCTTAAAACCCATGTAGTGTCTTGCTCATAACTCCTAAACGTTATGGAATGTATTCATGAAACTTACATTTTGTATTTCCCACTGGAACGTTGGACCCCCAGGTTGGGATTTTCTTGTTCCCATTGAACATCAGTGATGGATTCTGTTGTCTTACCTAGAAGACCTCTATGTTGTTTGCATTATCTCTCTGGACCACCACTCTTGGCCTATAATTTAAGCATTGTAGGATACAAAGGGCACCAGACTGGAGCATCTGTGTCCCATAGACACTTTTCTAGTTTAATCAAAACCAATGAAAAGCTCTGTTATATGCTATTGCAAACTTATATATGAGATATATCCGCACATTCTCATCATGTACACCTCTAATGAGCTTCCCGCAAAACGGTCATTTCAACATTTACGTTTGCACCATGCTGCAATCAATACATGATAAGAAAATAATGTCCAGGACTTGTTCATTCCCTTAAACTTCAATCTACTGCTTTGATTCATGGAAAAAGTCTTGGTAATTTAGTTCTGTTTTTAATATGTGTCTGTTTCATATGCATTTCCGACAAGAAAATGTTCTACAATCCAACATGGTATAAATAGTTTGTTTTTCTCCTAAAAATGGTTTCCCATTACGCTGTCAAATGACGTTACCCTTACGATCATGTGCTACCGTTACAATATGTGCTTTCTTCATGGGGGAGCAATGGAAATTTTTACTTATACTAGAAATGCAAACAGGTCAAAATTATGTACCATCATCTGGGGTGCATCTTAGAAGTCCCATTAGACTCTACACAGGGTTAACAGAAAATATTCAATAGGACTATTAACTATTATTTTTAGTGACCTGCAGGAACAGCAGGAATAATGATGCGCAGACTGATATCTCGCAAAAGAATAAGGTACAGTTTTGCTTCTGACCGCTTGTCGTCTTTCAACAGAAAACAGTAAGTCTGCGTCTCTGATGTCATTGACGAAAATTTGGCCTCCAAATATTTTGAACTGGAAAAAAAGATCAATTAACAACAACAAAGAAAAACAGAAAACCTGCAAGCCTCAAGTGATGAAAACACATGACTTCTGCGTGTTGCTTTTTTGATGACTCAGTCAGTCAGTACAGGCAATACACTAAAAAGGGGAGGGGACATATGACAGCATCAGTTGCAATTTATTTATTTATTTATATTTCTTGTGTAGGCCTCAAAAGATGAAATTAACCAAGCATACAAGCGTCTCAGTAAAGTTTGTCACCCAGACAAACACCAGGACCCAGTACATAAGAAGCATGCTGAACATCTGTTTAGTAAATTGAAGAAAGCCCATGAAAGTAAGATTTTTTATACTGTAAATCGAGGGCTGATCGCAAGACTGTAGCAAGTCAGATGGTTGTTTTTCCCAATACTTAATCTCCTCACCATGAAGGTGTTATGAAGATTACAACATTTCTTTCTGTAAACAATGAAAATTTATGTGCCATTGCTCATATGAGCAATGGCACCTAAATTTGCATTGTTTACAAAGGGGTAATAGTTGCCCATAAACAAGGGTTTCAAAAATATGTTTGAGTTACTACAGTCTAGCACTCAACCCTCGAAATGCTTAACACTCTGGGTAAAATTTTCAGAAGACGCCATAATGAAATATTTTCCCAGAAAACAGATTTTGACATTTCATGCAAATTAAAATTTGTATGGAATGTCATAACCTGTTTTCTGGGAAAAATATGAAATTTATCATCAATTTGTCGTCTGCTGATATAGCCCAGAGAGTGGTAAATTATTACAGCTCCAGATAAGATGTTTTTTTGTTTTTTAACCAAAAATATTAACCCTTGTCTTTCTGAGTACGGATACGCTCTGCATTTGCAAACAGTGTAGATCAAGATCAGTTGGCTTCTAAAGAAGCCAAATGATCTGGATCTGCACTATTTGTCATTCAGTATGTGAATTTATATCAACAATCTAGATCAAGTAATCTGGTTAGCTAAGAATAAGAAGTGGGCGTGGCATCTTAATTTATTTGCCATGACTAGGGTTAATATGTTTCTTATCTCTCCACATAAACATAAGTTGTGGATACTCATTAGAAACACCTTATAGAGGCTCTTCTAAAGAGTACCTACAACATAAGTTTTCATGGAAAAATAAGAAATAATTATCTGCAACTCTGTTTATTTTTTTTCTCAGAAACAATCTTGACATTTTAGAAACTGTCAGGATGCAAAAAGAGTCAGAGTTAGGTACATAATGTAAGAAAAGGTTTTAAAAAGCAAGGTGCACATGCACTGGAAAAAATTATGATAAGATATCTAGTAAGGCTGGCTAATCGGAGCTGAAAAAATAATCGATTATCAGTCCTGCCATTGCGATCGATAATCGATAAGTAATCAATGAAGATTTGGTTATAATTTTACCTGTCTGTCTGAGCATGAGTCATACCATATGTTGTACTTTACTGTATGTATTTGCTCTGACAGGCCTGAGCAAACAGTGTAGACCCAGATGAGACGCAGCAAACGCGTCGTCTCATCAGGGTCTTCACTGTTTGCCACTCATCCAGCTATTTTTAGACACAACATTGGATAGTAAGTTGTACATGTTCAAATTTTAGATTAAGTATGATGAGGAGTTGAGGTGTCTGAATACTAAGGGAAAATACAGTAAAGTAAGAGACACAGAAATTAAATGATAGATTATTTGCTAATCTGTAATAATAATCATTTTTTTTTTTTAATTTATCGATCAATTAATCACAAACAGGACCACAATGGACGCAACCACAGACACTGATAGTCAGCCGCCAACCTTCTGAAACAGATTGAGGAGCCTCATTTTGGATATACAGTCAAACTTCAATGGCTCGAACATCATTGGGACCATGGAAATTTGTTCGAGCAATGGGTAGTTCAAGCCATTGAGATTTAATCATGGCACCAGGTCAGGAAGCAAATGGCGATAATTTATGGAAATGTTTCCAATCTTCAACAAAATAATGTATGTTGTGTATACTCATTAGAATCGCCTCAATGAGGCAATTATAATGAGTACACACAACATGCAAGTTCATAATAAAATAAGAAAATTTCCCTCAATATTTGTTTTCTTGAGCTATCGGAAAAATTCCGTAAGGACTCAAAAATGAGTTCGAATAAGCCATGGTAAACGAGCCATTGGTGTTCGAGCCATCGAAGTTCGACTGTATATACATTATTACTACAGTAATGTGATCAGATGCTCCATATCATGCTGAGTGGATGTTCCAAGATCACAAGGTCACACAAAGTTTTTGCGGAAAAATAAGAAAAAATATATACCTGATACCCCTCTTATCTGGTGCTCTGAATATTATTATTATATTATATTTTAGTACTGGTGGATGAACACAAGAGAGTAATATATGACCTGTATGGTGAAAAAGGGCTTGAATCCTTTGGTATGGAGGTGATATCGAGGACTAAGACACCAGCAGAAATAATAGCCGAGTATGAAAGATTTCAGCAGGAACAAGAAGAAAGACGGCTTACTCAGAGAACCAACCCAAAGGTATTTTAACTTCATAATACATTAACCTATAGATAATGTGCTATTCTATTCTGTTTTCACACCTTCCACAGAAAAAACGACCTTTCAGTCGTTAATTAAAGTCTTAAACCAGAAGGTCCCTTAGGCAGTTACCTGTGTGACGTAACTCTTCCCGCTCAATTGACCACGTGTCAGTTTCTTTTCTGTGGACAAAGAAATTCAACAAGGATTATTTACCTGTGATAGAAATTTGGATTATTTCTTTCCTCACGGATAAATTTATGTATCCTTGTGTTTCTTTTGTTTTATTTATCACTCCTTTCACTTTCTGTGTTATTATTTAAAATTTTCAATTTTCGATTTCATGTATTTTTGACTGGTCTTTTTCCACATGCGTTTTGGCGACTCTCGCTTTTCGGCACAACGCTCGTGCGCGATCGGTTCGATAGTCATGTTTATATATGAAGAATATTTTTGTTCTTTTCGTTCCAGGTTATTCAGCAATTACGATATGTTTTTTCCTGGACTTTTGTTTGCAGAGATCTTCAGTTGGCTAAAGATTCTCATGGTGGAGAAGCTGATTGTAAAGAACTTGTCAACCCTTGATGGGTTATAAGACAATTCTTTACTGATGGGAGCCCCACCCCATATGGCTATACTGCCGGGGTAAGACCCATCAAGGTGGCATCTTTGGGTACTTAGTATCCTATAAAGTCTAAGTCCACCAGTCACCAGTCACCAGTCATCCAGTCACCAGTCACCAGTCAACCAGGCTCCAGTCAATCAGCTTCACCAGTCACCAGTCAATCAGGTGCCAGTCAACCAGGCACCAGTCATCCAGGTGCCAGTCAACCAGGCACCAGTCACCAGTCACCCAGTCACCAGTCACCCAGTCACCAGTCACCAGTCAACTAGTCTCCAGTCAATAATTTAATTATTTTCTGGAAAGACTTAGTTTCTGACATATTTCACCGGACAAAATAGTCTCGTATACTAACTTCCGGTCATTATGTCTAATTATTAAAAAAAAAAAAAAAAAAAAATTTTCACTGGGCAAAGTATCAGTAATATTTCTGATACTTATACCCGGTCATATTATTATATTATTTCTGATTTTTCACCAGGCAAACTTTTACAGAAAGTGTCTGGTCAATTTTTGCCTAATAATTAATTATCTTCGGGAAAAAGTTTCGAATACTTGTGCCCGCTCAGTTTTCATATATAATCTCCCTTTTTCATCGGACTAGAGTTACGAATACTACTATCCGATCAATTTGTCAAATTACTTGTAACTTTACCGGGCAACAGTTACGAATATTAGTGTCCGGTCATTGTGTCGGGTAACTAGTGTCAAAATAATGATTACTAATTCCCGAACAATCTATTATCGTTCATAGAGCTCCATTCACGTTTAAGTCAATGGATATAGGTTATTAAGTGAAATACATAATAACTTTTTATACAAAAAAATTCTGTACAGTCTTTCCTAAATCAGACTAGAATTTTTAATATTCCATTGACTTATTATAGGTGTGTAATTCCATTAATATTTTAAATTAACTTATGTTTTATCTCTTTTATCCACTAGAAAGAGTTAAACTTCCGACTATAACAAAATTCTTACCGGGCAGCAGTTCGTAGACTAGTGCCAGGTCATTCAAATGATGTTTTATCTCTTTAATTCGCTAGACAGCGTTTAAATTCCGGCTCTAACGAAAATTTCATCGGGAGGCACTTTGTAGAGTAATGCCAGGTCATTCTAACGAAATTCCACCGGGCAGTAGTTTCGTAGACTTTGTGTCGGATTACTAGTGTGTTCCAGGCTCAACATATATTCATATATAACCACTATAGACTTGTATAGTCTTGGATTATAGGTTATTGAATTACAGCGATGGGTTCTAATACCTAGTAGCCATTTATATTGTTGAATTCTGTCCAGTTACTTTTGAACTTGACTTAAATTCTATATATATATTTATTATTGAAAATGAATTAAGAATTATCGGTTACGATCAAATTCGCAATCCATTCACTAAGTGTAGAAGATACTTCCAGCTATAATTATATCTCGTTTGTTCGCTACAAAGAGATTAACTTCTTACATATTCACCTTATTCGGCTCTAGGGCAAAGGTGAACTATAAAACTATCGTTATTTATAAGAAGAAAAATATACACGAAATATAAAAATTTTTCTTCTTTCCTCCCCTGTTTTTCTTCTACATGCTCCGATATGTAATCAGCATGTAATCTAAGGAGTAAATTGACAAGAAAGTAGCAATCGATCTTTTCTACTTTCTATTAATTTTTCATTCTTAAGGTATCGGAAATTTACACCAACCAGATAAATAAATTAACAGTTTATTTATTTATTCGCTACCTCTCTAGATTACTACGATTTAAAATTCTAGTTGAGGTACATATTTTCCTTTTGCCTTTTCTACATGGAAAATAGTTGATCCGATAAGCTATTATTCTATTTTATACTATCTTTTGATTGATTATATTAGAGTCTAGGTCAGTCGTGCTCTGTCTAAACTCTGCTATAAAATAATAAATAAGAAAAAAATCTTACATTTAGGCATAGATATAATTCGATACGTTCTTTACTTTGCCTGTTTTATTTTTTCTTCTGGATCATTTAAGACTACGATAGCAATATACCAGATATTTTTGCCTCAGTAAGAATCTATTACGCTGAAGATTCTTCATATTGGAATAATAATTTTATTATGATTATAATTCTAGACCCAATTAATCCTCGTATATTATAGGTCTACTTTATCTTATTGAGGAATAGTTTTGCTTCGACTAGCTCTATACCTCTAATATTTTATTTATAACTAGAGTCCATGTCAATCAAACTTTGGTATTGACAATGGATACATATTTAGTAAAGGCATTAATTATTCAGTACGTGACAGATTATTATTGCCTAAATTAGATTTTATATACAATACTTTCCTTTTGATATTTTGTTTTATTGACTTTGTAACTATTCAGAAACTGCCAAAGTCAATCATTTCCTTCCTCTAAACTTACCGAAGCTCTAGATTATGTTGATATATATTTTGATATATGCTTAGAGGTTAATTAACGAGAGTTTACCTCATAATAGCAGATATTATTATAATTATATTAATCAATCTATAGTCTAGGCTTAAACAAAAGGGAAAACATCCTTAATTATTAGTATACGAGCCGGTAAAGAATTAAGACACTCTTAATTATCTCTTTACCCCTCCTTTATGTTTACATTTGTTAAAGGGATCATAGTAATTCTCGCTAAGAGTTCAAGTTCAGTTTGCGAATAATGCAAAGATTAATATCTTGATTTCCAGTCCGCATCAAAAATGGTCTATATATATAGATAAATATCTTTCCGAAACTGGATATTTATTTATTTTTCCACACAATAAGTCATTTCAAGATGTCGATGATTTTGAAATGCACTGCTTCAATTTATAATATAAAATATGTTTATATTAACTTCACAACTTAGTAAGTGCTGCACCTACGTTCCTGGTCAGATCTTACTTTTGTGATACGTTTTTGAACATACTGAAAGTTTTCTCTGATTATACATTCGGTAAATAAACTTTCGAGTAGTATTTATGCCTTTAAACATTCAGATTATTTGATAATTGTTGGAGATAATATATTATTCCGATATTTATATATCTATCTTCATTATTTATCTTTCTCATCTTACTTTTAAATTAGATTGACCTTCTCGCTACGTTCCAGGTTTAAATCTAGCTAACATTGTGGAACAGTCACTTTTTTATTTCCTAAACAATATTTTAACATTTTTCTCAGTATTCAGTGCATAACGACTTCATGAATACTTGAAAATAATTCAGTTCTACGCTTGTTAAACTAAGCCTAAAACAAGCCCTAGTTTTTTAGAATGGATATTATCCTTCGATTCAGTTCATGGAGATACATCCTTTTAGATCCCATTATCTCTATTTCAATCATTCAAAATTCTAATGACTAAGTACTCCTTTTCTACGTACGAATACAGAATATCGAGTCACTGTTGCTGCATATTGGTTAAAGATTAAACAAATTTTATCTTAAACCTATATGACGTTAAATTAATTATTATCTCTTTCATATACATGTTTTTTTACCCTTCCGTCAGGGATCGCGGTAATAATATTATTACTCTCTATGGTTTACACATAGATCTCGAGAGTATATATATGTATTTTCTTCCTGAACTCATTTGCGAGTACGTAATTTGATATTTCAGGATTTACCAATTATGCAGACATAGATTTTATTCTATTAATATTCAATTCTAAAAAAATTTGATAGAATGTTTATCTATAAAATTTCCGGGCAGTAATTTTATAGAGAGTTATATGTTTAATAATTCCTTGCTTAAATAATAGTTACGCTTAACCTATGATTTATAGCGGGAATTTTGTTCAGTAGTATAATTTTTATTTAGTATTAATATTTTTCTTACTATTCTTAATTATGCGTATAGAATAGTAATACTATCTCTTAACTTTTAAATTAAGTGTTTTTTGAGATTAATAATCAGTATTATTGTATAATCTTTCTTCAGAGATTATCACACTATTACTTTTTCTCTGAGTCCTTCTCTTTTTATGAACATTTTGATTCGTATCAAAGTGGATTTTTAACATTTCTTGATTTCCATGATTATTTACTCAGGAGTACTTTTCATGGCAATCTTCTGGTATAGAAAGATTCTATCCAGCTTATTTATTATTGTTTAATCTTATCAATACGGTAAGATTTAGCCAAACTATGACCGTCATACAGTTTGCTGCGATCAACCTTATTCTTATCTCTCTTATTCTCTGTCAAACTCTTTAGTTATGATGTTGACAGTTTATTCTTTATTTTTTGTCAGGACATCAAACGCTTTTATATGTCTATGACAAAACTAATTATCAATGGTTTAGGTTGTTTTTTCTTCCCAGCAGTTATATGCAACTCTGTATTATTTTATTGCTTGACTAAAAATTCGTTATACAATTAGTCTAGCAATAGTTTTAACCATTATGTTTGTCTATACTTTTTTTTCTTCTGATGGATAACTTAGTTATAGTTAAGTTAACTCCATCTACTTTTATTATCTCCCCTTCTTTAATTTGATCAAGGGAAATAATTACACATTATGGTTATTTTAAGTCTGTGTCTGTTCATCGGAAACTGTCCTGTCGCTCCAATTAACAGAATTTAATTAGTTTATAATTCTAATAGCTTAGACTATTACAATTACATAGCTTCACATATCTAGAATTTTATCCAAAATATCTACATATGTCAGTTATCTATAGGAAACTCCACCGAGTAGACTTTTTCTCATTTATTCAAGATCCTACATAGACTACTTACAGTGTATGGTCTTGGCTTTTTGTTTTACAAATTTTGTTTTCAAAATTTTCTATATTCCTAGCTTACTTTGCGATGGAATATTTATGTTATGTCTCAATGACTCCCTTTTCTTTTTGAAGCCAATTGTTGTTTCCCAAAAAGAAAAAAAGAGGGGGGGGGGGGCCAATGTTAGGTCTCTGAGACTTAAGAACTGGCTTCCTCTAGAGTCTACTAATATATATAAGGTTGTTAGATCATAACACCTTAAAGCTATTTTGTGAATCTAGACCATTCTTTCTATTAAATATAGAATTAGAATGTATCTGATTCCTTTGAGTTTCCTGAGTCTTAACCAGAAGTGGTGAGATATTATTGGTGTTAGAATTAGGAGAGCACCTCCCTCCTATTCTGCAAATTCTAGCACATTATCTATAGGTTAATGTATTATGAAGTTAAAATGAAGTTTTTTAAAAGTAAAACATATTTTAACGAGTAATACTTAACCTATAGATAATCAATTATCTCCCTCCGCCCACCCTCGCTTATCTCTCCTAATTGTGTCTATTGTTTTACACATAAAAGAAACTGACACGTGGTCAATTGAGCGGGAAGAGTTACGTCACACAGGTAACTGCCTAAGGGACCTTCTGGTTTAAGACTTTAATTAACGACTGAAAGGTCGTTTTTTCTGTGGAAGGTGTGAAAACAGAATAGAATAGCACATTATCTATAGGTTAAGTATTACTCGTTAAAATATGTTTTACTTTTAAAAAACTTCATTTTTACAACTTTAATAGCTGACTCATAGGTCTAGATAAGAATGATCATCAGGTAAATAGTTTTCTTATTTCTTGACCAAAACATATGTTGTGGGTACTCATTAGAAGTGCCTTGCTGAGGCCCTTCTAATGAGTACCCACAATGTTTTTGTCAAGAAATAAGAAAAATATAGATACTTTTTGGTTGAAAAAAAAAAGCACCTATGGCTGTAGTTAAAAATATAAATGATGATACCCAGGAAATCCATAATCAGGACGCACAGCCTTCCCAGGGTTCTACAAGAAGGGTAGACAAGGAACAAACAATGACAAAACATACATCACATATGAAATCACCAATGCATGAACAAAGAAAAACTCTTGAAAATGGGATACATATAGATCTAGATAAGAGTGGTATCCGGTAAATATTTTTTTTATTTCTCCACAAAAACATATGTTGTGGGTACTCATTAGAAGCGCCTTGCTGAGGCACTTCTAATGAGTATCACAATATATGTTTTTGTGGAGAAATGAGAAAAATAATATGAAATAAATAGGTGTTACCTATGAAACAAGCTTAAGCATTTTATGTACTTTTTTTTCATCAGGTATGCAAAGTTGCAGACCTGACAAAACCTGTTTAAATGTAGGTCCAAGGCAAAGTGCACAACATCGAACAATTTTTTTTCCTTGATATTTTGCACATTAGTGTGTCACCGGGTATATTTATGTGATACACTTGTACTGCCTTGCGGTACAAGCCGGCTTTTATAGCAATGTGGTAGAATGTCCACCTGTCACGCAGACGGCCTGGGTTCAATACCCGGTCGTGGCATAAAATTTTTTTCACCTGTTACAAGTGTATAAATAAATATTTTAGTCTTATAGTAAAAAGAAATTATGCATGTGCCCCGAAAATTTATTTTGATAGTCTGATTTCGTCAAAAAAAACAAAACAAAAAAAACTTGATTTCTCCTTTTAGCTATACTGAGAACGATCAGCTGATCGCCAGTCAACTGAAATCACCGCATATCCTACATTTATCATGTTGTCAACAATAAATTCTTCTCCATGCATAATTCATGTTATGTGCTGTAGGAATGTAATCCATTTTTTACGGCAAAATGTCAGTATTTACACATAAATACACGAAAATGTTGTTTAATGCGAGAGAAGTCACAGATTAAATATGGCAGCTAAAACGCAGATCAGTCACACATTCATCCGTGTCAATGTCGTAAAAATGTATCCTTCTATCATTGGCTATATGATTCATAACAGCCAATGAGATCGCTTGCGGCGGCTGACTGGCCTTCCATGTTTGCAGCAGAGGGTATCTGATCATCATATTTTTCTGAAACCAGCCTGGCAAAGGATATAAATTAGCGTTGGTTTTCGCCGATACGCTCCGCTGTAGATTTGGGAAACCAGTCAGCTGCCGCATGCAGATTCTACATAGTATGTGAGAGACACATGATACCTATAGTACGAGCTTAAGCTTTGCCACTTGCTTTGCAGGTCGCTTAATTTCATTATAAATACTTCTGGATTGAAAATAGCATCTTCATCATCATCATCATCATCAGATTTTTGATTAACGTGCTGGTACAGGGTCAACATCCGCATCAGTGGGCCCACTTCCAGGTAGCTGGCTTGCTGAACGCATGGCAGATCTCACACCAGATCTCCAGGTGTGTCTAATCAAAACCTATGGATACAGATAAATTATGATCTCAAAGCAGATTAACAGACAGAATATTGAGGATAGTTTCCAGTAATTGGGTGGTCTGTTTCATTTTCCTATACAACTAAGTCCAGATGTCTTTTTAGTGTGGAGCATCTTATCAGGGTCTTCATTGTTTGCTCAGGCCTACCTATCGCAATATTTTGGGTTTGACTGTAATTTGTGTGTTTGAAGTCACATGGTTGTTGACCTTGTATTACATATGGTATTTCCAGGGCAGTGTGACAGTAGAGATAAATGCTACGGAGCTGTTTGATCATGATCCTGACTATGACGATGAAGAGGATTCAGCACTGTATGTACTCCCAAGACTTCACACATACTTATGCATAGGTCTAGATAAGAGTGGTATCAGGTAAATATTTTTCTTATTTCTCCACAAAAACATATGTTGTGGGTACTCATTAGAAGCGCCTCGGCGAGGCGCTTCTAATGAGTACCCACAACATACGTTTTCATGGAGAAACGAGAAAAATATCAATGCTTTTGTATTGAAAAAAAGCACCTTATCAAGCCCTATGTTATGTATATGTAAACAGTTCACTCTCTCTAGCGCAAACCCTGATAAATCATACTAATGCTTAAGTCAAACTAAATTTGAAGGCAATACAGTTGACTCTCATTATCTCGACTTCGTTCATCTCGAATAACTGCTTATCTCAAAGTAAAAATCTTGTCCCTGTTTTAACATGGGAATCTAACAACAGGTGACAAAATAAAGGAGGTAAACTCTCTAACTTCAGGGCCCAGTTGTTCAAAGCTAACAACATCGTTAGTTAACGATTCGTTAAAATTTACATCGAGTGATACGCAAATATGCTGAAATTTTTTGCTGAAAAAATGTGAGTAGCTTTTGCAGTGCAAAAAATATCAGAATATTGTATATTGAATCCGCTAAAACAGTTAACGAAATGACCCTTAACGAGCTCGTTTAGCTAACGACGCTTTGAACAACTGGGCCCAGACTTTCTGGTCCCTTGAAGTTTGAGATAACAGGAGTTGACTGTATATATAAGTTTTTAATGATTGCATGGAGCATGTAGGAAAAAGCTGAAAAAAACTCAGAGATGTCCTTAAAAGTATAAAGATTGTGACAAAAAAGTTAGGGATGTTTGGGTTACCTGAAGCACAGCTATTTTAAGGCCTTGTCTTTGGGCATTGTGCCTATCGTCGTTGAGGAGTCAAATAATCATATTTCAGATTTCTTAACTTTTCAGGAGAAAGAAAAAACTTTTTAGTTTTTGCTAGATTTGACCAATATTGACGGACTTTGGGCAGGATTGTAATTAGTGACATACAAATTCACTGCTGTAGCTATTCTAATCTTACAGATGAGAATTCATACCATCTCTCAACTAAATCACTTGAGTTACAACATTTTGATACATTTTTCTCTCGACTTAAGACTTTAAATGCTTAAAATGCATCAAGACATTGTATCTCATTAGAGAGACTATACAAACTATACAAAAATATTGTCTAAATGCTCGTAACTCAAGGCTCTAAGGGGGTTCTAATTGGCCTAGAGGTACAAGAATTTGAGAGAAGGTGCACTGAATGGCAGGTATTCCCGTGTTGCTAAAAAGTCGTTTTGGCAAAAAATGGAGTTACAAGGTTTTGACTCCTCAACGACGCTAAGCTATATATGCACCAGAACCCAGAAATTCCACATATGAACAGCAAAGACATGTATCAATCTCAGTATGGCTTTACAGTCTGGTCACTGTCTGACACCATTTAGACCATGCAGAATGCGATAAATCTAGATACTTAACTTTTTTTATGCCCCCAACTTTGAAAAGTTGTGGGGGTGGGGGTGTGGAGAGGATACTGGTTTGGCCTTGTTCGCCAGTCTGTGTATCACCACTTTCAAGTGCCTGTGAAACTAGAAAATGGCTTATGCTAGGAACTTGAAATTTTATACATGGCATGAGAATTATTTTTTCTGTCAGACCCAGTATGCCAGAGTTGCCTTTTTTAGACTGTTCTATTCTATTCTCAATATTGCCATTTTCGCAATAGCAAAACCTTGTCAACACAATATCTAGAGGACCACTTAAGCTAAGATCCTTATATTTGGCATGCAGTTTAGGATCAGTGTGTAGACAACTTGATTAACTTTTGAGCGATTTCCGTAAAATATTGAGGGAGATATGCCCCTTTTTGGACTTTGCTATTATAACAGTAGGAAAGTCTTGTCAACACTATATCTAGAGAAACGCTTGAGCTAGGAGACTGATATTTTGCATCCTATTTTGGATCAAGGTTTAGATGACCTGATTAAATTCTGAGTAAAATTCGTACAAAAATTGGCAAAGTTATGCCCCTTTTGAATGCCTGTATTACAATTTTGCATGTATTGCAATGGGAAAACCTTGTCAACACGATCTCTAGATCAAGCTGAAACTTCATAAATAGAAAACTGCTTAAGCTAGGATTCTGATATTTTGCACACAGTTTAAGATCACTGTTAAGATGACCTGATTAACTTTATAGCATATTCCGTAAAATATTGACCCAGTTATGCCAGTTTTCTGACTTTGCCATTATAGTAGCTAGAAAACCTTGTCAACAAGATATATAGAGAACTGCTTAAAGAAGGATTCTGATATTTTGCCAATTATTTTGGATCAATCTTTAGATGACATGGTTATGCCCCCAAGTTCGAAGAAGTTGAGTTGGTATATTGGTCTGATCCTGTCCATCTGTCCATCATTACACTTGCATATGATCAGGAATGGTTAGAGCTACGATCCTGTAATTATATATATTGCATCAACATGAAAAATAAGCGCCCAGTTTTTTTTTGTTTTTCCATTGGTGTTCTCCTTATATAGAGTTATTCCCCATTTTTGACTCAGGCATTTGACAACAGGCAGTGGGTACCTTGTGTAGGCAACTCCTCATACAGTTTTATACTGATCAATCTGAAACTTTGCAGGCTCTCTTGTCATGGTCTGTAGATTTGCATGTATTTTGGCATTATCAACAGCTTAAATTTTGTCACTTTTTTTTGACTTTTGAACTTGGCCATTTTTTAGAGCTTAAATACTATTCAAGTGCATTACAGATGGTCCCTTGTGGGCACAACCCTTCCTACTGGCCTTTTTGTCATGGTCTGTAGGTGTGCATGTGGTTTTGGCATGATCGTCAATTTAATTTTTGTCACTTTTTTTTTTTTTGGACTTTTGAACTTCGACATTTCTGTCTGACAGACAGACAGAAATGACTAACTTTTAGAGCTAAGATCCTGAAACTTTTGAACTTACTGGTAGCCATTTTTGGGGCTTAACCCATTGTAGACTGAATAAACTCTCCCACACTATATATTGGAAGAGTCTAATTTCAATTTTAGGTATGTCCGGCTATGAGACCTAGATATTCCTAGAAAAAAATGGCTAAACTATTTGCAAACAGTGGAGACCCTGATCAGATGCCATGTTCTACGGCGTCTGATCTGGGTCTGCACTGTTTGCCAATTACCCTCTTACGGGTCTCCCGAATACAATGGGTTAAATGCTATTAAAGTGCATTACCGTGGGTACCTTGTGTATTACAGTAAATGCATGTTTAAGGGAAAACATATAGTTGGAGGGCATAGTGCTTTTTCAAACACATTTTCTAGTTCCTTTTAAAGTCAAAGGATATTGACTTCTGTTTCCCTTCTCTTTCACCAAAAACAAAAACACCATATTTGCTTTAACGGATCATGTAGGATTGCAGACATGACAATAAAATGTGCATAATTTTCAACAGGTTGTCAGTGTATCTTTGTCACCCTACATTCCCAAATGGCAAAGTAAAATTAATAGGGCCATAAAATGTGTTTTTTTTATCCTCAGGTTAAGAATGAGTGGTGTTGAGATCAGTACCATGTCAATTACCCATTCAGCAGAATGTCCTCTCACCAATAAAGATACTGCAATTCTAGCTGGTACAGTTACAGCTAAAGGCAGTTATAAAAGTTCTGGTGTATTCATGGCAACCTGGCGAAGGTTGTTATCAGGTGGTGGATGGACAGAGGTGAGTTTTAGATTGAATACCATATTTATCCTAAGTATTGGGAAACCTTATCTGCTTACCATACTTGTCCTATAATTTAAAATAGTCCATTCTACTACTTGTTGATGTGTCTAAAATATTGCTGTATGTATGGCAAACAGTGTAGACCCTTATCATATGCCATGTTCTATTGCGTCTGACCTGGGTCTACACTGTTGCCAAAGGCCTGTATGTTCCAATACTTAGGGTTATTATGGTACAAAGCTTAGCTCATTTTAGACAGGTAATTAGCAAACAGTGCAGACCCAGATCAGACACGGCATCTGATCAGGGTCTGCACTGTTTTCATTAACTACAGGACTTCTTGTAAAACATACTAATAATAAAAACTAACCAGGAACCCTGCTATTGGAAATAAAATGGTCGAAAGAGTTGTGGTAGATGAGTCCACTTGAAGTAAATAGGTAAACCCTTAACTCTAAATATGGTGCTTTTTCAACCACTTTTGATATTTTTCTTATTTCTCCATGAAAACATATGTTGTGAGTACACATTAGAAGTGCCTCAGCGAGGCATTTCTAATGTGTACCCACAAGATATGTTTTCTTGGAGAAGTAAGAAAAATATTACGTGGATACCCCATCTTATCTGGAGCTACGCAAAGCTTAACCATGCTGTTAATGGGCATATTTATGCTATACCGTTCACAAAAAGTAGAGGTATTTATTTAATCCTTGTCCTGCTGAACCCGGATATACCCTGCCTTTGCAAACAGTGTAGTTCCAGATCAGTTGGCTTCTTCAGAAGCCAACTGATCTGGATCTGCACTGTTTGCCATTAAGTATATGAATTTATAGCAACAATCTGGATCAAGCAATCTGATTGGCTGAAAATTAGAAGTGGGTGTGGCATCTTAATTTATTCAGAATGAGAAGGGTTAACTTGATAATGTCATATGAGTACCAAATAAGAGTATATGTACATTTCTCTTTAATATAGAAATATCTATAAACAAATCATGACACTAAAATCTGAACAATATACAGTGTAAATTATGAAGATCTTCTTTAATGTTTCTACATACCTATAGTTTAAGATATACTTTTATCTTCATTTGTAGCTATTTCATTACTCTTACATATATTGAGTTGCTACCATTATCTACAGATATATGTACATGTATTGTAAAACTTGCCAATGCCAGCCTGAAACAAGTCGTTTGATTGAAACTTTGATTGAATGCACAGAGGGACATGGGATTTTCTTGAGAGATAATATATTTTTCAGGGGCATAATTATCCCAAACCTATGCATTATGTGTATGCTAAAAAATACAAAAATAAAAAAAAAATTAAGCTATTTTCATAAAATGCATTGGGTCTCTTGCAGAAGTTTTTGCATTATCCTATTATAGATCCACATTACGAAAACACGCCTATTCAAATATAATGAAAATTTTACAACCAAAAAAGAAAAACTTTCAGATAAAAAAAATTCGGTTCTAACGAGTACCCACAATCTATGTTTTTGAGCAGAAATAAGAAAAATAATGTATACCCCTGTAAACCCCAGTTTTACTATATAAAAGTGGGGTTTAAGGGGGTCAAAATTATATAGGTATATTTTCGTGATGGATAAGGTTTTTTTTTTCAACTGAAAACTATTAATTTTATTTCTCCATAAAACATGTTGACACTAGGAAGAGGCAGTTCTACATATGTTTCAGTCACAGCAACAGATAAGGCGCTTTTTTCATCTGAAAAATGCTGATATCTTTCTTATTTCTCGACAAAAACATATGTTGTGGGTACTCATTAGAAGCGCCTCACTGAGGCGCTTCTAATGAGTACCCACAACATATGTTTTCATCAAGAAATAAGAAAAATAATATGTGGATACCCCTCTTATCTCTAGCTATGTTTTAGTGGAGAAATAAGAAAAAAATATCTGTGTGGATACCCCCTCCTACCTGAAGCTATGTTCTTTCTTCATGAATACATGTGTTATAGGTACTTACTGGAAGCACTAAGTATGTTAGCATATGTTTACCTGGCAAAATAAGAAAATTGTCGACACATTTTAGAAAAAAAAAAAAAAAAAAAAAAAAAAAAAGCAAAAAAAAAACTAACAAACAAAAACATGTCTCTTTTGGAGTTGTCTTCTACATGCTGTTTGAAGTTTCTTTCTTTCTTTTACAGACTGAATTGTCAGTTGGTAATAACACCAGACCTGCTCTCAGATTCAAGGCTTCATCGCTTCTATTCAAAAGATGGTAATATATAGCTCCAGATAAGAGGGGGTACCTGCATAATATTTTTTTTCTAGTTTCTCCATGAAAACGTAGGTTGTGGGTACTCATTAGAAGATAAGAGAGGATATACACATAGTTTTTTTTCGTATTTCATCACAAAAACATATGTTGTTGGTACTCATTAGAAGTGCCTCAGTGAGGCACTTCTAATGAGTACCCACAACATATGTTTTTGTGAAGAAATAAGAAAAATATTGGCACTTTTTAGCTGGGAAAAAAAGCACCTTATTTGGAGCTATTCTGATTGACAGAAAACATGCTTAAGAAGAGTGTATACACATGGTATTTTTTATTTTTTTATTTATTTATTTTTTTTTTTGCCATTTTGTACAAGGGAGATAACTTTTGTGACTTCTGATTTGTGTTCCTGCAAACCAGGCCCATTCTGAAAAGGAGTGTACTCTAAGAGGAAAGTTTTTGCTCTTCTCTCTGGAGCAGCAGATTCTTTTAGAATAGATCCCTATTTTTAAAGTAGACCCCTTTCAGAAGGGGCCTGTTATGCAAGAAAGCAAAAACATGAGTCTTAAAAGTTGTTTCCTTTGGCAGAAAGGGACCGGAAAAGTGGCTCAATTAGTAGAGCATCTGCTTTGTGACCGGAGGTTGCGGGTTTGATCCCCGCCCAAGACATATCAGAGACTTTAAATATGGTACTAGCTGCTCTTTCGCTTGGCACTCAGCATTAAGAAAGTAGAGCTATGAATCAGAAGTGGTCAGCTCAGTGTCAGTATAATGTGACTGGGTGGAATATGTCAAGTGTCTGGGACGTAATATTTCTGTGTCTCAGCTCTCTAAAAGTGAGCATTGAACTCCCTGCCACATCCAGCCACTGTCACCATATGACTGAAAGATTGTTGAAAGAGACGTAAAGCCGAAATAAAAGAAACAAACAGTTGGCATAAAGGGAGGAAATGCTACTGTATCAAGTCTCCGTAGGCTCTGGCTTTACATTATTGAAGTTTTATTAGCTTGTCTTGACTTTGAATCTCTTGCCTACCACTGACTACTGGATAGAGCCATTCCTAGTGATGTGATTTGTGGTGGTGGCAAACACTAGGCAGACTGGGAGACACCTTGGTTATGCTGCAAATGCAGTCGAATCTTGTTATCTCGAACTCGCTTATTTGGAATTACCGCTTATCTCGAAGTGAACATCTGGTCCTTGTTTTAACATGAAACTATGGCAACAGGTAACAAAATAATGTGGAAAAGAGGAGAAATTGCTCCTAAGGAGCAATATCTCTGCTTTTCCACATTATTTTATATATCTATTTCTAACTTCAGGAGTCAAATTACATATTCATTTGTTAAATAAGGTTATTCATTTTATTGTTTTCCTCACTCTCTCAACTCTGATATGTCGAGGTATGGATATCTCGAAGTGTTTCAGTGAGTCTGTTGGAATTTGAGATAACGAGAGTTGACTGTATTTATTCTAACATGCACCATTGTAAAGGTCAGTTACATTTTATTACTGCATGCATCGGTAAAATGATGCATAAAATGAAAACAAAAATCCTGTTTACATAGGTCTAGATAAGACAGGTTAATATTTTTCTTATTTCTTGACGAAAACATATATTGTGGGTACTCATTAGCAGCGCCTCGGCGAGGCGCTGCTAATGAGTACCCACAATATATGTTTTCGTCAAGAAATAAGAAAAATATACATACTTTTTGGTTGAAAAAAGCACCTTATCAAGAGCTATGTGTTTAGTTTTGGAAAGTGATATAAATAATCAGTCAGTCATGTCTGGCAGAGAAAGGAAAATCTCAACAACGTGCATCCACTATTTTAAGTGGGAAACATGGCAATACTTTGTTAACAATATAGGTCCACCATTCAACTGGAAAATGTGGAAAAGCTTTGTTTACCACTTGAATGGTTGGCCTTCAGTTGTAATTTCTCCGTTTACTTGCTTGAGGCAGATTTGTCATATATCCATGGAAGCATAAGTTTACATCTGTAGCAGTAATGGCCAACATATTGAATGCCATAATAAACTGTGAAAAGCAGAAAGTTTAAGATACAAATTGCTACATACGAACCGGATCAAACAAAAGGGTGTTTTCACATTATATCTAAGACACAATTTTCTTGATGTAGCCCTATTTTTTCTCGTGGTATTTAGGGGAATTTGGCTCCTCCTAATGTCTGAAAATTAGTGAAATATCTACCTGAACTAAATTACAATGAACCCTTGTTACAACGTCAGCATTTCTAATTAAGGATGTTGCCATTAAAATGAATTTGCTGGTGTAAAGAATCCTTTATGGACAGAATGATATGTAAGAAAGACCTTGTTTTATTCTTATTTCCTCATAGAACATTTGTTTTGGATATTTGTTAGAATTGCCTCAATGAGCAATTCTAACAAATAGTTAGAACATATGTTGCTTGAAGTTTTAATGCAATAGTCTTGCATAATTTCTCATTAACTGTCACCTCTTGAGAGAAGGTTTCGTGACATTCCAGTTGTCATTTTAACAAATTTTGTCATTGTATCAAGCGTCGGTATAAAGAGGGTTGTCTGTATTAATGCTTACTAAGCTGGGTAAATTTTCAGTGGTCAACATATTTAAATATTTCCTTATTTATACCTCAACCCCACTCCCCCTCCATCCCCCCTCCCCCCCCCCCCCCACCACCACCACACCCAACCCCACTCTGCAAGCTGTGCTTATTTGGGGACCAGGAGACCAGGAGGTCGCGGGTTCAACCCCCATCAAGGTTGGCAACATTCTTTCGTGGAGATTGATCATGAAATATTTTCTACAGTCATTCTTTCCCTTCCGCTGATTCAAGAAGGGCAGTTGTCAGTTTCTGGCGAAAGAATGTGCACAATACTGGTTAACCGCTTAGAGGACTAAGCCTGCCCAGTAAACGTGTGGTTAGGTAAACTGACCGTGCTCGACATGAACCCATTGGGTTGACTGGGCCGTAAAACCTCAACACAAACAAACAAAGACCCTCCTGGGTTGACGGACTAAGCCTGCCCAGTAAATGTGTGATTAGGTAAACTGACTGCGCTCGACATGACCCCATTGGGTTGCCTGGGCCGTAAAACCTCAACACAAACAAACAAAATCCAGTTTTCTTGGAAAATGAAAATACGAAAAATATCATCAATTTGCTCAGAGAGTGATAAAGGGATAAAAAAGAACTGACAACTTTTTATTCATTTATTTATTTATTTATTTTATTTTATTTTTTATTGTTTTAATTTTTTTTTTTTTTTTTTTTTTGCTAAAAACAGCATAGTCTCTGGAGCTGGGCATGATTAATATTTAGATATTTTCATTTCCAGTGTAGGTACAGTGTCTACGAGACTGCAGGTAACAGATGGAGGTATTGGACTTGGTGGTCTCATGGGAGGTAGGTTTTCTTCTGAGTCGGTTATTTTTATTTGTTGACAACACCAACACGAACTTACTCTGTTTCATTTATTCCATCTGACATTCTGCCTTATGACTATCAAGGACTTTAATTGTAAACAAAGTATGAATATATGGCCTCAATGCTAAACATTTAAAATGTAACAGTGCCAAATTCATTACTAGGATATTAGCAAACAATGTACATATAAAGTAGCATTGTGCAATGTTAGCCAAGTGAGAGTAAAAAAACAATCATATGCGGCAAGGATCCTGATCAGGCCACACATCAGTCTGTTCAGGACTGACTTCATTAATACTGGACAAGTCTCAAGTTGTTCTTTTATCTTTATACATGTTATATATATCTGTCATTATTCATTATTACATAATCTTTATCATAGATCTAGATAAGAGTGGGTATCAGGTAAATACTTTCTTATTTCTCAACAAAAACATTTGTTGTGGGTACTCATTAGAAGTGCCTCACCGAGGCACTTCTAATGAGTACCAACAACATGTTTTCATAGAGAAATAAGAAAAATATCAATACTTTTGGATTGAAAAAAGCATCTTATCAAGGGCTATGTTTATGGAGGAATTGTCTTGCTTTGAAATAAATCATGAATAGATTCTGATTTTATGTATTTCAGTGTTAACATACCAGTTTGATAAACATGTCCAGGGTCGGATGGTGTATAACCCAGCTGGAGTCAGTACAGCTGTACTATACGATACAGAAAAACATCAAGCTCTCGTTTCTGTCCAGGTTTGTAAATCATGTCACCGGGGTGTCCAACTAATATTGGCTTACAGTTGAGCAAGGCTGGCTATCCTTGTAGCAGGTTAGGGTAGAGGTGGAATGTTTTTATTTTTTCTGTTTCTTTACTTTCATTCCTGTTCTTCTTTCTTCCCTGTCCCTCTCTTTAATCTCCTCTACTATCTCTTTTCTCCCTTTCTCTGGGAGACAACACAAAATGACCCACAAGGGTTGGCATGTCAATAAACCCCAACACAATCAATTTATAGTAATAATGTAAAACACAACCTTGAAACTGCTGTATAAAAGCTACCACTTACTTGAATCTCGGTGGCTCAGTTGGATGCGCTGTCCGACTTGAGACCAGGCCGAGGTCAGCAGCATTCTTTCGTGGAGATTGATCATGAAATATTTTCTACGGTCATTCTCTCCCTCCCGCTGTTTCAAGAAGAGCAGTTGTCAGTTTCTGGTGAAAGAATGTGCACAATACTGGTTAACCGCTTAGAGGACTAAGCCTGCCCAGTAAACATGTGGCAAGGTAAACTGACTGCGCTCGACATGACCCCATTAGGTTGACTGGGCTGTAAAACCTCAACACAAACAAACAAACTTATTTGAATCATCATATCTTACCCTTATTATTGCTGTTGTAGTGTAGAGTACATTAATTTTATTCTTATTGGATTTTGCATGTGTAGGTTTGGGGAGTAACTGTGTTGCTTTTTATTTCTCCATGAAAGTATGTAGGTTCTCATTGTAATTGCCTTGCTGTCATGTATTTCATGAATTACATGTGTTTCATGGAGAAATAAGGAAAATAGCAGTACAAAAAGCTGTATATGTAATTTGACTCCAGAAGTTAGAGATATATTGAAAATATTGTGGAAAAGAGGAGAAATTGCTCCTTTGGAGCAATTTCTCCTCTTTTCCACAATATTTTTTTGCCTGTTGTTAGATTTCCATTTTAAAACAGGGACCAGATTTTCACTACTAGGTAAGAGGTTATTTGAGATAAGCCGTCGAGATAATGAGGGTTGACTGTAGGAATATCTAAATGACATAGCCTGACATACATGTACCTGAAATTGAAATTGGATTCTTCAAATATATAGTGTGGGGAGTGTTTATTGATAGAGTCTAAAATGGATTAACTGTGTGGGTTGTTGGGGTACCACTGATAACTTTGAGATTGTCTTTCTTCTAGGTTGGTTTAAAGGCCAGTTTTCTGCTAGTTTCATATACAAAGAAGTTTCCTGAAGCAGAAGGAGCGATTTCTGCAGCAGTGAAGTATGTTATTGCTTATTACTTGTCGTATCTCTGTTTCCTGCCGTAGCTTCACAGATAAAGGGTAATATAAATGCTCTAAAATTTTGAACACTTGGCTTAAATTTTGCTTTTTATGAATTTGTTTCTTAAAATGCATAGGGGAATGGCAAACAGTGTAGACCCAGATCTGGGCCTGCACTGTTTGCATATGACATTTTGTCAGAAACTTTGCTGTTCAAAATTTTAGGACATTTACCATACCTAGAGAATTACTTTGCTTATTTCTCTATTAACCCTTGTCCTGCTGAACCCGGATGTGCTCTGCCTTTGCAAACAGTGTAGATCCACATCAGTTGGCTTCTGAAGAAGCCAACTGATCTGGAACTGCACTGTTTGCCATTAAATATGTGAATTTATATCAACAACCTTGATCAAGTAATCTGATTGGCTGAAAATTAGAAATGGATGTGGTTTCTTAATTTATTCAGCAGGACAAGGGTTAAAACATATAGGTACTCATTAGAAGTACCTTTCTGAGATGCTTCTAATGAGTACATACAGTGCATATCTTCTGTTGAAAAAAGTGCCTTTTAGTGGGCTATTCACTTATACTGACCTGTCGTATGAGTAACAAGGAAGTTTTCCAAAACAGGAGCGATCTCTGCAGCAGTGAAGTACGTTATTGTCTTATCACTTGACCTGTCTCTATCTTTTACCATAGCTTCAGGTAAGCGGGGTATCCAGAGGAATATTTTCCTTATTTCTCCATGAAAACATAGGTTATGGGAACTCACTAGAAGTGTCTCACTGAAGCACTTCTTACGAGTACCCACAAAATGTTTTCATGGCATAACAAGATCAGGGACATTTGATCGGTGAGGCACTTCTAATGAGGCCAAATAAAAAAATATATGTGTTTAGGGTAACATGTTAGATAAAAAATAGGTAGGGTGTGTAGGAAGTTTGTTTTTTTTTTTTTACATTTTTTTTGGGGGGGTTGGGGGGGGGGGGGCAGTTTATGTAGGATTATACCATAATTATGAGATATATTTGGACTTAGCACCATAATTCACAAATTTCACCAAGTCTGTTTGACTGTTCTATGATGTGTCTAAAATACTGATAGAATGGCAAACAGTGTAGACACTGATCAGACAGCTCCTATAGGAGCAGTTTGATCTGGGTCTACACTGTTTGCTCATACCTACTTGTCAAAATATTTTGCGCAAATAGTTTGTCCTAGTTACACTTTTTTTTCTTTTTTTTTTTAAGAAAACATGAAAAGAATTGCTAGGTTTTACCAGGAAAATTAGGTAGGGTAGGGTTACCCTAAACACACAGATTTTTTAATTTGACCTAAAAAGTACCCACGGCATACGTCTCCATGGAGAAATAAGAAACATATCACGTTTTGGTTGAAAAAAAAGAAACTTATTTGGAGATATGCTTTTACGCTGTCCTGTAATAGGAGTAAGAAGGTTAAAAAAAGAAATGTGGTTCCACATATTCACGGCTAAGGCTCAGCCTTCATATCTGCACAGTGCTCATTGTTTTCCTTGTTTGTCGATACACTATATTTAGCTGAAGTATTGGGATAGAGAAGCTTGAGCAAATGGTGTAGATGCAGAAATGAGAATGATAAAAATTTTTGCTTCTTTTCTTAACTTCAGTATGGTATGTGTGTTTGTATCACCTAATAAATTTTTTTAAACATTTTGAGTCGTTCATCCATCCATCTATGCCGGCCTTGGTGGTTCTGTTGGATGTGGAGGCTGTGGTTTCGATCACGACAACATTCTTTTGTAGACATTGATGATGAAATATTTTCTACAGTCTTTTGTCATTCTCCCCATCTGCTGATTCAAGAAGGGCATTTTTTCAGCTTCTGGCGAAAAAATGTGCACAAGTACTGGTTAACAGCTTAAAACACTAAACCTAACCAGGAAAAGCTTGGTCAGGAAAACTGACCAACTCTACATGACCTTAATAACATGACTGGGCCATTAAAATTCAAACCAACCAACCATCCATTCATTCATCAGACTTAGCATTCAGTCAAGAGTGGTTACAGACAAGCATAAGTCAGGGCATAATGTTTTACACACACATGTTTAACCCTTGTCCTGCTGAATAAGTTAAGATGCCACACCCATTTCTGATTTTCAGCCAATCAGATTACTTGATCCAGGGTGTTGATATAAATTCACATACTTAATGGCAAACAGTGCAGATCCAGATCAGTTGGCTTATTCAGAAGCCAACTGATCTGGATCTACACTGTTTGCAAAGGCAGGGTATATCCGGGTTCAGCAGGACAAGGGTTAATTTCTTTTCTTTTTTTTCTACAGAGCAGGGACATTTGGAGCAGTAGTAGAGTATGGTGTGGAGAAGAAAATCTCTATGTTTAGTAATGTTGGTGCAACAGTGTCGGTAGGATTCCCCACTGGAGTGTCTCTAAGAATTAAGTAAGTGAATTTTATCTCTTGATAAAGTAGGTACACTTAATTAAAATATTTATTTAATACCCCTCTTATCTGGAGCTTTGAATTATACTGTGTTATTTCAGCAAATATAGCAATTTTAAAACCACAGTGACTCAAACACTAGTTTACCCAATCAAACTTGTTTTGATTCCCCAGGACATTCTTCTGATTGCCCAAGAAAACAAATATTTAGGGAAAGTTTCTTATTTTATTGTGAAATTGATATGGTGTGTATTCATTAGAATTGCCTCATCAGTATGATTCTAATGAGTACACCCAACATAAATTTATTAGTAGCTTGCCTTAATGAAAGTACCCGTAGAGCTATAGCGGTCATAGCGTTTGAGTTGGCATCACTGTTGATTAAACTTTTTGGTCAAAGTTTTTAACCCTTGCCTTGCTGAATAAATTAAGATGTCACACCCACTTCTAATTTCCAGCCAATCAGATTACTTGATTTGGGTTTTTTGATAGAAATTCATTTATTTAATGACAAACAGTGCAGATCCAGATCAGTTGGCTTCTTCAGAATCTGGATCTTCACTGTTTGCTAAAACAGGCCATGTTGTGTTAGCAAGAGAAGGGTTAAAAGGCTATAGCTCCTGAATTCTGAGTGCAGGTAGTTCATACTTGCCCTGATGTTAGATACTGGTCTGAAGTTCTATGCTGTACCATTCCATGAATGACCTTGAGGCCATTGACTTAGAAAAAAATTATGTTAGAGTTTTTCTTTTTATCGCACCTGCTTGTAGCAGGGTGCGATATAGGCGTCCGATTTTCTGTCCGTCCGTCCGTCTGTCAACATTTATGTTGATGTTCGACATTTATGTCACAGTTAGTATTCTAATCAACTACAACACTAAACAACAATCAAACCTTGCATGAAACATCTCCCTGACCTCCTGACTTTGCAACATAGGCGTCCGCTTTTCCGTATGTCTGTCCATTTGTCCGTCCGTCTGTCAACATTTATGTCGAAGTTCGACATTTATGTCAAAGTTAGTATTTTAATCAACTACAAGACTAAACAACCATCAAACCTTGCATGAAACATCTCCCTGACCTCCCGACTTTGCGACATAGGTGCCCACTTTTCCATTCGTCTGTCTGTTCGTCTGTCCGTCTGTTAACAGTTCTGTTATGTCAAAGTTCGACATTTATGTCAAAGTTAGTATTCTAATCAACTACAAGACTAAACAACCATCAAACCTTGTATGAAATATCTCCCTGACCTCCTGACTTTGTGACATAGGTGGCCGCTTTTCCATTCATCTGTCCGTTCGTCCGTCCGTCTGTCTCTTAACAGTTCTGTTATGTCGAAGTTCGACATTTACATCAAAGTTAGTATTCTAATCAACTACAATTCTACAAAAACCATCATACCTTGCATTAAACATTTATTTCACGCTCCATTGACTTTTACACCTTTTACGTCACCCTTCCATATATCCTCAACTGTAAGGCCTTCAACCACCAAACCTTATATAGCACTTCTTCTCGATGTACTGATTCGACAGGTAACTTGACCTGGTGACCTTGACCTATATTTTGCACTCCAGTGACTTTGACACATTTTATATTGATGTTCGGTATCTCCTCAAATATAAGACCTACAACCACTAAACCTTGCATAGTGCTTCACCTCATTGCACTGGCTTGGCAGGTACCTTGACCCAGTGACCTTGACCTATATTTGACACATTTTACGTTGATGTTTGATAACTCCTCAACTATAAGGCCTACAACCACCATACCTTGCATTGTGCTTCTCCTTGATGTACTGAATTAGCAGGTACCTTGACCCGTGACCTTGACCTATATTTCATGCTCCAGTTACTTTTACACATTTTACGTCAACGTTCCATTATCATTGGGCTGTATGATACGAAAAGTCAGTGCTGAAGATATAGCCATTAGAGGGAATGGGACTGGCCTGGAATATATGTGCCCCACTAGGCACTTTGTCTACATTTTTTTCAACCCAGTTTTCCAAGTAAGCACTGTTAAGAATGAAATAAACTTATTTAATAACCACATTCTGATTGTGGCTCCTGTGACTTTTGCGCCAGCAGGTGCGATGACGCCTTCCGCGGAATTCTTGTTTGTCAAGTTTTTTGAGGCAAAGCACAATTCAGGTGAATTGTGCTGTACTATGACAGCTCTTAGCTCTTATAGATCAAAAAGAAATCCTTACATTATCCCCATTTGCCTCCTTACCTGGGGCTGTGATTAACCCTCAGTGGCTCAAACTAGCCTTGTCTAGAACAATATATATATATATATATATATATATATATATATATATATATATATATATATATATATATATATATATATATATATAAAGGTTTTGATATACATACATATATGTTTGTTTGTTTCTCTCTTTGCAGGGTAGACAGGGGCCAACAGACATTCCTCTTTCCTATTAATTTATCTGAAGAAATAGTACCAAGTGCAGTATTCTATGGAACTGTAGCACCTGTAGTGTTATATTTGGTAGTTAAAAACCTCATAGTCAACCCATTCCTAGCTGAAAAGAAAGAAAAGTGAGTAGTGGTTTGGGACACAGCTTGGGATAAGTTTACATACAAATTAACCCATTGTTGACTGAATGAACTCCTTCAAACTATATATTGGAAGATTCTAATTTGGATTTTAGGCATGTCAAACTATGTGGTTTAGATATTCCTAGAGAAAAATGGTTGAACTATTTGCAAACAGTGGAGACACTGATCAGACGCCGCATTCTGCGGCATCTGATCTGGGTCTGCACTGTTTGCCAGTTACACTTTTAGGGGTATCCAGGCTAAAATGGGTCAGCTGCTCCCGGACTTGTGATTTGTTTCAAATTTTAAAAAGAATATGACAAGGTTAACCCTTTCTGCCCTGTAGACCAATCTCATCTGGATCTACATTGTTTGTCATTCTGTTTATGATTTTGACTTACACCCCTATTAGCAACAATGAATGTGTCCAAAGTAAAAGACAGAAGAGTCCACTTAAGAAATTCAGGGATGAAAGGTTTAAATACAGAAATCTAAACTGTCTGTATTACATACACATTGGTAAGGCAGTAATCTGGTATTCTTTGTTCGACCCCCGCCGGGTCTGCAACATTCTTTCGCGGAGATTGATCATGAATTATTTTCTACGGTCATTCTCTCCCTTCGGCTGATTCAGGAAGGGCAGTTGTCAGCTTCTGGCGAAAGAATGTGCACAATACTGGTTAACCGCTAAGAGGACTACGCCTGCCCAGTAAAAGTGTGGTTAGGTAAACTGACGGTACTCGACATGACCCCATTGGGTTGACTGGGCTGTGAAACCTCAACAGACACACACTTACTTTGAAAGATTTGATAATAAATACATAGCTCAAGCTAAGGCACCTTTTTCACCTGGAAAGTATTCATATTTTTCTTATTTCTCCATGAAAACATATGTTGTGGGTACTCATTAGAAGCGCCTCATCGAGGTGCTTCTTATGAGTACCCACGACATATGTTTTCAGCGAGATAAAAGTAGAACCATTATGTGGATGCCTCCTCTTATCTGGAGCTATGCAAATATATGCACAAAATATTTTGGTATTTGGCATTTGTAAATGGTATGGAGAAGTTCCTTTGATGCATAGGCTAATCTGGGGCTGTGATGTTCACAGCTTCACCCAGCATGGATTATCCATTGAAACAGTTATCCATTGAAACAACCACTTGGCTCCATAGTGCAGACAGTAGCCTGTCTGACTGCAGAATGAGGGGTCATTTCAAATTCCGGCTCAGCAAAATAACTTGCATTGAGATTAATCATGAAATCTACTGTCATTCTCCCACTTCAGCTGATTGAAGAAGAGCATTTGCCAGCTTTTGGTAAAAGTATGTACGCAAGTACTGGTTAACTGCTTTAAGGACTAAGCATTCCTAGGAAAAAATTTGAGAAGGTTAGCTAACTTGCTCAACTTGACCTTAACAGTGTTGACTTGGCTGTAAAATTCTTACGCACACAACTCAAACAAACTTAAACAATCAACCATTGAAACAGTTATGCATTAAAACACTTTTCCATTGAAACAGTTATGGGTGTTTTTATGTACATACATGTATTGAGATCACTAGCTTTCTGGGCCCAGTTGTTCAAAACTAAAGATGTCGTTAGTTAACGTATCGTTAAAACTTTGATCATTAAATATGGCATTTGATCTGGGTCTACACTTCCTGCTCATGTCTCTCTGTCCAAATACTTCAGTAATTATGCTGTTTGTTTTTTTGCAAGATAAGCACAACAGTGTTACTGTTCTGTTGAACAAAATATCCTTATGACTTTTTTTTTTTCAAGCCAGTTTTGAATATATTGTTGAAACCTCTGGGTATTAAATGCAGACATTAAAACTCTTTAAAGTAATTGTTAACCCATGTCATGCTGAATAAAATAAGATGCCATACCCACTATTTATTGTCAGCCAATCAGATTACTTGCTCCAAGTTGCTAATACAAATTCACATCGTAATGACAAACAGTGTTGCTCCATTGAAGAAGCCAACTGATCTGGATTTATACTGTTTGCAAAGGCAGGGCATATCCGGGTTCAGTAGGACTAGGGTTAATTCTTGTAGCTAAAATAAAATTTAACATTAATTTATACCAACAGGGAATTAGAGAAGACAAAACAAGAACAGATGGAGAAAATGTCACAGAGAAAGAAGGAGGCTGAAGCCTTAGTAAGTTATTTAACGTATGAGCCAGCAAAACCTACAAAAGGCATGGGCATCTGCCCAACTGATCAGAGTCTTTGCTGTCAGCATGAAGAAAGCCTGAGTCCTTAGCTTCCCACTGAGCGCACAGCAAAGACTGATGAGATTGGGCTAGGCGCACATGCCATTTTGTAGGTTTTGTCATACGCTGGCTCATATAGCATATAGGGACTGTGATCATCCTATATTTGTTTTAGTTTAGTAAATAATTATGTCCCCCGACCTATGGGGAGGGAGGGGGACATATTGTTTTTGGTGTGGGTCACTTTGACATTGGCATTCGCATGACACTTTCTTGTGAACCAGTGGGTGGATTCTCACCAAATTTTCACAGATATATATTTGGGGACATAACTAAGAACTGATTATATTTTGGTGACCTTGACCTAATTTTCAAAGTCACAACAGTAGAAAAACTGAAAATTCATTGTCGGGGAAGGGATTGGGGGGGTTGGGCAGCTGTATTTTCTGTGAAAATACTGTTACTAGTTTTTCTTGAATCTCCATCAAACATAGGTTCTGAAGAAATAAGAAAAACTCGTCATTTTTCTCTTAAAAGAGGTGATTATCTGGAACAAGAGACAAGACCAGTAGAAGAGCAGTAATAAATAAATAAATGTCTTCTGGTATTAAAGATATCAGAAACAGTTTTTGGATTAAGATTAACCCTTATCCTGCTGTTCACGACAACCCCTACCTTTTCAAACAGTGTAGATCCAGATCAGATGACCAAAAACCCCTACCTTTTCAAACAGTGTAGATCCAGATCAGATGGCTTCTGAAGAAGCCATCTGATCAGGATCTACACTGTTTGTCATTCAGTTTGTGAATTTGAAGGAAAACCCTATATGATGTAATCTGATTGGCTGATAGTGAGAAATGGGTGTGACTGTGGAATAACTTCTGTTGATTGACATGTATTGTTTGTTTCAGATTGAGTTAATGAAAGAGACTGTAGAAAGAAGTATAGAGATAGAAGAAAAGAAAAATGGACTAGTTATCATTAAAGCGTTGTATGGAAAACTAGTAGCGGAAAATCAAGAGTAGGTTTCATTTAGTGAAATTGTTTGATTGTACAAGGAGGGTTTGGGAATACCAGTTTTTCCAGTTTTATACTTTCAAGCATACCTGACGTGTTCTAATGTAGCTGTATCGCTGCTAAACTAAATAAATATACCATTTTGACCCAGATGACTCTCCTGGGTTGATGCATCATGAAACCTGGAGATGAGAGAAAGGTTGTTATGTCATGGAAAATATGCAGATTCAGCTCTTTCTGCACATTTGCATTGTTCTGTCAGGTCCCAAGGTTATAATATAAGGAACTGTCATGGGTGTAGGGGATAGATATGTGTGTCTGGCATCAGGAGGCTTGCCTCATGATGCCAGACTGTGATCGCGAGGGATTGATTTTTCTATCTGCCCCTCACACCCATGATATTCTTTTTCTTGCACACCTTTCATTTCTGAACGTAGATTTTTTTAATAATGCAGTAACTTCTATTGCTGAAGTCTGCCATATTGTGATGATATTACTGTGGCGTTTAATTAGGTCATTATGTTCAGTGACGTAAACCTTAAAAAATTTTGGGTGCTCAACTCAACTGAGCATGAAATTTCACTTGGCCATAAAAATACCAACAATTATAACTTTTCTCATCTCAGCTGTGTTGAGCATGAAAGAAGTTCTAAACATTTGTAGGTATTTTAAGATTTAAGCAAAACAATTTCATGCAAGTTGGCCATGAAAAAACTTTTATAACCTCAGGCCATTCCATTGATATAGTGCACAGTACCCATAGCTCAAGATGACAGGATTATCTGGGTAGCCAAATAAATATTTTGTTCTCATTTTATCATGAAAACATGTTATGGATACTTGTTATAAAAGACATTTGGAGAGGCATTATCCCATTGTAGCCTAAATGAACTCCCCAACACTATATATTGGAAGATTCTAATTTTGATTTTAGGTATATAAGACTATGTGATTTAGATATTCCTAGAGAAAATTGGTTGAGCTATTTGCAAACAGTGGAGACCCTGATCAGACGCCGCATTCTGCGGCGTCTGATCTGGGTCTGCACTGTTTGCCATTTATCCTTTTGTGGGTCTCCAGACTACAATGGGTTAATGAGTCTCAAAAATATACAGTTTCGTGGAGTAAGAAAAATATCAAAAACTGCATCTGAAAGTGTCGTCTGCTGCATCTTCTTGCAAACTTTTCAAACTTACAATTTGCATACAGGCAAACATAGTGGACCCAGATCAGACTGCTCCTAAAGGAGCAGTCTGATCTGGGTCCACACTGTTTGCAAAAATGACTTTTAAAATCACAAGCAGATGACAAAGCAGACAACAATAGTTGTGATTGGCGCTTTAAGGGTTAAAACAACATATACTTAACAGGGTGGCCACTGGTCAGGGCTAAGTCAGAAAAAATTTATATTTCTTCAAGGTCAGAGAAAAGTCAGAAAAGTTTGCAAAATGGTCAGGGAAATTTTATATAGCAAGATATCCAGGGAACTTCCTAATTTTGGCCCAAAATTGTTTGGCTGTGGCTGGTATTTTATCCATTTTGAGGGATTGAAAACCTTGTAATTTTTTCTCGCTCACTTGGCATTATTACAAATTAATCTTCATTTTAGCAAATGTATGCAAAAAAAAAAAACAACCTTCAAAACTTTTTATTTTTAAACTGAACAATTAAGGCAGTATATCTTAATGTGCTAAAATAGAGTTTATCATTTATCTACTGCAAGATGAGGAAAAGTCTGTTAAAGTTTGAGCACTAAGCTCAGGGAAAAATAGAATTTGGTCAGGAAAAAGTGAGGGAATTTTATTTCTGACTAAAGGTGGCCATCTTGTTAAACAGCTCATGAAAGTCTTGGTCAGATTTCGTAGATACACAGGATCATCTTGATCTTTGCTTCCCACATACAATATTAGACTTTTTTCTCGTTGAAGCATCTTGGTGGCTATGTGTTTAGCTCTGCCAACTTCAGATACAAGATCTAGGGTTAGAATCTCGCTGGAGGCAGAATTCAGCTTGTGACTGTATGGCACTTCATTGTACAGATCCCTTCATTATTGCCATTCCATTGTCTTTATATGACTAAACTCATTCCATGCTGGGTAATTTTGCATGTTTTTTGTCACCTTTGGATTTATTTTTTTAAATTAACTTTTTCAAAAAAATCTTTCAGGAATACCATCAGGATTGGCCTGATCTGGATCCAAACTGTTTGCAAAGGTTATCAGCAGACAAAGAAATTCCCCACTAGTGGGGAAAGAGTTAAATAATTTTGAAAGGGAAGTAAAACACCAAACAATTAACGCTTAGCACTCTGGGTAAAAATTTCAGCAGACAACATTTTGAAATATTTTTCTTATTTTTCCCAGAAAACAGGATTTGACAATGTCAAATCCTGTTTTCTGGGAAAAATAAGAAAAAAAATCGTCAATTTGTCATCTGCTGAAAATGCCCAGAGAGTGGTAAAGGTTAAACTTGTTCTCAGGACATGCTTCATTTATTACAGAGACCTGGTGGAAAGAGAATGCATCGATGTTTCTATACCTCTACAAGCTCTAGTCAAGGAGTCAAAGCTTATCTCTCCAGAGAAAAATTCAAAGGTATACCATAATGGCATAATAACTCTAAATATCGGGACAGACATGCCTGAGCAAACAGTATAACCCAGATCAGATGCTGCAGAATGTAGCATCAGATCAGGGTCTGCACTGTTTGCCACTCTTAACGCAAAGTTTTACATACATGAATGCTGGCCTCGGTGGCGCAGTTGGATGCGCCATCCGACTGGAGACCAGGAGATCACGGGTTCAACCCCCGCTGAGGTGGGTTACATTCTTTCGTGGAGATTGATCGTGAAATATTTTCTTCGGTCATTGTCTCCCTTCCGCTGATTCAAGAAGGGTAGTTGTCAGCTTCTGGCAAAAGAATGTGCACAATACTGGTTAACCGCTTAGAGAACTAAGCTTGCCCAGTGGCTAGGTAAACTGACCGCGCTCGACATGACCCCATTGGGTTGACTGGGCCGTAAAACCTCAACACAAGCAAATACATACATGACATACATCAACAAGTGGAAGAACAAGACAAGTATGATTAGGAATTCAGAGGACTTGTTAAGGAGGAATATTTGGTAATAATTCTGAGATAATTTTCGTGGGTACTCCGGTTTTTATAGCATAATAAGAAAAAATTATCCCAAAATAGTATGAACTAAGCAAAGACGTATGAAATAAAAAATCCTCAAGAATTTGAAAAAGATATCTTTTCTTTTTCAACATTTCTAATTATACTGTGTTTGTGGGGGAGGGGGGCGGGGTGGGTTATACTGTTTTTTTACATTGTCCATCCATCCATCTGTTACGTTTTGGTTTTTCAGCTGGGTAGGGGTGTTCTGAGTGGGTGGGGGTGTGGTGTTGAAAATCATTGTCTTCTCCATATATGAGCCTCTCCAAACAATAAAGCCAACCTTGTGGCATGAGACCAGCATAGACTCAGATCATCCTGCACAGTCATATCACCTCATTGTTAACATAATCTTATCTGTGGACTTTAAAATTTTATAAGTGAACAGCATAGATCCCGATCAGATCAAACAGTATTGATATTTGAGCCAGCATATGACAGAACCTACAAAATGGCATGTGCGCCGAGCAAAGACAGATCAGACTGGGCATCAGTCCAGTCTGATCAGAGTCTTCGCTGTCTGCATGAAGAAAGCTTAGGTCCTTAGCTACCCATTGAGTGCACAGCAAAGACTGATCAGACTGGGTGGATGCTGAGTCTGATCCAAGTCTTCGCTGGGCGCACATGCCATTTTGTTCGTTTTGTCGTGCACTGGCTCATTTTTCTTATTTCTCCATAAAAAAACATTGTGGGTAGTCATTATGTGAGTAGCCACTAAATATGTTTTTGTTGAGAAATAAAAATATGTAGATACTTCCTATTATCTGGAGATATGAGACTGTAGGGATGCACAGGCTGATCTGTGTCTATAGTTGTTGCATACCGTATTAGACCTAAATACCACACTGTGCGCTTAGGTTTTTTAAACTGGAAAAAACTTGCAATAAAATATCCACCTAATAAGGGCATGCTTTAAGGAAAGATCAGCAGAGGACTTCATGAGGAGTGTATTTAATGATGCTTATGCGATATCATTTTCTGATTTTCTTTATGAAAACAAATATTGTGGGTACTCATTTGAATTGCCTCGACTTGTCGAGGCAATTCAAATGAATACCCACAAATTATGTTTTTTATTAAGAAGTAGATGAAAATACACTGGCTGTAATCTAAAAACTACTAAATTGCATGACTGTGTGCTTATAGGAGCAATGTGCAGTAATTGGGGCGAATACGGTATGTCATAAGGTTGTTTTTTACTCAGCGTGGCTCATGTTAACCACAGTTTGTAAAAAATGTATGTTATGACTTGTGCATCTAGTCAGATCAGCTTCCCCTGAAGAAACTGTGGCTCCTTTGATATTCAGGGGTGGTCGGGTGTGGCGAAGGTGTCGTGGAGCTTACGTCACCGGGCCTCCAACTGATATTGGCTTACAGTTGGGCAAGAGCTGCTATCCTTGTAGCAGGTAAGGGTAGAGGGGGAATGTTTTTATTTCTTTTGTTTCTTCACTTTCATTCCCGTTCCTCTTTCTTCCCTTTCCCTCTCTTTCATCACTTCTACTATCTCTTCTCTTTTCACCCTTTCTGGGAGACAACACATAATGACCCACAAGGGTTGACGTGTCATTAAATCCCAACACAATCAATAAAACCTTTGATATCCACAGAGTATCCAGTGATGCCTCTAATACAACTGCATAGGTGTGCAGACTGATGCGAGTCTTTGCCAGGTGCACTTGTCCTGGGGCACTGTTTTCAGGCACTTTACCAGACAGAACATAAATTTGGCAATTTAATCTAATTTTCATCTTAACTTTTTCAGATGACATCAAATTTCAGATATTTATTAGCAGGTTTTATCTTCATACAGTTCCTGGCTATGCCTCTGGGTCCGGTTGTTCAAAGCATCGTTAGCTTAACAAGCTCATTAGTGGTCAAAATGTTTACTGTTCTAGTAAGTACAATATCTAATTCAGAGTTATTTTTGCTGAAAAAATGTGAGTAGCTTTTGCAAATGCAAAAGCTACTCACATTTTTTCAGCAAAATTAGTAGCATGTATTCCATAATCACTGATTAAAGATTTAACGATGCGTTAACTAACAACATCGTTAGTTTTGAACAACTGGGCCCAATTCCTTATTGATGTATTTTCTACTTCCTTCTTGCAGAGTTCACTTCCTGGATTTTATGACCCCTGTATAGGAGAAGATAAAAGATTGTATATACGATACAAATTTAGAAATAAATTACACCATGTTACTCTAGAAGATTTAGACTTAATACGCCTTCCACAACAAAGTAAGTATTTCTGATTTCACTTCATAGAGATGAGGTTTATTATGGTAGAAACATCATTTGACCCTATCTGAACAGCATAAATACAGATTAGCTGCACAGCCGAGGTTTTTGTCAGTTTTGTGTTTTTCATTCTAATAAATGTAGTTATGGTTCTAATTTAGCAGCAGAGTTCTAAATAAAGCACTATTATCTTATTTTTCCATGAAAATACATGTAAGGACCCAAGCTTTCTTCATGTGGACAGCAAAGTTTCTGATCAGACTGGGCGGATACCCAGGCTGATCTGTCTTCGCTGGGCGCAAATGCCATTTTGTAGGTTTGTCATGTGCTGGCTCAAATACTTTTTGGTTGAAAAAAAATCACCTTAGCTGGAACTATGACTGATACATTGTATGGTATCCATTGATTCTCTGTAAGCAGACAGTAGAAACCTTCACCAGACTGCAATGATACACAGGACAGGCTTTCAAGCGGGCCCTACTTTTCCCTACTTCTTTGTGCTCCTACTCTTCCCTACTTTTTTTCTGAAAATGCCCTACTATCTCTACTTTTTCGTCCAAAAATGTTTGAAGTGACCAAAAATTGCAATTTTTTTCCTGGCTCACATCGCTCGCTTGGAGTTTGTAAAAATCAGATCAACTAAATCTGAGCTGCCACCATACAAAAGTTTATGAAATATTTTTACTTCAGTTGTAAATCCTTTTTGGAACATTTATTTTGGTATTTCCTTTCCATGTTAATGTAGTGTAATTCTTCAGAGAAAACTTTCTTTGCATATATCTTTTTCTTTTTCTAAATCTGAAAACGCTCAGAATATCCCTACTATCCCTACTTTTCATGATTGAAAATCCTACTTTTGCCCTACTTTTTCAAAATTTTGAGCCCTTCCTTATTCCATCTTTTTGCCGCGACTGCTTGAGCAAACAAGAGCATCATAGGTATCACTTTCTGGGGACAGTATTGGCGGTGTTGTCAACAGTGTTAGGTCTGTGAGTTTGGCTCTGTTTCTCAAACACTAATGCTTCTGGGCTAATGAAACTTCATACACACATCTGGCATGATGCACCCTGCCCACTTCCATTGAACATTACTGACCTTACGAGGGTCCTGCAAAAAGTTTTGTTACTGGGTTCGGATTACATCAGTGCTATGTTTTATCAAACATATTTTTATTACAAACCTTCAAAATATTCCCCCTTTACTGAAACACATTTTTGTAACCTTTTTACCCAGTCGCAAAAAGCAGATAAATAGTCTTCTTTTGGTATCTGTTGGAGACACTGCCAAGAGAACTTCTAGAAGTATACTTATTTCCAGAAAGCATTTTCTTAAGCCTTGGAAATAAAAAGAAGTCACAGGGACTCAGGTCAGGTGAATAAGGTGACTGGTTTAAAACTTTCACCTTTTCAGAAGCCAAAAAAGACTTAACAACCTCACACTTATGAGAGGAGATGTTGTCATGTAAAAGGTGGACTCCTGACCATCCTTTGCTTGGTCATTTCTTATTGTAAAACTCTTCCACTTTCTCCAGTACAGAATTCTTGTAGAATTAGCCAGTGACTGTATGACCAGATGGACAAGGAACTTGAACAACTGGCCCACTTGAATTAAAGAAAATCATCTTTTTCGAACTTTTGGTTCTCTTGGCAATACATGGGCATTTTTTATCTTTTCGCTTCCATTGCTTATTATCAGCCCTTCTTTGTGGCTCAAACATGTGCACCCAGGTTTCATCACCTGTTAGCAAGTTAGAAATAACCTGACTATTACAGCTTTGTATGTTTTCAAAAGTTTCCGGGCACATTTAAGGCATTGTGTCTTTTGCTCCTCAGTGAGCAAAGGCGGTACCCATCTAGCACAAACCTTTCTCAGGTCCAAACGCTTTTTCAGAATTGTTTGCACACTGCCTTCTGATATGCCAGTACAACTAGCTATATCTTTTACAGACAATCATGCATCCTGTTCGACCACAATCTTTACAGCAGCGATGTTAGCCTTGGTAACAGAGGTTTTAGGCTTTCCAGGACGGGTATCATCTTCAACAGAAAATTTCCCAGCTTTAAAAGCTTTAACCCACCTAAAACTGTGCGCATTGAAATAGTCTGAGGTCCATATATACCACACAATTCATTAAATATCTGCTTTGAATCTATATTGAGCCTAATGCGGCATTTAATATAGCTACGAATTTCAGTCTTCTGGTCCATATTCCAGTGTAACAAGTAAATTGGTCAGTGTATATGACTGCATCTGTTTCAATTTGAAATAACTCAGTCAGTTGGAAAGCAGTTTGTAAGAAATAAACGGGTATCGTTAGCTATTCAAAACACCATTCAAGTGCAGTGAAGCATTTTAAAATATACCTGGGATAAAACAAAGGAAGCCTATTAGTGACAGAACTTTTGCACGACCCTTGTAATCTGCTTCTCACGCTTGGCTGAATGTTTTGTCTCCATTTCTTGAACACCACCAGCAGTCTTAACATAGCCATTTGGTGAATTTATTGTTATTTGATGTGGCTTGCTAATAATGGGCTTACGCTTTTTAGTATGAATGTTGTTGTTTTTTCACCTGCGCCCTTTTATATATAAAGGATGGTGCAATAACTAATGCAAGTACATCATTCATTTCAGTATTAACCCCTAAGTGCTAATCACAACTGCAGCACATGACATTTTGCAGTTTGTTTTATTATTATTATTATTATGTTTATTTTGGGGAAAATAAGGCTTTAGATTTCATGTGAACAACTGCCTAGCAAATGATTCCCATGAAATGCCAAGTCTTATTTTCTCTGAAAAAAAAAAAATAGAATGTCATTTGCTTCAATTTTGCTTAGCACTTTAAGAGCATAGGTCTAGATAAGGGAGGGTATCCGGTAAATATTTTTCTTATTTCTCCACGAAAACGTTGTGGGTACTCATTAGAAGTGCCTCGGCTCCACGAAAACATATGTTGTGGGTACTCGTTAGAAGCGCCTCGAAAACATATGTTGTGGGTACTCATTAGAAGTGCCTCGCCAGGGCGCTTCTAATGAGTACCCACAACATATGTTTTCGTGGAGAAATAAGAAAAATATCAATACTTTTGGATTGAAAAAAGTAAAGAGTTTTGGTGTCGAAGTAAGAGTTTTCAAAAATTATGTGTATTTTGTTTGATGTAATAAAATGTAATACAGCCGAACCTCAATAACTCAAACATTTTTGGGACCATGAAGATTTGTTCAAGATATGTGTAGTTGAAACCACTGAGGGGTAATCATGAAGCCAGGTCAAGAAGCAAATTATGATAATTTAGGGATTTTTTTCAGTCTTCTAGACAATAATAGTATGTTGAGTGTACTCATTAGAATTGTCTCAATGAGGCATTTCTAATGAGTACACACAACAGACATTTTCATGATGAAATAAGAAAATTTGCTTGAATATTTATTTTCTTGAGCAATGAGAAGAACTTTTTAGGGATTCAAAAGCGAGTTTGAATTAGCCATGGTAAGCAAACCATCTTTGTTCGAGCTTTTTAGGTTTGACTGTACATATTACTAGGACAGCTTTTAAAGCTCTTAAACTAAGTTGTTGTTCCAAGTGTGTGTATATCTGCATCCCTGTCTGCTCAGGCATCTACTTCCCCTCCTTTAACCTTCAATATTCTCTGAGCTAATTCAGCAGACAACAGATTGATGATAATCTTATTTTCCCCAGAAATTAGGCTTTCAAATTTCATACATATTGTCTCCTCGGGAGACAACTTGCATGAAATTTCAAAGCCTACTTTCTGAGAAAAATATTTTTGTCTACTGAAGTATTTACCTGGCATGCAAAGCATTAATAGTTCTCCTCAGGATCTTCCATAAATATCAGTAAATCTATCAGTTGACTCCTTTCCTTTATTTTACTTCAGAAATTTGACAAATGGGAATTTATTCTTCTTTCAGAGCACTTGGTTCGAGATGGAGAGCCACTTCATTCATCAGCAAGTTATTCCACGATATCTTGACAAAAACAAAATGGAGTTGTATAAATACATCGGTTTTAGGAATAAACAATTTGAACTTGAGTTTTTTATGATAGTTTTAGAAGATGAAACAGAGTGCTATTTCGAAATGGAAATGTGATAGATCATGCCCACAGATCCCCTTTGTCTGATAATAATTGAAGCCTAGTGATATTTTAAGATTTTACTGTCCTTCAACAAACCTTTGGTTTCAGGGATTTTTACAGTATTCGACCTAATTACTGCACATGCTCCTATAAGCACACAGTCAAGCAGTTTAGTAATCTTTACATTACAACCATTGTGCTTTTATTTATTTCTTTATAAAAGCACATGTTGTTGGTACTCATTTGAACTGCCTCAGCAAGTTGGCAATTCAAATTAGTACTAACAACATATGCTTTTATAAATTAAGTCAGAAAAATATTGCATAAATATTTAATACGCCCCTCATGAAGTTCTCTGTTGATCTTCCTTTAAAGTGTATCTGTATTAGGAGGATATTCTACTACAAGTTTTTCTAGTGATTTTTTAATTAAAATAACCCACAGTGCAGTAATTAGGGTGAATACTGTAATTATTTTTTTTCTGATAGGAGATTTTGTTTTACTAATCTGATCCACTGACAAGGTAGGGAATCCCTGTGTGGACTGACAAATTATGTGTGGCTAAAAGTGTATCGGGATAAAGTGTGAGGGCTGAGTACTCCTGTAACTAGGTTTAATAAAAGTCAAAAAAGATTGCCTTTGGAAACAAAGAACAGACAAAATCATGAAAATCAGAGACTCAGTTTGATTAAGTCTCTTCATATGCAACACTGTAGTTTGTGAGGCTGCATACGCCCCCTTAAGCGCCAGCTTAAGCGGTATTCGATTTTCAAAATAATCAGGATGGGCTCAATGATCCCAAAGGAAATAAAATATTACCTGCACTATGATGAATTACGTGGAGACTTTTTATGGCCTCCACATGGCACAACACCAGCTGCAGTGGAGTTAAATAAAAGTCAACAGTTGCGGTGAATGTCCTAAAATTTTGAACTCTTTATTCCATCCATGCTTTTGTAGTGATTCATCCGGAATTAGATACCCGAACCAGGTACCTGTGTTAGGTATTAAATGCGGGTTGAACTTCTGGAAAACGTGTTTTGTTTGTATTCTGAACAAGACAGGTCAGAATTATTTCAGTGTAAGTTCCCTGTCCCACGTTCCTCCTGTCCTAATATCAAGGGTTAATTGATTTATATTTCAGCACTTCATAATACTTTTTGGCTTAAATTTTGCTTTTTATGCAGCTGTCTCTTAAAATGTTGGAATGGGAAACAGTGTAGACCCTGATCAGACTGCTCCAAAGGAGCAGTCTGATCAGGGTCTGCACTGTTTGCATATACGCCATTTTGTCAGACACTTAGGTGTTTGAAATTTTTGGACTTTTACCGTATATGATTGACCGTTTCAAGTCGCTATTTCTGTTGCAGGTTCAACCCCTGCCGAGGTCGGCAACATTCTTTCATGGAGATTGATCATGAAATATTTTCTAGGGTCATTCTCTCCCTTCCGCTGATTCAAGAAGGGCAGTTGTCAGTTTCTGGCGAAAGAATGTGCACAGTACTGGTTAACCGCTTAGAGGACTAAGCTTGCCCAGTAAACGTGTGGTTAGGTAAACTGACCGTGCTCGACATGACCCCATTGGGTTGACTGGGCCGTAAAACCTCAACACAAACAAACAATTTCTGTTGCAGTTTCTCTTTCATCTGCTTACATTATAATGCTGTTCTGTGATGATGTTTCTTGTAATTCAAACCTTATTTGATGATTGTTTTCCATGATTGTGGCCTTTCCTTTATGTTGATTAATGTTATTAATAGGGAAAACTGGGAGTGAAATTGTCACTGGTAAATTTCTAATTTTGGGTATTCTTTATGAGTTTAAGAAAGTCACAATTGTGCATTGGGTCCATTTTAGCCCCTGACACTCCTCGAAAAAAATCCCTGGGGTATTCAGACTGCTGTGTGTGAAGGTATTTGTATGTCTACAGCCTTGCTTTTTTATGGATCACACCTAGTCATGCATTCTGCACGAAGCAGCAAAACCCCTACTCCCTACTCCGTTGTCCACTTACCATGCACAGTCAGCCTGTGTTAAGCAAGCACCTATGGGAAAGCCACAAACTTGTTGCTTAAGAGAGGTGCTTGCTTATTACACTTAGATTACCACTTTGCATTTAAATGGATCTGAAATAGTGGCCTTTGAAGGCAGGTCATTTCTTAATACAGGTGGCCTTTAGGACAGGTTTGACTGTATTATCTAGAATTCTGTAGTATCAGATATCATTGATGTACAATGCAATTTTGATTTGGATTTGTTTGAGTTTGAATTTTATGGCCCAGTCAACACTGTTATGGTCATGTCAAGCCGGTCAGTTAATTCACACCTTTCCAAGGCAGGCATAGTCCGCTAAGTGGTTAACCAATACTTTTGCACATACTTTCACCAGTAACTAATAACTGCTTCGCTTGAATCAACAAGAAGGTGGCCCCCTATCATAGCTCCAGGTAAGGAGTATCCACAAATGTTTTTAGCTCATCTGAGCAAATGCTCAAAGTGAGCTATTGTAATCACACTGTCTGTTGTGCTCAAAATGTTTGTCTTGATGATTTCTAGGTCAAGAGTGAAACGGTCATTTGGGGTCAAAAACTAGTTCACTTGGCCAAATCAAAGGAAAATCTTGTCAACACTCTAGAGGTCACATTTTTGAAGTAATAATCATGAGTCTTGTTCAAAATATTTGTCTTGATGATTTCTGGGTTAAGATCATAACCGGGTCACTTGGGTCAAAAACTAGGTCTCAGGCAAAACCAAAGGAAAACTTTGTTAACACTCCAGAGGTCATATTTTTGAAGTGATCATCATGAATCTTGCTAAAAGTTTTTTAGGGTGACTTTGAAACTTGGGCACTTGACCTTGTTAACAGTCTAGAGGTCATATTTTTGAAGTGACCATCATGAATCTTGCTCAGATTCTTTGCTTTGATGATTTCTAGGTCAAGTCAAAACTGGGTCACTAGGGGATAAAACTAGGTCACCAGGCCAAATCTAAGGAAAACCTTTTTTAACACTCTAGAGGTCACACTCTTTAAGTGATCGTCATGAATCTTGCTCAAGATGTTTGTCTTGACGATATCTTAGTCGGCAACGTTCTTTCATGGAGATTGATCATGAAATATTTTCTGTGGTCATTCTCTCCCTTCTGCTGGTTCAAGAAGGGCAGTTGTCAGTTTCTGTCGAAAGAATGTGCACAATACTGGTTAACCGCTTGGAGGACTAAGCCTGCCCAGTAAGGTGGTTAGGTAAACTGACCGTGCTCGACATGACCCCAGTGGGTTGACTGGGCTGTAAAACCTCAACACAAACAAACTTGACGATATCTAGGTCAAGTTTTGATCTGAGTCACTTATGACTATATTTTACGGTCCAGTGACTTTCTTAAGTTTTGGTCAGTTTCTCAGTAACTTTTGGTCCTACAGCAGTGATACTTGGCACTTGCATACATCTTAGCATAGACTCTTGCTCTTATAAATCTGCCAGAGTTGTGGGTACTCATTAGAAGTGCATCGCTGACATTAGACATTAAAGAAAAATACCAATTTATTTTGTTTGAAAAGTACTCCTTATCTGGAGCTATGTCTTATGCCATTTGCCAGCATTTAAGCCTCAGGTCAGCCTGCATACCTAGTGATTCTGTAAACAGGCAGTAAAGGATGTGTCATACATAAAGGGGACTTAGTTCATGTTGTGGTTCTTAACCCTTGTCATGCCGAATAAATTAAGATGCCACGCCCATTTCTAATTTTCAATCAATCAGATTACTTGATCTAGATGCTTGATATAAATTCACATACTTAATGGCAAACAGTGCAGATCAAGATCAGTTGGCTTCTTCAGAAGCCAACTGATCTGGATCTACACTGTTTGCAAAGACAGGACATATCCGGGTTCAGCAAGACAAGGGTTAAGATCAGCCCGGAAACCTGCATCTTAATATTTCACCAGTGAATTTTGTAAAATCTAGGCTTCTCTAAGTTAGCAAGCTAGCAAAGGTCCTGATCCTAATGTGTGGTTGTGTAGGCATATCTGGGCATTATGATTTTAGAAAAATGATTTGCACAGCATATTTGAATAAGTCTCTCACCATCAGATGGCCTCGGTGGCTCATTTGGATGCGCCGTCCGACTGGAGACCAGGAGGTCGCGGGCTCAACCCCCGCCGAGGTCTGCAACATTCTTTCGTGGAGATTGATCATGAAATATTTTCTACGGTCATTCTCTCCCTTCCGCTGATTCAAGAAGGGCAGTTGTCAGTTTCTGGCGAAAGAATGTGCACAATACTGGTTAACCGCTTAGAGGACTAAGCCTGCCCAGTAAACATGTGGTTAGGTAAACTGACCGCGCTTGACATGACCTTATTGGGTTGACTGGGCCGTAAAACCTCAACACAAACAAACAAACAGACAGACATAATACAGTATTTTGACTATAAATACAGAGAAATACAATCATAGGCCTGTGTTCTCCCTGGAAGTGTCTTAATTCTTTGTGCAGTTCTGATGTGATGCTAGAGCCACCTGAAAATTAAAGCAACCAGTGTAGAGATACAACCATCTGGATAGCTGAGAAGCCTGGTCAGGACATGTGCTAGTCACTTTCATAATGTAATTGATACACTTTCTTCAGAGGCAAATCTTGTCAATTTGCTTTGTTCCCCCTTGTGAAATGGGGGTCTACTTTAAAAGGTAAGAATTTGCTCCCTTTGGGAGCAAATTCTTTTAGAGTAGACCCTTTTTCAGATGGGGCTTGGTGCACAGGAAAACAAACAGGAAGTCACAAAAGTTTTCTCCTTTGTAACAAATGTAGGAAAATCTACCAAGTGATTCCGATTCTCTTCAGATCTATGAAGAAACAACATAGACCGGCCTCGGTGGCTCAGTTGGATGCGCGTCTGACTGGAGACCAGGAGGTCGAGGGTTCGACCCCCGCCGAGGTTGGCAACATTCTTTCGTGGAGATTGATCATGAAATATTTTCTACGGTCATTCTCTCCCTTCTGCTGATTCAAGAAGGGCAGTTGTCAGTTTCTGGCGAAAGAATGTGCACAATACTGGTTAACCGCTTAGAGGACTTAGCCTGCCCAGTAAACGTGTGGTTAGGTAAACTGACCACGCTTGACATGACCTCATTGGGTTGACTGGGCCATAAAACCTCAACACAATCGACATAGACCTGGGTTGGTCTGCACATGTACATTGCCTTATCTAACTCTACACTGATTGTATGGACAGTTTCTACTTTAAGAGGTTCATATTTGAGTTCTGTGTTTAAAGGTAAAATGTTGACTGATTCAAATCTCTATGTATGGGTCATTTTTTATACAGTTGACCCTAGTTACAACGACAGTATTTGTTCTAAAAGACATTGCCATTAAAATGAATTTGCCTTAAACGCAACAGATTGATATGTAAGAAAGAGGCAATTCTAACAACTATCCAAAGCATGTTTCTTAAGTATACAATGTTCTTGCATAGTTTCTGATTATCCTGTCACCTCTTAGGCAAAGGATTCGGGCCAGTCAAATTATCATTAAATCAAATTTTGTCCTTGTATTGAATGTCAGTATAAATAGGGCTGACTGTATTTGAATCATGTATGATAGTAATATGTTTTATACCTTTTGTCATGTTTTATGATGTGGAATTGACAGTTTGTTCAAATGATTATACTCTGTTAATCAAGATGTCCACCATGCCCATATGTGGTAAAAACCATTCTTTAGAACCAAGAAAACTTGGAAAATGTGTCGTGATATAGAGTATTGGAGATGGTCTTCCAGCTTTCTTCAAATTATTGTCTTAGGTTGATTTTTGACCTTCTATATCAAGGCCAAATTTGCTACCTTACAGTGCCCAGTTGTTCAACACTAACGATGTCATTAGTTAACGTATCATTAAAACTTTGATCATTAAATATGGAATATGTTAATATTTTTGTTGAAAAAATGTGAGTAGCATTTGCTACTCACATTTTTTCAGCAAAAATATCTGTGAATTAGATATAATACTTAACAGAACAGTTAACATTTTGACCTTTAGTGAGCTCATTAAGCTAATGGTGCTTTGAACAACTGTGCCCTGATTTGTATGCGGAAATTGTTGGAAAGTGTTTTAATGACTAATGGCTGAAACTTACAATATTTGGGACATGTCAGGTAAAAACATGTCTTCAGACGTGAAGTTGCAACAAAGAAATGAAGCATAGCTGAAAAAATTTCCCACCTATAGTAGGACTTGAACCTGGTCTGCCGGGATTAAAATCCAATGCACTTACCACTGAGCCAAAGAGTGGACTCCCTGATGCAGTTGTCAGGTATAGAATATATACCTACAAGCTATGTGAAATCCGCCAAGGCAGATTGTCGAAGGTAAGAATGTTAGACTGTAACAATACTTACACCAAAGGTCCAGATTAGCCTATGCATCCATGTATCTGATTAGGGCTTTCACTGTCCCCTAACAGAATCATTGCATACTACTGAATGTATGAATTGAGAGTAAAGGCGTGGATTGTACTTTTGCACATGATGATCTGAATCAGCGCATTTCGCATCTGTTTGAAGGCACTTTTCCACTTGACGTGGCTCATTTGATCAGTGTAGCAAAACCATTCATTTACATTGAACATTCTATCCCCCATGAAGTTATCTGTCCTCATCAACAAGTTAATTTCTGTTTAGTCACCTAGTTCTTACAATGCAAAATATTTACCATATTTGACCTAATTACTGCACATACCCCTGTAAGCGCACAGTCAAGTGATTCCATAATCTTCAAATACAGCTGGTATACTTTTTGTTTACTTATGTTGTGGGTACTCATTACCACAAGTTTTCCAAGTGATTTTGAAAAACCTAAGCACACGGTGCGATAATTTGGTCAAATAATGTACAGTCGACTCCCGTTATCTCGAATTCCAAGGGACTCACTGAAACACTTCGAGATATCCGTACTTCAACATATCAGAGTTGAGACAGTGGGGAAAACAATAAATTGAACAACCACATTTAACAAATGAATATGTAATTTGACTCCTGAAGTTAGAAATATATATATAAAATAATGTGGAAAAGAGGAGAAATTGCTCCTGAGGAATTTCTCCTCTTTTCCACATTATTTTGTTACCTGTTGTCATAGTTTCATGTTAAAACAGGGATCAGATTTTCACTTCGAGATAAGCGGTAATTCGAAATAAGCGAGTTCGAGATAACGAGGTTTGACTGTATGTACTTAAGGGAATGGATACACGTCCTATGGAGATTACTCTGATGCAAAAATATTTGCTTCCCTTTTCATCCGTTGCTGCTACTTTGGGAGCAAATTCTCCTCTTTTAGAGTAGACCCCATTCTTGAAAGGTTTCAAGGGAGGCAACTTAATGTTTTCAAATGTTGGTCTTCCTTTGAAAAAACATTGGTGCCAAACCATTAAGGTAAATGTCCTAACATTTCCTACACCAAAGTGTCTGATAAAATGGTATATGTAAACAGTGTAGACCCACTGCAGTCTGATCAGGGTCTACACTGTTTGCCATTCCACTAAGTATTTCAAGGAGTGTCTTCATAAAATAGCAAAATTTAGAAAGTATGGAATAAAGTGCTTGAAATTTTAGGACATTTACCATATATGTAATAAAGTGAAATGGATGCGCTATTTTTGACAAGGGAAACAACTTTTGTGACTTCCTGTTGGCTTTGGGAAGTTTCCTGTACACCAATCTCCTGAAAAGGCATCTAAACTAAAAGCAAAGAAAACTGTCAAAACTGATTTTACTTCCTGCCTGAAAAAGAAAAAGAAAAGGAAAGAGTTTTCTCCCCTTGTCAGAGTTACTAAGAGTATCTGGTCTTCCTTAAACCAGAACAACAAAACCTCAACAAAACCTTATCATGTTTTGTTGTCAAACATAATTATGTTTGGTTGTCTGAATTTTCAGGCTTTGTTACATTTATATACAAATTCATGAAACTCATGTATTGTATTTACTATCATTAAGTGTGCCATTATACCTTATTTTACATTTAACCCTTGTCCCGCTGAATAAATTAAGATGCCATGCCCATTTCTAATTTTCAGCCAATCAGATTACTAGATCCAGATTCCTGATATAAATTCACATACTTAATGGCAAACAGTGCAGATCCATATCAGTTGGCTTCAGAAGCCAACTGATCTGGATCTACACTGTTTGCAAAGGCAGAACATATCCAGGTTCAGCAGGACTAGGGTTAAAATATATGGACATCATAACTTCTGACTGATAAATCATGCATACCCTGTAGTATGATCTGTTTGCCTCTGTAGTATGGTCTGTTTGCTCATCTATTAGTGTAAAAATGATAGATGGATTGATCTGTATAAGTAGCATGAGAGCCCTTGAAGCAGAAGTCAGGCTTATTACATATGAGCCAGCACACCACAAAACCTACAATAAGACGTGCAACCAGCAAAGACTCAGATCAGAGTCTTCACTGATCACGTGTTCCTTCTACAGCCTGCAGCCTATGTAAAGATGGATAAGCGAGAACCCTTGCCATACTGGGTGGATGTACAGGCTGATCTGAGTCTTTGCTGGTTACACAGGTCTTATTGTAGGTTTTGTCGTGCGCTGGTTCATATGTGAATGGTAGGCACTTATATAACCCTGCATACAGGTGTAGTCTGATCAAGGTCTATACTGGTCTCTATAAAATTGTGTGTACCTTAGATGAATAAAGTGCAGTGTAACCTCAATGGCTCGTTTACAGTGAATGACTCAAACTAGTTTTTGAGTCTGTAGGACATTTTTCTGATAACTCAAGAAAACAAACATTTAGAGATATTTTCTTAATTTATGCTGAAAATGTATGTTGTGTGTACTCATTAGAATTGCCTCATTGAGGCAATTCAAATGAGTACACACAACATACCATTATTATATAAAAGTTGGAAAAGACAATCCTGAATTATCCCCATTTGTCTCCTGACCTGGCGCTATGATTAACCCTCAGTGGCTCTAACTACTCATGTCTCGAACAAATTCCCATGGTCCCAAAATGTTTGAGCTATTGAAGTTTGACTGTACTTTATTAACCCTAAATAACATCACTGCATAGTGATGTATACATGTACCTAAAAAGTGCTGGCTGAACGTCAAACAGTGTCAACCCTGAGCAGACACCACATTCTGCAGCATCTGTTCACACCATTTACTTAATTTATTATCCTAATATTTAGGGTTAACATAATAGATCCTGCGCTATTCAGATTTTGTATATTGAGAAATTTATTATATGTTCGTATGTAGAAGGTCTGGCCCAAACACTCCAGATAGGAGCCCTCTTTGTTTCCAAAGGCAGCCTTTTAGATTTTTATTGTTTTGGATATAAAAAAAAAAATAGTGCTATCCTATATATTTCTACATTCTAATCCCTTTCCAAATTTGTTCTGACTTTTCATTGGATCCATTTGTCTTCCTGATTAAGTGACTAAAAGTACTATTGGACTGGCAAACTGTGTAGACCCTGATCAAATTGCTCCTACAGCAGTTTGATCTGGTTCTAGTCTACTCTGTTCGCTAAGGCATGTCTGTCTGAATAGTTTGGTGAAATATAGTACATTTCCTATATTTTTTAAATGTATTGAGAAGTGGCCGAGTGGTTAAGCGCTCCCGCTTTTGGATGACAAGATACCTGGTTTGAATCCCATTTGAGGCAGAGTAAACTCTGTTTATGTCTGTTTGGTGTATCATTGCACAGAGTCTTTTATTATCGCCCTTCCATTGTCTTGATATGACTTAAATAATGTTGAAAGGGACATAAAACACCAAGCCGTCCTCATCAAATGTAATGAGGTGTCACAACATGTTTTTATGGAGAAGAATTATATTTTATCAGGATCTGATAACTGTCATAAAATTTCATACACCAGTTTTCTGATAAAATGGCAAATGCAGACAGTGCAGACCCAGATCAGGCCCTGTGGTTATAAAACTTTTTTCATGCTCAACTCAACTGAGCATGAAATTTCACTTGGTCATAAAAAATAAAAATACCAACAATTAAAACTTTTTTCATGCTCAACTCAACTGAGCAGCTGAGTTGCATGAAAGAAGTAAAACAGTTGTCAGTATTTTAAGATTTATAAGCAAAATAAATTTCATGCTTAGCTGAGTTGAGCATGAAAAATGTTTTATAACTTCAGGGCCAGACTGCTCCTGGTCAGGATTTCTACTGTTTTTCATTCCACCAAGTATTTTGTTAAAATAAAACATGAAAATCAAAATGTAGGAAAAAAGTATGGGAAACTTGTCAGATTCTAATTTTAGGACATTTACCATACCTCTTCATATAGAGGGCTAAGACCAGGGCTCAGTTGTTCAAAGCGTCGTTAGCTTAACGAGCTCGTTAAGGGTCATTTCGTTAACTGTTTTAGCTGATTCAATATACAATATTCTGATATTTTTTGCTGAAAAAAATGTGAGTAGCTTTTGCACTGCAAAAGCTACTCACATTTTTTCAGCAAAAAATTTCAGCATATTTGCGTATCACTCGATTAAAATTTTAACGAATCGTCAACTAACAACGTCGTTAGCTTTGAACAACTGGGCCCAGGTTAGTTTGAACATTGTTAGTTTACACCTGACCTATATGAGAAAATATTTACAAGGTATGGGCACAGTATGATGTAGTTTTTAAACATCGTAACAATCTTTAAAACCATTGAAAAAAAAAAATACAGCCAGGAAATCCTTTGAAACCTTTATTTTTCTTCAGAAACCTTTTTTTATGTGTGAGTTAAATTTTGTAAGTTTAAGTTAGTTCAACCAAGTTGATCAGGAAATGCCTCTATTGTCTTTGCTGCTGAATTTATCTGTCTAAATTGTGTCCATTTTCATCTTTAGGAAATTTGTTGATTATCATCAAAACCTTTTGGAACAAACAAAGCAATAAAGTGTTTGAATTTATGCATTCAAATACATTTACATTAGAACTGAGGTTAGATAAAAAGTAAGAACTCTGTGTTTTGTAACATTGCCCTGAAAGAAATATTATTGTTTTTGGTGGTTTTATTATTATTATTATTATTATTATTACAAAATAACCAGTATAAAACATCTTTACTTTCCACAGAGCTTGTTAAGACACATGGAAAAGGTTTTTTTCCTATTTACTAATAGTGTTTTAATCAACTGTATTCTGTGAAATGTATTGAGCTGAAGACATTTTAAAATGTTTCATTTCCTTTTGTCATATACTACAGGGCTCAGTATTGCATGTGAATTGTCTCCCTATAGAGGCCTATCATATTTACCCTTAGTAGTCGAACACCTCAACTCCTTACCCTCAAAATTTCTGCAGGTCCATTTAACTACCTGATAATGTGTCTAAAATTGGTGAAGGAGTGCCAAACAGTGTAGACATTCTGTGGCATCTGATCTGGGTCTACACTGTTTGCTCAGGCTCGTCTGACCGAAAACATACGGTAAATATGATATACTTGGTATGAAAAATAGGGAAAACTGAACTACTGTCTTCTAAGTACATGTCACAGAATAAAGCTGGTTAAGGAAGCAATTCCTGTATGTGTTAAACGTTTATTACCTGATCCTGTAATATGTTATTTGTGTTCTTTGTGTTTGTAAAGAAATAAATAAATAAGATATTGGTTTATGTTTATGTCTTACCATCCCTGGAACAGCTCAGATCATATATGCAGATGCACTGGTTCTTTGTGTTCGTATATACTGCTTAACCCTTGTCCTGCTGAATAAATTAAGATGCCATGCCCACTTCTAATTTTCAGATTACTTGATCCGGATTGTTGCTATAAATTCACATATTAAATGGCAAACAGTGCAGATCCAGATCAGTTGGCTTCTTCAGAAGCCAACTGATCTGGATCTACACTGTTTGCAAAGGCAGGGTATATCCGGGTTCAGCAGGACAAGGGTTAAACCATCAGTGTCTATATATATACAGGTACACTGGTTCGTTGTGTTTTAAAGGAGAACGCAATATAAGTTGTAAGTATATCTTGAAGTAAAGTGCTTAACAAGCCATTTATTTTGATGTAAGAGTTTTCAAAATCGGTCTAGAAATAAGGAAGTTACGGTGGTTTGAACATATTTAAAATGGTTGTTACGGATGCTGCCATATTGTAGGCTTTGTGACATCACACAGCCCAAATTAAATATGCAAAACAAAATTATAACAGGTTTTTAAGAATAATTTTGCTGCAGACTTTTTATGATCTTTTAATTCTAGTGACAAGCAATCATTTCCCCCAAAATACACCAAATTTATGAGAATAACTATCTTTATGAAACGAATTTTAATTTTTATGAAACCTAATTAAATATTCAAAATTGTGGTGCCCATTCCACCAATATTCAAAATATTCAATTGTCTATAACTTACTTAAATTTCCACCGAATTTGATCAAATTTGTGTCAAAATTCATTGTTAAGTCCTTTACTTTAAAGTGCAACACTTTTTAAGGTTGCGTTCCCCTTAAAGCAATTAATAAGATGGGTTAAACGTCGGTGTCTATTAAAGTCCTAGGAACAAATCCAACAATGTATACAGATACACTGGGTTGTTATATTTGTAAAGCAATAAATAAGATACTTTTAAACGTCAGTGTCTATTTCTTGAAGTTCTGGGAAGTTCCAGTCATATACATGTATACAGATACACTGGTTTTAAAGCTGTAAATAAGATACGGTTAAACGTCAGTGTCTATTTCTTGAAGTCCTAGGAACATGTCTAATCATATATACAGAGACACTGGTTTGTTGTGTTTTTTAAAGCAATTAATAAGATAGGTTAAACGCCAGTGTCTTTCTTTAAGTCCTAGGAACAACTCCAATCATACATACAGATACACTGGTTCGTTGTGTTTGTAAAACAATGAATAAGACATAGTTAAACGTCAGTGTCTATTTCTTGAAGTCCTAGGAACATCTCTAATCATTTATACAGATACTGGTTCTTTGTGTTTTCAAAGCAATCATTACGAGAACATACCTATTCAAATATATAGCAAAAATTAACTCCAAAAACTGAAAAATTTCAGATAAAAAACGCTAATACTTTTTCTTATTTCTGCCCAAAAAATAGATTGTGGGTACTCGTTAGAACCGCCTCGATGAGGCGGTTCTAACGAGTACCCACAATCTATGTTTTTGGGCAGGAATAAGAAAATAGTGTATACCCCTGTAAACCCCAGATTTACTATATGAAAGTGGGGTTTGAGGGGGTAAAAATTATATAGGTATGTTTTCGTGATGTAAAAAAGATATGGTTAAACACCAGTGACTATTTATTGAAGTCCTAGGAACATCTCTAATCATTTATACAGATACATCGGTTCGTTGTGTTTTAAAACAATAAAAAGGATACGGTTGAACGCCAGTCGCTATTTATTGAAGTCCTAGGAACAGTTCTAGTCATATATGCAGACACACTGGTTCACTTTGTAAAGTTTGTTGGGTTTTTAAAGCAATCAATAAGAATGGTTAAATGTCTGTGTCTATTTCTTGAAGTTCGAGGAACCATTCCAGACATATATACAGATACACTGGTTCACTGTGCTTTAAAGCAATAAATAAGATAGGTGTCTATTTCTTGAAAAAAAAAGATAAGAGAAAAGCCCAGGGAGTGCCACAACCACAAACCGCAGCCCCTGTCAGACCCCAAGAGGAAGAGGAAATGGACAAATCCAAACAAGCACTGTCAGTGTCTATAGAAAGGAAGGCAATGATCAGGAATCGATACAATTACCTAACACATTCCATCCAAGACACCAAACGGAAAGAAGGACGCACTTAAAGCAACGGCACAACAATAAAAACACTACAAGCAGAAAGCCAAAAGGACAGATCCTTTTCCCCAAAATTGGCAAATTGGCTATCCAAAATAAACATTTCGCCAGGACATACATGCAAATGAATACAATGAAACACACAGTAAACTACAGCAGAACCTGTTTCTTGAAGTACTGGAAACAACTCTAGTCATATACTACTCTAATATTATATACAGACGTACTGGTTCATGTGTTTCTAAAACAATAAATAAGATATAGTTATACCGTCAGTTTCCATTTCTTGAAGTCCTTGGAACAGCTCCAATCATATATACAGATGTCCTGGTCCGTGTGTTTGTAAAACAGTAAATAAAATAACGGTTTAACTGTCAGTGTCTATGTCTTGGAGTCCTCAGAACATTTCCAGTCATATACGAGGGTCCTGCAAAAAGTTTTGTCACTGGGTTCGGATTACTTCAGTGCTACGTCTTACCAAACATATTCTTATTACAATCCTTCAAAGTATCCCCCTTTACTGAAACACATTTTTGTAACCTTTTTACCCTGTCGCGAAAAGCAGATAAATAGTCTTCTTTTGGTATCTGTTGGAGACACTGATAAATAGCGCTTCCAAGAGAACTTCTAGACGTATACTTATTTCCAGAAAGCATTTTCTTAAGCCTTGGAAATAAAAAGAAGTCACAAGGACTCAGATCAAGTGAATAAGGTGGATGGTTTAAAACTTTCACCTTTTCAGAAGCCAGAAAAATACTTAACAACCTCATACTTATGAGAGGAAGCGTTGTCATGTAAAAGGTGGACTCCTGACCATCCTTTGCTTGGTCGTTTCTTATTGTAACAAGTAAATTGTCAGTGTATGCATCTATTTCAATTTGAAATAACTCGGTCAGTTGGAAAGCAATTTGAACGGAATAAACGGGTATCGTTAGCTATTTAACACACCATTCAAGTGCAGTGAAGCATTTTAAAATATACTTGGGATAAAACCAAGGAAGCCTATTAGTGACAGAACTTTTTGCAGGACCCTCGTATACAGATATACTGGTTCTTGGCGCCATTAGAAATAAAAAGGATACTTGTTAACTGTCAGTGTCTATGTCTTTGAGTCCTCAGAAAAGCTCCAGTCATAGATGCAGATGTACTGGTTCTTGGTGTTGTTAGCAATAAATAAGATACCGGTTAAACTGTCATTGTCTATGTCTGGAGTCCTCAGAACAGCTCCAGTCATACATACAGATGTACTGGTTCTTGGTGCTATTAGCAATAAATAAGATACTGGTTAAACTGTCAGTGTCTATGTCTGGAGACCTCAGAACAGCTCCAGTCATATATACAGATGTACTGGTTCTCGGTGCTGTTAGCAATAAATAAGATACCGGTTAAACTGTCAGTGTCATTGTCATTGAGTCCTCAGAACAGCTCCAGTTATATATACAGATGTACTGGTTCTTGGTGCCGTTAGCAATAAATAAGACACCGGTTAAACTGTCAGTGTCTATGTCTGGAGTCCTCAGAACAGCTTCAGTCATATATACAGATGTACTGGTTCTTGGTACTATTAGCAATAAACAAGATACTGGTTAAACTGTCAGTGTCTATGTCTTTGAGTCCTCAGAACAGCTCCAGTCATATATAAAGATGTACTGGTTCTTGGTGCTGTTAGCAATAAAAAAGATATCGGTCAAACTCAGTGTCCATGTCTGGAGTCCTCAGAACAGCTCCGGTCATATAAACAGATGTACTGGTTCTTGGTGCTGTTAGCAATAAACAAGATACTGGTTAAACTGTCAGTGTCTATGTCTTGGAGTCCTCAGAACAGCCCCAGTCATGTATAAAGATGTGCAGGTTCTTGGTGCTAACAGCAATAAATAAGATACTGGTTAGGCTATCAGTGTCTATGTCCGCAAATCCTGGGAACATCTCCAATTATATATACAGATGTACTGGTCCATGTGTTTTTAAAACAATAAATAGGATACTAGTGTCTATTCCTTGAAACAGCTCCAAACATATATACAGATGTACTTGTTCATGTGTTTTTAAAGCAATAAATAAAACATTGGTTAAATCGCCGGTGACTTTGTCTTAAAGCCCCGGGAACAGATCTAATCGTGTATACATATGTACTGGTTCTTTGCACTTGTAAAGCAATAAATAAGATATTGGTAAAACTCTATATGTCTTGAATTCCTGGGAACAGCTTCGATCATATATGCAGATATACTGGTTCTTTTGTTTGTAAAGCAATAAATAAGATACCGGTAAAAATGTCAGTGTGTGTGTCTTGAAGTGCTGGGATTAGCTTCAACCATATATACAGATGTTCTTGTTCTTGTGTTTGTAAAGCAATAAGTAAGATACTGGTTAACTGTCTGTGTCTTTGTCTTGTAGTCCTGGGAACATCTTTGATCATATATACAGATGTTCTGGTTTTTTGTGTTTGTAAAGTAATAAATACGATACCGGTTAACTGTTGGTGTCTAAGTCTTTAAATCCAGGGAACAGCATCAATCATATATCAGATGTTCTAGTTCTTGTGTTTGTAAAGCAATAAATAAGATACTGGTTAACTGTCAGTGTCATAATAGTCCTGTGAATGTCTGATCTTATATACAGATGAACCGGTTCTTGTGTTTGTAAAGCAATAAATCAATATCCTGTTATCTTCCCAGATGAAAAGATAAATTCTCATGTAAAAATCATAATGAAAAATGAATGGTTTCTCAAGCAAAGCTATATGATCATAGTCATCTAAACGTATATAATCCTGTTACCTTCGCTGTAAAACACCATGCTTCAAACATTAATAACTGGAACGATAACAGGATTATATATATAGCCGCATTTTCTTAACAATCATGCAATGCCACGCGTGCGAAGATTTTCCGGGAAGAGGGTTTTCTTCGGGGCTGAGGGGAGGGGGAAGTGGGTTATATTAGAGAAAACACGGGGCTTGGCAGTCTTCTGGGCCAAGTGTCTTAAAATGTTCGTTTTACTAATATTTGCTTATTCCTTAAGAAAAAAAAAAAAAAAAAAAAAAAAAAAAAAAAACTACGAGAACTTATCTTCACAGGTTTGGTAATTTCTGTAGAGCTTGCAATGCAAATTTTCTTTCCTGGGACGAAAACAGAGTACATATATAGACACGCCGAACATCTATACAGGTATCTAATTGTCACCTCTGCCACGCAAAGGAAGAACTCCCGGGAAGGTTTTCTTAGGGGATACTGTTAGAGAAAACGGGGCATGGCAATATTTCAGGGCAAGTGTTATTTCTTTAGAGCTTAAAGTGCAAAGTTTCTTTCATGGGACGAAAACAGGGGTATATATATATAGACACGCGCCGAAAATCTATACTGGTATCTAATTGTCATTTCTGCCACGCAAGGGAAGAACACCGGGAAGAGGGATGTCTCGGGGGACTATTAGAGAAAACTGGGCTTGGCAATCGTTTGCCGAACTACCCATATCTCGATGTCTTTGTCCTTAAGTCCAGGTAACAGCTCCAATCATATATACAGATGTACTGGTTCTTTCTGTCGTTAAAGCAATAAATCAAATACCTGTTAAACTGTCAGTTCTATGTCCTGTAGTCCTGGGAACAGCTTCGATCATATATAAAGATGTTCTGGTTTTTGTATTTGTAAAGCAATAAATATGATACCGGTTAACTGCCGAAGTCTATGTCTTTATGTCCTCGGAACAGCTCCAATCGTATATACAAAGGTACTGGTTCTTTGTATTTGTGAAGCAATAAAGAAGATACTGGTTAAACTATCAGTGTCTATGTCTTGAAGTTCTTGGAACAGCTCCATTCATATTTTCAGAGATACTACTTCTTTCTAAGAAAATAAAGAAGGTATTGGTAAAACTGTAAACGTTTATGTCTTGAAGTCCTAGGAACAACTTCAATCATATATACAGAGATACTGGTTCTTTGTAAAGCAATAAATAAGATACTGGTAAAACCGCAAATGTCTATGTCTTGAAGGCCTGGTGCCATGATTAACCCTCAATGGCTCGAACTACTCATATCTTGAATAAATTTCCATGGCCCCAAAGATGTTCGGGCCATTGAGGTTTTGGCTCCGGTGGTTTACTCTACTGACCGTTCTAAAGCGGTGGTCCCAGTGTTAGTCTTACGTGGTTTATTATGCGAGGCGATTTGTTTTATGTCTTACCATGTGTTATTTTGTTCTTGTGTTTTTCAGTCCTTTTAGCATTGCGATTACCTCGCTTGGGGAAGAGAGAGCTAATCTTAGTGCTTTTCGTACGTTTGTTCGATTTGTGCTTGTTTGGATTTGTCGGTTTCCTCTTCCTCTTGGTGTCTGGCGGTTTGTGATTATGGCACTCCCTGGACTTTTCTCTAACTTTTTTTTTTTTTTTTTTTTTTTGCTGTATACAAACAGAGAGATTCTTTGTAAGGAAATAAAATAAGATACTGGTAAACTGCCAGTCTCCATGACTAGCCTTGGTAGAAAAATATAACGTCAATCTGAGAACACTTCCGCAACAAGGTATATCAAAACCAGAATTTTACGGTGACTTAGTGTACAGATTTAGAAAAACTATAGGAAAATCCAACTTTTCGAAGCAATTCAGAAAACTAATTAACCGTTGTAAAAGAATTGGCTATAGCCTTGATATTATGTGACAGACTACATGCCTAGTTATCAACCCAATCATTGTTGATGGCTATGCTTCACTCTTTTATTGCATGGCGGCGGTTCGGACCTCAGACTCAATGAGGGCCTCTTCGTAACACTTTAACCAGTGGGCTGGGGCTTTCTCTTACCTTTTTTTGACGATATGTCTTTGGCTTGGCCCGCCGTGGTTCAACTATTGGTTTTCATTTACTCTGACACACAGCAGAATTAGCCATGAGTACTCGTCTTTGTTTATCACAGTGATTAATTTGATTTTTATGTTTTCGCTTTGATGCATTGACTAAGTTGGGAACCTTTATGCAAACCGATTTTTTTTTTATGTATTTCTGTATTAAGAGTAGCATTGGACGCGGGTGGAGCTGGCCGGCTGTAAAAGTGTTGAAAGCCCCCGGTAGTTTATTCTACTGACCGTTCTAAGGCGGTGGCCTCGGTGTTGTTCTTACTCTTTGTAGTTCTTTGTAGTTTTGTGGTTCCGCCTTGCTTTCTGTTTTTATATGTGTTGTGGTGCTAGCATTGTGGTCACCGTCTTCAATAGCTGCCCACTTTGCTTTCTGTTTTGGCTTGGCCCGCCGTGGTTCAACTATTGGTTTTCATTTACTCTGGCATACAGTAGAATTAGCCATGAGTACTCGTCTTTGTTTATTATAGTGATTAATTTGACTTTTATGTTTTCGCTTCGATGCATTGACTGAGTTGGGAGCCTTTATGCGAACCGAATTTTTATGTATTTATGTATTAAGAGTAGCATCGGGACCCAGGGTGAAGTTAGCTAGCTGTAAACGTGCTTTAAACCCCCCGGTGATTTGCTCTACCGACCGTTCTAAGGCGGTGGTCCCGGTGTTAGTCTTACTCCTTGTTGCTTTGTGGTTTATTCTACGAGGCGTTTTGTTGTATGTCTTTCCGTGTGTCATTTTGTTCTTGTGTTTTTCAGTCCTTTTAGTATTGCGATTATCTCGCTTGGGGAAGAGAGAGCTAATCTTAGTGCTTTTCGTACGTTTGTTCGGTTTGTGCTTGTTTAGATTTGTCGGTTTCCCTCTTGGGGTCTGGGAAGAGCTGCGGTTTGTGATTGTGGCACTCCCTGGACTTTTCTCTTACCTTTTTTACTAGTTGTATTGTGATGCTAGCATTTTGTCACCTTCAACAGCTGCCTATTTTGCTTTCTGTTTTCTCGGATGTTGTTAATTATAAATTTGATCTTATCATACAATAAATTAACTTCATTCCAGTGTTTTATAAAAATGTGTTCCGGTCCCTTTATGACAATGTCTTTGTAATGTCTCGTGTCAATACATTGTTCACTGTCATCGTTGATATTCCCTTAGAGGTTTAATGCAAGCTAACATCCATTGTTATAAAATAAATCACCATCGTAATACGGGCATTGTCCCGACTCCGTCGGCTTCCTTAGGTTAACACAGTTAAATGCACGCGTTGTCTATAGGCGGCCATGTCGCCATGACTCGGACCCATCAATACCCGGACTTGTTACTGTCCGTTTCCATTAATTATCAGGTCGCGGGTGCTGGTGATGCTTACGTCACTTCGGAATCTATATTTTGCAAAACTCCACCCATATTAAACTAGTATTAAACACATTTATTTTTAGTTAAGCCAGTTAAAATTATTATAAAGCAATAATGCGATCTTGGGTCCGTTATATGTTTATAACATTTTATTCAACTGATTCCTTTTAACATAGTTAATCGCCGAATTTTGCACATACTCGTTTTAGAAAATGTGGGTCAAATTCGAGAGAATCGACATTTTCACAGTCGACTTTTCAAATTTCTATTACGGTTATGAAAATAATATGCTGATAAAGCAATAAAACAAAGCTAGTTTATTCTGAATAAGTTGGGTTTATAGTTGATTTTAGCGAGAAAAAGCATTAAAAGGCTCTACTAATGCTAGTACTATTCAACAATGGTCGCCATTTTTTCTTCGAGGAATAGCTTCATTCACAAATCAGTGTTTGGAAACTTCATCGAAATTTGTAATATGTGTGATCAATATTCAACAAATATGATTAAAAAACAAAATAATTACATAGTATTTAATTTGAATGATAAGTGATGTTTTGTTCACAGTTTATTGCGGATAATTATCACTTTCTACTCGATTGATTTTCGCACACTCCAGACGAAACCCGGTAACCGGTAAATTCATAGCCACGACATCATCATATCGATAAAATAGGTATTTAGCACTATAGTTACCAGTCCGGGTATTGATGGGTCCGAGGCCATGAGAAAGATGCTTGGGTCTCCTCAAATAATACTATCCCGTGTGTATCAGGCCCGGATCCAGGGGAGGGCAAAAGGGGCACATGCCCCCCCCCCCCCCCCCCCGAAGTGACCGCTAGTCATACCTTGCCCCCGGTATTTTTCGAATTACACTCTTATGCATAAGCTATCCAGCTACCTGTGATTTCCAGAAACAGGCAGTTCATAAATGATAATGAAAGCCATTACTAAATGGCATGCTGTGATTTGTCAATAACTTGTTAATATTGCCCTGCTGATAGGTAGCATATGGTCAGTTACACAGGCTTCTGTCTTATAAATACTTGATTTCACACCTTACATCTTTTTATTTAGATAATGGACATAAAAAGATGTAAGGTGTGAAATCATGTATTTATAAGAATTAATAGAACACTTCGAACAGCAAAATAAAACCGTTTCTACTCATACATCTAGATAATGTACATGTATGAGTAGAAACGGTTTTATTTTACTGTTCGAAGTGTTAATTTGTTTAATTTGTTTTCGAGGAGATTTTAATCCTAACCAGTCTCTCTGCTAATTCAGCAGTCGACAAATTGGTGACATTTGTCTTATTTTGCCCTCTAAACAGGATTTGAGTGAATGTTCTTTTTTTTTTTTTTCTTTCTTTCTTTTTTGACGTTCGGTGGGTTGGTTGTGTGTGGGGGAGGGGGGGGGGGGGGGGCATGGGAATTTGCACCCCCACACTTTTTACCCAATCCAATCCATATATATTTGTATGGGTGTGGTGGCTGAAGGGACAGGCAGGTTATCCAGGACTCTGCATATCTAGCACGGATGAATATCAAACTAGCCAGAATTATTTTTGCAGCTTTGAAATTACCTGTATAAAGCTGAAGGTTTTATGTGTTTGTTTTGGAGTTTTACGGCCCAGTCAACACTATTTAGGTTATTTTTGAGCCGGTCAATTTACATTACCGCATTTCCTGGGTAGGCTTATGTATACATAAGTGATTAACCAGGACAGTGCACATTCTTTCGCCAGAAACCGACAAAGGCCCCTTGTATGTTGCCCCAGCAGTTTTCGTAAAATTGCCAGAAAAGTAGAAAAAAAAAAATCAGCCTGCAAGATTAATGAAAATGACTTGAAAATAGCATGGAAATGCACTCTCAGGCAATCCAATTTTAAAAATTTTCCGGGGGAGGCCCCCCGGACCCCCCTTATGAGGGGAACCCCCTCTTATACTCTTCCCCTCTCGCGGCTTACGTCGCTTGATACATGCCTTCGGCAGTCAATGCCCCCCCGTCTTCAGACCTTCTGGGTCCAGCCCTGTGTATTGTGCACAGGACAAAACAATTTATCAAGTAGATATGCGCTAGTTATAAACTATTTCATATTTCCCTTCTTACATGCAACCCATCTTTGGTCCCATTTATATCAAGGTCTCTTGGTATGCAGCTGACATTAGCGTGTCATTTCTGATGGGGTAGGGGGTGGCAGGGCTGTGGAGGGTCACACTATTTTATTTTCTAGTTAGATTGTGTGTGGCTGGGGGGGGGGGGGGGTGGGGAGTGGGGGTGAAGAGAGTGATAGAAAGAGAGGGCTGGGCTTTTTCTTTGGGCAGAATTTGTTTGTTTGTTTCCACTTAAGCAGAAAACTTACCTGTGATATTTTAAGAACAGAAAAACATACCATATAAGGTGGTTATATTGAACCCAGCTTATTCAACCCTTAAACTGCCAAAAGAAATGTTAAGCAGACGACATTATTTTTCCATTTTTAGTAAAAATCATTTTAGTAAAACAACTGAACATTAATGTGAATAATCTGAAAGTTGACTCGTTTTCTCTCAAAATAAAGAAAAAGAAAATCGTCTGCTGCAGTTGTGATTGGCGCTTTAAGGGTTGGTGTTGCATAAAGTATACACATAGCACGGAAATGTCTGTATAACTGCTTGCCTGTAACTCACATCAAAATATACAAAAAAAAAAAAAAAAAAAAAAAGAAGATAAATATTGTGTAACTTAGTTGCAAATTCAGTTGCGACGGGAAGCATGTAAATAATGACGAACTGTTCCGTCCAAATACTCGAAACGATTATTAGTCACATTATAAGCATACCATACAAAGTATAATTTCTTTCCGGCAAGAACCTGAACAGTGCATCAGAATGTCTATATGCAGCCTATCATTCTCTAGTTCGAGAAGTCGTGCCCATTCCATAAAGACTTCTGGATTTAATCCGTTTACTAATACCTCGGACCCATCAATACCAATTCCGGTATTGATGGGTCCGAGCTAATACAAACGTTGCGAGTAATATTCGGTCAAAATGCTTTATTCCCTTCATCCAAAATATTCTTCTATTTCTCTATGGCCACAAAGAAGCACTCCCAATTATATCCTGGATGTCTGTCCACAGTTCATATATCACACGACTGTTTGATCTCTCCGCCATATTATAATGTGTTATACGTCATAAATGTTGATATTCATCTATTTTAAGAACAATAAAATCATATCATCTATGGTATTGTAAAAAATAAGTTCTAGCTATTACATGCATACCGACAGAGCTGTTCTAGAAACAAATCACTTTGAAACACTTCCCCAAAAGATGCCGAGCCACATTTTTTGTTGAAAGGTTCCCGAAAGAAACCCTTTTCCTGGGAATACTTCCCTTGAATGGAATAGCGTATGCAACGTTTGTTGGATGACTTGCTGTCTGTATATATATACTCCTGTTATTTGATCCAGAACAGATTAGTACCATACAGTTAATACGGACTTAACGTGCTCCGGAACAAATAAGTTCTAGGTATTATTTGCATACCGACAGACGTGTCTTCGAAACAGATTACTTTAAGACACTTCCCCAAACGATGCCGAGCCCCATTTTCTATTGGAAGGTCCCCCAAAGAAACCCTTTTCCCGGGATACTTCCCTTGAGTGAAATAGCATACGCAAAGTTTGTTCGAGGAGTTGCCTTGTGTGTGTGTGTGTGTGTGTACTATTATTTGATCCGGAAGAGATAAGTACCACACATTTAATACGGAACTTATCAGCTACGGAACAAATTAGTTCTAGGTTATAGATGCATACGGACAGACTTGTCTTTAAAACAGATTACTTTAAGATATTTCCCAAAAAGATGCCGAGCCCCATTTTCTATTGGAAGGTTCCCAAAGAAACCTTTTCCCAGGAATACTTCCCTTCAGTGGAATAGCGTATGCAAAGTTTGTTGGAACAGTTGCTGTCTATATATATATATATATATATATATATATATATATATATATATATATATATATATATATATATATATATATATATATATATATATATATATATATATATATATATACTGTTATTTGATCCGGAACAGATAAGTATCATACATTGATTACGGAACTTATCAGCCCGGAACAAATTAGTCCTAGGTATTATATGCATACAGACAGACCTATCTTCAAAACAGATTACTTTGAGACACTTCCCCAAAAGATGCCGAGCCCCATTTTCTATTGTAAAAAAAAAGGTAAGAGAAAAGTCCAGGGAGTGCCACAATCACAAACCGCAGCCCTTCCCAGACACCAAGAGGAAGAGAAAACTGACAAATCCAAACAAGCACAAATCGAACAAACGTACGAAAAGTACTAAGATTAGCTCTGTCTTCCCCAAGCGAGGTAATCGCAATGCTAAAAGGACTGGAAAAACACAAGAACAAAATGACACAAGGTAAGACATAAAATAAATCGCCTCGTAGAATAAACCATAATCTTAGTGCTTTTCGTCAGGAGAAAAGTAATATTTCAAAACTTAGGATAAGTGTTCATGACTTACTAATAGAGCGATGTCGTTACTTTAAACAACGCATTCCTCGTGAGAGTAGAATTTGTACAACTTGCAATACAATAGAAAACGAGGATCATTTTATGCTTTATTGCTCAAAAAAATCTGCTATAAGAAATGATTTATTTCAGAAAATGAAAATTGAATACCCTGGTTTGATTCCAAATACTGATGCATCATTGAAAACTTTGGTGCGTTTAATGAACCCAGCAACTGTAGAGGAGACAAAATATATTTGTGATTTTATAACAGCATCTTTTAACTTAAGATAATTTGAAATGCTCATTATCTCATACCATTTCATCACATTTATTTCTCATTGCATTGTTACAGTATTGTGTATAGTAAACATGTTTTGGAGGACACCGTCTGTTATGTCGGTTATCCAAATAAATCTTGTATCTTGTATCATATGATTTTGGAAACAGTCTAGAGTAGTGGCACTAATTTAATCCGCAGATCAGAAAAGCTATTGCCATAAATTATGATAATAATAATAATAACAATAATAATAATAATATACAAGACGAATGAATGAACGCTTTCGTCTGATTTAATAATTTCGTGCGACCCTTTTGTCTTACCCTCTAATGTAAACTTCCGCTCGAGCATGCGCTATGTTCTGTGTAACGAGAAGTCAACAATTTATAAGTTGGTGAGTGTAAATCTGTTTATTGACGTAGTTTTCAGGTATTTTGTCATTGTAAAGATATCTCTACCTTTGCATGATTCACCAGTTCTCAACCAAAACAGAAAAATATTTTCTTTGGAATGCAATAGTGAACACGCCCATCTTTTACATGTTCCTCAAACTGTCAAATGCAGGATGAATATCGACTTCGAGGTCTAAAAACATTGACTTCGTGCACAGATTGTTACGACAAATGGTTTTGCATTTAATCATGACAAAGGTTTGCAAATTTACTTAGTCTGAGTTAAGCCTCAAGCAAAAAAACGACTTCCTGAAAGATGTTGAAAGGGTATGGAACTACAGGTTCGTAGAAATACCGGAACACACAGAAACACACTGAAATTTTTTTTTTCTTTTTTTTTTTGCTTAATAAATAGTTATTTAGTTATTTGGGGGGATATGTGACTTCTGAATACACCGCAACGTCATTACGAGGGTCCTGCAAAAAGTTTTGTCACTGGGTTCGGGTTCATAGAAATACCGGAACACACCAGAACACATCGGTAATTACCGGAACACACTTTATTTTTTTCATTTTATATTATTAAGGATTGTTTTTATAACTTAATTGCTGTCTGTTTGTGTGCCGGATGTTGTTAATAATGAATTTGATCTTAGCATACAATAAATTAACCTCATTCCAGTGGTTTATAAAAATGTGTTCCGGTCCCTTTATGATAATGTATTTGTAATGTCTTCTGTCAATAAATTGTTCACTCTTATCATTAATACGAGGGTATGTCAATAAGTAATCAGCCTATCCCATTTCTGATGGACCGAGACGGTCACGATTTTCATGCTTTGTTTCAATATATGTTTTATACATGGGTACAAAATTCCACGCGTATCGAGTCATTCTTTAATAAGATATTGAATGTCAAACATGGCTAGTGATGCAAAGGCATGCTTTTCATCTGAAGTTGAGTACCGTGCTGTAATTCAGTACTTGTATTTAAAAGGTAAAACAGGCAAGGAAATACACGGCGATTTAGCCAATGTTTATGGGTCTTCTGCACCATCTTATGCTCAGGTTAAATTCTGGGTAGGGGAATTCAAATGCAGTAGAACGTCTTTAGAAGATGAAGCCAGGTCTGGATGCCTACTGAATGCCACCGACGAAGAAATGTGTAAGAAATTTTGGGATCTGGTATACTCAAATTCAGGTGGAACAAATAGCGCAGGCATTAGGCATTTCACATGGTAGCATTTCAACAATCTTACATGATTGTTTAGGTATGCGCAAGCTAACAGCCCGTTGGGTTTCCAAATCCCTTAGCGATGAGCAAATGGCAACCAGAGCATCAGTATGCAGCACCTTGTTGAAGCATTTTAGGTCAAAAGATGATTTTCTTTTGCGTCTGGGGACTGTACAATGTAGATGAGACTTGGGTTCATTATTATGAGCCAGAGAATAAAGCTTAGTCGTCAGTGGGAAGGGCCTGGGTCCCCGAGGCCAAAGAAGTTCAAGACGCAACCATCTATTGGCAAGGTGATGGCCAATGTATTTTGGGATGCAAAAGGCGTTATTATGTTGGACATTTTACCCAAGAGAAGTACAATAACTGGAGTGTACTATGCAAACTTGTTAGACCAGTTGAGAACCGCCATCCAAGAAAAACGTTGGGGTAAACTCTCTAAAGGTGTTTTGCTGCAACAGGACAACGCGAGAGTCCACACTTGCAAAGTTGCAATGGATGCTGTAGAGCGAAACAGGTATGAATTAATACCACATCCTGCCTATTTGCCTGACCTAGCTCCTAACAACTTCTTCCTATTCCCAAACTTGAAAAAGGATATCCGTGGACTTCATTTCCGATCTGATGAAGAAGTCATGACGGCAGTTGAGAAGTGGGTCAATGGAAAGAACCCTGACATTTTCAGTTCTTGGCTGATGGCACTTGAACACCGTTGGTCCAAGTGCATCACTCTAGAGGGCAATTACATCGAAAAAGAAGAGGTGGATCTCAACCGGAAATAAGTTAGGCTGGTTACTTATTGACTCACCCTCGTATTCCCTTATGAGGTTTAATGCAGACTAACACCCATGATTATAAAATTAATCACCATCATAATATTTATCATGGTTAATAAAATTTAATACCAAACTCATCATGTCAAAAATTCACTGGATCACACTGCCATAAGATAATATTGATTATTTGATGCTTAACTGAGCTAAGGTTTATTAAGTATGTTCACATGTTACAAACGGTCAAAATAAGACACAGAATATACAAACGGACCACATATTCCCCCCCAAATAAACTACTTATTTATAGCAAAAGCAAAATACTTTTTTGAGTGTATTCCGGTAATTACCAGTGTGTTCCGGTGTTTCAGTGTGTTTCGGTATTTCTACGAATTGACTGGGTTCAGATTACTTCAGTGCTACAATTTATCAAACATGTTTTTATTACAAATCTTCAAAGTATCCCCCCTTTACTGAAATACATTTTTGTAACCTTTTTACTCAGTCGTGAAAAGCAGATAAATAGTCTTCTTTTGGTATCTGTTGGAGACACTGATTAATAGCACCGCCAAGAGAACTTCTAGATGTATACTTATTTCCAGAAAGTATTTTCTTAAGCCTTGGAAATAAAAAGAAGTCACAGGGACTCAGGTCAGGTGAATAAGGTGGATGGTTTAAAACTTTCACCTTTTCAGAAGCCAAAAAAGACTTAACAACCTCACACGTATGAGAGGAGGCGTTGTCATGTAAAAGGTGGACTCCTGACCATCCTTTGCTTGGTCGTTTCTTATTGTAAAACTCTTTCACTTTCTTCAGTACAGAATTCTTGTAGAATCAGCCAGTAATTGTATGACCAGATGGACAAGGCACTTGAATGACTGGCCCACTTAAATTAAAAAGAAAAATGCGTACAACATATTTTTCGAACTTACGGTTCTCTTGGCAATACATGGGCGTTTTTTTATCTTTTTGCTTCCATTGCTTATAATCAGCCCTTCTTTGTGGCTCCAACATGTGCACCCATGTTTCATCACCTGTTAGCAAGTTAGAAATAACCCGACTATTACAGCCTTTGTATGTTTTCAAAAGTTCCCGGGCACATTTAAGGCATTGTGTCTTTTGCTCCTCTGTGAGTAAATGAGGTACTCACCTAGGGCAAACCTTTCTCAGGTCCAAACGCTTTTTCATAATTGTTTGCACACTGCCTTCTGATATGCCAGTACAACTAGCTATATCTTTGACAGACAATCGCGCATCGTGTTCGACCACAATCTTTATAGCAGCGATGTCAGCCTTGGTAACAGCTTAGCATGGCCTCTTGAGTGCAGTCATTCATATTTAACCTTGATCTATATTTCATGGTCTATTAGGCATGCTACATTGTCTTACTTGTTCATATAATCGTCATGAATCTTGGTCAGAATGTTTTCCTTGATCATTTATGGGTAAGGTTGTCTAAATGTTATGATACTCAGGTGAGCATTACAGGGCCATCATGGCCCTCTTGCTTTTATTTGCCACAGAAAACAAATCCTGACATTTCGTGTGAATCATCTGCAAAGCAGATGATTTACGTGAACTGTCAAGACTTACATATATTTTCTCTGAAAAGAGAAAAAAATAAATTAAGATTGTCATCTACTGTTTAAATGTGTAACAACCTATAATAGCATCAAAGCACTTTTTGTGGTCTACTGTTTAAATGTGATAACAACCTATAATAGCATCAAAGCACTTTATGGCAATTCCTTGTTTTTACTCATGTTTCACTCATAACTGACATGAGAGCATTTACTGGTATTGTGGCTAGATCAAAGCTGATTGACAGCTACAGTATAAACTTTAACCCTTAAAGGCCAAGCAAAAATTTGTAGCAGACATTTTGAATTTTTTATTTATTTTTCTGAGAAAATAAGTCTGGACATTTCATGTAAATTATCTGCAGATAATTTACATGAAATGTCCAGACTTATTTTCTCAGAAAAATAAATAAAAAATTCAAAATGTTGTCTGCTACAAATTTTTGCTTGGCGCTTTAAGGGTTAATCCTTTATTTGTCACCAGGTAGATGAATGGGAAAAAAAAAAACGACACATGTAAAATGCACTGAAGCAGCTAAAAGACATAATACTGATGACAACTTTGATAAAACAGAATGTGAAAAGCGGCGAGCATACAGTCATGGCTAACAATTTTTTTTGCCTGCTGAGTTCTACGGATAAACAGTGATTTATTTACCTTTTGGTTCTACAGAGTCCAAGGGACTCACATGATTGATATTTAATGAGTCCCAGGATAAAATCAAGAGTCCTTTACATATTTTTGAGCAGTTTTTGATTGTATTTTGTGAGTTTAGGGACTCGCATGTATAAATTTTGTGAGTCCCAGAGACAAGGTTGTAAGTATATGAAGCGGGACTCGCAGGTAAAAAAATCACTGGATAAAGGGCAAAACTTTCAAAATTGGGAAAAAAAAAACTGCACCAAAAAAATGGAAGCCACAGATTGACCGCATTATAACGTTTTCCACATTATAAGGGAAAGCATTATAACCATGTTCCAGTGTATCAACTTTGGAAGTCTATCCATTGAAAAGTGAGTCCAGCTTTCATTTCACTAAAATGCATCTTTATCTCTGCAGCAATGTTCAATTTAAGATTTTTCAACTGTTGGTCAGAGCACTTCTGTGTTCTGATCTTGGTTAGAGTTGACAGAATTGACTCCATTAAGTGTATACATTTGTGCATTTCCCTTAACCCTTAAAGCGCCAATCACAACAATTGTCGTCTGCTTTGTCATCTGCTTGTGATTTTAAAAGTCATTTCTGCACAGTGTGGACCCAGATCAGACTGCTCCTTTAGCAGTCTGATCAGGGTCCACACTGTTTGCCTGTATGCAAAAATAGGTTAGAAAAGTTTGCAAGAATATTCAGCAGATGACATAAACAGACGACATTTTCTTGGCGCTTTAACACCAAAATGGGACAGAAGTGGCATATATACAGATTAGGTGCTTTTTTTTTTTTTTTTTTTCCATCCAAAAATATTGATATTTTTCTTATTTCTCCATGAAACCATAATTAATATGTGTGTACTCAATAGAATCCCCTGATTGAGGCTATTCTAATGAGTATCCACAACATACGTTTTTGTGGAGAAATAAGAAAAGTATTATGTATCTTAGATACTCCCACTTATCTGGAGGTGGGGAACGAAAGGACACCAGGTTACTTCTCAGAAAGCAGCATCTGATTATATGATCAGGCTCTACACTAATCGATCAACAAATACGAAATAACCTTTAGCACTGTCTGGGCAAATTCAGCGGATGACATTGTCGATGATATTTTTCTTATTTTTCCCAGAAAATACATGTAGGCTTTGACATTCCATGCAAATTAGTAGACAGTTTGCATGAAATGCCAAGGCCTATTTCCTGGGCAAAATAAGAAAAATATTTCAAAATGTCATCTGCCAAATTTTTTACCAGCATGCTAAGTATTGTTACGACCGAGCACTCCTACCTTCGATTATCTGCCTTGGCAGATTACGCATAGCATCTAAGTATATATTCAATCTCTGACAACTGCGTCAGGGAGTCGACTCTTTGGCTCAGTGGTTAGAGCATTGGATTTTTAACCGGGAGGTCCGGGTTCGATTCCCAGGAAAGACGGAATATTTTTTCAGCTATGCTTTATTCCTTTGTTACGGCTTTCATGTCGTAAGAGTATTAACCCTTGTCCTGCTTAATAAATTAAGATGCCATGACCACTTCTAATTTTCAGCCAGTCAGATTACTTGATCCACATTGTTGATATAAATTCACATACTGAATGGCAAACAGTGCAGATCCAGATCAGTTGGCTTCTTCAGAAGCCAACTGATCTGGATCTACACTGTTTGCAAAAAACGGGGTATATCAGGGTTCAGCAGGACAAGGGTTAAAAATAGACTTATTCAAGGTTTAGGAAAGGTATGTTCAGGAGATCTGGTCTCTAAATATGGTACTCGTTAAAATTTCCCTGGTTGTGAGATTCTATTTTGTACCCAGTATACATGTACATATTCATGGAGAAATAAGAAAATTATTTCACTGGATATCCCGCTTATCTGGTGCTACATTCTTGTCACCATTGATTTTTTTTTTTTCTTGGTAATGAAATTACTTTTCTGCTGGAATGAGGCTTGAACAGTAGAACTGTTGAAGATAATCATCGGTAATATCGTCGTAATTGTCAAAAACTGATTGATAATGCTTTTGTCGTTAGGGGAACAGTCGGTGGGGAGAAAATAATAGGAGTCATTATTGTACTCTAGGGAATCTGATTTGAATAATTACAGTGAAGAAGGAATATTTTGTGATAATTCTGGGATAATTTTTTTTTTCTTCTCTCCATTGAAATGTATGGTGTGGGTACTCATTAGAAGCGCCTCGGTAAGGTGCTTCTAACGAGTATGCACAACATATGTTTTTATGGAGAACTGGAAAAAATCATACCAATATTATCATCAGTATGCTTCTTAACAAGACCTCTGGATCTGATTTGAATAATCAGTGAAATCATTTACAATTAACCCATTATATACAGAATAGACTCTCCGACACTATATATTGGAAGAGTCCAATTTCAGGTTTAGGTATGTCCGGCTATGATATTTACATATTCCAAGAGAAAAATGGCTAAACTATTTGCAAACAGTGGAGACCCTGATCAGACGCTGCATTCTGCAGCATCTGATCTAGGTCTGCACTGTTTGTCAATTACTCTTTTACTGGTCTCCTTACTACAATGGGTTAATTAAAGTTTGATTGGTGAAAACCAATAAATTCCAGTAGTGTTCAGAACAGAGAAATAAAAATGTTATCATAAGAAATTTCTTGCAGTTAATAAACTGTGTTTCATGCAGCTAATGAACTGTTTAACGCAGCTAATAAACTGTTTTGTGGATTACTAGAAAATTGGAAGAAAGTTAAAATTCTTTGAATATTCTTGCAGTAATTTAATGTAAGTTAAAATCATGATTTGCTGATTAATACATTTACCCTTACTCTTCGGATATACAGGCCTGAGTTTGGGTGGTCGGGTATCTTACTGTCACTGGGGCGTCCAAATGATATTGGCTTACAGTTGGATAAGGCCTGCTCTCCTTGCAGCAGGTATGGGTAGAGGGGGGATGTTTTTATTCTTCTGTTTCTTCACTTTCATTCCTGTTCCTCTTTCTTCCCTGTTCCTCTCTTTCATCTCTTCTACTATCTCTTCTATCTCTTTTCTCCCTTTCTCTGGGAGATGACACAAAATGACCCACAAGGGTTGACATGACGTTAAACCCCCACACAATCAATACAGGCCTGAGCATACTGTGTAGACCATCTGATCTGGGTCTACCCTGTTTGCCACACATCCAGCATAGACACATCAGCAGGTAGTTAAATGCGTTTATTCAAATTTTAGGTTGGTTGGGAGTTTAACAGCTCAGTTAAGGTCATGTTGAGCTGGTCAGTGTACCTAACCACACTTTTCCTGGACATACATACATGTAGTCATCTAAGCAGTTAACCAGTACTTGTGCACATTCTTTTACCAGAAACTGACGACTGCCTTTCTTGAATCAGAGGAAGGGAGATCAAATTTTAGGACAGGACTGGTATAGTAAGAAATTAAGATGACTGAATGAGTAATGTTTTTCTACATATTTGATTATGTAGCCATTTATTGTACCCCTGCAAACTTTGTTTGTGAGGGGTGGGTAGAGATATACTGTATTCACGTCTGTCCGTCCGTTACATTTTGGTTTCTGCTTCTAATCTTGCTAAATAATTTAACCCTTGTCATGCTGAACCAGGATATACCCTTTCTTTGCAAACAGTGTAGATCCAGATCAGTTGGCTTCTTCAGAAGCCAACTGATCTGGATCTGCACTGTTTGCCATTAAGTATGTGAATTTATAGCAACAATTCAGACCAAGCAATCTGATTGGCTGAAAATTGGAAGTAGGCGTGGCATCTTAATTTATTCAGCATGACAAGGGTTAAGGAATCTTTTCATATTTTGCATAAATGTTGATATTGATAAGATTTTGCTGTTGCACAAAAATAAGGGCCTCAGGTTTAATTTGTTTAGAGTTATTTCCCTTAACAGCCTGTGTAATTCTTGAAAAGGCATTTGGGTTCTGCTTCTTATCTTGCAAAATAATGTCAGGAATCTTTTCATATTTTGCATGAATGTTGATATGGATGACTTGTTGCTGTTAGACAAAAAATAGGAGCAGGGGGTCAATTCCTGTAGAATTGTTTCCCTTTGTAATTCTTGAAAAGCTGTGTTGGTTTATTATTCTATTCTATTCTATTCTGTTGGTTTCTGCTTCTTATCTTGCTGAATAATTTCAGGACTCTTTTCATATTTTGCATAAATAGTGATATTGATAAGGTGTTGCTGATAGACAAAACTAAGGGCCTAGTGTTTAATTCCTTTAGTTATCTCCCTTTGTAATTCTTGAAAAGGAGTTTTTGTTTCTCCTTCTTTTCTTGCTAAATAATTTCAGTGTTCTTTTCATATTTTGCCTGAACGTTGATATTGATGAGGTGTTGCTGTTAGACAAAAATAAGGGCCTCAGGGTCAATTCCTTTAGAGTTATTTCCCTTTGTAATTCTTGAAAAGGTGTTTTGGTTTCTGCTTCTTATTCTTCTGATCTTGCTTAATAATTTCAGGAAACTTATCATATTTTGTAGAAATGTTGATATTGATAAAATGTTGTTGTTAGACAAAAATAGGGGCCTTGGGGTCAATTCCTTATACATGTAGTTATTTCCCTAAAGTGTAATTCTTGAAATGCAGTTTTGGTCTCTGTTTCTTACATTTGTATCTTGCTAATAATTTCAGGATTCTTTTCTTGTTTTGCATAAACCTTGATATTGATAAGGCATTGCTGTTGCACAAAAAGAAGGACCTTGGTGTTATTTCCTTTAGAATTATTTCCCTTTGTTATTCTTGAAAAGGTGTTTTTGGTTTCTGCTTCTTATCTTGCTAAATAATTTCAGGAATCTTCTCACATTGTGCATATACATTGATATTGATGAGGTGTTAGGGGTCATCCAAGAGCTTTCAGATAGGGAGAAGTATTGTGACAATTTCAGGATTTCAAGGAGACATTTTGGTCCCAATTTTGGATTTCCCTATACATTCTATATATTTTCACTTCTCCTTAAGCTCAAGATAGGGAGAAGTAAGCCAGCTTAGGGAGACTTTTTCTCCCAAATTGGCCTCTAGGATGACCCCTGGTGTCACTATAAGACAAAAATAAGGGCCTTGTGGTAATACCTTTAGAGTTATTAGCTCACCTGAGCTGAAAGCTCAAGGTGAGCTTTTGTGATCACTCACCGTCCGTCCGCCGTCGTCCGTACGTCCGTCCATCCATCCACAGTCTTTAAACATCATCTCCTCCTAAACCACTGATTGGATTTTGACCAAACTTCACAGGAATGATCCTTGGTTGGTCTTTTTTCAAAGTTGTTCAAATGGTTTCAGTCCATTGCATATCTAGGTCACAGGAGCTAAAAATAGATTTTTTAACTAAAAACTTAAAAAATCTTCTTGTCAGAAATCTAAACAGAAACCACTGAACCGAGTTCTATATAATTTTGCAGAAATGTTCCTTTGGTGATCCTTTACTAAGATTGTTCAAGCCATTTGGATTCGTCAAAAAACATGGCTGCCAGGGGGCGGGGCTTATTTTCCCTAAAAATCTACATAGAAAACTTTAAAAATCTTCTTGTCAGAAACCACTGGACCAATTTCAATATAATTTTGCAGAAATGTTCCTTTGGTGATCCTCTACCAAGATTGTTCAAGCCATTTGGATTCATCAAAAAACATGGCCGCCAGGGGGCGGGGCTTATTTTCCCTATATAATCTATATAGAAAATTTTCAAAATCTTCTTGTCAGAAACCACTGAACCAATTTCTATATAATTTTGCAGAAATGTTCCTTTGGTGATCCTTTAATAAGATTGTTCAAGCCATTTGGATTCGTCAAAAAACACGGCTGCCAGGGGGGCGGGGCTTATTTTCCCTAGATATCTATATAGAAAACTTTAAAAATCTTCTTGTCAGAAACCACTGGACCGATTTCAATATAATTTTGCAGAAATGTTCGTTTGGTGATCCTCTACCAAGATTGCTCAAGCCATTCGGATTCGTCAAAAAACATGGCCGCCAGGGGGGCGGGGCTTATTTTCCATATATAGAAAAGTTTAAAAATCTTCTTGTCAGAAACCAATGGACCAATTTCAATATAACTTGGCAGGAATGTTGCTTTGGTGACCCTCTACCAAGATTGTTCAAGCTGTCATGATTCGTCAAAAAACATGGCCGCTAAGGGGTGGGGCATATTTTCCCTATATATCTATAAAGAAAACTTTAAAAATCTTCTCGTAAGAAACCTTAGGCTCGAGTTCAATGTAACTTGACAGGAATGTTGCTTTGGTGACCCTCTACCAAGATTGTTCAAGCCGCCATGATTCGTCAAAAAACATGGCCGCTAGGGTGTGGGGCTTATTTTCCCTATATATCTATAAAGAAAACTTTAAAAATCTTCTTGTCTGAAACCACTGGACCGATTTCATTATAACTTGGTAGAAATCTTTCCTTTTTGACCCTCTACCAAGATTGTTCAAGTTATCATGATTCGTCAAAAAACATGGTCGCCAGTGGGAGGGGCTTATTTTCCCAATATATCTATACAAAAAAGTTTAAAAATCTTCTTGTGAGAAACCAATGGACCGATTTCAATATAAATTGGCAGGAATGTTTCTTTGGTGACCCTCTACCAAGATTGTTCAAGCCATCATGATTCGTCAAAAAACATGGCCGCTAGGGGGCGGGGCATAGTTTCCCTATATATCTATACAGAAAACTTTAAAAATCTTCTCGTAAGAAACAGTTGGATTGAGTTCAATGTAACTTGACAGGAATGTTGCTTTGGCGACCTTCTACCAAGATTGCGCCCTCATGATACGTCAAAAAACATGGCCGTCAGGGGGCGGGGCTTATTTTCCATATATATCTGTATAGAAAACTTTAAAATTCTTCTTGTCAGAAACCACCTGACTGATTTCAATATTACTTGGCAGGAATGTTGCTTTGGTGACCCTCTACCAAGATTGTTCAAGCAATCATGATTAGTCAAAAAACATGGTTGCTAGGGGTGGGGCTTATTTTCCCTATATATCTAAATAGAAAACTTTAAAAATCTTCTTGTCAGAAACCACTGAACTGATTTCAATATAACTTGTCAGGATTTTTCCTTTGGTGACCCTCTACCAAACTTGTTCAAGCTGTCATGATTTGTCAAAAAACATGGCCGTTAGGGGATGGGGCTTAATTTCCCTATATATCTGTATAAGACATTTTAAAAATCTTTTTGTCAGAAACCACTGGACCAATTTCAATATAACGTCAAAATTGTTCCTTTGGTGACCTTCTTTCAATATTCAGTTCAAGCCATCATGATGCATGAAAAAAACATGGCCGCTGGGGTGCAGGGCTATAAAATTTATACAAAAATCTTAGAGCCGTGAACTTGGCTGAAACTTCAACAGTAAGTATGCAAAGCTGTTTGCTCAGGTGAGCGATATAGGACCATCATGGTCCTCTTGTTTGTATTTTGTTTTTGGGCCGATCTCGGTGGCTCAGTTGGATGCGCTGTCCGACTGGAGACCAGGAGGTCACGGGTTCAACCCCCGCCGAGGTCAGCAACATTCTTTCGTGGAGATTGATCATGAAATATTTTCTACGGTCATTCTCTCCCTTCCGCTGATTCAAGAAGGGGAGTTGTCAGTTTCTGGCGAAAGAATGTGCACAACACTGGTTAACCGCTTAGAGACTAAGCCTGTCCAGTGAACTTGTGGGTAGGTAAATTGACCGCGCTCAACATGACCCTGTTGGGTTGACTGGGCCATAAAACTTCAACACAAACAAAATATAGCCCTTTTTCGACTAAATTTTGCTGGAATGTATTGATTTTATTGAAAGTTTGCAGAAGGATATATTATTGTAAAATACATGTCAGGTTTGATATTGATTATCATCCGCAAAATTAGGGCTTTTTTTCGACTTAGTTTTTGTTGTTCATTATGAAAACACGCCTATTCAAATATGTAGAAAATTTCACCTCCAAAAAAACTGAAAATTTTTAGATAAAAATTCTGATATTTTTCATATTTTTGCTCAAAACATAGATTGTGGGTACTCGTTAGAACTGCCTCAGTGAGGCGGTTCTAACGAGTACCCACTATCTATGTTTTTAAGCAGTAAAATAATGTATACCCCTGTAAACCCCAGTTTTACTATATAAAAGTGGGGTTTAAGGGGGTCAACATTATGTAGGCATGTTTTCGTGATGTGAGGTAAAATACAAGGTAAAGATATTGTTTCCCCTCAATAACTTTTGAAGGGATGCATTGATTTCATTCGAAGTTTGCTGAATGGTATATCATTATAGTTTGGTAATCATCCAAAAAATTTTGGTTGAATTATAGCCCTTTATTTACTTGATTAATAAAATTCCGACAAAACAGTGTGGGGTTGCCTTTAGGGATAAGAGCGATTATTAGGACAAATACAGTGTTTTTTCTTTTCTTTTTTCATATCAAATAGTTGGCGCTTTAAGCAGGCGACACATCTGATTCTCGGAATTCTAGTAGCTCTTTAATTGTTGTTCAGACATGAGTTCATTTCCAGCTCACTCCTATAGTTTTTAGCTCACCATCCATCCACAGTCTTTAAACAACATCTCCTCCTAGACCACTGATTGGATTTTGACCAAACTTCACAGGATTGATCCTTGGTTGGTCCTCTTTCAAAGTTTTTAAAAAGGTTCCGGTGCGTTGCATATCTAGGTCATAGGAGCTAAAAATAGATTTTTTAACTAAAAACTTAAAAAATCTTCTTGTCAGAAACCACTGGACCGATTTCAATATAATTTTGCAGAAATGTTCCTTTGGTGATCCTCTACCAAGATTGTTCAAGCCATTTGGATTCGTCAAAAAACATGGCCGCCAGGAGGCCGGGCTTATTTTCCCCATATATCTATATAGAAAACTTTAAAAATCTTCTTGTCAGAAACCACTGGACCGATTTCAATATAATTTTGCAGAAATGTTCCTTTGGTGATCCTCTACCAAGATTGTTCAAGCCATTTGGATTCGTCAAAAAACATGGCCGCCAGGAGGCCGGGCTTATTTTCCCTATATATCTATATAGAAAACTTTAAAAATCTTCTTGTCAGAAACCACTGGACTGATTTCAATATAATTTTGCAGAAATGTTCCTTTGGTGATCCTCTACCAAGATTGTTCAAGACATTTGGATTCGTCAAAAAACATAGCCGCCAGGGGGCGGGGCTTATTTTCCCTATATAATCTATAAAGAAAACTTTTAAAAATCTTCTTGTCCAAAACCACTGGACCAATTTCAATATAATTTTGCAGAAATGTTCCTTTGGTGATCCTCTACCAATATTGTTCAGGCCATTTGGATTTGTCAAAAAACATGGCCACCAGGGGGCGGGGCTTATTTTTCCTATATTATCTATATAGAAAACTTTAAAAATCTTCTTGTCCGAAACCACTGGACCGATTTCCATATAATTTTGCAGAAATGTTCCTTTGGTGATAGTGTACCAAGATTGTTCAAGCCGCCATTTGGATTTGTCAAAAAACATGGCCACCAGGGGGCGGGGCTTATTTTTCCTATATTATCTATATAGAAAACTTTAAAAATCTTCTTGTCCGAAACCACTGGACCAATTTCCATATGATTTTGCAGAAATGTTCCTTTGGTGATCCTGTTGCAAGATTGTTCAAGCCGCCATGATTCGTTAAAAAACATGGCCGCTAGGGGGCGGGGTTAATTTTCCCTATATATCTATATAGAAAACTTTAAAAATCTTCTTGTCATAAACGACTGGACCGATTTCAATATAACTTGGCAGAAATGTTTCCTTAGTGACCCTCTATCAAGATCGTTCAAGCCGACATGATTTGTCAAAAAACATGGCTGCTAGGGGGTGCGGGGCTTATTTTCGATATAATTCTATATAGAAAACATGAAAAAATCTTGTCGTCAGAAACCACAGGACTGATTTCAATATAACTTCGCAGAAATGTTTCCTTGGTGACCCTTTACCAAGATTGTTCAAGCCGTTATGATTTGTCAAAAAACATGGCCGCTAGGGGGCAGGGCTTATTTTCCTATATAATTTATCTATAATATAGAAAATTTTAATAGTCTTTTCAGAAAGCACTTGACCGATTTCAATGTAACTTTGCAGGAATGTTTCTTATGTAACCCTCTGTCAAGATTGTTTAAGCCGTCATGATTCGTCAAAAAACATGGCCGCCAGGAGTCGGGGCTTATTTTCCTTATATATCTATATAGAAAACCTTAAAACTCTTCTTGTTAGAAACCACTTAACCGATTTCATTATAACTGCAGAAATTTTTCCTTGGTGACCCTCTACTAAGATTGTTCAAGTAATCATGATTCGTCAAAAAACATGGCTGCCTGGGGCAGGGCTTATTTTCCCTATATATCTATATATAAAATTTTAAAAATCTTCTTTTCAGAAACCAATGGACCGGTTTCAATACAACTTGGCAGGAATGTTTCTTTGGTGACCCTCTACAAAGATTGTTCAGGCTGTTATGATTCATCAAAAATCATGGCCGCTAGGGGGCGGGGCTTATTTTCCCTATATATCTATATAGAAAACTTTAAAAACCTTCTCGTAAGAAACAGTTGGACCAAGTTCAATGTAACTTGGCAGGAATGTTGCTTTGGTGACCTTCTACCAAGATTGTTCAAGCCTTCATGATACGTCAAAAACCATGGCCCACAGGGGGGTGGGGCTCATTTTTCATATATATCTGCATAGAAAATTTTAAAATTCTTCTTGTCACATACCTGATGACTGATTTCAATATTACTTGGCTGGAATGTTGCTTTGGTGAACCTCTATCAAGATTGTACAAGCAATCATGATTCGTCAAAAAACATGGCTGCCATGGGGTGGGGCTTGTTTTCCCTATATATCTAAATAGAAAACTTTAAAAATCTTCTTGTCAGAAACCACTCAACAGATTTCAATATAACTTGGTAGGAATGTTCCTTTGGTGACCCTCTACCAAGTTTGTTCAAGCTGTCATATTCGTCAAAAAACATAGCCGTTAGGGCGTAGGGCTTTATAGCTATATAAAACTTTTTAAACCACTGGACCAATTTCAATATAACTTGGCAGAAATGTTCCTTTGGTGCCCCTCTTTTAAGATTCAGTTCAGGTTGTCAAGATTTGTAAAAAAAACATGGCCAGGGGTGTGTTGGAGGGGGGTTGGGGTGGTTAGTGCTATAAAGTTTATACAAAAATCCTAGCGCAGTGAACTTGGCTGAAACTTCAACAGTAAATATGCAAATCTGTTTGGTCAGGTGAGCGATATAGGACCATCATGGTCCTCTTGTCATCTGATAAAGCTGTTATTTGTATTTTGTTGAATAGAAAGAAGATGTGGAGAATTGCAGCCAGGATACAGCACACCAAATTTTCATGTTCTTTCAAGGTTACAGTACACAGTACACCAAATTATCATGGGGGTCGTTGGGTGAGGCAAAGGTGTCGTGTATCATCAGGGCATTCAGCTGATATTGGCTAACAGTTGGGCAAGGCCTGCTATCCTTGCAGCAGGTCAGGATAGAGGGGGAATGTTTTTATTTCTTCTGTTTCTTCACTTTCATTCATTTTCTTCTTTCTCCCATGTCCCTCTCTTTCATCTTTTCTGCTATCTCTTATCTTCTTCCTTTCTCTGTGAGACCACACAAAATGACCCACAAGGGTTGATGTGTCGTGAAACCCCAATAACATAGAGTTATTACTCATCAAACATAGCCATTTTCTCTACATGTTTTGTTACCCTGCATTTGCAGGGATCATGCGGTGTTCTGCTGTGCTTTTATTGGACTTTGATGTTGTTTCCGGATAACTTCTCTTACAGTTTTCATCCTATTGGGTTGAAGCATGGTGGACAGTTAGACTACATCTATGAGGTGATGCATATTGTTTCGAGACTGCAGTACACCAAATTTTGATAGAGTTCTAGCTTTTTAAAGATTTTCAAGCATGATTTTATCTCCAGTTCACTCCTTCTACAGTTGTCATCTGATCAAGGTGTAATTTGCATGTTGTTGAATAGAAAGAAGATGTGGAGAATTGCAGCCAGGTTACAGTACACCAAATTTTCAAATTCTTTCAAGGTTACAGTACACCAAATTCTCATTGAGTTATTACTTATTAAAGCTTCTTCACTTGCTTTCAGGCTAACCCCTACAGTTTTCACCAGTACCAGTTGACTATGAATTGATACAGCACAAAGTGCTTTGAGGTAATAGTACACCAATTTTTTTTGTAGAGTTATTACACATCAAACACAGCCATCTTCTTTTCTATGTTACGCCTGCAGTCATGGAGTATCATGCAGTGTCTGCAATGCTTTTGTTCATACATAGCATGCTGGGTAAAGATTTCAGCAGATGACATTTTGAATAATTTTTCTAAGAAAATAGGCTTTTGATAATCTTTGGAGATCGACGATTTGAATAAAATAATCAAAGTCAGTTTTCTGGGAAAAATAAGAAAAATATCGCTTTGCTGTTTGGTGAATTTGTCTAGAGAGTCAGGTAAAACAGAATTTGGTACAAGGCCTTAGATGATTCAGCAAGTAGATTTGAACATGTAGTTTTTGGCATAGTTGAATTAATTAGCATGTTTTTTATGTCTGGACGTACAGATTGTTGGAAATCTTACCTGTACATTGAGTAATAATAATACCGTCTCCTCTAGCACTCTGTAGGTGAAAGTTTGTACTTAGCAGACCATAATTTTATAGAAGTAATTATCTTTTTCCTACATTCATTTCTCCACAAAAAACATATGTTGTGTGTACTCATTAGAGGCACCTTGGTGAGACGCTTCAAATGAGAATAACATATAAATATTTTAGAGAAATAAGAAAAATATAGGATATCCCTCTTGTCTGGAGCTATGATTTTTTTTTTTTTTTTTGGATTTTTTTCTTGAAAATAGTCCTTGGTATTGCTCTCAAATAGACTAAGAAGGAGGTTAATTTGAATTAGAGGTTAACACTGCATGGTGGGAAAATTTTCAGCTGATGACATTTTGAAATATTTTTCTTATTTTTCCCAGAAAATAAACTCTGACATTTCATGCAAATATTCTTTTGGAGACAAATCACATGAAATGTCAAGTCCTATTTTCTGGGGAAAATAAGAAAAAAATCATTAGTTTGTCATCTGCTGAATTTGCTTAGAGAGGGGTAAAGGTTAATCTAGTGGCATAGTGTTTATGGTATTTACTCTAAATATTCCAACACCTTAACCCTTAAAGTGCCATTCACAACTATTATCGTCTGCTTTGTCATCTGCTTGTGATTTTAAGTCATTTTTGCAAACAGTGTGGGCCCAGATCAGACTGCTCCTCTAGGAGCTGATCAGGGTCCACACTGTTTGCCTGTATACAAAAATAGGTTTGAAAAATCTGCAAGAATATTCAGCAGACGACATAAACAGACGACATTTTCAGATGCAGTTTTTCTTGGCACTTTAAGGGTTAACCCTTGTTCTGCTGAACCCAGATATACCCTGCCTTTGCAAACAGTGTAGATCAAGATCAGTCTGAAGAAGCCATCTGATCTAGATCTGCACTGTTTGCCATTAGTATGTGAATTTATAGCAACAATCCAGATCAAGCGATCTGATTGGCTAAAAATTTGAAGTGGGTGTGGCATCTTATTTTATTCAGCAGGACAATGGTTAACTCCTTACAGTATTTGAACACTTCAGTTATATTACCTTTAAATGTATCTAAAGACTGCTGCCAATGTCAATGGTTCAGTTTGATGCGCGTATGACTGGTGATCAGGAGGTTGCAGGTTTGACCCCCACGGGGTCAGCAGCATTCTTTTGTGGAGATTGAGCGTGAAATATTTTCTCCGATCATTCTCTCCCTTCCGCTGATTCAAGAAGGGCAGTTGTCTGTTTCTGGCAAAAGAATGTGCACAATACTGGTTAACCGCTTAGAGGACTAAGCCTGTCCAGTAAATGTCCAGTAAATGTGTGATTAGGTAGCAGGGGATATTCCTGGGATTGGCCCGATCCATTTTGTGTGACTTAGCCCTTAAAGTGCCAATCACAACAATTGTCGTCTGCTTTGTCATCTGCTTGTGATTTTAAAAGTCATTTTTGCAAACAGTGTGGACCCAGGTCAGACTGTTCCGCTAAGAGCAGTCTGATCAGGGTCCACACTGTTTGTCTGTATGCAAAAATAGGTTTGAAAAGTTTGCAAGAATATTCAGCAGACGACATAAACAGACAACATTTTCAGATGCAGGTTTTCTTAGTGTTTTAAGGGTTAGATTGAATTTATTTTTGGCTGGGCCCCCTATACAAGCTATTCAAATCCAGTGTTTATTATGATCTCAGGTGGGTGTATCAAGGATTCTTGGGCCCATCAAAATTATCTGAGGGCCCATCAAAATTTGAAAAGGCCCATCAAAATTCTAATTTTTACATGTATTTGAATGGGACATGGGCCATTGCCCCATTTCATGTGCCCATAGTACTTTTGGGCTAGGAATATCCCTGAGATAAACTGACGGCTCTCGACATAATCCCATTGGGTTGACTGGGCCGTAACGTAATACAAACAAAATCTAAAGACTGTTAGATGAGTGTCAAATAGTGGAGGCCCAGATCAGATGCCACATTCTGTGGCATCTGATCTGGGTCTATACTGTTTGCTCAAGCCCATCTGTCTGAATATTTAGGATGAATATGACACATACACCATACTGTTTTGCATTGATTTGCAAATGTTTTTCTTGGCTAATGATCCTCTCTCCTATACCAGTCTCAATTCCAAATTACTTCATGCTTAGCCTTCTGGGTAAAGTTTGCAGCAGACGACATTTTGAAATATTTTTCTTATTTCTCCCAGGAAACAGGATTTGACATTTCATGCAAATTGTCTCTAATGGAGACAATTTGCATGAAATGTCAAATCCTGTTTTCTGGGAAAATAAGTAAGTTGTCATCAGTGTCATCTGCTGCTTAAGCCCAGAGAGTGGTAAAGGTTAACATGTCTGTCAGGGTTCCAGTTTATAACCAAGGTGATAATTTGGGATAACATCACGAAAACATGCCTATATAATTTTGACCCCCTTAAACCCCACTTTTATATAGTAAAACTGGGGTTTACAGGGGTATACCTTATTCTTCTTATTTCTGCTCAAAAACATAGATTGATGGTACTCGTTAGAACCGCCTCATTGAGGCAGTTCTAACGAGTACCATCAATCTATGTTTTGAGCAGAAATAAGAAAAATATCAGAATTTTTTATCTGAAAATTTTCATTTTTTGGTAGTAAAAATTTCAGTACATGTATATTTGAATAGGCACGTTTTCGTAATGGTTTGTTAACTTGCTCCAGACCATATCTTTTGATTACTCATTGAAGTTGCCTGGTCAAGACAATGTCAGTGATTACATGCAAGCTATGTTTTGGACTGAAAAAATAACAAAATTATCTTTTGATTATTCTCTGTCAGGAGGTGTGGTTTCTTTCTTTACCTCTATTATTGTTTGGGTAAATTCAGCAGAGAACAACCTAATGATATTTTTCTTATTATACCCTTTGGGGTGGTCAGTCGGGTGGTGCGAAGGTGTCATGTATCTTATGTCACCGGGGCATCCAGCTGATATTGGCTTACAGTTGGGCAAGGCCTGCTATCCTTGTAGCGGGTAAGGGTAGGGAGGTGATGTATTTATTTCTTCTGTTTCTTCACTTTCATTCCTGTTCCTCTTTCTTCCCTGTCCCTCTCTTTCATCTCTTCTGCTATCTCTTCTGTCGCTTTTTCTCCCATTCTCTGGGAGACGACACAAAATAACCCACAAGGGTTGACGTGTCGTTAAACCCCAACACAATCAATCTTATTATACCCTCTGCAAAGTGTTTGTGGGGAAAAAGGGGTATATCATTTTCATGTCCGAACATACGTACGTCCGCTCATTTCGTTTTGGTTTCTGCTTGTAGGGGGTATTGAATTGACACACCTTGTTTTCCACAGAAAATATGTCTTTGTCATTTCATCCAAATTGTCGCCAAAGGAGAGAAGATAGATTTTGACATTTCATGCAGATTGTCTCCAAAAGAGAGAAGATAGTCTTTGACATTTCATGCAAATTGTCACCAAAGGAGAGAAGATAGTCTTTGACATTTCATGCAAATATCCAAAGGAGACAATTTGCATGAAATGTCAAAGACTCTTTTCTGGGAAAAGTAAGAAAAATATTTCGAATTGTCATCTGTTGAAATTTTTACTCGGTTTGCTAAGCATTATGGTAAAACTCTACATAAGAGTTTCTTTTTATACCCCACCACACAATAGTGGCGGCCCGGGTATTATGGTTTCATGTTGGCCATCTGTGTGTTTGTCTGTCCATCCATCTGTCTGTCAGTCGTACGTAGTTTCCAGATGATAACGTGAGTAAACATTAATGGATTTTCACCTAAACTTGGTGTGTGCATTGATAAGCTGCCCGAGACACTCCCATATTTTCGTTTCCGGACAATAACTTCAGTAAATGTCAAGGGATTTTAACCAAACTTGGTACATGCATTGATATTAAGGAGATCTAGTTTGGGATTGCTAATGGGCAAATTTCATCAAATTTTGACTGAGTTATCTGCCCTTGACATGCCCATTTTTTTGTTTCCGGATGATAACTTGTTTAATTAAAGATATTGGCATTTCCACAAAAGCATATGGGTACTCATTCAAAGCGCCTCATCAAGGGTCATTTAATAAGTAATCTTAATATAAAGGTTTTCTGAAGAAAAATATCTGAATACTCTTCATAACTATAGCAATGCTTTCTAATGTTCTTCTTGTAGATGACTATAGATTGAGAATTTTTAGCCTTCTCATAATTTCAACCAAGATCGGATCACGAGGTCCTGGGTTCGAATCTCACAGTGGCTCAGTTGGAAGAGTGTCCGCTTTGTTAAGAGTAGGTTGCGGGTTTGATCCCCGGCCTAGTCATACCAACGTCTTTAAAAATGATACTGCTCTTTTGCTTGGCGCTCAGCATTAAGAAAATAGAGCTAGGAGTCAGAACTGGTCAGCTCAGTGTCAGTATAATGTGACTGGCTGGAATATCATGTCAAGTGTCTGGCGTGTGATATTTCAGTGAGGCAGCTCTCTAAAAGTGAGCTCCCTGCCACATCCAGACTTGGTCACGATAGGACTGAAAGATTGTTGAAAACAAAATCCTTAGCCTGGTAGAAAAAAATGAATCAAGCCTGTAAGAGAGGGTACCTCTACTCGAGAAGTCATTACTCCCTTAATTTTGCCTCGATTAACATTTTCACATACAATTTGCTGATCGTAGGTGGCCATTTTACCGGAGAAGGGATGGTCACATGACTAGAAAGTCACGTGACAGTCATGTGTCAACTGGGAACCGTTTAAGACACTTGGAAAAAAAAAAAAAAAAAAAAAGTTACAAGAGACCAGCGCCTACTGTGTACTATTGCGAATGAAACAAGTGACATACAAAGGTTCTACTGTTATTCCTACTTCTTCCTCACTGGAAATGATTCAGGTGTTATGGGCTTTTTTTTTTCAGAAAATCTTGATTAATCTGTTGAAGTGAGTGCTGAAATTAATGGCAGCTTGAAATTTGGTATTCTTGGTCTTCTTTAGTGGGGGTAAAATCCAGCACCTGACTATCTAATGAAAAGTGGCATGTTTGTATGAAAGTAGGTTCACTCCTGTATGAGAACACTTGCTCTGAATGGGTTGAGTGTGGTACAGTGAAACCTGTGTAAGAGAGCCACCTTTGAGACTGACTTTAAATAATGGTTGATGTGGAAAAAGTTGTCTGTCTTATAAAGGTACATATCATGTAATTTTGCTAGCAAAATTACATGACATGTACCTTTATAAGACAACCACCTTTCCACATCAACCACTAAAGTCAATTTCAAAGGTGGCTCTCTTACACAGGTTTCACTGTATATAGTAAGTATGACAGGCTTTAGAGTTGGCAGACCCCTCCAGCGCAACAATAGTTACACTTAGCAGCCTAAGGGTTAACTAGAAAAAAAATAAAAAATGTGATTTTGCATTTTTTGTGTCAAAAAAAATGTCAAATTCTGGCTAACTTTTTGGATTCTAGATTTTCATCGACTTTCTGTTAACTAAAAAAAAATAAAAAATGTGATTTTGCATTTTTTGTGTCAAATTCAACCCCAAAACGTCAAATTCCGGCTAACTTTTTGAATTCTTGTTTTTCATCGGCTTTCTGTTAACCCTTAGCCTGCTAGAGAAAAAAATGAATCAAGCCTGTAAGAGAGGGTACCTCTACTTGAGAAGTCATTGCTCCCTTAATTTTGCCTCGATTTACATGGAATTTTCACATACAATTTGCCAGTTGTACATGTAGGTGGCCATTTTACCGGAGAAGGGATGGTCAAGTGACTAGAAAGTCAAGTAATCAGTGATTGTCTAAAATTTAGAAGTAGGGATGGCATCTTAATTTATTCAGCAGGACAAGGGTTAATTTCTGTTTTTCTTTCATATATTTGAGGCACTCTTCATCTTAGTACCCCACAATGTAAGTTTTAAGTGAGAAAAAAGAAGAAAAATATCTGGATACCCTGCTTATCTCAAACGTCAAGATAAAAGGGGTATCATGAAAATATTTTTCTTATATCCCCACGTAAACATATGTTGTGGGAACTCATTAGAAGCACCTCAGTGAGATCGAGGCACTTCTAATGAGTACCCACAACATATGTTTTTGTGGAGAAATAAGAAAAATAGCATCAGGTTTTAGTTGGAAAAGCTCCTTATCTGGAGCATTGTTATCTAGAGCTCTGCCTCCTGAATATGAGGGTTGTGCAAAAAGTTTTGTCACTAATAGGCTTCCTAAGTTTGATCCCATGTATATTTTAAAATGCTTCACTGCACTTGAATGGTGTGTTGAATAGCTAACGATACACTCCCCCCCCCCCCCCCCCCCCCACCCCCCGACCGAGTTATTTCAAATTGAAATAGATGCAGTCATATACATTGAACAATTTACTTGTTACAATAAGAAACGACCAAGCAAAGAATGGTCAGGAGTCCCCCTTTTACATGCATGACAACGCTTCCTCTCATAAGTGTTAAGTCTTTTTTGGCTTCTGAAAAGGCGAAAGTTTTAAACCATCCACCTTTTTCACCTGACCTGAGTCCCTATGACTTCTTTTTATTTCCAAGGCTTAAGAAAATGTTTTCTGGAAATAAGTATACGTCTAGAAATTCTCTTGGCAGCGTTATTTATCAGTGTCTCCAACAGATACCAAAAGGAGACTATTTATCTGCTTTTCGCGACTGGGTAAAGAGGTTACAAAAATGTGTTTCAGTAAAGGGGGAGAATATTTTGAAGGTTTGTAATAAAAATATGTTTGATTAAACATAGCACTGAAGTAATCGGAACACAGTGACAAAACTTTTTGCAGGACCCTCGTATAGGTGATTGTGGGTAAATCAATTCTTCTTTATGCAATAAAAAAAACAACAACAACAACAACATAACAGCTCATTACTAGTGTCTCAGAAGTGTATTTCTAACGATATAAAGGAATATTGTATATTTTTGTTGAGAAATAAGGAAATAACCACTGTTATTTAATTGTAGCAGACAGCACTCTAATGTATTTTTCATAGAAAATAAGTTTCATGTGAATTGTCAGCTTGGGCAGATGATTCACATGAAATGTCAAGACTTATTTGAAAAATAATAATACATGTAATAAAAATGTTGTGTGCTGCAGTTGTGATATCTGCTTTTAAAGGTTAAAAAATATCTTGTCTGGAATTCTGCAGTCGCAGGTGTTGTCTGCTGTGTGCTGTAAGTTCATTATTGTGATTTTATTTCTTTTTCTTTGATGGCTTGTGAATCACATCTTGAAAAAAGGAAGTCCCAAAGTTTTGTGATGTTTAATATGCAGCTATTATTACAACTGGATGGAAACACATCAACTGAGATCTGCAGTCAAAGATTAAGGTCACAGACTAAAGTTTTTGTTAACATTTGCGTCAGGGTTTTACATTACTTTGCTTATAATTCAGGGCCTGACAAATCCAAGTTTCAGCCACTTGCCCAGCATTCCACAACATCTCAAATTGGCTCAGAATTACAATATTCCCTATATATTCTATACATTTTTCTGGGCAAGTGAAATAAAAAATCACGGCTCAGCCAAAATTTGGAGGTCCTGGGCAGCTGGGCAATGGATTTGTCAGGCCAGGCTTATATCCTTTTGGTGTCCGGCATGTTCTGGAACAAAACATCCATTGCATAAAAATCAGGTTGAAAAATGGGGTGACAAATAGCATGTATCTTCTGGAATCTAATGTCACCATAGTGTATTAAAACCGTAGGTAGAAATACCATTTCTTTAGCCATAGTGTAATTTGCATAATGATTTTGTGTTTTTATGTCCCCCACCACAACATATTATTATTAGTGTGGATCCTGTCGGCGTCGGCTTCCTTGTCGGCGTCAGCGTCCTTGTTGGCGTAGTCTCTTGTCTGCACTCTAGCTCCTTAATGAATGGATGGATTTTGGCCAAACTTACATAAGTTTATCATTTGATGGGGGAAAAATGCTGATTAGATTTTGATGACCATGACCCCATTTTCAAGGTCACATGAGGACTTAGATTGTTTGAAAAGGCTGGAAAATTGCTTTTCTGCACCTGGCCTCCTGAAGGAACAAATGGATTTTGTCCATACCTGCACATCTGGATTGCTGGGACATGTAAAAGAACTGATTAGATTTTGGTGACCTTGATGCCTTTTCAATAGTATAAACATATTTTACTGCATCATTTCATGGCAATGGGGTCGGGCCACAAGTTCTACCAACATTAGTTACGGCCCTCCCCCTCATTCCTTTTCAAGGTCACATGATGGCTTAGATGGTTGGAAAATGGCTTGTCTGCACCCTATCTCCTGAATGAATGGATGGACTTTTACCAAACTTGTACGTCTATACTGTTGAGACATGGAAAAGAACTGATTAGACTTTGGTGACCTTGACCCCATTTTAAAGGTCACAGGAGGGCTCAGATTGTTGGAAAATGGCTTGTCTGCACCCTATCTCCAGAATGAATGAATGGCTTTTGACTAAACTTGTACATCTATATTGTTGTGACATGGAAAAGAACTGATTAGATTTTGGTGACCTTGACACCATTTTCAAGGTCACACAAAAGCTTAGATTGTAGGAAAATGGCTTGTCTGCACCTTATCTCATGAAGGAATGGATGGATTTTGTCCAAACTTGCAGAACTATATTGTTGGGACATGAAAAACTGATTAGATTTTGGTGACCTTCAACCCATTTTCAAGGTCACTAGAGGGCTCAGAGGGCTCAGATTGTTGGAAAATGGCTTTTCTGCACCATTTCTCCAGAATGAATGGATGGATTTTGACCAAACTTGTATAGCTATATTGTTGAGACAGGGACAAGATCTGATTAGATTTTGGTGACCTTGACTCCGTTTTCAAGGTCACAGGGGGGCTCAGATTGTTGGAAAATGGCTTGTCTGCACCCTATCTCCAGAATGAATGGATGGATTTTGACTTAACTTGCACATCTATATTGTTGTGACATGGAAGAGAACTGATTAGATTTTGGTGACCTTGACCTCATTTTCAAGGTCACACAAAAGCTTAGATTGTTGAAAATGGTTTGTCTAAACCCTATCTCATGAAGGAATGGATGGATTTTGACCAAACTTGCACAACTATATTGTTGTGACATGAAAAAGAACTGACTAGATTTTGGTGACCTTGACCCCATTTTCAAGGTCAAAGGGGGGGCTCAGATTGTTGGAAAATGGCTTTTCTGCACCCTATCTCCAGAATAAATGGATGGATTTTGACCAAACTTGTACAGCTATATTGTTGAGACAGGGACAAGAACTGATTAGATTTTGGTGACCTTGACCCCATTTTCAAGGTCGCACTAGGGCTTAGATTTTGGAAAATGACCCCCATCAATCACACACACGCAAAAAAAAAGATAAATTATAGGTACAAGCTTTTTTCAATGATAGGTCTGTTCGAACTGGTAGGGGACATACGTTTTCCTCTGAAAACACTGTTCTAGTTACCTATATGTTTAATTAAAAAACATGAACTTGTTCCGCATATAAAAGCATTGGCATTTATTTGAAATTTTATTTTGGGACGTTGTAAATGGGAAAACTGTAATGCAAAAGAATGTTATGGCTGTTTTTTTGTGAATTTCAATGGTATGGATGTGAATGACCATAACGTTTTCAATTTTGAGGATAGTCAATGCAATAACATATTCAAAACGAAAATTAATGTGCTCGCAACAGCCAGAGCATACTAAAGCTGAATTCTAATCCAGATGTAATGATACTTAATTGTATATTAATGATCATTGAATACAGCATTTTTCTTGAAAATATAAAGTTCGATCTTCTTACTATTAAATCCAAGGCTACTTTCTCCTCTGCCCATCTGCTAATAAGTACTTTTTAATGATGTAACACATTTTTAATATTTTTGGAAATGTGACACTTCGCTATTTTTAGCTTTTAATTATTAATTACGTAAGTATGATATGACAACTGTGTCCATGCATAATTAAAGTCTCGGCTATGATAAATAAATTTTTACTTAAAAAATATATATATATTTGTTCATCAGCCTGTTCAAATTATCAGGACTTCATGGAGCGTGGGAAAGTGCCCACTACATGGTTGTTGAGCCAGGGGTATCAAAAAACTAAACTGGTAGCAACACTTAAGTTCTATGGGAGACATCATGATCTGGTCAGTCCCTACAATGTGGCAATTTCCAGAATTGTTTCTGATGTTTTTGCCAATGACGTGCCATAAGTAGACTTCCCAAATCCCAGACATACGCTTTTACCGACATTTACTTCGTTCAGGCCAATGGGCATGGTGGGCGAAGCTTCGCTTACCAAGTAATGCTTACAGTCTGCAAACGCCTGATTACACCCTTTATTCTGGGGTCCATGTCTGTTGGTCTGAACATTCTGATTCTTCATTCGTTTACGGATTTATGAGTTTGGATTATGGCTTAGATACCATGACTACTTAAATGAAAATGTTTTCTAAACCTGGCATATTACATTGAAATTCCTGGCCGTTCTACCATAGAACTACCATGCTATTTGTCACTCTTTTTTTTTTCAACCGCATTATTATGTTAAGGACATTTAGCTGTAGAAGATGCATGCTATTTATCAACCCTTTTTTTTCAACTGTTTTAATACTTTGTGAGCATCGAAAGAATATTAATGATAGCCTCTGAGGTTCTGAGTTGAATCCCACTGGGTGCAGAGTTTAGCTCATTACTGGACGGTGTATCATTGCACAGAGTCATTCATTATCACCCTTCCATTGTCTTAGTATACTGTACCATAACCCTTGTCCTGCTGAACCCGGATATACCCTTCCTTTGCAAACAGTGTAGATTCAGATCAGTTGGCTTCTGAAGAAGCCAACTGATCTGGATCTGCACCGTTTGCCATTAAGTATGTGAATTTATAGCAACAATCTGGATCAAGTAATCTGATTGGCTGAAAATTAGAAGTAGGCGTGGCATCTAAATTTATTCAGCAGGACAAGGGTTAAATAATGTTGAAAGGGATGTTAAACACCAGGGCCCAGTTGTTCAAAGCTAACGATGTTGTTAGTTAACGATTCGTTAAAATTTACATCGAGTGATACGCAAATATGCTGAAATGTTTTGCTGAAAAAATGTGAGTAGCGTTTGCAGTGCAAAAAGCTACTCACATTTTTTCAGCAAAAAATATTAGAATATTGTATATTTAATCCATTAAAATAGTTAACGAAATGACCCTTAACGAGCTCGTTAAGCTAACGATGCTTTGAACAACTGGGCCCAGCTTATTATCATCACCACAGTTAATACTGCAACTGCCGATCACCAAGCATCAAGGTCACAGAAATTTTGCAATTACAATAAAACCTCGATGATGAACACTGATGGCTGGTTTACCTAGAGGATGATTCACTCTTTGAGTCCCTATGAAATTCTTCCGATAGCCCAAGAAAACAAATATTTAGGGAACTTTTCTTATTTTATTTTGAAATGGCATGTTATGTGTACTCATTAGAATTGCCTCTTTGAGGCAGTTCTAATAAGTACACTCAACATAATGTTATTGTATAGGAGATCAAAAAGAGTTCCCTAAACTGTCACCATAAATTTTGCTTCCAGACCTAGCACCATGATTAATCCTCAGTGGCTCCAGCTACCCATGTCTTCAAAACATTTTCATGGTCCCAAACTTGTTTGCAACATTGAGGTTCAATTGTGGCTTTGGCGGTATTGCCTGCTTGGGGTATACATGTATGTGAGTCCTGGTCACTGGCTTTAGTTTCACCATAAAAACATATTGTGGGGTCTCATTAGAAGCAGCTTACCAAGGCACTTTTTATGAGTACACAGAACTTAGGCCAGAATTTTTTTTATCTTTAGCTTAATGGGAGATTTCATAAAATGTTAGTGTCAGGAGGGAAGATTAATAATAAAAAATATAAAAAAAAAACTTGGGTCAATCAGATACAATAATTTTCAAACAAAAATACATGTACAAATGCAATATTTCAGCCCCAGAATTGAAGGATAGGGACATAAACATGATAAAATAAAAATAAAATTTGAATTGCAATTTTATTTTTCTGGGGGGCTAAAATCATAGGGTAGGCTCTCCAGTAAACCTAATTAAGAATATAAAAAACTATGGCCTTAATGTTTATATGGATAAACAAGGAAAATTGTTACAATGTCTGGATACTCCTGGGCCTAGTTGTTCAAAGCTAACGATGTCGTTAGTTAATGATTCATTAAAATTTACATCGAGTGATAAGCAAATATGCTGAAATTTTTTGCTTGAAAAAATGTGAGTAGCTTTTGCAGTGCAAAAGCTACTCACATTTTTTCAGCAAAGAATATCAGAATATTGTGTATTGAATCCGCTAAAACAGTTAACAAAATGACCCTTAATGAGCTTGTTAAGCTAACGGCGCTTTGAACAACTGGGCCCTGGTGTCTTAAACTATGGTTAAAAGAACTGGATATTATTGGTAGATTTTCTGTCGTTTTATACAAGTTTGCTCTCCTGCACACCAAGCCTTTTCTGAAAAGGGTCTACCCTAAAAGGGAGAAATTTGCTCCCAAGGGGAACAAAGTCTTTCTGTTAAAGTAGACTTGTTTTCTATTAGAGTATACCCATTTTCTTTATGAGTACACCCATTTTCTTAGACCCATTTCCCTGTAGAGTACACTCATTTCCTTTTAGAGTAAAACCATTTTCTTTTAGAGTACACCCATTTTAGATTACACCCATTTCTTTTAGAGTACATTTTCTTTTAGAGTTCCCCCATTTTAGAGTACACCCATTTTCTTAAAGTACACTTTCTTTTAAAGTTCACCCATTTTAGAGTACACCCATTTCTTCTAGAGTACAACCATTTTAGAGTACAAATATCTTTTAGAGTACACCCATTTTCAGAAGGGGCCAAAACAGTTTAGACAGAGTTGCCTCCCCTGAAAGTGTATCCATTCCCCTTAAGGTCCTGTCTGTATGGACTATCCATTTCTACATGACACAGCTTGTCATGGAGTCAAGACACTATAGAGCTTTGTTTTCCGCGGGTTCACCTAGTAAATGGATAAGTAAAAAGCACAGGTTGACAATGACCTCTCAATTCAGTTATTGCAAGTTATTGATAGCTGCTTGCCATGTTTTCATATTGCAGTAATTGTTTGGACTAAAGTATACACCGTAGTTATCCTAAATATATATATATATATATATATATATATATATATATATATATATATATATATATATATATATATACTGTAACCTTTACAGTACTCTTGGCTAATTCAGCAGACGACTGAAATATGTTCCTTACTTTTCCCAGAAAACAGGATTTGAAATTTCATGCAAATTGTCTCCATTGGAGACAATTTGCATGAAATGTCAAAACCTGTTTTCTGGGAAAAATAAGAAAAATATTTCAGTTTGTCGCCTGTTGAAACTTCTATTCAACCCTTAAAACGCCAAGAAAACCTGCATCTGAAAATGTTGTCTGTTTATGTCGTCTGCTGAATATTCTTGCAAACTTTTCAAACCTATTTTTGCATACAGGCAACCAGTGTGGACCCAGATCGGAACAGTCTGATCTGGGTCCACACTGTTTGCAGAAATGCCTTTTAAAGTAACTGGCAGAAGACAAAGCAGACGACAATAGTTGTGACTGGCGCTTTAAGGGTTAAGTGCTTATAATACTTCTCCTAAACTTCGAACAAATCCATCATCCATCTAATGCGGTCAAAAAAAAAAAGAATGCTGGATAAATGGCAAACAGTATAGACCCTCTTGAGATGCAGCACTCTACGGTGTCTGATCTTGGTCTACACTGTTTGCTCAGGCTTGTCTGTTCAGACACCTAAGATAAATATGGTACAACTGTTGAACAAAAGACTAGAGGAGTCGTTAAGAAGTATTATATGATAATTTTGGAAAAAGTTTTCTTATTTGTCAATGAAAACATATGTTGTGGGCCCTCATTAGAAGCACCTTAGCAAGGCGCTTCTAATGAGTACCTACAACATACATTTTTTAAGGAGGAATAAGAAAAATTATCCCAGAATTATCACCAAATACTCCTCCTTAACCCTAGTCCTGCTGAACTCGGATATGGCCTGCTTTTCAAACTGTGTAGATGCAGATCAGTTGGTTTCTGAAGAAGCCAACTGATCTGGATCTGCACTGTTTGTCATTAGGTATGTGAATTTTGATCAGCAATCTGGATCAAGTAATCTGTTTGGCTGAAAATTAGAAATGGGTGTGGCATCTTAATTTATTCAGCATGACAAGGGTTAATATTCCTCTGATTAAGTCTTTTAGAGCTGCAAGGTTAGAAAACATACCTTTCGACATGTGCACAATGAAGACTGGGATCAGCCTGCACATCGGCACAGTCTGACTAGAGTCTTTGTTGTCCACATGAGGAAACTTTGCGTCCTTGGCTATCCAAAATATGCCCAGCAATGATTCAGATCAGACTGCGCAGATGCGCAGTCTGATCTGAATCCTCGCTGGGCACACATGTCCGAAGATATGTTTTCGGAAGTCAAAGCTTGTGTTATTTTTTGTGCAGTAACAGATGTTTAACAACTCTTGTCCTGCTGAATAAATTACGATGCCACGCCCACTTCTAAACTTCAGCCAGTTGGATTACTTGATCCAGATTCTTACTCTAAATTCACATACAAAATGGCAAACAGTGCAGATCAAGATCAGTAAGCTTCTTCAGAAGCCAACTAATCTGGATCTACACTGTTTGTAAAAGCAGGATATATCCAGGTTCAGCAGGACAAGGGTTAACTTAAGTAGCATACTTTTGATGAAATTAGCAGCTATAAATAAGTGATATTCATGTTTTTCCAGGTTAGAAATGAGTGATATTCATGTTTTTCCAAGAAAACAGTAGTTGAAATTTCTTGTAGATCAATACTAAAACCCTTCAGCTTTCTGCATTCTCCAGGCTGATCAGCAGGTGACAAGTAAATGCTGCTTTTAGCTCACCTGAGCATTTGGCTTAGTGATCACTTTTTTGTCGCCTAACATAGGAGACATGATGTCCCTCAACCATCTGTGTGTCTATCCAATCCATCACATAAATCTTGTGGCTTTAAACCTTTGCTGTCCGTGTAAAAATTTCAGCAGATATTTTAAAATATTTTTCTTATTGTCCCCCGCCTTTTTGAAGAAAAGTGGAGGGACACTGTTTTTGGTTTTCCGTGGTGCGTGGCGCGTGGTGCGTGGCACGTGGCGCGTGGTGCGTGGTTCCGAGTTTTTAGTAGGTACTTTGTCCCCTTAACTCCTCCCACAGTTTCTGTCCGATCCTTTTGAAACTTTACAGGTGTTTTAAGGATGGTCTGAAGATATGCATGTGGTTTTTTCAGAATCCTGAAATGATTTTTTATCACTTTTTCTGCATTTTTAACTTAGACATTTTTTGAGTTCTAATATTACAGAAGTCTATAGGGAGTAGGTACCTTGTCCCCTTAACTCCTCCCACAGTTTTTGGCCGATCGTTTTGAAACTTTACATGGGCTTTTAGGATGGCCTGAAGATATGCATGTGGTTTTTTCAGAATCCTGAAATAATTTTTTATTACTTTTTCCGCATTTTTAACTTAGACATTTTTGGAGTTCTAATACTGCAGAAGTGTATAGGGAGTAGGTACTTTGTCCCCTTAACTCCTCCCACAGTTTTTGGCCGATCCTTTTGAAACTTTACATGGGCTTTTAGGATGGCCTGAAGATATGCATGTGGTTTTTTCAGAATCCTGAAGTAATTTTTTTTTTACTTTTTCCGCATTTTTAACTTAGACTTTTTTTGAGTTCTAATACTACAGAAGTGTATAGGGAGCAGGTACCTTGTCCCCTTAACTCCTCCCACAGTTTTTGGCCGATTCTTTTGAAACTTTACAGGTGTTTTAAGGATGGCCTGAAGATATGCATGTGGTTTTTTCAGAATCCTGAAATAATTTTGTATTACTTTTTCCGCATTTTTAACTTAATTTTTCGAGTTCTAATACTACAGAAGTGTATAGGGAGTAGGTACCTTGTCCCCTTAACTCCTCCCACAGTTTTTGGCCGATCCTTTTGAAACTTTACATGGGCTTTAAGGATGGTCTGAAGATATGCATGTAGTTTATTCAGAATCCTGAAATTATTTTTTATCACTTTTTACACGTTTTGAACTTAGACATTTTTTTAGTTCTAATATTACTGAAGTCTATAGGGAGTAGGTACCTTGTCCCCTTAACTCCTCCCACAGTTTTTGGCCGATCCTTTTGAAACTTTACGTGGGCTTTTAGGATGGCCTGAAAATATGCAGGTAGATTTTTCAGAATCCTGAAATTTTTTTTTATTACTTTTTCTGCATTTTTAACTTAGACATTTTTTGAGTTCTATTATTGCAGAAGTGTATAGGGTGCAGGCACCTTGTCCCCTTAACTCCTCCCACAGTTTTTGTCAGATCCTTTTGAAACTTTACAAGGGCTTTTAGGATGGCCTGAAGATATGCATGTGGTTTTTTCAGAATCCTGAAATAATTTTTTACCACTTTTTCTGCATTTTTAACTTAGACATTTTTTGAGTTCTAATACTACGGAAGCGTATAGGGAGTAGGTACCTTGACCCCGTAACTCCTACCACAGTTTTAAGCCGATCCTTTGAAACTTTACAGGTGCTTTAAGGATGGTCTGAAGATATGCATGAGGTTTTTTTCAGAATCTTGAAATTATTTTTTATCACTGGTTTCCTGCTTCAATACTTAGGTATTTGATACAGGACCAGTGGTCCTCTGGTTAACTTTACCATTTTTAACACCTCAAATAAAAATAAGGCGGGGGACATAAATTCCCCATGGAATTAGCTTGTTTTTCTCTATGGAGACAATTTGCATGTAATGTCAAAACCTGTTTTCTGGGAAAAATAAAAATCAAAAGTATAGTCATTGCTTTTTGAAAAGAAATTGCAAAACTTTAGCAACAGTGCCTCAGGTTCCACAATTAAAGAGAACCTTTCCGACTTGCTAGAATTAGCAAGTGATGGAAATTGCAGCCTTGCTTTTTGAGGAAATTAACTAGCATTTAGCAAGTTAGCAAGTGCTAAAATTGATCCCTGGTGGTTGTTATAGAGAGGTGGTTGTTGATGGGAGGTTAACTATATAGTAAAGCTGCATTTTAGGAACTCAGAAAAAGTGGCCGTTACAGGAAGGTGGCTGTTGTAGAGAGGTTAAATATATAGTAAAGCTGCACTTTAGGAAATCAGAAAAAAAATCTATGAATCTGGGGCTTTGCTGTTTGATTATCCCCAAAAGACCCTTTTTCTCAGGGTGATGATTGTTTGGCTTATATTTATTTGATGTAGTAAAGAGGAAAGTTGTTTACAGCTCCTGATAAAGGGGGTATCCACATAATATCTTTCTCATTACTCCACAAAATGTTATTATTACTCATTTAAAGTGCCTCAGTGAGGAGCTTTTAATGAGTATCCACAACATACATTCTCATGGAAAATAGGAAAATAGCAGTACTTTTCGGTACAAAAAAAAAAAAATGCACCTTAACTGGAGCTGTGTTATGTGTCTGTTGTTGGCCCTGAATGACAGCTTTATTGATGCAACAATTCACGATGAGTGTCTGTTTATCGTTTGTCTGATAGTTTTGGAACCTTTCCTAATCAGGAATCAGTAAAACCATATTTGGTCAGATAGAGTATTTAGGCCAAATAATATTGAATGTGTGTTTCATGTTACATGGAATTTTAAATAAAATAAATAAAATTGTGTGTTTCAGGTTATTTGGAATTTTAAAATGGGGATGAGTATTTAGGTCATTATAAAATTATGTGTGTGTTTCAAGTTACATGGAATTTTAAAATAAGGAGGAGCATTTAGGCCAAATAAGATTATTTGTGTTTCAGGTTACATGAAATTTTGAAATTTAGATCAGTATTTAGGCCAAGTAAAATTGTATGTGTGTTTCCGGTTACACGGAATTTTAAAATACGCATGAGTATTTAGGCCAAATAAAATTATATTTGTGTTTCAGGTTACACAAAATTTTGAAATTTAGATGAGTTTTTAGGTCAAGTAAAATTGTATGTGTGTTTCAGGTTACATGGAATTTTAAAATACGCATGAGTATTTAGGCCAAATAATATTATATGTGTGTATCAGGTTACATTAAATATTAAAGAAAGAAAATGGTTTTATTTTGTTTAAAGTTTTTTATATTGGGTTAATAGGAAGACAATATAGATGAACAGGGAAATTCCCCCAAAAAAGCTTTAAAAATGGATGAGTGGCAGACTGTATAGACCCTGATCAGATGCCACATTCATAGGTGTCTGATCTGGGTCTGTGTTGACTCAGGGTCATAAAACTCAAACTGATCTAGGTCTACTGTCTGCTTAAGGCCAGTCTGACTCTGAATATTTAAGAAAAAAAAAACAAAAAAAAACAGAAAAATTTTTAGTATAATTTATTTGCGTTTGGCTACAATACAGTTATATACATGTAGCTTAAACAGTCTTGGCTTTGGATCCCAGCAATAGCATTATAAAGAAGTTGTGGTAAATTTAGACTCTTAGGGCCTTGGTCAGCCTTGCACTTTCAGTTCCACAAAATACCTTCTATAAACGTGAATGTACTCTCATCTTACTTCATAGCCATAAGGCTCTTGATGAGGATATGACCTATTAATTTTTGGTTTTAGATGTCGGTTTTGAAGGAGCTATCACCACTGATGAATGAGTACATTATAAGAAGGGTACTTATTGATGCTTGTGTGATATTTTTTATGGTTTCCTGTTGTGGGGGCTCATTTGAATTGGCTCAACAAGACAGAGGTGGTAATATACAGATCCAGAAATTGACTTACATAACAGTGAACCCTCGTTACAATGACAGCATTTGTCCCCGAAAGATGTTGCCATTAAAATGAATTTGCTGTTGTAAAGAATCCGTAATGGACAGAATGATATGTAAGAAAGACCTTGTTTTATTCTTATTTCCTCATAGAACATTATGTTTTCAGTGAGGCAATTCTAACAAATATCCAAAACATATGTTGCTTGAAGTTTCAGCGCAATATTCTTCCACCATTTCTCATTAACTGTTACCTCTTAAGCGAAGGTTTCTTGACATTCAAATTGTCATTATAACGAATCTTGTCATTGTATGAGAGTCGGTTTAACCTTTACCACTCTCTGGGCATTTTTAGCAGACGGCAAACTGATGATATTTTTCTTATTTTTCCTAGAAAACAGGATTTGACATTTCATGCAAATTGTCTCCTCAGGAGACAATTTGCATGAAATGTCAAATCCTGTTTTCTGGGAAAAATAAGAAAAATATTTCAAAATGTCGTCTGCTGAAATTTTTACCCAGAATGCTAAGGGTTAAAGATGGCTGACTGTACATATATAACCAAAGTATGATCATCAAACTTTTATCATTTCAGGTATATAGATTCATCATGTAAAATCCAACTAGACGGGAGGTGTTGTTGTCAGGAGTGCCTGCATCATTGAGAATGGAGGCATCGGAGAATACTTCAACACCCCACCCAACTCTCCCTACAGCACAGTCATCTGCAGTAACAACTGCACCAACAGCTCTGTCAACACAAGGTCAGTCTGCATTAAAGTTTACCACTGTCTGGGCAAGTTCAGCCGACGACAAATTGATCACATTTTTATGTTTTTCGCAGAAAACAGGTTCGACATTTCATGCAAATTGTCTCCATTGGAGACAGCAAATTGTCTCCATTGGAGACAATTTGCATGAAATGCCAAATCCTGCTTTGTGAGGAAAATGAGAAAAATTATATCAAAATCTCATCTGCTGAAAATTTTACCCAGAGTACTAAGTGTTAACACTTGGCTTGCTGGGTAAAAAATTCAGCAGATGACATTTTGAAATATTTTCTTGGTTTTTCCCAGTAAATGGGCTTTCACATTTCATGGAACCTTTTTGTACAAATGCAAAAAATATGTCATCTGCATAATTCTTATCCTAATATTCGAACAGGTCTGTTTAGCTGCCTGATAAGGTGTTTAAAATATGTTTGATGAATGTCAAGTAGTGTAGAACCTGATCAGACTGCTCCTTTAGCTCTTAGTGACACTTCATGCTAAGCCTTGCCTGTGGTATGTTTATCTCTCAATAGTTAACAGCTTATCTCCACCACTGAAATTTAAGAGCTTATATCTTAGCTTTAAGAGGGGATACTAGGTAATATTTTCCTTTTTTCTCCACGAAAATATGGTGTGGGTACTCACTCAATAGAAGTGCCTCAGTGAGGCACTTCTAATGAGTACCCACATTTGTTTTCATGTAAAAATAAGAAAAAATATCACTACACATACTTACTGGTTGAAAAAAAAACAAAAAAACTCGCCTTATCTAGGTGTATGAATTATATATGGAACTTATGTTTTGCATTGAATCAGTAAGATTCGTTTTTTTTAGACACAAAGCTGAAAGCCGTAATTACTCCTAATTAGATGTTTTCTGTGTAGATGCAACCTTAGAACAGCTAATTTCTTGGCTCAGACATCCTGGCTTGTTGAAAGTCGATAAATCAATGACATTCTGGTCAAAACAACACTCATAATACTGGTTATATCTTCTTTTCATCAAAATCAGGCAATACGCCTCATTGATTCCTCTTTATAGGAATCTGATTTACCACGGAATTGTAGCTCCTGATAAGAGTTGGTTATCGGGAAAATATTGGGAACTATTTTGCTTATTACTCCGCAAAAACATATGTTGTGGGTACTCATTTGAAGCATCTCTGCAAGATGCTTCTAATGAGTACCCACAGCATATGTTTTCGTGGAGAAATAGAAAAATATCAACAATTTTTTTTTTCATTTGAAAAAAGTTGCTAATCTGGAGCTTTGATGAAATGCTCTTCAGATTTCTCTTTGATTTGCCGTTTTATTTAGATGTATTAGCTGAGAGGCCGTTGCATGCTATCTTTGGACTGATTATCTTTTAAGGAGATACATCTCTGAAAAAGAGATCTTATCCAGATAAGACGGTACTCAGATAGGCAGGAACCTCTTTATAACTTGTTTCATTACAGTGCTACATTGGATATACAATAGAAGAATGTTTAACCCTTGTCATGCTTAATAAATTAAGATGCCACGTCCACTTCTAATTTCCAGCCAGTCAGATTACTTGATCGGGGTTTTGATAGAAATTCACATATTTAATGACAAACAGTGCAGATCCAGATCAGTTGGCTTCTTGAGAAGCCAACTGATCTGGATCTACACTGTTTTGTTAACACAGGACATGTCGTGTTCAGCAAGAGAAGGCTTAAAGATGGACTCCAAAACTGAATTATTTGTGGTCATTGTACGCCAGTGGAACAATAGACATTGGAAATTTTGAATTTTGTATATTTGTATTTACGTATATACATGTACAAGTAGACAACATAGTCATTTGCAACTTGAGGGTCGTAGGTTCAAATCCCAGTGGATCCAAGAAAAAAAAAAATTCATTTTAATTTCTTATTACATCACTGTCATTTTTTATAATCAAATATTTGAACCCTCTAAAAAATTGGAGAAAATCTGATAATTACTTTGGGAAAGAGAATTTTTTATGCTCCAGCCATTTTCAATGGTTGGGGGTAGAGGGTTGGGGTGTGGGGGTGCATAGTATCATCTCTGTCCGTATGTACATCCTTCCCATCCCTACATAACAAAAATGGTTTCCGTTCGATATCCTTTGAAAAGGTAAGTATATTGGATTCATATTTTATACACGGGTATATAATCATAAATGTAGGTCAGGTTTGATTATACCCCCGACATACAAAGTATGTGGGGGTATATAGTTTTCGCTTTTCCGTTCGTCCGTTCGTTCGTTCATACGTATGTTCGTTCGTTCGTCTTTCCGTCACAGGATCAAAGTTTTTGCGTTAAAGTTTATAAGACCTCATATTTTGAAGACCCTTTGATGGATTTCGTTCATATTTGGCATGATGGTAGATATAGGTCTAAAGTTTTTATCAGCACCATCCCCACCCCGGGGGTGACCTTGGGGTCAAGGTCACAGACTTAGAATTTTAAAAAGTCACAGGGTCAAAGTTTTTGTGTTAAAGTTTATAAGACCTCATATTTTGAAGACCCTTTGATGGATTTCGTTCATATATGGCATGATGGTAGATATAGGTCTAAAGTTTTTATAGGTACCATCCCCACCCCAGGGGTGCCTTTGGGGTCAAGATCACGGACTTAGAATTTTCGTGAAAAAAGTCAGTTTTTTGTGTTTAAGTTAATATAGCTATATCATCAAGACCCTTGAGGAATTTCATTTATTTTTGACATGTTGGTAGATATTGGCCTAGCTTCTTACTCGGCATGATCCCCACCCTGGATGTGACCGAGGTCAAGGTCACGAACTTAGAATTTTCATATAAAAGTAAAAATTTTTGCGTTTAAGTTTATATAGCCATATCATCAAGACCTTTTATTAAATTTCATTATCCCCTAACTGAAAGGTTGAGCTGATATAGCTATCAGCAAGGAATCTGTTTGTCTGTCCGACAGTCCGTTGAAGTATTATTCATTTATACTTTATTTTTGTCTTAGGGTCAAAGTTTTTGCGTTAAAGTTTATAAGACCTCATATTTTGAAGACCCTTTGATGGATTTCATTCATGTTTGGCATGATGGTAGATATTGGTCTTCAGTTTTTATCAGCACCATCCCCACCCCGGGGGTGACCTTGAGGTCAAGGTCACGGACTTAGAATTTTCATAAAAAGGTCGAAGTTTTTTGTGTTTAAGTTTATATAGCCATATCATCAAGACCCTTGAGGAATTTCATTTATATTTGACATGTTGGTAGATATCGGCCTAGTGTCTTACTCCGCATGATCCCCACATGGGTGTGACTGAGGTCAAGGTCACGAACTTAGAATTTTCATATAAAAGTAAAAATTTTTGCCTTTAAGTTTAGATAACCACATCATCAAGACCTTTTATTAAATTTCATTATCCCCTAACTGAACGGTTGAGCAGATGTAGCTATCAGCAAGAAATCTGTCTGTCTGTCCATCCTTTGAAGCATTATTTGTTCATACTTTATTTTTTTCTTTGGGTCAAAGTTTTTGCGTTAAAGTTTATAAGACCTCATATTTTGAAGACCCTTTGATGGATTTCATTCATATTTGGCATGATGGTAGATATAGGTCTAAAGTTTTTATCAGCACCATCCCCACCCCGGGGGTAATCTTGGGGTCAAGGTCACAGACTTAGAATTTTTATAAAAAAGTCAAAGTTTTTTGTGTTTAAGTTTATATAGCTATACCATCAAGACCCTTTGAGGAATTTCATCTATATTTGACATGTTGGTAGATATAGGTCTAGAGTTTTACTCAGCATCATCCCCATCCTGGGGTATGACCTTGAGGTCAAGGTCACAGACTTAGAAATTTCATATAAAAGTAAAAAAAATTTGCATCTAAGTTTATATAGCTATACCATCAAGACCTTTTGTTGAATTTCGTTATCCTCCTACCGAGAGGTTCAGGGGATATAGCTATCAGCATGTAATTCATCCATTCATCCATCCATCTGTCTGTCTGTCCATAAATGCATTATTGTGCACCCATAACTCCTAACTACCCTTTGAGCTATTTTCAGGAAACTGTCAGGTTGTAGAGGGCATTTGGTAGGGTGTCAGGTACAAGAAAGACAACTCTAACTGACTTGGTCCATGAGTTATCTCCCCTTGTCTCCAGAATTGTAAAAATTTTGTGCAAACCATAACTTTAAAACATGTTAAGATATTTTCATGATTCTTCACCAGTATGAATAGGACATTGAGTAGGCATATCACATTCAAGAATGACTTTCTGACTCCATTCAGCAGTTTTCTCCCTTGGTTATTTAAATCTTGTGTGGGCAATAACTCTAAAAATTCTTTAAGATATTTTTGTGATACTTTACAGATATGTAGAGAGCATTGAGTAGGCAGGTGACCTTAAAATTTTCATTAGAATTTATATAGCTCTATTATGAAGACGCTTTTGTTGGTTTCATTAATATTAAGCATGATGGTATATATAGGTCTAAAGTTTTTCTCAGCACCATCCCCAAACTGGGGCATGGCTTTTAAGTCAAGGTCACAGACTTTTCATACAAATGTTATTTTTGCTTATATTATAAAGACTGATTGATTTCCTAGTATATGGTGATAGTTATAGGGCTAAAGTTTTATTAAGCTCAATCCCTGCACCTGTGCCTGATCTTTGAGGTCAAGGGCTTCATATTATGTGTGATTGAAGTTTTTCAATGTTATAACATAAAGCATATAACTGCCATCTCCAGAGTCAAAGCTACATACTTTGTGCTCTTTAAAAACTGGCGGTAGCACTGGTCGGGGATATACGTGCCCCACTGGGCTATTTGTCTAGTTTAGGATAAAATCCACCAATTATTATTGGAGTTATGGCCCTTTTTCAACTTTGAAAAATGGTTTCAGTTGGATATCTTTTGAAAAGATTAGTGTATTGGATTCATATTTAATGCACAGGTATATAATCATGAATTTGAAATAGAGGACAAGTTCGATTTAGGGTAAAATCCACCAAATATTATGTGACAGAGTTCTCGGAAACGCCGAATCCGGCGTATTTTTACGCCTATTTTTGCTTTTGTACGCGTAAAATTTCCTTCCGAGGATTCTTATTTACGTTCTATTGCCACCGGACGTCCAAACTGAACTTCAAAGACGTACCGCGGACTTCCGAAATTTCTCTTGTCCGTCGAAATCGATACCCGAGATGTCCAAAAATTGTCAAAAAGCCCGCCCACTTTTAACGAGTTGTATGATGTTTGCCCCGCCTACTTACTGGAAATTCGCTACCTGTGTTGATTGAGCTTTAAGGACGTCCCACTTTCCGCTTGCGGGAGTTTATTGACATCGGTGTCAAGCGTCGCGGCACCCTTTTAATGGCTGCGTGATCACTGTGTGTATTTGTCACGCGTGCTGAGTTGATTAATTGATGTTTGTATAATTAAACTTTCTTCTGCGACACCCGAAAATATTCGGTGAAATTATATGGAGTCATTATTATTTTTAAATATTCACGTCTTAAAATCTTAAATTATCATTTTGCTAAGAACGTGTGTAGTCTGAAAACACCTCGACACTTCCGGGAGTTACCGAGTGAAATTAAATAAATAAATAACAATTATGCACAGAACGCAAATTTAAATCTGTTCGAATTTAGAAGCTTATGTTTGTCATGACAACAAAACCAATTTTTCAAATGAGAAGAAAACATATTTTTCGTCAAAATTTTTGGAAAACCCGTTTCTAAATTCGTAGCCTTCCGGCTGCGCTGTTTACCAGCGCGGAAAAGACGCAAAGTAAGTCTAAATATAGGCGAATTGCGATGGTTTTGCTTGCTATTCTCCGCGAACGAACGTATTGCTGTTGGTAACTCATCGAGAGCTGCCGTTAATTTGTTTATTGTTGCACGAGTCGGTGCCGTTTTCCCGCAATTTTTGTGAAGTAAGTAACTCGCTCGCTCGTGTTGATCAGCTTCAATCCGAGCAAATATTTCATTAAATACATTTCTGCAAAATAATTTCAGCATAGTTTGTTTTAAGAAAACATGTTTTGGGTGTTTTCTCTCATGTATTTTCTTTTCTTTTTTTCTTTCTCTGGGCTTTGAAACGAACGCGAAGTTGGACCAATGTTGATGCGTTCTCTAAGGTCCGATATACAAGTACAGGCTTTCCAAAAAGATGCGATCGAATTTAATAAGCGATAAGGATATATTTAAAACACATCTAGGAGAAGTGTATATCATGATGATTCTGTGTGACACTGAATTAAGAACCTCTGTTCTACTAAAGAAAGGGCAGACCGCTGCAGCAGGGAAAAAAGTGGGATTTCCTAGATTTTCCTGTGGGACTTCTAAATTTGAGGGGTAGGAAGTCTGGTCTTCTTGAGTCTGGAAGTTAATGGAAGTCCTGTCACTATTTCCTAAGCCCCAAAAGCTTTTGGATCCTTACCAGACACTCAGTGGTCAAGGTTAACTATGTTGAAAAATGAAGTTGTCCAGACAATGTCCTTAAATGCTAAGTTTTCATATTTAGCCGAAAACTCCAAGTTTTCTAGGTCAAACTCCTATTTTTCAATTTTAACTCCAACTTTTCTCAGAGATGGATTCTTAAACTCCTACTTTCAAAATCCTAGTGAGAACTCTGTGTGAGTTTTGGCCCTTTCCAACTTCGAAAAATGGTTTCCATTCGATATCTTTTGTTGGGGTGGTTGGGTGCGGTGAAGGTGTCTTGTAGCTGTTGTTATCGGGGCGTCTAACTGATATTGCTTTACAGTTAGGCAAGTCCTGCTGCCCTTGCAGCAGGTAAAGGTAGAGAGGGGATGATGTAATTTATTCTGTTCCTTCACTTTCTATCATTTCCCTCTCTTCCCTATCCCTCTCTTTCATCTCCTCTACTATATCTTTTCTCCTTTTTTCTGGGAGACGACACAAAATGACCCAGAAGGGTTGACCTGTGGTTAAGCCCCAACACAGTCAATCAATCAATCAGTCAATATCTTTTGAAAAGATTAGAATATTCTCATTTTATACATACATTGAGCAGATCGTTCATCAAAGATGGGTGAAAACCGGAGAACCCAGATACACAGGTATATAATCATAAAATATAGGTCATTCAGTTAAGGGTAAATCTGCCAGTTATGAGAGTCATGGCCCTTTTTCAACTTCATTTTATGCAAAATGCTTGTGTCCGGGTGAGGATGACCCCTATTGACACATTTCTATTTTTAAATAGTGCTTGTTTTCCCTATATAGAATATAGGATGAATGACTGATTAGGGTCTTTATAATTATGTTTAGGTTCAATTCCCACTGGCGGCAAGATTTTTCTTGGCTGGCCAGATGACCTTATGTCATGAAGAGGTTCCCATTTGTCCATGCATCCATCCTTCTTTGTACCTATTGTCTGTACCTCATTATTTATTCCTAATGCAGGAAAGGCTTTAATCTATTACCAAGCGGGCCCCCGTAGCCTAGTGGATAAGAGAGTTGACTCTTAATCCATTAGGTTTCTCACCGCTGTGGTTCGAGCCCAGCTCGGGTCATATGTGGGAAAGCCAAGTTCTGCTTACGGATGGTCAGGTGGTTTTTCTCCGGGTACTCCGGTTTTCGCCCACCTTCGATGAACGATCGGCTCGATATAAGTGAAATATTCTTGAAAGGGCCGTAAAACCCAAATCAAAAAAAAAAAAAAAAAAAAAAAAAAAAAATCAATCTATTACCAAACTACGGAATTTAGACACTTGAAAGATTATGCTGACAACGAAATTCGTAAAACTAGAAGTCAATAATTCATAGATAGAGTAGAAAATAATGTGAGATAAGGAGAAATTGCATGTTATTAGCGGTTTCTCTTTTAAATAGAATTTGCTGCAGATACATACATGAAACTTTGGTATTTATTTGGTAAGAGAATAAGTGTTTATTGAGACTTATTCAGCCGGCCTCGATGGCTCAGTTGGATGCGCCGTCCGACTGGAGACCAGGAGGTCACAGGTTCAACCCCCGCCGTGGTCGGCAACATTCTTTCGTGGAGATTGATCATGAAATATTTTCTACGGTCATTCTCTCCCTTCTGCTGATTCAAGAAGGGCAGTTGTCAGTTTCTGGCGAAGGAATGTGCACAATACTGGTTAACCGCTTAGAGGACTAAGCCTGCCCAGTAAACGTGTGGTTAGGTAAACTGACCGCGCTCGACATGATCCCATTGGGTTGACTGGGCCGTAAAACCTCAACACAAACAAACAAATTATATACTTATTTGTGGAATGTGGTTGTTGGATTTATTTTTTCCTCAATTCTGCAAATCTGATATGTCGAGGTACAGATATCTCGAAGTATTTCAGAGGGTCCCTTGGACTTCGAGATAACAGGAGTCGACTGTATATATTTTATCTTGGATAGTGAGACTGTTCAGCTGTTGGTTAAAAGCCGACTTTTCATCAGAGGACTAAAGTGTTCAGGAAAATTATTTGATGATACACCACAACCTCTTAATAACACTATTGTTGGGTCCAAAGCATGAACCGTATTAGTTAAACAACCGTTTTGTATCGAATTAAAAATGTATAGATTATATAGAAAAATGACCATTTATGGTCATTTTTCTATATAATCTATACATTTTTGGGATCCGTCTTTGAACCCTGTAATATCCAAAACTGTGTTCTAATGAACTGTGTTATAATGAGGTTGATGTGTAATTCTGAGATAATTTTCTTGATTTCCCATATAAACATATGTTAAGTTGTGGATACCGGCCTCTGTGGCTCAGTCGGATGCATGTCCGACTGGCTGGTGATCAGAAGGCCACGGGTTCGATCCCATGCACATCCGACTGCCTGCTGATCAGGAGGCCACGGTTTCGATCCCACCGGCTCCGGCAATATCCGTGCATGGAGATTGATCATACAATATTTTCTGTGATCATTTTCTCTCTTTCACTGATTCAAGAAGGGCAGTTGTCTGTTTCTTGCAAAAGAATATGTACAAGCACTAGTTAAACCACTTAGAGGACTAAGCCTGCCCAGGAAAAGTGTGGTAATGTAAACTGACCAGCTCAACATGACCTTTGTACTGTTAAATTGGCCATTAAATTCTAGCTCAACCGTGTTGTTGAGGCACTTCTAATGAGTATCCACAACATAATTGTTTATGAGAAATAAGGAAAATTATCCCAAAATTATCACCAAATAAAAAGTCCTCCTTAACAAGGGTTCTGCTTCATACATTGGTCATCATGTCTCCGAAGTTTATTGTGAGTTTGATGGAATTTGATACCAGTATGTAGGGAGTAATCAATATTGGTGATTCTCTGTTCTATTATGGCCACTGAATAGAGATAATTCCGCATTGCCAATTTCCACTATATTGTAACTTCATACAGCTATTTACGTCAAAGCCGATTCCAGATGTAGACTTTTGATGATTTGTCTGACTTCCTGTAGACAGCACGTTTTCAAGTGTAAATCCTCACTGAAAATACCATATTTACACTACAGGAAATTTCGGACACCATAACTTCTCATAGGTGGCCTATAAAGTCCTTTTTACCACCTGATGCTGTCTTAACCCATTGTAGTCTAGAGACTCCTTTAAGGGTAATTGGCTAACAGTACAGACCCAGATCAGATGCCTCAAAATGTGGCGTCTGATCAGGGTCTTCACTATTGCATATAGTTGAACCATTTTTCTCAAGGAATATCTAAATCATGTTGCCTGACATACCTATTATTCTTAGAATCTTCCAATATATAGTGAAATTTGACAATAGCAGTTGCATGTCTGCTCTATAAATTGAAAACTGGTTTGGGTGTTTTCCTGAAACTTTATAGAAATATAAACCATCTCAGAATACATGCAGACCAGAAGAACTGTATTGTCTGTCCATATGTCTATCTGTCTATAACATAAACGTGTCCACTCTATATCTTGAAAATCGTTAAAGATATTTTCATGAAACTTCGTAGAAATATAAAGCATCACCAGAGGACATACAGACCACAAGAACCATAACTCTTGTTTATATATTTTAGGAGTTATTCCCCTTAAAATATGACAATACTAGCTGCCTGTCCTCTCTATAAATTGAAAACTGGTTTGGGTATTTTCATGAAACGTCATAGAAATATAAAATATCATCAGACGACATTCATACGACAAGAACCATAACTCTTGTCTATATACATGTATTTTTGCTGGAAAAACATATGATTTTGAAATAATTTTCTCAGAAAATAGTTCACATCCTCTGCATCCCCTCTGCTTATGGGACTGCAATGGTGATAACAATTAATTAGTATGGGTAAACTTTCTATATGTGAGTGGCAGCTGGGGGAGACATACGTTTTTTTTTTTGTTAAAAACAGCTCAAGTTTCTACATGAAAACGTATGTTATACATACTGAGTAGTAGGGTCTCGTGGAAAAATAACAAAAAATACCAATATTTTATGGAAGAAAAAAAGCTTTTTCTCAAGCTATGGTTTACACTTTGCAATAAATTGCTTTTTAAAATTTTAGCAAATGACATTGTAAAATATTTTTCTTATTTTTCCTTCCTGCTCATTACGAAAACAAGCCTGTTCAAATATACTGAAAATTTACCACAAAAAAAATGAAAATTTTCAGATAAAAGTTCTGATATTTTTCATATTTCTGCTCAAAACATAGATTGTGTGTACTCGTTATAACTGCCTCGGTGTACCCACAATCTATGTTTTTGAGTAGAAATAAGAAAAATAATGTATACCCCTGTAAACATAGTTTTACTATATAAAAGTGGGGTTTAAGAGGGTCAACATTATGTAGTCGTCTAATCGTAATGTGGAGTTGGAATTCAGCTCATGACTCTACGGCACTTGATTGCACATAGCACTTCATTATCACCCTTCTATCATCTCGGTATAACTTGATGTTGAAGGGGATGCAGAACACTAAAAAATCTTCATCACCTTATTTTTCCAGAAAAAAGTGTTTGGCATTTATGCAAATTGTCTCCTAAGTTTGACATTTCATGCAAATTGTCTAATTTGCATGAAATGTCAAAGCCTTTTTTCTGGGGAAAATAAGAAAAAATCAATTTGTTTTCTGAATTTACCCGGGATGTTAAAGGTTGATTATGCTTACATTTTCTTTCTTTTTCTCTTATCAGACAGTTCAAATGGAATGCTAATTAAGCACTATTTTCAGTGAGAGAGAGAAAAAAAGGATGCTCACAATAGGCTAATAATTTAATTACTTAGCCCAGATGTTCAAAGCATCCTTATATACCAACCAAAAAAAGAAATGCAACATTTCAGAACTGTAAAGAAAAGTAAAATGAACTTTGGTCCTGTTGAACCCAGATATACCCCACATTTGCAAACGTCGTATTTCCATATCAGTTGGCAGTTAGCCTCTGAGCCAACTGAAATCAACTGAACCAATCTGCGCTGTTTGTCATCAAGTATCAGCAACCTGGAGCAAGTGATCTGATTGGCTGAAAATTAAAAGTGGGTGTGGCATCTTGATTTATTCAGCACGAGAAGGGTTAATACTTTTCTTTCTGTTGCAATAAAAAAAATTATCAGTATATGTTGGTCCACATTTCTATATGCATACTTTATATTGAGGAATAAACCATTAGTTAAATATACAATGGCTCAGTTGGATGCGCTGTCCGACTGGAGACCAGGAGGTCGCGGGTTCAACCCCCGCCGAGGTCGGCAACATTCTTTCGTGGAGATTGATAATGAAATATTTTCTACGGTCATTCTCTCCCTTCCGCTGATTCAAGAAGGGCAGTTGTCAGTTTCTGGCGAAAGAATGTGCACAATACTGGTTAACCGCATAGAGGACTAAGCCTGCCCAGTAAACGTGTGGTTAGGTAAACTGACCGCGCTCGACATGACCCCATTGGGTTGACTGGGCCGTAAAACCTCAACACAAACAAACAAAATATACAATGTATATTCCATTGTTGATTTACTTGCATGTTTTACACACTAGATCAGTTTTGCAATCATAAGGTATTAATCTCTATTTCTTTTTTGGGTCAGTATATATACTGAGCACCAAAAAAAAACTTCTACAAAACATAAATAAAAAACTGATGATATATAAGGACTGGCAGTTATTGTAACAATTTCAAATCATCTAAACCACCTTGGATCACAGATTGGGTCTGAGTTTATGCTGAGTAAAACAAAAAATAGATAAGTGTATAATCGTTATTTATACTTTATTTTCCCCATACAAAATACATGTACATGTATACATGGGAATATTTTGGATAACCCACATAGTTTTACTTTATACTGTGCATTGATCTGGCAGACCAAAAAGTGTCACTATAGTCCTTCAAGGTGGGACTTATAGAAACTAATATTTTCAGGCAAACAGCAGTTTATTGAAATTTGCGTCACATTGTCGCTTTATTCAGACTCAGCAAGAGACTGTAATCTTTTTTTGAGAAGTGGGTGATTGTTCTTTTGAAAAATTAATCTTCTTAGACTTTCAGTTCTAGTAGCAAATACCTCAAAGTCAGCTGATTTTTTTGATAATGTTAGAATGGGATGAGATGCACAGGAAAGGAAGTTAACAAAGCTAAAAGCAAAGTAAAACACTCAGGGCATTATGTCACAAAATTCTATTCAAAGAGAGCCCACTCTGGCAGTAGAGAACCTGCTTCCCTGTTTTACAAATCCATTCTCAAAAGGCGCTATTATTAACGCTTCTCTTGCTGAACAGGACATGCCCTGTCCTAGCAAACAGTGTAGATCCAGATCAGTTGGCTTCTGAAGAAGCCAACTGATCTGGATCTGCACTATTTGTCATTAAATATGTGAATTTCTATCAAAAACCCGGATCAAGTAATCTAATTGGCTGGAAATTAGAAGTGGGCTTGGCATCTTAATTTATTCAGCATGACAAGGGTTAAAGAGAAGAATTTGCTTAAATTACAGGATAACTTCAATGACCCAAACACTTTGGTTCATTTACAGTGACAGATTCAAACTTGTTTTTCAGTCCCTAGGAAATTCATCTGATAGCTCAAGAACAGAATTTAATTCTGTATTATGGGATAATTCAAGAAAATTTTCTTATTTTTTTCATGAAAATGTTTTTTTATGTGTACATTTAACATACCATTGTTTTATACCATTGTTTTATAGAAGATTGAAAATACAACCCTACTTTATTTCCATTTGCTTCCTCACCGGTGGCACTATGATTTATCATCAGTTGCTCGAACTATCCGTGTCTAGAACAAATTTCCATGGTCCTAAATATGTTCAAGTCAGTGAAGTTCTGTTGTATATTCTTTAACCCTTGTCATGCTGAATAAATTAAGATGCCACTCATTTTCCTTTCTCGCCGGCCTCGGTGGCTCAGTTGGATGCGCCGTCCGACTGGAGACCAGGAGGTCGCGGGTTCAACCCCCGCCGAGGTCGGCAACATTCATTCGTGGAGATTGATCATGAAATATTTTCTACGGTCATTCTCTCCCTTCCGCTGATTCAAGAAGGGCAGTTGTCAGTTTCTGGCGAAAGAATGTGCACAATACTGGTTAACCGCATAGAGGACTAAGCCTGCCCAGTAAACGTGTGGTTAGGTAAACTGACCGTGCTCGACATGACCCCATTGGGTTGACTGGGCCGTAAAACCTCAACACAGACAAAATTTTCCTTTCTCCCCTATCCCTCTCTTTCATCTCCTCTACTATCTCTCTTCTCCCTTTCTCTGGGAGACGACACAAAATGACCCACAAGGGTTGACGTGTCGTTGAACCCCAACACAATCAATTAAAAGATGCCACACCCACTTCTGATTTCCAGCCAATCAGATTACTTGATCCAAATTGTTGATATAAATTCACATACAGAATGGCAAACAGTGCAGATTCGGATCAGTTGGCTTCTGAAGAAGCCAACTAATCTGGATCTACATTGTTTGTAAAGGTAGAGTATATCTGCGTTCAGCAGGACAAGGATTAAGAGTAGCCTCTTTTGAGATTGGAGGTAAATAATTTCAGACAGAAGATGTATCCATACACTTAATCCTAGTCCTGCTGAACCGGGATATGTCCTGCCTTTGCAAACAGTGCAGATCTAGATCAGTTGGCTTCTGAAGAAGCCAAGTGATCTAAATCTGCACTGTTTGCACTGTTTGGGATATGTCCTGCCTTTGCAAATCTGAAGAAGCCAACTGATCTGGATCTGCTCTGTTTGCCATTAAGTATGTGAATTTATATCAACAATTTGGATCAAGTAATCTGATTGGTTGAAAATTAGAAATGGGTGTAGCATCTTAATTTATTCAGCAGGATAAAGGTTAAAACATTTTTTGAGTCAGATCCTTGACTTTGTGGGTCAGGAAGCTCACAAAATGATTATATGCCTAAAAGAATCTTAAGTTAACAAATTGCTCCTTGAAAAGAAATATATTTTCAAGTTAGCAAAAAACAACTTGAGCTATATACAAGGTAAAGGAACATTACAGTTTCAGCAGATGACAAATTCATGATATTTTCTTTGATTCCTGCCCCCCCCCCCCCCCCCCCCCCCCCCCCCCCCCCCCCCCCCCCCCCAGAAAATAGGCTTCAGTATTTCAGGCAAATTATCTCTTGAGACAATTTGCATGAAATGTCCAAGTCTTTCTTCTGGGAAAGACAAGAAAAAAATATTTCAGAATATCATCTGCTAAAATGTTTATTCTGCATGCTAAGTGGCTTGGGTTGATTATACAGAATCCCGAAACTGAGCTGCCGAAATGGATGAATATGAATCTGTCTAAGACTTGGACAGCACAGCATAATGAATGAATGTTAAATTACAACACTCCAGAATAAAGAGTACTGTATTTAACGCTCAGCACCCTTGTTAAAATTTTCAGCAGAAGGCATTTTGAAATATTTTCTTATTTTTCCCAGGAAACAGGATTTGATATTTCACACAATTTGTCACCACTCGGGAGACAATTTGCATGAAACATCAGTTACTGTTTTCTGGGAAAAATAAGAAAAATATTATTAATTTATCGTCTGCTTAATTAGCCCAGAGTGTGGTAAAGGTTAACCCTAAATATTTGCCCATCTCAACTCCTTACCATATTTGTCCTGAAATTTGAACAAATCCATTTTACTCTTTTATGTTCATGTTGTGTCCAAAAACTGCAAGCTGTCAGTGGCAAAATGGGGGTGGTTGGGTGTTGAGGTGAAACGAGTCACCAAATTTAAGGTGCATCGCAGTTTAGTGGTCACAGTTTGGTTCACGATTCTTTTTCTCTGAGTTTCGATATGTCTCAGTTCACTCAAGTGCAAACTAAAGTTGTCAATTATCTGCCATTTAGATTGGTAATAATGCATGCAAAAGAAATATTTTGCTTCAGTCAGATCAATTTAGGATAGTTGTACCGATGGATTACTACTTTAGGCAAGTTTTTATGCTCCCCGAAGAATTTCGGGGGAGCATATAGTCGCCGCTTCGTCCGTGCGTCCGTGTGTCCGTGCGTCCGTGCGTCCGTACGTCCGTGTGTCCGTGCGTCCGTGCGTCCGTCCCGCTCTTGTCCACGCAAATTCTCGGAAACTGCTTGTCGGATTTCAATGAAACTTCATGGGAATATTAAGTATCAAAGGTGGATGCGCATATCACCTGCGTGTTCTGGTTCGATGATTTTTCCAAGAGTTATTGCCCTTTGATGAGTTCTGCATGAATATATAGGGTATTGTTCGTGTCCACGCGAATTCTCGGAAACTACTAGTCGGATTTCATTGAAACTTCATGGGAATATTAAGTATGGAAGGTGGATGTGCATATCACCTGCGTGTTCTGGTTCGATGATTTTTCCAAGAGTTATTGCCCTTTGATGAGTTCTGCATGAATATATAGGGTACTGTTCGTGTCCACGCAAATTCTTAGCAAATACTGGCAGAAATTCAACGAAATTTTAATGGAATCTTAAGCAGCAATAGGGGATGCGCATATTGTTCAATCTTTCTGGTTAGATGATTTGTCACAGAGTCATGCTACTTTGTTTAAAGCTGCAGTGTAAGGTCACTGGCTATTTTTAGAAAAGAATTTGTCAACACTCTAGTGCCTACATTTATTGATGGATTTTGATATAACTTCAAACAAATGTTGGGTATGATAATATCTTGAGCATGTTTGACATTCAGGGTCCTGGGCTCAAGGTCAAGGTCACTGTGGCTATTTTTAGAAAAACTTTGTTTTTGCTCTAGTGCCTAGATTTATTGATGGATTTTAATATAATTTCACAAAAATGTTGAGTATGATAACATCTCAAGCAATTTCAATTTCCAGTGTCCTGGGCTCAATGTCAAGGTCACTGCAGCTTTAAATATCTTGAGCATGTTCGACATTCAGGGTCCTGGGCTCAAGGTCAAGGTCACTGTGGCTATTTTTAGAAAAACTTTGTTTTTGCTCTAGTGCCTTGATTTATTGATGGATTTTAATATAATTTCACAAAAATGTTAAGTATGATAACATCTCAAGCATATTCAATTTCCAGTGTCCTGGGCTCAATGTCAAGGTCACTGCAGCTATTTTTAGAAAAAATCTTTGTCATCGCTCTAGCATCGTCATTTGCTGATGGATTTTAATATAACTTCACACAAATATTGAGTGTAATAATATCTCGAGCAAGTTTAACTTTCAGGATCCTGGGGTTAAGGTCAAGGTCACTGGTTATTTTTAGAAATATAAATTGTCATCCCTCTAGTGCCTACATGTATTGATGGATTTTAATATAATTTCATACAAATGTTGGGAAGATAATATCTCTAGCAAGTTTAAATATAACTTCACACAAATGTTGGAGCATGTTTGACTTTCAGGGTCCTGGGCTCAAGGTCAAGGTCACTGTGGCTATTTTTAGAAAAAAATATTGTTTTCACTCTAGTGCCTACATTTATTTATGGATTTTACTATAATTTCACACAAATGTTGTGTATGATAATATCTCTAAGAAGACCCAACTTTCAGGGTCCTGGGCTCAAGGTCAAGGTCACTGTAGCTATTTTTAGAAAAAATTGTCATCGCTATAGCGTCATCATTTGCTGTACCGTCTACCTTTGCTGATGGATTTTAATATGATTTCAAACAACAGCTAGCAGCAGTCTTCAAGCATTTGCTGATGGATTGACTTTCAGGGTCCTTGGCTCAAGGTCAAGGTCACTACGGCAATTTTTAGAAATTTTTAGAAAAATTTCACACATACATTTTGTTTGAAAATGTGGAGATGATTTATGTTGCTGATGTTTGTATGACAGTGCCTTCAGGCAAGCTTATCTGTCCACCAACAGGTTTTGTGATACTCCATTTTGAAGTACAGTGAGTATACACAGTATACCGCTCTTTATCTAGGATAATGTTTCCTGTTCCGACTATTGCATGTTCGGGGAGCATCCATCGGTTTCACCGATATTCTTGTTAATGACTGTTACTAACAAAAACATACACTTGTTGCCGTAAAATATACCTGTCATTAGTTTTCGCAACCTCCCAAACTTCCAGAAATATGTTCAATTACTCAGTCAATAAACACTGAATATTAAAAGCACTCTAAACACTCAGGAAAATGTCTTCAAACACTCTTTCATAAAATTTTTAATCATGCCATTTTGCGTAAGTTACTTTCTATAAAATCAGCAAGTCTAGATCTGTCTCAAACTGAATGAAACCAGCAACATTCTGGACAGAACCTGTTTCATCTGTTTTCAAATGTTGTGTATCTAGGAAGCTTTAATACTTGAATTTGAATGCTTATTATGTCCCCACCTACTCAAGGGTGTGGGCACATACTGTTTTTGGGACGGATCCCATTCGTGGCATCAAAGTAAAACTTCTTGTCCACTCTGAAACTTGAATACCCTTTGGAATATTTTGATGGTAGAAATATAGAACAGGACAAGACGATGTGTCGGGTACAAGAATGACAACTCTGGCTTTCTTACTTTTGTAGTTATTATCCTCTGTTTTGTTTGAAATAGATTTTGTGTCCGCTCTGTAACTCTTATACCCTTTGGAATATTTTGATGGTACTTGGTAGAAAAGTAGAACAGGAAAAGACGATGTGTTGCATACAAGAATGATTATGCATTGATTTCGTGTCTGCTCTGTAACGAATACCCTTTGGAATTTCAATGATACATGGTAGAAATGTAGAACAGGACAAGACGACATGTCGAGTACAAGAATGTCACATCTCAGGCTTTCTTACCTTTGAAGTTGTTTCCCTTGTTTTGTTTGAAATAGATTTCGTGTCAGCTCTGTAAATTGAATACCCATTGGAATATTTTGATGATACTTTGTATAGACGAGACAATGTGTCACGTACAAGAATGACAACTGTGCCTTTCTCATTTTTGGCATTATCTCCCTTTGTTATATTTGACAGTGATAATGCATTGATTTCATGTCCACTCTGTAAGTTGAATACCATTTGGAATATTTTTATGATACTTGGTAGGAATGTAGAACAGGATGAGACAATGTGTCACATACAAGAATGACAACTCTTGCTTTCTTACTTTTGGAGTTATTACCCTTTGTTTTGTTCGAAATAGTTTTCCTATCCACTCTGTAACTCGAATACCCTATGGAATATTTTGATGGGACTTGGTAGAAATGTAGAACAGGACAAGACAAAGTGTGTCTTACAGGTATGATAACTCTGCCTTTCTTACTTTTGGCATTATCTCCCTTTGTAATATTTGACAGTGATTATGCGTTGATTTCATGTCAGCTCTGTAAGTTGAATACCTTTTGGAGTATATTTATGATACTTGATTGAAATGTATAACAGGAGGAGAGAATGTGATGGGTACAAGAATAACAATTCTAGCTTTCTTACTATTGGAGTTATCTCCCTTTGTTTTGTTTTTTGAAATTGATTTTGTGTCCCCACCTACTCAAGGGTGCGGGGACATACTGTTTTCGGGACGGATCCCATTGGTGGCATTAAGAGTAAAACTTCTTGTCCACTCTGTAACTTGAATACCCTTTGGAATATTTTGATGATATTTGGTAGAAATTAGAACAGGACAAGACGATGTGTCAGGTACAAGAATGACAACTCTGGCTTTCTTACTTTTGGAGTTATTATCCTCTATTTTGTTTGAAATAGATTTTGTGTCTGCTCTGTAACTCGAATACCCTTCGGAATATTTTGATGGTATATGGTGGAAATGTAGAACAGGACAAGAGGATGTGTTGGGTACAAGAATGACAATTCTGCCATTCTTACTTTTGGCATTATCTCCGTTTGTTATATTTGACAACGATTATGCATTGATTTCCTGTCCGCTCTGTAATACCCCTTTGGAATATTTTTACGATACTTGGTAGAAATGTATAACAGGACCAGATAATCTGTCACATACAAAAATGACAACTTTGAGTTATTTCCCCTTTTTGTGTTTGAATTTGATTTCCTGATGCATGGTAGAAATGAAGAACAGGGCGAGATTACGTGTTGCATACAACTGTGGCATTCTTACTTTAGGAGTCGTCTCCCCTTCTTTTGTTTGAATTTGATTTTGTGTCCTCTCCGTAATTCTAATATCCTTTGTATTATTTTAATTTTACTTGGTGGAAATGTAGAACAGGATGAGATGACATGTTGCATACAAGAATGACAACTCTGGCTTTCTTACTTTTGGAGTTGTCTCCCCTTCTTATATTAGAATTTGATTTTGTGTCCGCTCTGTAACTCGAGTACCCTTCACAATATTTTGATGATAATTTGTAGAAATGTAGAACAGGATGAGATGACATGTTGCCCACAAGAATGACAACTCTGGCAGGGTTGGGAGGGGACATTTTTTTTTTTTTTTTTCTAAAAAACCTTTTCTACTATTAGGCTCTTTTCACTGAAAAAAAAAATGGAATAAACTTTTCACATTATGAAACTTTAACAACCATGATATTAAGACTAAGATGGTTACTGGGAACCATTTCAAACAAAATTTGAAGTATGTCGAGCGCCTTAGTTGATCACCTTAGTTTAAGTCTCATGCAGTTACTGGTTATCTCAAGTCTGAAAAGTGTATCGCCATACACATAGTATCATGAAGCAAGTATCACGATATGTATCATATTGTGAGGTGAGTGTTACGATTGTTGCAGCCCTGGTTGGGTGAGGCAAAGATGTCATGTATCTTATGTCACCAGGGCGTCCAACTGAGATTAGCTTTGAGTTGGGCAAGGCCTGCTATCCTTGCAGCAGGAAAGGGTAGAGGGGCAATGTTTTAATTTCTTATGCTTCTTTACTTTCATTCATTTTCCTCTTTCTCCCCTGTCCCTCTCTTTCATCTCATCTACTATCTCTTCTATCTGTCTTATGGACCCACAAGCGTTTATGTGTTGTTAAACCACAACACAATCAATCACCGAGTGGCAGAGTTGTAGACCTGGGCCCAGTTGTTCAAAGCTAACGATGTCATTAGTTAACGATTCGTTAAAATTTACATCGAGTGATACGCACATACGCTGAAATTTTTTGCTGAAAAAATGTGAGTAGTTTTGCACTCACATTTTTTTTTGCAAAAAATACCAGAATATTGTATATTGAATCCACTAAAACAGTTAACGAAATGACCCTTAACGAACTCGTTAAGCTAACGACGCTTTGAACAACTGGGCCCTGGTAAGAAGCTGTGTTCTGTGGCGTCTGATCTTGGTTGTTTCGTCAGGCCTGACTGTAAAGTATGCGCCAAAGGTACTTTTTAGCTTGACATGGCCCATTTGATTTTTGTTTGTTTGTGTTGAGGTTTTACGGCCCAGTCAACCCAATGGGGTCATGTCGAGCGCGGGCAGTTTACCTAACCACATGTTTACTGGGCAGGCTTAGTCCTCAAAGCGGTTAACCAGTATTGTGCACATTCTTTCGCCAGAAACTGACAGCTGTCCTTCTTGATAAACTGTATTTACCCTTGACCCTTGTCATGCTGAAAAAATTTAGATGCCACGCCCATTTCTAATTTTCCGCCAATCAGATTGCTTGATCTGGATTGTTGCTATAAATTCATATACTTAATGACAAACAGTGCAGATTCAGATCAGAAGCCAACTGATCTGGATCATTCTGCACTGTTTGCAAAGGCAGGGTATATCTGGGTTCAGCAGGACAAGGGTTAAGATACTACTGTATTTACCCTCAACCCTTAGTGTCATGCTGAATAAATTAAGATACCACGCCCAATTCTAATTTTCAGATAATCAAATTTCTTTATTCAGGTTGTCGATACAACTTTGAATACTGAATGACAAACAGTTTGCAAAGGCATGGTATAAACGGGTTCAGCAGGACCAGAGTTAATATTGGTTCACCTTAATTCCTTACCATACTTGTTCTAAAATTTGAATGCGGGCCCTCGTAGCCTAGTGGATAAGAGAGTTGACTCTTAATCCATTAGGTTTCTCACCGCTGTGGTTCAAGCCTAGCTCGGGTCATATGTGGGAAAGCCAAGTTCTGCTTACGGATGGTCAGGTGGTTTTTCTCCGGGTACTCCGGTTTTCGCCCACCTTCGATGAACGATGGGCTTGATATAAGTGAAATATTCTTGAAAGGGCCGTTAAACCCAAATCAAAAATCTAAAATTTGAAAAAAAGTCCATAACCTTTGACTATAAACTGCTTGATAAGAATCGGCATAGTAGCTCAGTTGGTAGAGCGTCCGCTTTGTGACTGGGAGGTTATGGGTTCGATCCTCAGCCAAGTCATACCTCAGAGTTTCAAGATGGCCGCCATGGCAGCAATTTTGGATTTCCCATCGGAGCGATTTTAGCTATTTTTTTATCTACAAGTTACCCCAATGCTTCCTACCAAGTTTAGAGTCAGTTGGCCTTTCTGTTCAGGAGAAGAAGCGAAAAAAAAAGATTTTCAAAATGGCAGTCTTGGATTTCCGGTCCAAACGATTTTAGCTATTTTTGATCTACAAAGTGCCTCAATGCTTCCTACCAAGTTTTGAGTCCACTGACCTTTTAGTTCAGGAGAAGAAGCGAAAAATAGATTTTCAAAATGGCCGCCCTGGTGGCCATCTTGGATTTCTGATCGACATGATTTTAGCTAATTTTGATCTACAAGTCACCCAGTTCAGGAGAAGAAGCGAAAAATAGATTTTCAAGATGGCCACCATGGCGGCCATCTTGGATTTCAGATTGCAGCAATTTTAGCTAATGTTGATCTACAAGTCACCCTGATGCTTCCTACCAAGTTTCAAGTCAGTTGGCTTTTTGGTTCAGGAGAAGAAGCAAAAAGTAGTTTTTCAAGATGGCCACCATGGCAGCCATCTTGGATTTCTGATTGGAACGATTTTAGCTATTTTTGATCTACAAGTCACCCCGATGTTTCCTACCAAGTTTCGAGTCAATTGGCCTTTTGGTTCAGGAGAAGAAGCAAAAAATAGATTTTCAAGATGGGCGCCATGGAAGCCATCTTGGATTTCCGATCTCTTAGGTTAACCCTTAAAGTGCCAAGAAAAACTGCATCTGAAAATGTCGTCTGCTTATGTCGTCTGCTGCATCTTCTTGCAAACTTTTCAAACTTACATTTTGCATATAGGCAAACAGTGTGGACCCAGATCAGACTGCTCCTAAAGGAGCAGTCTGATCTGGGTCCACACTGGTTGCAACAATGTCTTTTAAAGTAACCAGCAGAAGACAAAGCAGACGACAGTAGTTGTGATTGGCGCTTTAAGGGTTAAATATGGTATGCTCATAGTTCCAGATAAGAGAGAGCATCCAGATCATTACGAAAACATGCCTATTCAAATATATAGAAAATTTTATCTCCAAAAACTGAAAATTTTCAGATAAAAAATTCAGATATTTTTCATATTTCTGCACAAAACATAGATTGTGGGTACTCGTTAGAACTGCCTCGCCGAGGCGGTTCTAACCAGTACCCACAATCTATGTTTTGAGCAGAAATAAGAAAAATAATGTATACCCCTGTAAACCCCAGTTTTACTATATGAAAGTGGGGTTTGAGGGGGTCAAAATTATATAGGTATGTTTTAGTGATGAATATTTTTCCTATTTCTTCATGAAAGTAGCTGTAGTGTGTACTCATTCGAAGTGCATCACTTATTTCTTCATGAAAAAATACTCATCAGAAGCATCTCAGTGAGGTACCAAGGTGCTTCTTATTACCACTATACACTATACAAGTTCTGAGAACATATGTTGTGATTACTCATTACAAGTGCCTGAACAAGCCACTTCTGACGAGTATTGGTGCCTTCTAATGAGTACCCACAACATACGTTTTCAGGGAGAAATAAAAAAAAAGTCCAACCCATCTTACTTTGCAAGCACCTAAGAGAAAGGCAAAAAGTGGTTGCTTAAGACAGGTGCTTGCTTAATACAGTTAAATTAACACTTTTTTTCCTTTTATGGGACTTGAAGACTGATTTTAAAATACAAGTGGTTGCTAAATACAGGTGATCTTTAAGACAAATTTGACTGTATTTTTTTTTTTTTTTTTTTGTGGGGTAGAAATTGTGCCTTATCTGGAGCTATGTATGGTCCAAAGACACCTTCTAGCTTGACGGGGCTCATTTGATATAGATGCGTTGTTGCTTAACCTTTAAAGCACCAAGTAAAATTTGCAACAGACAACATTCTAAAAAAAATTATTTTTTTTAGAAAATAAGCCTTGAAATTTCATGTGAATCATCTGCTTGGCAGATGATTCACATGAAATGTCAAGACTTATTTTCTAAGAAAAAAAAAATATATATATATATTTAAAAGTGTTGTCTGCTACAGTTGTGATTGGCGCTTTAATGGTTAATAGCAGTAAAATACTGTGAACGGTATTGATGCATCAGACACCATTGTCAGACACCATTGTCTCTCCGAAAGCTGCCTTTGACAAGTTTAAGAGGAAGACGACTATCATGTTTGTATTATGGTGTTGGCAAGGGAATTCCATAAGTCAGAATATTCCGCTGAGCTTGCGGCTTTAGTATTCTGGCACGGATTAAGAATTACTTGAGACTTGTCCAATATGGAGTTCATATTAATGAAATTCATCGGAGAATAATGCTTAAAAATAATAGGCTTCCTAAAAGATTTAACCTTTACCTCTCTCAGGGAAAATTCTGCAGACCACAAATTGATGATGTTTTTTTTTTAAATTTCCCAGAAAATAGGCATTGACATTTGATGCAAATTGTCTCCTAAGGAGACATTTTGTATGAAATGTCAAAGCCTGTTTTCTGGGAAAAATTTAACCCTTGTCATGCTGAATAAATTAAGATGCCATGCCTACTTCTATTTTCCAGCCAATCAGGTTACTTGATCCGGATTTTTGTTAGAAATTCACATAATGACAAATAGTGCAGATCCAGAACAGTTGGCTTCTGAAGAAACCAACTGATCTGGATCTACACTGTTTGCTAAGACAGGGCATGTCATGTTCAGCAAGAGAAGGGTTAAAAAATGTCATCTTTGACTACTGTAACTGAAAATTTTACCTAGCATGCTGCACATTTATGACCCATTTTAGTCTCGAGACCCCAAAAAGGTAATTGGCAAACAGTGCAGACCCAGATCTAATGCCACTGAATGCAGTCTGATCAGGGTCTACACTGTGAACATTAGCTACAGGAATTTCTCTGAAACTTGATAATACTAAAATCTTACCAGGCACCCTGCTGTTGGAAATTGACTGGTCCAGAGAGTTGTGATAGAGTCCACTTGACTTAAATGGGTTAAAACAGAAGAGAGCAGCAGAAATTGTGCCATCTTGTTCTCAAGACATATAACCAAATAAAGAGAGTAGTTTTTTTGCTCCAGATCATATTTTGTGGGTACACATTGAAATGGCCAAGATGAGGAAAATCCATTGAGAACACTACAAGGTGCATTTTGTTGCAAAAATGACAAATTATTTAGAATTATCATCATGGCACATTTACCCAAAATATTCGTACAGACAGGCTTGAGCAAAAAGTGCAGACTGATCAAACTTCACATTATGTGGCATCTACACTATTTGTCATCCCTCCAGCAGCACTTAGGCACATCAGTAGGTTGTAAAATAACAATTTGATAACTTGCATTGATACATTTTCTATCTATGTACATTTATCATCGTAAAACAGTTGTTTAAGTGGAGTGCACATGTTTGGCACAGGATCCTATTTGATTGGATTTGGATATTTCACAGAATGGCCTTATAAACAGACAAACAAAGGTTTGTATTAAATGCCTCCCATCACCTGCTTCCTGCCCTGTTTCCACAGGTCATGAGGTGCACTCAGATAGGCTTACCCCATGAAAGTGTAAATATCCACGAGTAGGAGGGTTAGAAAAAGATAGCTGTGGATGCCATTTCCAATGCAGAGAAGAAACCAAGGCAGAGTTGAGGCATGGTTTAATGCAAAGGGCCCCATTTGCAAGTTCTTCAGCTCTGGGAGAGTTGCACCGAAACCCCATTAGGCCATATGCTCAAGAGTAATTACATAGAAAAAGAAAAGGTAGATCTTGCCATGCCGAATTAATTAAGATGCCACACCCACTTTTAATTTTCAGCCAATCAGATTATTTGATTCAGGTTGCTGTTACAAAGTCACATACTTATTGGTAAACAGTGCATATCCAGATCAATTGGCCTCTTCAGAAGCCAGCTGATCTGGATCTACATTGTTTGCAGACAGGGCATATGGCAGTCGGTTAAGTAATTTAAGCTCAGGTTACTTGTTGAGACACCCTCATAAAATGTTAACCCTTGTCCTGCTGAATAAATTAAGATGCCACGCCTACTTCTAATTTTCAGCCAATCAGATTGCTTGATCCGAATTGTTGCTATAATTCATATTCTTAATGGTAAACAGTGTAGATCCAGATCAGTTGGCTTCTTCAGAAGCCAACTGATCTAGATCTACACTGTTTGCAAAGACAGGGTATATCTGGGTTCAGCAGGACAAGGGTTAAAAAGTTAGAGGATTATATTGGTTTGTGTCTCTTTCACTTAATTAAAATGAAATTGATACGGTGACTGAACTCAGGCCATAAACACAGTTTCATTTCAAAATTGGCAGTGATGGAGCTGATTAGAACTGACATTAGCACTTTGCATGCTGGGTAAAAAAAAAATCGGCAGATGACATTTTGGAATATTTTTCTTATTTTTCCTAGAAAATTGGATTTGACATTTCATGCAAATTGTCTCCTTAGGAGACTATTTGCATGAAATGTCAGATCCTGTTTTCATGGAAAAAGATGGAAAATACCATTAGTTTGTCGTCTGCTGAATTTGCCCATAGCATGGTTAATGTTAGTTACATCACATTCTGTTTGGGAGTACTTTAAATGTCCTAAAATTTTCAAATACTTTATTATGTCTCCCCCCTTTAGGGTTGGGAGACATACTCATGTATTGTTTTTCCCCTGGGCGTCTTCTGTCTGTCAGACTCGTGTCTGCTCTATAACTTGAAAACCGTCAAACCATCTTCACAAAACTTCATGTAAATATCAATCAACATTAGACGAATTGCAGAGCGCAAGAACCATAACTCTTGCATTTATACTTTTTGAGTTAATTCCCTTGGACTTTAACAAAATTATGTCTGCTTTATAATTTGAAAACTGTTTAAGCTATCTTCATGAAACTTCATATAAATATCAATCAACATTAGACGACTTGCAGTGTGCAAGAACCATAACTCTTGCATTATACTTTTTGAGTTATTTCCCTTGGAACTTTGTCCATCACAAAATCGTGTCCACTCTAACTTGAAACCTGTTCAAGATATCTTCAAGAAACTTCATGAAAATATCAATTAACATTAGGTGACATGCAGAGTGCAAGAACCATAACTCTTGCTTTGGACTTTTTGAAATATTTCCCTTGTAACTTTGTCTGTCATAAAAAACGTGTCCACTCTATAACTTGAAAACTGTTCAAGATATCTTCCTGAAACTTTATATGAATATCAGTCAACATTAGATGATGTGCAGAGTGCAAGAACCATAACTCTTGCATTTATACCTTTTTTAGTTATTTCCCTTGGAATCTCATTAGTTAATATAAATGTTTGCTGACTGCACAGTAGAATATGACACCAAAAAGAGAGGAAACATCTATGTTTTTTTAGAAGAACAAATTCTAGTTCCATACTGTTTTTTTGCCTAAACTGTTTTTTATGCATTAATTTTTGGGCAGAGTTTTCATGGAAAAATTTGATCCTTTAAAATAGCGATGTTGGAGCGGGCAGGCATCTGGTGTCATCCGAGGTTTACCTTTTGGTTAACCTTTTTTCAAAGCGATATGGTGCCTTTATTCGTCAGTGGATTGCTTTTATATTAGGACTGTTGCTTCATTGGAGGGACCCTTTTCATATACAATCCATTAACGGCACCAAGGACCAAAATTTGGTTGAAAAATATTTACATATACCTAGAGGAAAATGGCTAAACTACATGTATTTGCAAACAGTGGAGACCCTGATCAGACGCCGCATTCTGCAGCATCTGATCTGGGTCTGCACTGTTTGCCAAGTACCCTTTTACGGGTCTCCCGACTACAATGGGTTAATTGCTTTGTTTTGTTTTGTTTTTAAGCAAGTACAATATGAATTTTTTAATCTCCCAAATAAATATTTGTGCACTATATGTGTTTGTAAGAGCTGGTGAGGAAAATGGGGAATTGTGGAATTGTTTACTTGGTATATTGAAGTAGAGTGGATCCAGGAACAACACTCTAGGGAGACATTACAGCATTATCCTACAAATTGTATTGATATTGATATCACCCTCTTGCCACATCAAATAAAAACCAACCTCTCCCTTCTGCTGATTTAAGAAGGGCAGTTGCCAGTTTCTGGCCAAAGAATGTGCACAAGTACTCAGGTTAACCCTAGTCCTGCAAAACCCAGATATGACCTGCTACTGCAAACAGCGTAGATCCAGATCAGTTGGCTTCTGAAGAAACCAACTGATCTGGATCTGCACTGTTTGCCATTTTATATCAATAATCTGGATCATTTAATCTGATTGGCTGAAAATTGGAAGTGGGCGTGGCATCTTAATTAATTCAGCATGACAAGGGTTAACAGCTTAGAGGAAAAGTATGGGTAGGTAAACTGACCAGCTTGACATGACAGTGTGTTGACTGGGTCGTAAAAACGCAACTCAAAAATGAACAAAAAAAAAAAAAAATAAAAAAAATAAAAATTAAACAAAAAAATCAAAACAACACCTCTTCATGTGGGATATTATTATTGATTAATTCATTTTAGACTGCTCAGAGATGCGATTATTATCATGCTCAATATGACTTCAGTAATGTTGAAAGGGATGTAAAATACCAAATCATCATCATTGGTGGATATCACCTGTTATCTGGAGCGAAGCATATTTCTTTTCTCTGTGCGAAGAATAAGCTGCATCAGAGGATTTGTTAAGGAGGGGTATCTGACAATCATTTAGGGATAATTTTCTCCAATTCTCCATAAAAACATATGTTGTGGGTACTCATTAGAAGTGCCTTACTGATGCACTTCTAATGAGTACCCACTACATGTGTTTTTATGAAGAAATAAGAAAAATTATCCTAGAACTTTACTATTATTTATTGCCAAAAGCACTATTGCAATAATAATACTACACTTCAACCTCTGTGCACTCCACTTAAACAACTTTAACACGGTTCGTTATAACATGGTTTTGGATATAACACGGTTCAAAGATGGATCTCAAAAATATATAGATTATATTGAAAAATGACCATAAATGGTCATTTTTCAAAATAATCTATACATTTTTGTTTGGATATAACACTGTTGTTTAACTAACACGGTTATGCTATGGACCCCAACAATAGTGTTATAAAGAGGTTGTGGTGTATTACTATTGCCACTTTCCTATCACAGTAGCGCTTTTGCCAAGGTCACTATTGTGATGCATCAATAGTCTGATGCATTATTACATCTTTACTAGAATTATCACCAAAAATACTCTTCCTTAATATGTCCTCTGGCTACATCATGAAAAGAAAGGCCTTAGATTAAAAGGGAATGGATATGCCTCCAAGGGAAATATTTCATCAAGAAATATGCCTCCCTTCTTATTTGGGAGTACTGTTAAAAGCATTCATTCCTTCAAAAGTACATGTAGTCCGTATTTTGAAGGGTTTCAGATTCTAGGAGAAGTGTGTGGGTGACCGAGTGGTTTGCACTCTACTTCGGACCACAAGGTCCCAGGTTTGAATCATTCTGGAGGCAGCGAAATTTAGATTGTATGACTGTATGGTGCTTTATAGCATGAAGCCTTTGATTGTCACCCTTCCATTGTCTCCCCATAAGGGACTTAACCCATGTCATGCTGAATAAATTAAGATGCCACACCCATTTCTAATTGTCAGCCAATCAGAGTACTTAATCCAGATTGTTGATATAAATTCATGTACTGAATGGCAAATAGTGCAGATCCAGATCAGTTGGCTTCTTCAGAACCAACTGATCTGGATCTACACTGTTTGCAAAGGCAGGGTATAGCCGGGTTCAGCAGGACGAGGGTTAAACACCAAATCATTACATCAGATACTAGAAAGGCAATATCCTATATATGAAAATTGTCTTCCTTTGTGGAATAGGGGCAAAATCTTTTAGATATTTCTAGTCACAATTATTTTATTGATTTGCACATGACTGCCAGTGTTCTCATATGGAAACCTGTTGGTTGGAACTATTGAAGATGTCCAATATATTTATACTACAAAATATATCATAATTGGACAGCATAAGACATGCCTTGTTGGCAGGAAATTAATTTTGTAGTGGATTATTGAAGTCCAAGACAATCATAGCTCCAGTTAAGAAGAGTGTATGTACGGATAATCTTGTTTTTTTTTTTTCTTTTTTATCTGGAAACCTACTTTGGTATTCAGTAGCTCTAGATAAGAGGATAACCCTGATAAATATTCATATTAATCTCCACAAAAACATATGTTGTGGGTACTCATTAGAAGTGCCTCATCGAGGCACTTCTAATGAGTACCCACAACATTATAGTTTATCTCCAGGACAACTCACATGTGTTTAGTGGGGAAATGTTAAAATACAAACAGGTTTTGGATGAAGAAGTGCCTGATAAGTCTGGAGCTATGTTTTATCAGTGTTTTGATCTCGGTTGAGAAATATTCTACTCTATCCAGTGATTCTGTAAGCAGTAATTGAAGGCCATGATCAAACTGTACGAATGGACAGGCAGAACTGAGCCTGGGCTGTCTGTTTATGCCATAGGCATGCATTTTTGCTTGGCGTTACCTCTTAGAACTGTTACAGCCAATCTGTAGACATGGAATATAATTAAAAAAAAAGGTTTTTACAGCTCTGTTAACTCAAATTTTCATCTTTTCCAAGTTAAAATTTTGCATATTTTATTTACCTTTTTTTTTTTAAAAAAAAGAAAATTTCTTAGATCACACCTGGTAATCTTGTAAGGGATAGCTGCTAGTTATGCACTCAGGATCCTTACTCGAACTTCTGGCTATGACTTATGAGACATCGAAATGTCAACAAACGGATAAATTCTCCAGATTTATTGACTTTTAGTAAATTTCACTGACATATTTTGAAAAATTGGACAATGCTATTCCCAACAACTTTTATTTTTGTGTTGAAAAAGAGTGTGTGGGCTTGAAAAAACAAGCGGATAATTTTTATTTCAATTTCACCTGGAGAAGGGTAGTCCAATATTCCTGTTTTTTTTACCAGTGCAAAATGAAGGTATCTTCAGCTATCTGGGCTATGAAATACTTATCTAACATGTCAGATAAGACGTACTGCAACCCACGTCCACTTTGAAATACATAAGATGCTAAATTTGCCCAAGCATTTGTTCTGTAGACTGAAATATTTGTGCCGATTATGACTTACGAGGCTGACTACCCCTTACGGGAGCATTACCCCTTACGGGGACAAAAAAGCCTATACATCACGAAGCGATTTTTACGGCAGTACAAAATGTATAATGAAACTTCCATATGATTTTGCTCAATTGAGAGCTTCAAATATATATAAACATGGCATATCAAAACCCTATTGATACATGCTGTCTCATTTGCAAAACCTTTCATGGTGTTTGATTGTTCATATGTAAATGGAATATGTTTATATGTAAATGGAATATTTTGAAACTGGTTTGGTCTAAAATCTGCATGTTTTTAAATAGGGGCATTCTGATAATGACTAGTGTTCCCATGTGATAATCAGGCCTTGTAATCAGACACCTGGCAGTTGGCTTTCTTGTTCCCATTAGGGTTAATGCCCCCGTAAGGGATAGTCAGCCTGGTAAGTCATATTTGGCACAAATATTTCAGTCCCCGGAACAAATGCTTGGGAAATTTAGCATCTTATATATTTCAGCGTAGATGTAGGTTGCAGTGCATCTTATTTGATATGTTAAATAAGTATTTCATAGTCCAGATAGCTGACCTTCATATTGCACTGGAAAGGAATACCAGACTACCCATCTCCAGGTGAAACTGAAATTAAAAAGTAGCCACTTGTTTTTCCAAGCCCATACCTATCTTTTTCAACGTAGAAATGAAAGTTGTTGGGATTAGCATTGTCCGATTTTTCAAAATGTGTCTATGAAATTGATGAAAATTCAATAAATCAGGAGAACTTACCTGTTTGTTGACATTTGGATGTCTCGTAAGTCATAGCCGGAAGTTCCTGTAAGGGTTTTGAGCGCATAACCAGTGGCTACCCCTTATGAGATTACCAGATGTGTAGATGAAAGTTGTAGAGGAAGACAGGTGGTGCTGACTTCTCAGAGAGGTTCATTAGTTTAACCCTAGTCCTGCTGAACCCGGATATGCCCTGCCTTTGCAAACAGTGTAGATCCAGATCAGTTGGCTTCTGAAGAAGCCAACTGATCTGGATCTACACTGTTGGATCTGTACTGTTTGCCATTAAGTATTTGAATTTATATCAATAATCTTGATCAAGTAATCTGATTGGCTGAAAATTAGAAATGGGCGTGGCATCTTAATTTATTCAGCATGACAAGGGTTAAAAACACTTATAGGTTTCACTGTAATCAGATGAACATAATTTTCTGAAGTCAGCAATGATGTAATTCAACTACAGTCAACTCTCGTTATCTCGAACTTCAGGGGACCTGATAAAAATGTTTGAGTTATCAGTAGTTCGAGACAACCAAATTGTGACGTCATAGGTATGACGACTGTTCGCCTCTCTGTTCGCCAGAACTTGCTTGGAAGGCACATGTATATGGCAATTTAAATAATTTACGCATACTTCAGTTTGCATTGTTACTGTTTGTTTTAGGAGATGCAATGGTTCTCTTGGAATAATATCATCAATAAATGTTAATAATAATAAATCTCAACGTCTCTTGTTGTGCAAATTTGGCTGTAAATAAATTACTGGTTTCCGGGTTATGTTAGCTATACGTTATGAACTGGTTTGGATTAGCTCCCTTCGCATAGACGACTCGATAAAGAGTTGACTGGTTTCCGCTTTTGCATAAAACGCTTACAATTTTAAGCGGCAGCTGTAAGCTAGTTTGGATTATCTCCCCTGGCATAAACGAACCATCTCAGCGCGGCAAACTGTAGATCCTGCAGAGAAAGCTTGTTATGAACCGTCTCATCTGGACCTACACTATTTGTGCGGGTATCCGTACCAGTCTACAGGGTCGGAAGGGTTAACATCGGTACCCACGTGTGATTAGTCTATTTGAGGCCGTGCACGACAACTCCTATTAGAAGACTGTGCGACTGTCAAAGACTCGGATCAGCCTGTACGCCCACGAATTTTCCATTATACGCATGAGCCTTATCTGGGCTTACCAAAGAGCACCGCCTGACCAAAGAGTAACAAGCGATGATTCAGACTTAGCTAGCCTGATCAATACAGGCTGATCTGAGTCGGAACCTGTCGCGCACTGACTTTTCTTGAAGACGCTTTATCATTCAGACGGACAGTACTCAATAATTAGGAGCATAATCTAAACAATAAATTAAAGAAACTTCGTTGATTAATCTTCCATAACACTATTCCGATCCGCTTTTTATCTTACAAATCAATGACACGAGACGGTGTTGAGCGCCGCGTGTCAAACCCGACTCGACACGCACGTGATTTCATAACTACGGATTTTAGACATTGTTTGTGTTGTTTGTAATTACCTGCACAAAAGGGAAAATCAAAACTATTGATTTATTTATCAATGGCCTATTATGATTTTCATTAACTGAGAGACGGGCGGCACCGCATCTTACATTTTTTCCTTCGTCATGGTCCGAGTTCGAGATACGCGGTAGTAAAAACTGTGAAAAATATATTCAGGGGCTGAAAATGATGGACGAGATAGCCGAAGTGTCAACATAAAAGTAGTTTGACATACGCGAAGCTGAAATACAATAAATACATAGGGAAAATAATCGGGACTTAAAAATCAGTTCGACATAAGTGATAGGATTGGGATAAGAGGGGTCGAGATAACGAGAGTCAGCTGTACTTGGAAATAGTAAGTTATTTAACTCTGAATCTGATTATAATTATCACACTGTGTGCTTACCATATCTACCCTAAGTATTGGGACATCTTAACTTCTATCATACTTGTCCTAAAATTCGAAAAAAGTCTATTTTACTACCTGTTGATATATAGAGTTTATTCATTCTCCTATTTTAAATATGGGATTTATAAACCAAGGGAGGTAAAAAAAATCTGATAAAGAAACGAGTGCGAAGTGCGACTTTATCAGATTTTTTTTATCTCCCAAGGTTTATAAATCCCATATTTAAAATAGGAGAAATGAATAAACTGTATATTATATGTATTTCGCCGCAATAGAGTACACCATTTAAGAGGCTTTTGTTGCAAGTCTAGTCTGCCAGTTTGTTTACGCTGTCATTTCTATTTTGGGTCGGCGTAGTAATAAATAATATATTTAGGATAGCTTTTGTTTTTATCCTAAATGATATTGACAGCAGGGTCAAAATCTAGGTGCCGGCCTCGGTGGCTCAGTTGGATGCGCCGTCCGACTGGAGACCAGGATGTCGCGGGTTCAACCCCCGACGAGGTCGGCAACATTCTTTCGTGGAGATTGATCATGAAATATTTTCTATGGTCATTCTCTCCCTTCCGCTGATTCAAGAAGGACAGTTGTCAGTTTCTGGCGAAAGAATGTGCACAATACTGGTTAATCGCTTAGAGGACTAAGCCTGGCCAGTAAATGCGTGGTTAGGTAAACTGACCTCGCTCGACATGACCCCATTGGGTTGACTGGGCCGTAAAACCTCAACACAAACAAACAAAATCTAGGCTGTTCATATGTTACAAAAAAAAAGTAGTTCCGGTTAAAGAGATTTATTTCCCCTGCTAAGAGGAAATATTTCTTCTTAGAAAACAAGGAAAATACCAGTTTTATGTCTGGTAGAAATCATGGTATTTCTTGGTTATGTATGTAATATGTCTGAAATATTCTGGATGAGTAGCAAAATGTGTAGACCCTGATCAGATGCCGCAGAATATTGCTGGATGAGTGGCAAACAGTGTAGATGCTGATCAGATGCTGCATTCTGGGTCTACACTGTTTGCTCTTGCCTGTCTGTCCCAATATTAAGGGTTATTACGGTATGTTTTTCAAAATACTGGAAAAAGTTCTAGTGAAATATCAACCTAACAAGAATGCACTTTAACCCTTAAAGCGCCAATCACAACAATTGTCGTCTGCTTTGTCTTCTGCCGGTTACTTTAAAAGTCATTGTTGCAAACAGTGTGGACCCAGATCAGACTGCTCCTTTAGGAGCAGTCTGATCTGGGTCCACACTGTTTGCCTATATGCAAAATGTAAGTTTGAAAAGTTTGCAAGAAGATGCAGCAGATGACATAAACAGACATTTTCAGATGCAGATTTTCTTGGCGCTTTAAGGGTTAAAGAAAGATCAGGAGAGGATTCATAAGGGATGAATTCAATGATACTTATGCAATATTTTTTTTATCTTTTTGATTTTCTTAACAAAAGCATATGTTATGGGTAAATAAATAGATATAAGTAAAAACAGGCTGTAATATGAAGACTATCAAAAATTGCTTGACTGTGCATTAATAGAGTATTTGCCGTAATAAGGTTGAATACGGTAATTATAAAAAGTGAAGGGTGTATGCCCTAACTAGAGGACGCCACAGGTGTGAGTAACATACCTTGGACCCTATTTTTTTCACACCCTGTATGCCTTTAAAAAAAAAAAAAAATATGCATAGAAAAAAAAAAATGTGCATAGTCTGCTCTATGTTGGAGGTTGGTTTACCTGGTGTCTGTGCTTATGTTGAAAATAAAATCTGTCCAAATGTGGTTCGGGTAGTTATTTTGATTTTAAGTGAGCTACCTTGTCTCTGTTCTATATCTAGGGTATCAGATTTTTTTGGTTTTTTTTTTAGAGATTTAGCATATTTCCAAACAAAAGGCATACAGGGTACTAAAAAATATAGGGTCCAAGGTATGTTACTAACACCTATGGAGGACGCATTCTTATAAGGAAGTGTCCTGGTTGCCGAGTGGTTGGCACTCACGACTTTGCACCATGTGATTCTGGGTTCCATGACTGTACGGCGCTTCCATGCACATAACTTTCATTATCACCCTTTCATTGTCTCAATATCACATTAACAAGGTTGAAAGGGACGTAAAACACCAAATCGTCATAGTCATCATTCACATGAGACCTTAACCCTTAAAGCGCCAAGAAAAACTGCGTCTGAAAATGTCGTCTGTTTATGTCGTCTGCTGAATATTCTTGCAGACTTTTCAAACCTATTTTTGCATATAGGCAAACAGTGTGGACCCAGATCTGGGTCCACACTGTTTGCAACAATGACTTCTAAAGTAACCGGCAGTAGACAAAGCAGACGACAATTGTTGTGATTGGTGCTTTAAGGGTTAAATATAGCTCCTCTTTTAATGAGTATCAATCATCTGTTTTTGTTGAGAAATAGATAAAAATGTCATCGAGGCGCTTCTAATGAGTACCCGCAACATATGTTTTCATTGAGAAATAAGAAAAATATTATGTATAGACTCCCGCTTATTTGGAGTTATGTCCTAAATTATTTTTGTGACCATTGATTTGGCTGAATGTTCCGAGAACAAATAATCATTCTTTCCTCGTGGGATTTTAATCCAACATCAATAGTTTACCATTAACAGTACACTACAATAGGTGTAGACAGCCACACTCTCTCACTTGTCTCCAGCCTCCAGTTTAATCATTTTCGTACCTCTACATAACACATAGTCTTTCTTCAACGGAAACATATTGATATTTTTTTTATTCTGAGTGGTTAGCTCTCCTGTCAGACTTCGATTCACATTTAGGTCCTGGGTTGGAGTTCCGCTGAAGTTGGAGTTCTCATGATTGCATAGAGCCTTCCATCGTCTAGATACAGAGAACCCTCGTTACAACGATATCATTTGTTCCCAAAGATGTTGCCATTAAAATGAATTTGCTGGTATAAAGAATCCGTAATGGACAGAATTATAGTATGTAAGAAAGTCCTCGTTTTATTATTATTTCCTCATCGGACATTGTTTTGGATATTTGTTAGAATTGCCTCAATGAGGCAATTCTAACAAATATCCAAAACGTATGTTGCTTGAAGTTTTAATGCAATATTTTTTTGCACAATTTTTCGTTATTTGTCATCTGAGCAAAGGTCTCTGGACATTCAAATTGTAATTATAACGAGTTTGGTCGTTGCATCCAGTGTCAGTATAAAGAGAGTTGACTGTATGACTAATATCATGTTGAAAGGGACATTAAAGACCAAATTATCATCATCCTAAGCCAGGTGATTCATATTAATGACTACAATAATATGTTTTCATGGAGAAATAAGAAAACTTTTTATCTGCATACAGTTTTAGGTAAAAAGTTTTCTTATTTCTCTCATCATCATCATCATCGGATTTTTTATTAACGTGCAAGTACAGGGGCAACATTCACATCAGTGGACCCCCTTCCAGGTAGCTGGCTTGCAGCATGCATGGAAGATCTCACACCAGATCTCCAGGTACATTGTATATCTATCAGGAGGGTCAGTAGCCGAGAGCTTCCACTCTCTGCGATCCCTCTCTGTCAGCTGCTTTCATGTCATCTTGGGCCTCCCAGGCCCACTCTTTCCATCAACCTGTATGTCAAAAGCTGTCTTGACTGCACCATTGGAACGTTCCACACCATACCAGCGGAGCTTTCTCTCCTTCAGAATGAGGTCTAGATCTTCAATGTCAAGCCGCGCAAGTAGCTCATTGGATCTGGTGCTAACAATGTCTTGCAGCTTGACATTGCAGATCTGTCTGATCATTGCCCTGTCATTTCGCTGCAGATGTTGGAGGTTTGGCTTCTTTATATATGAAAATGTACAATATTTTTTATCTGAATACCATTGCTTGTTGCTCAGTTGGATGCATGTTCGACGTGAGATCAGGTCATGGGTTCAATCCCTGGCAGGTCCGGCAACATTCTTTTATGGAGATTGATCATGAAATATTTTCTATGATCATCTCTCCCATCCGCCTGCACAGGAAAAGTGTGGTTATGTAAACTGGCTTGACATGACCTAAACAGTGTTGACTGGGTTGTTAAACTACAAACCAAATAATCATTGCTTTAGGTAAAGGCAGTGCTGCAGTAACCCTGAGTATTGAGACAGACTGGCTGGAGCAAACAGGATATAGACCCAAATCGTGCTTCGGAGAAAGTGGCATCTGATGAAGAGTTACTATAGGGATCGAACATGGTTTTTCATGCATTAACATTCTCCAGGTCCCGAGGGAGGTGTTGAAAACCGAGGACGGAGGCCGCGGTTTTCAACACCTCCCAAGGGACCTGGCGAATGTTAATGCATTGAAAAACCATGTTCGATCGCTATTATTGCATAAAAACTGAAAACGTTTGCTACATTTCGCATTATTTCTTGCACTATTATGTTTTTTCCACGGACTATGCTCATTCTAGGGCCGGGCACTACACATCTCGTGACAGCAGCAATTCTGTGGCCCCGGTACAAGCATATTGAAAGTTGCGTAGCCGTGTATTAACAGTGCGTGAATTGCCTTGTTAATTGACAAATTAAACGAGACTTACCTAAGTTGAAGTTAGATGTTAATTTTGTCAGTCCCTATCTACCAAGAATCACATGAGTGAGCGAGGGCGATCACGTGACTGAATTCAGACTTTTAGAGCATATGTGAAACCAATTCATGGAACTTGGAAACCCCCAAAACGCAATCAAGGATTACTAAGGCAAAAAATCCTGGGTGGGCATGTGATTCTTGGTAGATAGGGACTAACAAAATTAACATCAAACTTCAACTTAGGTAAGTCTCATTTAATTTGTCAATTTTGTTAGTCCCCTATCTACCTACAGAATCACTTGAGTTTTCAGAGTCCAAGTTACATGAATCATTCCAAGATATAGATAACTCAGTAAATTTAAAACATTTTTTCTATGGTACTAAGAGTAATCACATGCTACATGTATATCAAGTACCAAGTATCAATATAACAAGAAATTGTCTCCAAGCATCAATTTTATGCAGTGCTAAAAGTTACAGATGCTTATATGTCATGCTCACAATAAGTTCCACAATGTTTAAACAAGATTTTGTCACAATCTTGTAAAGTCACAGCAGCACATTCAGATAACACTGCATTACTAAAATCACTGCTATTGGTGACTGAACGTTTGTAATATTTCCTAAATACAGTCTTTCTTCCACCCAGCTGATTTTAAAACCGTTTCAACTGAAACCTTATTAGATGCCGCACTAGTTGAAGCTGATCTTGTGGTGTGCGGGGTAAACAAAGTCATATTAATCCCTGCAGAAATCAGAACATTCTTCACCCAGTGTCCAATTGTACTCTTTGTTACTGGCTTATGAGGTTTCTGTAAACTTATAAATAATTGTGTCTCATTGCCGCGCAATTCCTCAGACCTATTCATATAATCAGAAAGAACCTGAACTACACATAATCTATGATCTGGTTTAAACGATTCTATATACAACTCTGATAAATGACTCCCACAACGTGTTTGTTTAAGTAAATCCCCAACTCTGATTTTCATATATTCCTGTGAATATTCTATGTTCCTAATATCAATTAGGTGTAAAGTTTGAGTCCTCTGCCCAGTTGTTAGAGCAAGTAACATAACAAGTTTGTATGATAGTAATTTAACCCTTGTCCTGCTGAACCCGGATATACCCTGTTTTTCAAACAGTGTAGATCCAGATCAGTTGGCTTCTGAAGAAGCCAACTGATCTGGATCTGCACTGTTTGGCATGAAGTATGCAAATTTATAGCAACAATCTGGATAAAGTAACTTGATTGGCTGAAAATTAGAAGTGGGCGTGGCATCTTAATTTATTCAGCAGGACAAGGGTTAAACAACAGAGTAGAGAGAGGCCATAAAGTATACGGCTTAGCCGATTAATGCACGGCTGTTAATAACGTGCGGCATTGCTTTTTATGCAATCATGTCTTTTATTTATGGCCTCAAGTTTGAATATTTTACTCAAGTGATAGAGACTGGTTAACAGTTAAGAGAACTGAGCCTGTCCAAGAAAAGTGTGAGAAGGTTAAATGACCAGCTGGACCTTAACCCTTAAAGCACCAGTCACAACAATTGTCGTCTGCTTTGTCTTCTGCTTGTGATTTTAAAAGTCATTTCTGCAAACAGTGTGGACCCAGATCAGACTAGTCTGATCTGGGTCCACACTGTTTGCCGGTATGCAAAAAATAGCTTTGAGAAGTTTGCAAGAATATTCAGCAGACGTCATAAACAGACGACATTTTCAGATGCAGTTTTTCTTGGCGCTTTAAGGATTAACAGTGTTGACAGGGAGGTAAAGCTCCAACTCAAAAACAAACAGTACCCGTTTCACACTGGAACCGACTTCAAGCTGTGGGTAAATAATAACGTGGTAATAGAATTGGAGCATGATGAGTCAACAGTATTAATTCAAGACTAGTACAGTTATTTGCAAACAACATTCTTTGACATCCTTTTGTCTGTGCTGTACTTTACAGGACTGTTGTTGATAAGAAATTCATAGCTCCAGATAAGGCACTTCTTTCAGCCGAAAAGTTCTGATATTTGTCTTATTTCTCCCTGAAAACATATGTTGTGGGTACTCATTAGAAGCACCTCAGTGAGGTGCTTCTAATGAGTACCACAACATATGTTTTCATGGAGAAATAAGAAAAAGTTTATGTGGGGACCCCATCTTATCTGGAGCTATGAAAATTGTTTATAAATACATGTTTGAATAATTAGAGTATCCAGAAAATTATTTTTCATATTTCTCCGTGTATGGGAAATGTCCTAAAATTTCATACACTAAAGTTTCTTACAAGATGGCCTATACAAACAGTGCAGACCCAGATCAGACTGCTCCTGAAGGAGCAGTCTGATCAGGGTCTACACTGTTAGTCATTCCACTAAGTATTTTAAGAAGAACTGCATAAAAAGCAAAATTTAGGCCAAAAAGTATTGAATAAAGTGTTTGAAATTTTAGGACATTTACAGTAAAAACTCATTGTGGGTACTCATTAGATGCCCCTCGCTGAAGGGCTTCTAATGAGTATGCAAAGTATATGTTTTCATGGAGAAATAAGAAAAAAAGGTCAAAATACATTTAGGTTGAAAAAATGTGCTTTACCTGTTAATTATGGTAAATATTCACTTTTGACAACCGGAAATTGTGGATTTTTTCGGACTTTTCCACAAAAATGTATGTTGTGGTACTCATTAGAAGTGCAAACAGTTTAGAACATGATAAGATGCCACTTTCTGTGGCATCTGACCTGGCCTACATAGTTTGGTTTGACCTGTCCATCCAATAACAAAGGATGTTACGGTAGCAGAAATAGATGATTTCTACACTCAGTATTCCTTGGAAAAGATACAGGTTTTTTCTGTCTTATATAACTGGACATACATCAAGTGATAAGTACCTTATTTCTTTAATCTTAGCACCAGATAAGATGAGGTATACACATATTATTTTTCCTATTTCTCCATGAAAAATATATATGTTGTGGTCCTCTTTAGAAGTGCCTCATTGCCTGTTGAAAAAAAAGTGCCTTGTCAGATGCTATGATTAACCTTTGCCATGCCACGATTACCAAACGAATGAATGTTTAACCACTGGTTAAGAATGTGAAACAGTTAGAGCGACATCGGTTAGGCATTCGATAACTCAAAAAAGGTAAACAAACTTTGCATTTTCTGTGTTTCATGAGCGATATAAATGTTTTGTGGAAATTATTTGAAAAACGGGGAATTACATTCAACCACCCATTAATATCAGCATCTGTGGAGTAAATCTCAGACCACCTACTTCATGTATATTGGCTGAATTATTTTTCGCATGCTGAAGGTATACCGAAAGCCATACAAAATACATGGAAATTCGTGGTGTTAATTATCCTTTACTTAATCTTGCACTTTGCTAGAAGTTCAGCATATCATCACACACACATGATAGACGCATATGATAATTTATGTTATGGACATTTTGGTTGTCAATGCAGCATTGTTGAGAAATCGCCACAGTAAGGGTCGAAAATGAGTGGTTACGCATTAGAGCTGTAAGATTTGTTTTTTATTTATTTAGATCTAATGTCTTACCACCCATTTTCGACCCTTCCCATGGCAATTTCTCAACAATGTTGAATTGACAACCAAAATATCCATAACACAAATAATCATATATGTCTATCATATGTGTGTGATGATATGCTGAACTTCTAGCAAAGCGCAAAATTAAATAAAGGACAATAAACACCATGAATTTCCATGTGTTTTCTATGGCTTTCGGTACACCTTCAGCATGCGAAAAATAATTCAGCTAATATGCGTGAATTAGGTAGTCTGAGATTTACTCCACAGATGCAGATATCAATGGGCGGTTGAATGTAATTCGCCGTTTTTTCAAATAATTTCCTCAAAACATTTATATTGGTTATAAAACACAGAAAATGCAAAGTTTGTTTACCTTTCTTGAGTCATCGAATACCTAACCGATGTCACTGTAAATGTTCCGCGTTCTTAACCGATGTTGCCGGCCTCGGTGGCTCAGTTGGATGCGCCGTCTGACTGGAGACCAGGAGGTCGGGGGTTCAACCCCCGCCGAAGTCGGCAACATTCTTTCGTAGCGATTGATCATGAAATATTTTCTATGGTCATTCTCTCCTGCTGATTCAAGAAGGGCAGTTGTCAGTTTCTGGCAAAAGAATGTGCACAATACTGGTTAACCGCTTAGAGGACTAAGCCTGCCCAGTAAACGTGTGGTTAGGTAAACTGACCACGCTCGACATGACCCCACTGGGTTGACTGGGCCGTAAAACCTCAACACAAACAAATCTTAACCGATGGTTAGGCATTCATTCGTTTGGTAGGCGTGCATGCTGACTACATTACTTTAAGATGCCATGCCCATGTCTAATTTTCTGCCAGTCAGGCTGCTTGATCCAGGTTGTTGATTCAAATTTGCATACTTAACCTTTATCTTGCTTTTCGCGACAATAGTCGCGCTGGAGGGGTCTGCCAACTCAAAAGCCTGTCATACTTACAATATACCACATGCAACCATTCAGAGCAAGTGTTCTCATACAGGAGTGAACCTACTTTCATACAAACACGCCACTTTTCATTAGATAGTCAGGTGCTGGATTTTACCCACACTAAAAAAGACCGAGAATACCAAATTTCAGGCTGCCATTAATTTCAGCACTCACTTCAACAAATTGATCAGGATTTTCTGGAAAAAAAGCCCATAACACCTGAATCATTTCCAGTGAGGAAGAAGTAGGAATAACATTAGAACCTATATATGTCACTCGTTTCATTCGCAATAGTACACAGTAGGCGCTGGTCTCTTGTAATTTTTTTTTTTTTAAGTGTCTTAAACGGTTCCCGGTTTACACATGACTGTCATGTGACTTTCTAGTCACGTGACCATCCTTTCTCCGGTAAAATGGCCATCTAGGATCGGCAAATTATACGTGAAAATTTCATGAAAATCGAGGTAAAATTCAGGGGGTAATGACTTCTCAAGTAGAGATACCCCCTCTTACAGGCCTGATTCATTTTTTTTCCGGCAAGAGAAGGGTTAATGACAAACAGTACAGATCCAGATCAGTTGGCTTCTTCAGAAGCCAACTGACCTGGATCTGCACTGTTTGCAAAGACAGGGCATATCTAGATTCAGCAGGATTAGGGTTAATATCTTTTTCATGTATGCCGTCCAGACATAAATTGAAGCATGAGGAGCAAGGTATGAGAATGAGAAAACATAGTGCCAGACATTATCATCCAAGATCGTCAGTAAATGTAGGAGATCATTCTGGGAAATATTTCAGCAGAAGTCGTTTCAAATTTTTTCATCATTTTCCCAGAATATGTAGTTTGCCATTTCATGCAGCATGTCTTTGCATGAAATGTCAGACCACATTTTGTCTGTGTTAGCCCTTGTCCTGCTGAACCTGGATATACCCTGCCTTTGAAAACAGTGTAGATCAAGATCAGTTGGCTTCTGAAGAAGCCAACTGATCTGGATCTGCACTGTTTGTCATTAAGTATATGAATTAGTATCAACAATCTGGATCAAGTAATCTGATTGGTTGAAAATTAGAAATGGGTGTGGCATCTTAATTTATTCAGCATGACAAGGGTTAAAGTAAGAAAAATACTACCAAATATTGTCTGCCAAAATTTTTACCAGAATGCTGGGCATTAACAATGTTTTTGTTTGTTTGTTTGTGTTGAGGTTTTACGGCCCAGTCAACCCAATGGGGTCATGTCGAGTGAGGTCAGTTTACCTATCCACACGTTTACTGGGCAGGCTTAGTCCTCCAAGTGGTTAACCAGTAGTGTGCACATTCTTTCGCCAGAAACTGACAACTGCCCTTCTTGAATCAGTGGAAGGGAGAGAATGACCATAGAAAATATTTCATGATCAATCTCCATGAAAGAATGGTGCCGACCTCGGCAGGGGTTGAACCGGCAATACAATGTTTTAGATTCATTCATAATCAGTATTCCCACACATAGACATAATAACCTTTACCATTCTCTCCACTAAATCAGCAGATGACAAATTGATGATAGATTTCTTATTTTCCCAGAAAACAGGATTTGACATTTTATGCAAATTGTCTCCAGTCCAGTGGAGATAATTTGCATAAAATGTCACAGCCTGTTTTCTGGGAAAAGTAAGAGAAATATTTTGGTATGCTGTCTGCTGACAGTTTTACCCAGAGTGCCAAGCATTAAGGATAATGGATACACTTTCAAGGGTGTCCGGGCTCCAATCCAAAAGGAAAGTATCTGTCCCCTTTGGAGCAAATTCATTTAGAGTTGACTCCTTTTCAGAAAAAAAGCAGGGTTTGCAAGAAAGCAAATACACTTGTGCACCAGTCCACTAAGCCTGTGCACCAGTCTACTAAGCCTGCCTAGGAAAAGTGTGGTTAGGTAAACTGACTGGCACAACATGACCTTATTAGTGTTGGCTGGTCTGTTAACCCTTGTCCTGCTGAACTCGGACATATCCTGCTTTTGCAAACAGTGTAGATCCAGATCAGTTGGCTTCTGAAGAAGCCAACTGATCTGGATCTGCTCTGTTTGCCATTAAGTATGTTAATTTATATCAACAGTCTGGATCAAGTAATCTGATTGGCTGAAAATTAGAAATGGATGTGGCATCTTAATTTATTCAGCAGGACCAGGGTTAAACTCCAAACCAACCTTGTATGACCTTTGAATTTAGTAATTGTCGGGGTCCTCACCATATATATTTTGTATGTGAGTTATGCAGATGAAGGTACTAAATGGTAAAGTGGGTGTATTTATTTATTTAGAGAAGATGATATAATTGGTCCATGTCTCCAGATAAGAGGGGGTATCAGGTAAATATTCTTATTTCTTCATGAAAACATACCTTGTGTGTACTCATTATAGAAGTACCTCAACAAGGCTTTTCTAATGTGTACCCACAAGATAATGTTTTTGTGGAGCACTGCGAAATATATCAGTTCATTTTTGTTAAAAAAAATTAAGTGCCTTATCTGCAGCTATAAACTGAGGGTAGAATAAATGTGCTAAATTTTGAACACTTCATTCCATACTCTTTTTTTTTTTTTTTTTTTGCATTAAGTTTGCTTTTCTGGCGTTGTGCCGATTAATTGAAATAAACAAAAACTAATCGGATGAGCCCACTATCGGCAACCATCAATAATTTTTTCACTATTGATTATTTGAAATTCTGTTTTTAGAAACATGGGCCAAAGGTCACTTAATGAGACCTACAAATTAAGAGTATTATGAAAGACTCATTGACTAGAAACATGGCTGCAAAATCTACTTTGTCTTGAAACAACCTATATCTTAAATTACCCTAGTTATGCTATTATATGCTGTTGCATTTTAAGTAATATATACCCAGTCAGCATTCTACATAAATCTATATCGGCCGTCATCGGCCCGTCAGGGTAGCTGACGGGCCGATGACGGCCCGATGTAGATTTACGTAGAATGCGAGCTGGGTAGAAACTTAAAGCACATATGCTATAATGATTTATTATTTGATGCCATTTAAGGGATATCCGATTGTATAATCGATAATCAATCGGTTTTACTTTCCTGATAATCGATTGTGATTTTCCTTCCCGATTCCCAACACTAGTTGTTTCTTAAAATACTTAGTGGAGTTTTCAAACAGTGCTTAGTCAGCACTATTTCTACATGCCATTTTGTCAGACAGTGGTGTACATACAAATTTTTAGGACATTTACCATTAGTGAACTCATACTTCTCTATGTTGGTGTAAGGCTAGAAAATTGAAATGATCTTGAGAATTTATTACATGTTGTGTTTCAAACCATTTATTGAATAAACACTTCAGAGATTGTTTATGGCCCTACAGAGCTCATAACGAATGTGAAAACTTGGTTGTTTGGGAGATAGAAATGTTGTTGTTATTTCTCCATGTAGACATGTATCCTGGGTTGTATCTTACTGAGAGATTACTCAGATACAATCCTTGAACCTGGGTGGCTCAGTTGGATGCGCCGTCCGACTGGAGACCAGGAGGTCACGGGTTCAACCCACGCCGAGGTTGGCAACATTCTTTCGTGGAGATTGATCATGAAATATTTTCTACGGTCATTCTCTCTCTTCCGGTGAAGGGCAGTTGTCAGTTTCTGGCAAAAGAATGTGCATAATACTGGTTAACCGCTTAGAGGACTAAGCCTGCCCAGTAAACGTGTGGTTAGGTAAACTGACTGTGCTCAACATGACCCCATTGGGTTGACTGGGCCGTAAAACCTCAACACAAACAAATGCTCTGGGTTAGAAGGGTAGCCAGGTATTGAAATATTTTTTGTATTTTCCCATGAGCTTGTCTGGCTACTCTTTATGTCCCCAACTTCAAAAAAGTTGAAGGGGCATATATATTGCTCAGGACCTTGTACTTCCAGAGTCATGCCCCCCTCCTTGACTTGTGCATTGTAAGCCTTTGGGGCATAATGAAATCTTGCAAGATATCTTGAAAACTATATGAGCTAGGGCCTTGCATGAGCTTGGGGATGATTAGTATATCACCTGATCAACTTCTGTAAAAAATAAGATTAATGTTGTCACGAGTTATGCTCCTTTACAACTTTGGCATTTTGTATGGACAAGTATATACCGTTAGGGGCATATTGTTTACAAGCATATTTCTAGTTTCCCAAAGGCTTCTGATTACTCTTTCAAATCGCTACATGAGGCCGTTCTAGTGAGTATACCCAGTACAGTAAATGTCCTAAAATTTTGAACACCAAAGTTTCTGACAAAATGGAATATGGAAGCAGTACAGACCAGGTCAGACTGCTCCTAAGGGGTCCACACTGTTTGCCATTTCATTAAGTATTTTAACCCATTGTAGTCGGGAGACCCGTTAATGGGTAATTGGCAAACAGTGCAGAGCCAGATCAGACGCCGAAGAATGTAGCATCTGATCAGGGTCTCCACTGTTTGCAAATACCGGTAGTTTAGCCATTTTTCTCTTGGAATATGTAAATCTCATAGCCAGGTGTACCTAAAATTGAAATTGAACTCTTCCAATATATAATGTGGGAGAGTCTATTCAGTATACAATGAGTTAAGAAACAATTGCATAAAAAGCAAAATTTACGCAAAAATAAAATGGTACAGTGTGTGTATGTTAACCCTTGTCCTGCTGAATAAATTAAGATGCTACGCCCATTTCTAATTTTCAGCCAATCAGATTACTAGATCAAGATTATTGCTATATATTCACATACTTCATGGCAAACAGTGCAGATCCAGATCAGTTGGCTTCTTCAGAAGCCAACTGATCTGGATCTACACTGATTGCAAAGGCAGGACATATCCGGGTTCAGCAGGACAAGGGTTAAATTAACTGGCAGTTCTTGTCATAAGCCTTAACTCAAACTCAAAAATACACAATGACAAACAGTGTAGACCCTAATCCTTTAAGAGCAATTTGGTCTGGGTTCACCCTGTTTGCTCAGGCAGTCTTTCCAAACATTTAGCGTAAATACAGTAGGCTTGTTTGTCAGAGGCAAGGAAGCTGAGGTTTTATGGTTATTTTAATTCCTGTCTGTATTCATCTCACTCTTGTATCGAACAGTAAATGGAACTTCCATTAATTGAAATCAAATTTCAAACAAATTTGTTTTTCATTCGCTCACTGGATGAGCAAATTTCATTTGATGTTGCTAATGACAGATTATTGATTGGGAAGGGCTCCAGGTACATTGTAATTGTGGTGAAATTTTATGGTAAGGCCAAAAAAAAAATATGTGTGTTTAGGGTAACCCTACCCTACGTATCTTTCCTGGTGAAACTTAGCATTTTCATGTCCCCCACCATAGTTGGTGGAGATGGGGGAGGGGACATTGTTTTTAGTGTGGATCCCGTCGGCGTCGGCGTAGCCACTTGTCTGCACTCTATCTCCTTAATTAATGGATGGATTTTGGCCAAATTTACACAAATTTATCATTGGGTGGGGGAAAAATGCTTATTAGATTTTGATGACCTTGACCCCGTTTTCAAGGTCACACAAGGACTTAGAGTGTTGGAAAAAGCTGGAAAATTGCTTGTCTGCACCCTATCTCCTGCAGGAACAAATGGATTTTGACCATACCTGCACATCTAGATTGCTGGGACATGTGAAAGAACTGATTAGATTTTGGTGACCTTGACCCCATTTTCAAGGTCACATGATGGCTTAGATGGTTGGAAAATGGCTTGTCTGCACCCTGTCTCCTGAACGAATAGATTGATTTTTACCAAACTTGTACATCTATATTGTTGAGACATGGAAAAGAACTGATTAGTTTTTGGTGACCTTGACCCCATTTTCAAGGTCACAGGAGGGCTCAGATTGTTGGAAAATGGCTTGTCTGCACCCTACCTCATGAAGGAATGGATGGATTTTGACCAAACTTGCACAACTGTATTGTTGTGACATGAAAAAGAACTGATTAGATTTTGGTGGCCTTGACCCCATTTTCAAGGTCACGGAGGGTGTGGGGGGGGGGGGGGCGGGGTGGTCGTGGGGGGCTCAGATTGTTGGAAATTGGCTTTTCTGCACCATATCATGAAGGAATGGATGGATTTTGAACAAACTTGAACAGCTATATTGTTGAGACAGGGACAAGAACTGGTTAGATTTTGGTGACCTTGACCCCATTTTCAAGGTCACGGGGGTGGGGTGGGGGGGGGGCGTGTAGGAGGTGCTCAGATTGTTGGAAAATGGCTTGTCTGCACCCTATCCAGAATGAATGGAAGGATTTTGACTAAACTTGAACATCTATATTGTTGTGACATGGAAAAGAACTGATTAGATGTTGGTGACCTTGACCCCATTTTCGAGGTCACACAAGGGCTTGGATTGTTGAAAAATTGAATGTTTGCACCCTATCATGAAGGAATAGATGGATTTTGATCAAATTTGCACAACTATATTGTTGTGACATGAAAAAGAACTGATTAGACTTTGGTGATCTTGACCCAATTTTCAAGGTTACAGGAGGGCTCAGATTGTTGGAAAATGGCTTTTCTGCACACTATCTCCAGAATGAATGGATGGTTTTTGACCAATCTTGTACAGCTGTATTTTTGAGACAGGAACAAGAACTGATTAGATTTTGGTGACCTTGACCCCGTTAGGTATTGGTGACTTTGACCCCATTTTCAAGGTCACACTAAAGCTTAGATTTTGGATAATGGCCTCCATCGACCACATACACACACACAAAAAAAAAGATAAATTATAGATACAACCTTGTTCAATGATAGTTCTGTCTGATATAGGTGGGTCCTCCGAAAACACTGTTCTAGTTTTTTCTAGTTTTGCTGGGATGAAATATTTATGCTAAATATTCCTACAAGTAGATATGAGCAAACAATGTAGCCCCAGATCAAAGTGCTCCTGTAGGAGCAGTTTTAGCAGGGACTACACTGTTTGCCATTCTGTCAGTACTTTTAGGATGGTCAGGCTTGATAAAATTTTATGTTAATTATGGTGCTAAGTCCAAGTGTTATTGCTAATAATGGTATAATTCTATATAAAAAAAAAAAAATGTGAAAAAAAAAAAATTCCCTACCTATCCTACCTATTTTGTTTCTAAAATGTTACCCTAAACACACATATTTTTTAATTGGCCAAGTAGATAAAAAGCTTTATTTCAGACAAAAGGGATTGATTTTATTCTTACCATATTCAACCTTATTATTGCACTGTTAGTCAGGTTCCATAGCACAGTCCATGGTATTTCTGACTGCAGATCAAGGGATCGCAATTTCGAATCCCAGCTCAGCCACATAACTTTCTCAGAGATTGATCATGAAAGATTTCTATGGTCATTCTCCCCCTTCAGCTGAGTCCTGAATGGTAGGAACTGATGTCAGTTACTGGCAAAACTAGGTAATGGCTTAGAGGATTGAGACTGCTCAGGAAAAAAGTATGTGAGCTCAACATAACCTTGTCAGTGTTGACTGGGCCATAAAACTGCAACTCTAACAAACAAACAAATGATACTTCACTGTGCACTTAGGTTTTTCAAAATTACTGGAAAAACGTGCCGGCCTCGGTGGCTTAGTTGGATGCGCCGTCCAACTGGAGACCAGGAGGTCGCGGGTTCAACCCCCGCTGAGGTCGGCAACATTCTTTAGTGGAGATTGATCATGAAATATTTTCTACGGTCATTCTCTCCCTTCCGCTGATTCAAGAAGGGCAGTTGTCAGTTTCTGGTTAAAGAATGTGCACAATACTGGTTAACCGCTTAGAGGACTAAGCCTGCCCAGTAAACGTGTGGTTAGGTAAACTGACCGCGCTCGACATGACCCCATTGGGTTGACTGGGCCATAAAACCTCAACACAAACAAACAAACTGGAAAAAACATAGTAAAATTAAGCATTTAATAAGTGCATACTTTAAAGAAAGGTCAGCAGAGGACATCATGAGGGGCATATTTAATGATCTTGTGTGACTTTTTTTTTTGTATGTTTTTCTTTATAAAAGCATATATTATTGGTTCTCATTCGAATTGCCTCGATAAGTCGATGCAATGCAAATGAGGACCAATAATATATGCTTTTATAAAGAAGTACAGGTGAATCTCGTTATCTCAACCTCGCTTATCTCGAATAAACGCTTATCTCGAAGTGAAAATTTGGTCCCTGCTTAAGCATGGAAATCTAACAAGACAGGGTAACAAAATATTGTGGAAAAGAGGAGAAATTGCTCCTAAGGAGCAATTTCTCCTCTTTTCCACAATATTTTAAATATATCTCCTAACTTCAGGAGTCAAAATTACATATACATTAAAACTTTTGTTAAATGTGGTAGTTCAATTTATTTTTGCCTCAATTCTGCAAATTTGATATGTCGAGGTACGGATATCTTGAAGTATTTCAGAAAGTCCCTTGGACTTCGAGATAACGAGAGTCGACTGTAGATAAAAGGACAGGCTGTAGTCTGAAGACTATGACATTGCTTGACTGTGTGCAAGTATAGCATTTATGTAACAGTCCTCATGTCCTTTAGCTTGCCTGCACAAATATAATGGCGCTATTGCACTACCCTTGGCATTTTGGGTTGGCATTGGAATTAGTGTTGGCACTGTCGTCAATTTCCACAAATGTTAAGGTTTTATGTTAATAGTTTTAACCCATTGTATACAGAATAAACTCTCCCACACTATATATTGGAAGAGTCCAATTTCAATTTTAGGTACACCCAGCTTTAAAAAAAAATTACATATTCCTAGAGAAAAATGGCTAAACTATTTGCAAACAGCTAGTGGAGACCCTGCTCAGATGCCACATTCTGCGGCATCTGATCTTGGTCTGCACTGTTTGCCAGTTACCCTTTTACAAGTCTCCCAACTACAATGGGTTAAGAGATCATATTATCCAAACCATTGTATTTATTAATTTCATAGTTGGTCTGTTAGAAAATATTTGTTCATAGTTTTATACAGTACCACCCTTACCCCTGCCTGTAAAGGTCACAGACTTAGAATTTTTACATTATTATGTTGGAGATATGTATATCTGCTGAACATAGAAATTGATTCAGTTGATACTTAAAACTGGTGTCATTCACAAGGGTTGTTGTATCATTAATCAAGACCCTAAATATTTTGATCATTGAAGACTGATATATCTGAAAACATGGGGTCTATTACCATAGAGGTCCTTTCATGACTCAGCCTCCTAGTTTACCAAGTTTACATTTACATGTACCAAGAATTTTAAATTGGTCACATGCATTTAATACAAATTTTAACTCTTGTCCTGCTGAACCAGTATATACCCTGCCATTGCAAACAGTGTAGATCCAGATCAGTTGGCTTTTGAAGAAGCCAACTGATCTGGATCTGCACTGTTTGCCATTTAGTATGTAAATTTATATCAACAATCTGGATCAAGGAATCTGATTGGCTGACAGTTAGAAGTGGGCGTGGCATCTTGATTTATTCCACATGACAAGGGTTAAAGGAGTTGATACACTTTCATGGGAGGCAACTCAGTCAAAACTGTTTCTGCCTCCTTTTTGAAAAGGTGTCTACTTTAAAAGGGAAGAATTTGCTCTGGGTCCCCTTGGGAGCAAATTCTTTCTTTTTAAAGTAGATACCGTATCAGAAGGATGCAAAAACAAATTCTTTTTTTTTTTTTTTTTTTTTATAAAATAGACACCATTAAAGCCAAAGGAAGTCAAAAGTTGTCCCCCCTGTAAATGTAGTGGAATAATTTACTACTGGTATCAAGTCTCTTTACCTGTTATTCGCTGTGACTGGTTCCTAGCTGTAAAGAGCCAGTTATTAACTCATAATGATCAACGCTTATCCTAGAATAGCTGTTCAGACATGAATTATTAATACATACCGTATTAATCCGCCTATAAGACGATTTGTTTATAAGACGGGGGCTGTTTTTGGGCCCTTCCCAGGCAGGATTTTGCTTTTACTTAATTATAAGACGGGTTAAAAAAGTCACCTGTCGGAAATATTCCCTGCCACTCAGAAATTCCTAAAGTACAATTAAAAAAAACTTCCAACACCACTTACAAGCATGCATACCGTATTTAACTGTGTATAACACGCACCTTATTTACCCAGAAAACGTTTATAAAAATCTGATGTGTATTATTTATAGGAACACCAAAATCGGGACAGAAATCGCCAAGATAATCGGTCGCAAAAACTCATGACATTCACGATCGCCCGGTAAAAATGCGAAATAGAATGATTGCTATGAGATATTCATGATTTTTTATACCTATCTCGCCCATACCATGGTTCTGTCTGCTCAAAACAAGCAACTCCATCTGATTTGCAGTAATTTGATATCCTTTTCATGTCCATGCTCTTTTTGTTTACGCTTTTTTATTTTGCTGATCATGTGATCTCTTCAAAGGGAAACTACTCAAACAGGCATATGCATATGAATCTGTACTGATTACCAGACTTTGACAAGTCTCACACCGTAACTTGAATAAATCAGCCTGCACAACTGATTTATTGTAGTTCAAAATAGGAAATAAATTTGGTAGAACATAAATATTGGCACAAACGATCATACATTGAAAAAATAAAAAAGTATTTAATTTTTTGCAATTATTAAAATTATTGATAATAAACAAAACCAACTGGGCTTTTGAGGTAGGTAGATCGGTCATTTGCATTTTATCTTTTATTTTCTTACCATATGTTTATCTTTTTTTTTTTTTTTTTTTTTTTTTTTAACTTTTCTTCCAACTTACCAAAAAAATTGTTTGAAATAAACAATGTTTATGATAAAGAAAACAAAAACTACCAGCATACATCTTTGCACTTAATTGGTTAATTGGCAGTCAGAATGACAACTAGTCGACTTTAGTTGTTGTTTGCATTGCCCTGAGGCACTGAGTTGATAATTTCACGTCTCAGTTAAGAAAGTGACACAAAGTGACACAAAGGTGTTAATTATGAGAACACAAAAGAAATAACTACATTTTTATTGTCATAGCGTCTGCAGTGGGGAAGCAAAGAACTGCCTACACTACATCAAGTTGCCTGAGGCCCATGGTAACAGAGCTGCACAATGAAAATTCAGTTAGCATTATCGTAAATTCGGCCTGTTTCTACTCCAAACCTTCCGAATTCGGCCATTTTCAACTCAATCCTAGTGAAATTTGACACACTTAGTATCTGGTAACTGAGTAAATAATGCACGGATAAATTCTTTGTGTTTTACATAGGAACATCTTTTTTTTTTATTTCAAAACTATTTAGCAAATATTCAGTGCGTGTTATACACGGGTGCGAGTAATACAAAGAAAAATTCGGTACTTCACCTAAAAAATTACCTTGCTGCTATTTCTATCAAGGGACGAAGGTAAACATTATATCCTTCTACCGGTTTCTAAGATCGGCATTTTCCGTGACCACGTGGCACCACCGGACTTTGCCGAAAATACCGATATGGCCAAAGACCTCGATTATAAGACGGGTCTGGATTTTTGGGGGCTTTTTTTTGGGAAAAATCCCCGTCTTATAGGCGGATTAATACGGTAATGGAAATGGAGTGGGCGAACTGTGATGGAAAGGAGATGGAAAAATTGGCCCAAATTTGTTCTGAGTGCCTGTTATCTACTCTAGTTGCCTATAACCTTTAACCCTAGTCCTGCTGAACCTGAATATCCCATCTTTACAAACAGTATAGATCCAGATCAGTTGGCTTCAGTAGAAGCCAACTGATCTGGATCTGCACTGTTTGTCATTAAGTATGAGAATTTGTATCAACCACCTGGATCAAGTATTCTGATTGGCGGAAAATCAGAAGTAGGCATGGCATCTTAATTTATTCAGCATGACAAGGGTTTCCATATTAGTCTGGAGACCCCCAAAAGAATAATTGGCAAACAGTCCAAACCCATATCAGATGCCCAAGAACCTGGCATCTGATCAGGGTCTACACTGCATTAAGTACAAGAACATCTATAAAATACAGTGATGATAAAAACTAACCAGACTCCCTACTTTTTGAAATGGACTGGTCCAAAGAGTTATGGTAGAAGAGTCAACTGGAAGTAAATGGGTAAATGTAGACAATGTTGACATTTACCATATTCGACCTAATTACCGCACATGCTCCTAATAAATTAAGCGCACAGTAAAGCAATTAAGTAGCCTTTAGATTACAGTTGGTGAACTTTTATCTACTTCTTTATAAAAACATATGTTGTGGGAACTCATTTGAATTGCCTCAAGTCAAGCCTATTCAACTGAGTACCCACAACATATATTTTTAAAAAGAAAATCAGAAAATAATGCTGCAAAAGCATCATGTTAATACACTGCTAATTAAATCATCTGCTGATCTTTCTTTAAAGAGCGCCATTATTAGGTTGATATTTTACTACAAGTTTGTTCAGTAATTTTGAAATATCTAAGCGCACAGTGCGATAATTAGGTCGAATACGGTATAATGTTGTTGGTGTTATGCTTGTATTGTAACTTTACTTTCGCTCACTTTATCATAGCTCAAGATAAGGGAGTGACCATTTGATTTTTATGGAGGGTGGGTTGGGGGAGGGGGGATGAAAACAAATTCCAGGACCCCCTTTGGCCTGAAAATAAAAAGCAAGGACCATGGTAAATGCTATAGTACGCTTTGTAAAAACGTGAATAAAAAAAAACAGACTGGCTTCGCGGAAGAAAAAAAAAATCCAGGATGGAAAACATCTCCCCTCCTCCCCCTCCCTTCCCCACTCCCCCATAAAAATCAAATGGGATATCCACATAATATTTTTGGCGGGTGCTTCTAATGAGTACTGAAAGCACATAGTTTTCATGGAGAAATACGAAAAAAATGTCAATATTTTTCCGATTGAAAAAAGCACCTTATCTGGAGCTATGGATTTGACACATGTGTTATGATACCAGCATTGTAAGGATAGACAATAATAAACTTGTTGACTAGTTTTATCATAATATGGGATATTTATAAGAAATAAGGGTTAGTCTGAAATAGCTGTTGATGATAGTTTAGTGTTTTACCTCCTTTTCAATGCAATATAATTTAACCTTGTCCTGCTGAACCCAGATATAGCTTGCTTTCGCAAACAGTGTAGATCCAGATCAGTTGGCTTCTAAAGAAGCCAACTGATCTGGATCTGCACTGTTTGCCATTAACTGTTTGAGTTTATATCAACAATCTGGATCAAGTAATCTGATTGGCTGAAAAATTAGAAATGGGCCTGATGTCTTAATTTATTCAGCATGACAAGGGTTAAGTCATAATACAAGATGATGGAAGGGTGATAATGAAAGTCTGTGTACATGTACAATGAAGAGCCTGTCCGGCCTCGGTGGCTCAGTTGGATACGCCGTCCGACTGGAGACCAGGAGGTCGCGGGTTGAATCCCCGCTGAGGTCGGCAACATTCTTTCGTGGAGATTGATCATGAAATATTTTCTACGGTCATTCTCTCCCTTCCGCTGATTCAAGAACGGCAGTTGTCAGTTTCTGGCGAAAGAATGTGCACAATACTGGTTAACCGCTTAGAGGACTAAGCCTGCCCAGAAAAGTGTGGTTAGGTAAACTGACCGCGCTCGACATGACCCCATTGGGTTGACTGGGCCGTAAAACCTCAACACAAACAAACAATGAAGAGCCATACTGTCATGAGCAGAATTCTGCCTCCAGTGAGATTCGACCCTGGGACCTCGTGATCCTCTGTCAGGAGCACTAACCACTTGACCACCAAGATGCTTCTAGGGTCAGATTTTAGGATTTATGTATGTTCTTTCTGAAGAAACTTCTGTCAACTTACAGTAATAACCCTATGTACCGAGACAGGGCTTTTCCAGCAGTGTAGAAGATCAGACACCACAGAATGTGCTGTCTGATTCAGGTCTGTGCTAATTGCCAATCATCCTGCAAACATTTAAACCCCTGCAAACATTTTAAGAACAGTTCAAGAAAAATTCATGTATTTTTCAAGAATAAAGTTCTTGAAGCTTTCTTAAAATGTTCACGAACATTTCAAGCTCAGTTTAAGAAATGTTAAATTGGACAAATTTTAGGAACAATGTGTTCCTAAATTGTTCTAGAACTGTTTAAGAACTCAAGAACAAGAACAGTTCATAAACTATAAATGATCTAAAGATATTCTCAAACTCAAGAACTCCTATTCTTGAACAGCTCGTAAACTGTTCTTGAACTATTCTTGCACTGTTCTAGAACCAGTCTTGCACAGTTCTAGAATGGTTCCTTTTCTGTTCTAGAACCAATCTTTCACAGTTCTGAAACAATCATCCAAGAAAAGTGCAGAATTTTTTAAGAATCATCCAAGAACTATTCTTGAAAAGTTATGGAAATGAGAAGGGTGTTAAGAGATATTTACACTCTCTTTTTAATGACAGAGTTATCTGTCAGTGTTCTTGAATTCAAACAAATTTAAGACTACCCAACCCCTGCCCCGATTTGATGATTTGCCAAAATATTGTTTTGGAAAAGTTTGTTTCATGTCTATTCAGTCCATCACAACATATTCTGAACACAAATTTCATTTCTATTGTTCTTAGGTGGGTGGGGTATGCATGTTTAACAACAGAGAAGGAGTAGATGAACCTAGGTCATTAAACCGTTTGAATACAATACATTTTTTCAATTCTGCATGTTATCCTGCTGTCTAACAATAATCGCACTTACAAGGGACTGTGAAATAACTACACCAAGAGAGTTCTTTGTGATGTCTGATCTGTCTTCTGCAAAACAGCCTACAAAGAAAGCTCCCAGAATGCCACAGTGGTCATGTGACTTCCTGCATGCATTCTTAAAATGTTCGTAATTTGTTCTAAAAAGGATCTAAGAACAGATTAAGGACCTTTTGTTCTGATTAAAGTGTTCTTAACATGTTCTTCCTTTGTTCTTGAAAGGATTCAAGTACAGTTTAAGAAAAGGTGCTCTTAACTTGTTCTTCCTTTGTTCTTGAAAGGATTCAGGTACTGTTTAAGAACATTTGTTCTGATAAAAGTGTTCTTAACATGTTCTTCCTTTGTTCTTGAAAGGATTTAAGAACAGCTCAAGAACATCTGTTCTTATTAAAGCTTTCTTAAAATGTTATTCATTTGTACTACAAAGGATTCAAGAACAGTCAAAGAATGTTTGTTCTGACTTCAGAAAGTTCTGAAATTGTTCTATATTTTGTTCTTGCACTTTTGAAGAACATTTCCAGACATTTTAAAGTTCTTAAAATGTTCTTCATTAGTACTTATACATGTTCTGGAACACTTCAAGAACATTTGTTCTGGAACACAGCAAATGAACAGTTTTGGAACTGTTTTTAATGTTCCAGAACTGTTCAAGAATTGTTCTTTAAGGACAGATGCGGGAAATACTTCCTGCACTGCAAACTGCTTAAGACTTTGCTTGTATTCAGTTTCATATACTGGCTCACTATTTTTAAAATAAAAATGATACGTCATTGTGCTAAGTCTTTTACAATCTGACCTGGAATGACGCCACCTTCAACAGTTTTCCCGAAAATACAGTTGACTCTCGTTATCTCGACCCCTCTTATCTCGATCCTATCACTTATGTCGAACTGATTTCTAAGTCCCGATTATTTTCCCTATGTATTTATTGTATTTCAGCTTCGCGTATGTCGAACTACTTTTATGTCGACACTTCGGCTATCTCGTCCATCATTTTCAGTCCCTGAATATATTTTTCACAGTTTTTGCTACCGCGTATCTCGAACGTGGACCATGACGAAGGGAAAAAAATGCAAGATGCGGCGCCGCCGGTCTCTCAGTTAATGAAAATCATAATAGGCCATTGATAAATAAAGCAATATGTTAATTTTCCCCTTTGTCCAGGTAATTACAAACAACACAAACAATGTCTAAAATCTGTAATTACGAAATCACGTGCGTGTCGAGTCGGGTTTGACACGCGGCGCTCAACACCGTCTCGTGTCATTGATTTGTAAGATAAAAAGCGGCTCAGAATAGTGTTATGCAAGATTAATCAACGAAGTTGCTTTAATTTATTGTTTAGATATGCTCTTCACTATTGAGTACTGTCCGTTTGAATGATATAGCGTCTTCAAGAAAAATCAGTGCGCGACAGGTTCCGACTCAGATCAGCCTGTATTGATCAGGCTAGCTAAGTCTGAATCTTCGCTTGTTACTTATTGGTCAGGCAGTGCTCTTTGGTAAGCCCAGATAAGGCTCATGCATATAATGGAAAATTCGTGGGCGTGCAAGCAGATCCGAGTCTTTGACAGTCGCACAGTCTTCTAATATGAGCTGTCGTGCACGGCCTCAAATAGACTAATCACACGTGGGTACTGATGTTAACCCTTCCGACCCTGTAGACTGGTACGGATACCCGCACAAATAGTGTAGGTCCAGATGAGACCGTTCATAACGAGCTTTCTCTGCAGGATCTACAGTTTGCCGCGCTGAGATGGTTCGTTTATGCCAGGGGAGATAATCCAAACTAGCTTACATCTGCCGCTTAACAGTGTAAGCTTTTTATGCAAAAGCGGAAACCAGTCAACTCTTTATCGAGTCGTCTATGCGAAGGGAGCTAATCCAAACCAGTTCATAACGTATAGCTAACATAACTCGGAAACCAGTAATTTATTTATAGCTCTTATGGAAATCCAAATTTGCAGGAGTATTAAAAGACAACAAGAGACGTTTGAAATTTATTATTATTAACATTTATTGATGATATTATTCCAAGAAAACCATTGCATCTTCTAAAACAAACAGTAACAAATCAAACTGAAGTACGCGTAAATTATTTAAATTGCCATATACATGTGCCTTCTAAGCACGTTTTGGCAAACAGAGAGGCGAACAGTCGTCATACCTATGACGTCACAATTTGGTTGTCTCGAACTACTGATAACTCGAACATTTTTATCAGGTCGCGTGAAGTTCGAGATAACGAGAGTCGACTGTATGTGCAAATAATTCCGTTAGTTGATTGTATGACAAAAATAGCATTCGCCTTACTTTTAATTTTATAATTTTGAGCAGAAGCATACAGGAAATGATATTGATACACATCTGCTGCTCATTTGTCAAGATGAGACAGGAATCTGCAATGCCAGTTTTCGACACTTCCTAAAAATCCTTAAAATAAATCCATTTCTTCCATATTATGGACCTTACAGAAAATTTCTACACTAGAAATCTCACAAAATAAGGTTTATTCTTTGGAGGGGGGTAATATATAACAGAAAATTAAAAGAAAAGTGTGGGTCATCGTGCTAATTTCATTTTTATGGGAAAACATTTTCCCCTACTTCCACATAAATTCAGGAACTAAAATATATATATAAAATCCCCCAAAAGGATGCATTATCCTTTGTTGATATGTCGGATTCTACTTGTATACTAACACAGGGGATACTGTACATTGAAATAAATCATTTAAGAAAGGCTGAACCAATTCAGCTTTATCAGAGATTGAATAAAGGCTAAATGTTAAAAAAGTCCAAACATGTACTTTTCATTATTTTCCTCAAATTTGAAGCAAATTTGACAAACAGTGCCAAAAACAGGAAAAATCAATTCCTTATTACTAAATTTACTCAGTTTTTTACCAAGTAACAGCAGCGTTTTTGCTCTGGCTCAACTTTCATTTTTGAGGATTACAAAAAAAATGGCAAATTACCCACAAATGTCTTTTAATTAAGAACAAAAGTTTGCAGGGGGACACATCAGCATATATTAGAATGGATTCTTTTAACCCTTGTCCTGCTGAACCCGGATATGCCCTGCCTTTGCAAACAGTGTAGATCCAGGTCAGTTGGCTTCTGATCTGGATCTGCACTGTTTGCCATTCAGTATTTGAATTTGTATCAATAACTTGGATCAAGTAATCTGATTGGCTGAAAATTAGAAGTGGGCTTCCTAATCTTGTGGCATCTTAACCCTTGTCCTGCTGAATAAATTAAGAAGCCACACCCACTTCTTATTTTCAGCCAGTCAGATTACTTATCAGAATTGTTGCTATAAATTCGCATACTTTATTGCAAAGTGTAGATCCAGATCAGTTGGCTTCTGAAGGCAAACAGTGCAGATCCAAATCGGTTGGCTTCTTCAGAAGCCAACTGATCTGGATCTACACTGTTTGCAAAGGCAGGGTATATCTGGGTTCAGCAGGACAAGGGTTAATTTATTAAGCATGACAAGGGTTAAATCTTAAGACAAGTGAGGTAAGTAGTTAGGTTGCCCCAATACTCAGAGTAAATTAACCCTTGTCCTCCTAAATAAATTAAGATGCCACACCCACTTCTAATTGTCAACCAATCAGATTTCTTGATCCAGATTGTTGATTCACATATTGAACAGCAAACAGTGCAGATCCAGATCAGTTGGTTTCTTCAGAAGCAAACTGATCTGGATCTTCATTGTTTGCAAAGGCAGGGCATATCCTGGCTCAGCAAGACCAGGGTTAAATACATATCCTTACAATGTTGACTGTTTTGTTTGCACAGTGCACCTTGCACATTTATGCATAGCTCCATTAAGATGGGGTATCAGGTAAATATTTTTCTTTATTGTCCAGCAAAACATTTTTGTGGGTACTCATTAGAAGCGCCTCGGCGAGGCGCTTCTAATGAGCACCACAACATATGTTTTCATGGAGAAATAAGAAAAATATCAACACTTTTGGATTGAAAAAAGCGCCTTAACTAGAGCAAAACATATGTTTTTGAGGAGAAATAAGAAATGTATCAATATGTTTTTGTGGAGGGATAAGGAAAGTTGTGTTTTATCAACTGCATAACCCCTTCTGTGGCCCCCACAGAGATGACGTAGCTAAGTCAGCATCCAAAATCAGAACAAGGCTAAGAAAACATCCAATATCAGCAAGTTTTTCCAAGGTAGAAAAAGGAGCTAAATTTATTATAATCTCTGGATATGGTTATGACCACCACAAATTATGTATAAATTACCAAGAAAACAAACAGACAAATTAATAAATCTGGTGCTCATTGACCTTCCTGTAAGTGGATGTACCATATTTTTACCCTAAGTGTGGGGGAGGACAGGCCAGAGTAAACAGTGTAGACCCAGATCAGATACCACCAACTGTAGTGTTTAATCAGGTTTTACATCATTTGCCACAAAACAGCCATTATTAACCCTTGTCCTGCTGAATAAATTAAGATGCCACACCCTTTTCAAATTTTTAGCCAGTCGGATTACATCATCCAGATTGTTGATATAAATTCACATACTGAATGGCAAACAGTGCAGATCCAGATCATTTGGCTTCTTCAGAAGCCAACTGATCTAGATCTACACAGTTTGCAAAGACAGGGTATATCCAGGTTCAGCAGGACTAGGGTTAAACACATCAGAAGTTAGTTAAATGGACTTGTTCAACTGTTAGGACAAGTATGGTAAGATGTTTACACTTACCATGCTATAGACAGATTCAGCAGACGACAAACTGATATAATATGTGTCTTAATTTTCCTAGAAAATAGGATCTGACACTTCATGCAAATTGTCTGCTAAGGATACAATTTGCATGAAGTGTCAAATCATATTTTCCAAGACAAATAAGAAATATATTTTAAAATGTCATCTGCTGAAATTTTTACCCAGTATGCAAAGTGTTAAGGGTGAATATGGTAAATTTGTCGCTGGCATTTGCCCAGAAATGGTAATGTAGTCAGAAACATTATCTTATTTTGCCTGCCTAAGCCAAAGTCTCAGTATTCATGTATAAAGCTTAATTACTAATATAATGATGACATAATTAAAATTATTGTCCTGCAGAACCCGGATATGCCCTGCCTTTGCAAACAGTGTAGATCCAGATCAGATGGCTTCTGAAGAAACCAACCAATCTTGATCTGCACTGTTTGCCATTAAGTGAATTTATATCAACAATCTGTATCAAATAATCTGATTGGCTGAAAATTAGAGGTGGGCGTGGCATCTTAATTTATTCAGCATGGCAAGGGTTAAAGTGCCAATCACATCAGCAGCTGATGACAGTTTGAATTTTTTTTTTTTTTTTTAATGAAACTTAGTCTTGATATTTCATGTGAATCATCTGTCAAGCAGAAAATCACATGAAATGTCAAGAATTATTTGCTGTCAAAAAAAAAATTGAATATCGTCTGCTACAAAATTTACTGGCCACCAAAATAACATCTTTACAAGTTTTTATAAACATCAATAAAGTGGAACAGAAATGAGCGACTGTTACCAAGATGATGGCAATTTGCAATAGAAGTTTCCAGTCAAAGGTCACCAGAATTTTCCTGATTTTTATTTTTGCCACAGAATTGATTAACCTTTCAATGGAAACAGGAATATACTCTTACTGTATTACTTCAGAGGATATTAAAAGCATGTGGTGAAAACTTATCCTGGTCCAAATACCCGGTTGTGATCTTGGTGGATGTTAATCCATAAACCTTGAAGTACCAAGCAAATTTCCAGCAGACAACATTCTTAAATGTTTTTTTCACAGAGAAAAATACAATGAACCCTCGTTACAATGACAGCATTTGTTCCCAAAGACGTTGCCATTGTAATGAATTTGCTGTTCATTACGAAAACACGCCTATTCAAATGTATTGAAAATTTCAGCACCAAAAAAATGAAAAATTTCAGATAAAAAATTCTGATACTTTTCATATTTCTACTCAAAACATAGATTGTGGGTACTGAGGCAGTTCTAACGAGTACCCACAATCTATGTTTTTGAATAGAAATAAGAAAAATAATGTATACCCCTGTAAACCTCAGTTTTACTATATAAAAGTGAGGTTTAAGGTGGTCAAAATTATGTAGGTATGTTTTCCTGATGTGTAAAGAATCTTTAATGGACAGAATGATAGGTTAAAAAAAAGGCCTCATTTTGTTCTTATTTCCTCATAGAACATATGTTTTGGATATTTGTTAGAATCACCTCTCTGAGGTGATTCTAACAAATATCCAAAACATATGTTGCTTGAAGATTTTATGCAATGTTTTTGCATAATTTCTCATTAACCGTCACCTCTTGAGCGAAGGTTTTATGACATTCAAATTGTCATTATAACGAATTTTGTCATTGTATCGAGTGTCGGTATAAAGAGGGTTGACTGTATCATCAAGTTGTCATCTGATGTTTTGTGTTTTTTCAGATCTTATGACTACCACGCAGCTTCCAAAGCAGCTAGAAGCAATTGCACCGGCCACAGAGTTTCTGGGCGTGCGCCACCGTTGGAACACAAATGAGGAGATAGCAGCGTTGTTGATTGCCTTTGATAAACATCAGGAATGGCAACAGCCAGAAATCAAACTCAGGTACTTCTTTCGTGGAAATTGATTATGAAATATTTCTGCGGTCATTCTCTCCCTTCCGCTGATTCAAGAAGGGCAGTTGTCAGTTTCTGGCAAAAGAATGTGCACAATACTGGTTAACCGCTTAGAGGACTAAGCCTGCCCAGTAAACCTGTGGTTAGGTAAACTGACCGCGCTCGACATGATCGCATTGGGTTGACTGGGCCGTAAAACCTCAACACAAACAAGATTAGATGCCACAGAATGTGGCATCTGATCAGGGTCTACATTGTTTACATGTAATACTGGAATTTCTATAAAAACAATAATAATAAAAACTAACCAGACACCCTGCTATTTGAAATAGATTGGTCCAAAGAGTCTTGGTAGAAGAGTCCACTCACTGTAAATGGGTTAAGGAGTAATAATTGGTGTTAATTCAGGGATATTTTTTTCTTATTTCTCCATCAAAATATATGCTATGGGTACTGATTAGAATGAGAGACGAGCTTCTAATGAGTCCCACAAAAGAAACCAACTGATCTGGATCTGCACTGTTTGCCATTAAGTTTTTTAACTTGTATGAATAACTTGGATCAAGTAACCTGATTGGCTGACAATTAGAAGTGGGCGTGGCATCTTAATTTATTCCACAGGACAAGGGTTAACATGATTCTTCACTGTTTTCAGGCCACCGAGTGGTTCCATGCTTCTGTACAACCGCAATAAGGTACGGCACAGGAAGGACAACTATTGCTGGAAGAAACGGAAGGATGGTAAAACAATACGAGAAGATCACATGAAGTTAAAAGTTCAGGGATTAGAGGTAATATTATTACATATCCATGAAAACATTAACTCTTGTCCTGCTGAACCCTGATCTGTCCTGCCTTTGCAAACAGTGTAGATCCAGAAGAAGCCAACTGATCTGGATCTGCACTGTTTGCCATTAAGTATGTGAATTTATATCAACAATCTGGATCAAATAATCTGATTGACTGAAAATTAGAAATGGGTGTGGCATCTTAATTATTCAGCAGGACAAGGGTGAATTTGATGCTTGGCATGATGTCTCAGTTGTAAATAAGGTGACAGAAAAAGTTGCATTTTAGACTAGTCGTTCCTGTCCAAATGGACAGTCTAAGAAAACTCCAGAAAGAGGTGTGGCTAGCAAGGCAGAATTCATAAATAGAGTACAGTAAAGGTGGATAAAAATTTTGGCAGACAACATTTTGAAGATAAGTTTTGATATTCATGCAGATTTTCTCCAAAGGAGAAATGTCGGAAATGTAAGTGAAGATGCCCAGGCAATACAACAATCATGAAGTATAAGCTTTCTCAAGGCACCAGGAGAAAGAGAGATGAGTAACAATCATAGCTACAGATAAGAGGGGGTATCCACATAATATCTTTCTTATTTCTCCACAAAAACATATGTTGTGGGTACTCATAAGAAGCGCCTCGGCGAGGCGCTTCTAATGAGTACCCACAACATATGTTTTCGTGGAGAAATAAAGAAGATATCAGCATTTTTCGGATGAAAAAAAAAATGCCTTATCTGTTGCTATGTAACAAATCATAACACTATGAAACCACTGACAAAGGAACAAAGAAGACTTGAAACAGAAGACAACACTTTGAAATATTTTTCTTATTTTACCTAGGAAATAGGATTTGACATTTTTCCTTTGGGGACAGCCTGCAAAAATAAGATAAAACCCAGAAAATAAGATTGGACAGGTCATGTAAAGGAGACAATTTGCATGAAATGTCAAAACCTGTTTACTGGGATAAATAACAAAAATATCATTTTTAAGCCGACAGCAAAGGCCCAGATCAGCCTGCGCATAATTGCAGTTTGATCAGGGCCTTCACTGTCTGCTAATTTGCACAAAGTGTGGTAAAAGTTCAGGCACTTCTGGGTTAGACTGAATCTGTTAATTTTTCTGAAGACAATAACAAAACTATCATTATTTTGTCATCTGCTGAATTTGCCGGAGTGTGGTAAAGGTTAACAGGCACTTCAGATTCAGACTGAATCTATTTTCTGAGGAAAATAAAAATATCATTATTTTGTCATCTGCTGAATTTGTCCAGAGTGTGGTAAAGGTTAACAGGCATTTCTGATTCAGAAAATATACAAGGTGCTATTTTGGAAACAACACTATCGATAATTTTCTTATTTTATTATTTTTGCTGTCATATCAGTCTACTGTCTTCTTGAATTCACTGAAATAGTAATAAATTTAAATGCCACTTAATAGATACTGACATTTTAAGGTTTTTATTTGTTTTGTTTTTTTGTATGTTTGTTTATGAATTTTGTAAGACACTTGATAATTTGTTTTGTGAAAAACATTTCCAAATTTAGTGTATCTTTAGATTATAAAGTTTTCTTTTCCATATGACACCAAAATCTCTACAAGTATTAGCTTTCACAAAAAGCTAAGCTAAGCATAGACCAAGCTATTGTGAAAGCTAATACTTGGTTTTTATAATGTTGAGCAGTACATGGAAAATAGCAGTGGACCAGTCCATGACTTTTCATTAAGTACTTCAAGAGCAATGCAAACTCTAAGATTGTGTATGCCCATGAATGTAGACAATAAACTACCAGCTTGGGAAGCATTTATGCCCTTGTCTATGCTCATGAACTTAGACAATAAACTACCAGCTTGGGAAACATTTATGCCCATGTCTAGACAATAAACTACCAGCTTGGGAAACATTTATGCCCATGTCTAGACAATAAACTACCAGCTTGGGAAGTATTTATGCCCATGTCTACGCACATGAACATAGACAATAAACTACCAGCTTGGGAAGCATTTATGCCCATGTCAATGCACATGAACTTAGACAATAAACTACCAGCTTGGGAAGCACTTATGTCCATGTCTAGACAATAAATTACCAGTTTGGGAAGCATTTATGCCCATGTCTAGACAATAAACTACCAGCTTGGGAAGCATTTATGCCCATGTCTAGACAATGTATTACTAGCTTAGGAAGCATTTATGCCCATGTCTACCCAATAAACTACCAGCTTGGGAAGCATTTATGCCCATGTCTAGACAATGAATTACCAGCTTAGGAAACATTTATGCCCATGTCTAGGCAATAAGCTACCAGCTTGGGAAGCATTTATGCCTATTTATGAATGCTATTTATTGGAAAATTCAACAGGAGACAATTTGCATGAAATGTCAAAGCCTATTTTCTTGGTAAATAAGATAAAAAAATTCAGAATGAAGACTGCTGAAATTATTTTTTCCCAGCATGCTAAGCATTAACCATATAAAACAACAAGATGAGATTATATTACAAGTCATCTATACCATATTAAACTGCAATATGCAAACAACTTGTCTCCTTACCATACTTGTATGGTTAATTATTAGAAACATCTAGCCTTGGCGAGGTTCTTTTGATGAGTCAGAACATACATTTTTTGTGGAGAAATAAGAAAAAAATCAAGAAATACACGTTATTTTTTTATGAAAATGGTACAAAGTAGAAATGCCTGGCCTTGGTGAGGCACTTCTAAGGAGTTCCACAACATATATGAGTTGAGTCATGGGAAAAGAATTGTTATAGCACATGCAAATAGCAATGGTTCAGGCGAGCCTGCACATCTGTGCAATCTGGTGAATTATTTACCCAGCATGTTAAGCAGTAACCCAGACTTCATAGGCCTAGATAAGAGTGGGTATCAGGTTTATATTTTTCTTATTTCTCCACGAAAACATATGATGTGGGTACTCATTAGAAGCGCCTCGGCGAGGCGCTTCTAATGAGCACCACAACATACGTTTTCGTTGAGAAATAAGAAAAATATCAATACTTTTGGATTGAAAAAAGCACCTTAACTAGAGCTATGGAGTCACTAACTCAATCAACATTTGTAAAGTAATACAGATACCTATGCAAACAGTGTAGATCCAGATGAGATAGCTCGTAATGAGTCATCTCATCAGGAGCCACGCTGCTTGCCATCTTGTTAATGATGGGGATGGTCGGGTGGTGTGAAGGTGTCGTGTATCTTGCGTTATCCAACTGATACTGGCTTACAGTTGGGCAAGGCCTGCTATCCTAAGGAGTAGCAGGTAAGGGTAGAGGGGGAATGTTTTTATTTCTTCTGTTTCTTCACTTTCATTCCTGTTCCTCTTTCTTCTCTATTCCTCTCTTCTATCTCTTTTCTCCCTTTCTCGGGGAGAGGACACAAAATGACCCACAAGGGTTGATGTGTCATTAAACGCCAACTGAATCAATCAAAAAATCTTGTTAATGATATTGACAAAGCCATCTACAGTCGACTCTTGTTATCTCGAATTCCAAGGGACTCTCTGAAGTACTTCAAGATATCCATACCTCGACATACCAGATTTGCAAAATTGAGGAAAAATAATCCGATTAACCACATTTAACAAATATATATGTAATTGGACTCTTGAAGTTAGAGAAATATTGAAAATATTGTGGAAAAGAGGAGAAATTGCTCCTTAGGAGCAATTTCTCCTCTTTTCCACAATATTTTTTACCTGTTGTTAGATTTTCATGTTTAAGCAGGGACCAGATTTTTTACTTCGAGATAAGTGGTTATTCGAGATAAACGAGGTCGAGATAGCGCAAGTCAACTGTATTTACAAAGAATGATCGTGTCCAACTTTAACGATAGAAGGGATGACGGCATTAATTTTCTTTTCAGTGCATCTATGGTTCATATGTACATTCAGCCATTCTGCCGACATTTCATCGCCGCTGTTACTGGCTCCTCCAGAACCCCGACATTGTTCTTGTCCACTACCTTAATGTGCCCTTCACCAACAATGCAAAACTTAGCATTCCAGTAGTGTCGTTCGCTAATGAGAAGAAAGAATGGACCAAAGAGGAGTTGGTGGAACAACTCAGGCCAATGTGTAAGTCAGTGAGAAAAAAAAACAGGGATTTTTTTCCCCCAACTTTGAAGAAGTTGGAGGGGCATATTGCTTTTGGTTCATCTGTCCTTGCATACAGGTGGGTATTTATGTGGCTGCAGAATATAAATTGCATTGGCCACATACAATTTTCTTTTATTTGACTAAAATGTCTCTCAAGGCACAGAAGTATGCAAAAATAGTGATTGTCGCAACATAAATTTCCATTATTCCATCATGCTTTAAACTTGTTAGCAAGATATCTTGATAACTATTTGAGCTAGGGCCCTGAAACTTAATGAGTTAACTGGGGTTGGTGAATAGATCACCTGATTAACTTTTGAAAAAAACATCAGCTTAATTTTGTGAGTGTTATGTCCCTTATAACATATAGTTAGAAGCATAATGTTTTACAAACACACATTCCTAGTTAATGTTCTTGTTTCAAAAACATGTGGTGAAGTGTAGACCCTGATCAGCAGTCTGATCTCGATCTACACAGTTTGTGTATGCTATTTTGTCAGAGAAGTTGGCGTATGAAATTTGAGGACAATCACCATGCCAAGCTAAGATGCTTATTTTCAACCAATGATATTTATATTTTATCTACATGCAAACATTGTGGCATGTTCGATATAGGGATCAAACATGGTTTTTCATGCATTAACATTCGCCAGGTCCTGAGGGAGGTTTTGAAAACCGAGGCTGGAGGCCATGGTTTTCAACACCTCCCTAGGGACCTGGCGAATGTTAATGCATTGTAAAACCATGTTTGATCGCTATTATTGCATAAAAACTGGAAACATTTGCTACATTTTGCGTTATTTCTTGCACTATTTTGTTTCGCCTTTGTACCGATGTCTCGCGAACGCAATTTCCATGGACTATGCTCGTTCTAGGGCAGAGCACTACACATCACATGACGGCAGCAATTATGTGGCCCCTGTACATGCATAGTGAAAGTTGTGTAGCCGTGCATTAACAGCGCTTGAATTGCTTTGTTAATACACGGCTTTTCGCCAGTTAATGCATGGCTGTTAATAACGTGTGGCACTGCTTTTAATGCAACAATAGCTATTATTGCATAAAAAGTGAAAACAATTGCTACATTTCGCATTATTTCTTGCACTACATTTTTTCACCTTTACACCGATGTCTCGTGAACGCAGTTTGCATGGACTATGCTCTTCTAGGGCCGGGCAATACACATCTCATAACGGCAGCAAATCTGTGGCCTGTGTACGATCATATTGAAAGTTGAGTAGCCGTGCATTAACAGCGCGTGAATTGCGTTGTTAATACGAAGCTTTTCCCCAGTTAATGCAAAGCTGTTTATAATGTGTGATACTGCTATTTAGCTCACCTGAGCTCTGCTCAGGATGAGCTATTGTGATCACTTTTCGTCGGTCGTCCGTCCGTCCGTGCTCCGTCCGTCCGTGCATTTTCAAACGACTTCTCCTCTGAAGCCGCTGAGCCAGTTTTGCTCAAATTTCCTATGGAGCCTCCTTAGGATGGGGGAACGAAAAATTGCTAAAATGGTCGCGATCCATTGACCAAGATGGCTGCCTTGCCCATATATGGTAAAAACCTTTAAAAATCTTCTTCTCGAGAACCGAGAATGCCTTGGGGCTGAATCTTTGCAGGAATCATTGGGGATGGGAGGTCTACCAAAATTGCTAAAAGAATTGTCGTACATTGACGTTTGACCTTTTTACGGCAAGGTCAAGTTTGCTTCCCTATGCATTTGTATGGGAAAAACCTTTAAAAATCTTCTCCAAAACTGAGCATGCCTTATGGCTGAATCATTGCTTATACCATCGGGAACGGGAGGACTACTAAAACTGCTAAAATAATGGTCTTACATTGACATTTGACCTTTTTATGGTAAGGTCAATTTTGCTTCCTTATGCATTTGTATGGGAAAAATGTTCAGAATTTCAAACAACTTCTCCTCTGGAGCCTCTGGGCCAATTTTGCTCAAATTTCATATGGAACCTCCTCAGGTAGGGGGAACGAAAGAATGCTAAAATGGTCATGGTTCATTGACCAAGATGGCCGCCATGCCCATATATGGTAAAAACCTTTAAAAATCTTCTTCTCTAGAACCGAAGATGCTTTGGGGCTGAATCCTTGCATAAATCATCGGGGACAGGTGGTCTACCAAAATATTTGTCATACATTGACATTTAACCTTTTTATGGCGAGGTCAAGTTTGCTTCTGTATGCATTTGTATGGGCCCCATACATTTGTATGGAAAAAATGTTGATAATTTCAAATGGCTTTTCCTCTGAAGCCTCCAGGCCAAAGTTGCTCAAATTTCATGTGGAGCTTCCTTGGGCAGGAGAATGAAAGATTGCTAAAATGGGCATGGTCCATTGATCAAAATGGCTGCCATGCCCATATATGGTAAAAACCTTTAAAATTCTTCTTCTCCATAACCAAATAAGCCCTGGGCCCTAATCTTTGCACAAATTTTGGGGGACAGGAGATCTACCAAAATTGCTAAAATGATGGTTCTGTGTTGACATTTGACCTTTCTAACTCCAAGGTCAAATTTGCTTCCCCATTTGTATTGGCCATATACATTTATATTGAAAGTATCACAGTGTCTTGTAGATCACCAGTAGTTAAAATTGTTCGGATTGGAACTCTAAGATGGCCATCATCTGGTTTATATTTATTATACTTCCCTGCCACTGTGCTGTTTACATGTATAAAATCATGATTCTTCAGAAACTACTTAGCCAATTTCCACCAAATTTCACATTGATCCTTCTGTTGAAATGTGATTGATAGTTATTCAAATGATCATGCTGCATTGACTGTCAGGCCCATATATTCTTCTTCAAAACTCAGAACTGCTCAAATGATGATATTTTCATTAGTTGAAATGATAGGATTGGAAAAATATTGCATAACATCTGCATGTCTGCAGTGGCTATGTCACTCAGGTGAGCGAACTGTGGCCCGTGGGCCTCTTGTTATGCAATAATATATGTTTTCATGGAGAAATATTTACTTGATATCCCCTCTTATCAAGAGCTGTACTTGTAGGAGTCATGGATTGATGACCTTTTTCATCTTGCCTGTTGTACAAATTGGAATCATTTATGTTATAGAAATTTCTTGTCTGCTGTCATGGTGACAGAAGTAATTAATATATTCACTTTCAAACTTTATTACAGGTAAATGACTTATTAACCCTAGTCCTGCTGAAACCGGATATATCCTGCCTTTACAAACAGTGTAGATCCAGATCAGTTGGCTTCTGATGAAGCCAACTGATCTGGATCTGCACTGTTTGTAAGTCAGTATGTGAATTTGTATCAACAATCTGGATTAAGTTATCTGATTGGCTGACAATAAGAAGTGGGCGTGACACCTTAATTTATTCAGCAGGACAAGGGTTAACTTCATTGTGTGGGTATTAAGAGACAGAGTGGGAGTGTGGAACCACAAACTAAAGCAGGCAGTCTATACTGATCCAAAAAAGAAATGCAACACTACCAAAATGATAAAAGAAACAATGGCTAATGCCTTATCATTTTAAAACTGATCTAGTGTGTAAAACGCATTTAAATCAACAATGGAGGATATATTTGAATTGTTAACTCTTTAATATAATGATTAAATGCTATAAATTGTCAATCAACATGTACAGACAACCTTCTTTATACCGACACTCGATACAATGATAAAATTTGTAATAGTGACAATTTGATTGTCACGAAACTTTTGCTTAAAAAGTAACAATTAGTAACAAATTATGCAAGAATATAGGGATCAAACATGGTTTTTCATGCAGTAACATTTGCCAGGTCCCGAGGGAGGTGTTAAAAACTGAGGCTGGAGGCCAAGGTTTTCTACACCTCCCAAGGGACCTGGCGAATGTTAATGCATTGAAAAACCATGTTCAGTCGCTATTATTGCATAAAAAATTGAAAACATTTGCTACATTTCGCGTTATTTCTTGCACTGTTTTGTTCAACTTTTCACCGATGTCTCGCAGACGCAGTTTCCATGAACTATGCTTGTTCTAGGGCCGGGAAGTACACATCTCGTGACGGCAGCATATTGAAAGTTGAGCAGCCGTGCATTAACAGCGCATGAATTGCCTTGTTAATACACGTCTTTTCGCTGGTTAATGCACGGCTGTTAGTAACATGCGGCACTGCTTTTTATGCAATAATATTGCATTCAATACTTTAATGAAACATGTTTTGAATATTTTTTAGAATTGCCTCAGTGAGGCAATTCTAAAAATTATCCAAAACATATGTTCTTTAAGGAAATAAGAGCAAAACAAGGCCTTTCTTTCATATTATTAATCTGGTCATAAAGTATTCTGTACAACAGCAAATGTATTTTAATGGCAACGTCTTTGGGAACAAATGCTGTCGTTGTAACGAGGGTTCACTGTATAAATAAAGTTTCATTGCATCAGAAAGCAATAATGTATTGATTTTACTATTCTTTGCGGTTCGGATGAGTTGCATTTTTTTTTTAAGGAGGCATATATGATGATAATTTTTTAATAAGTTTTGTTATTTCTCAATAAAGCCGGCCTCAGTGGCTCAGTTGGAATGCTCGTCTGACTGAAGATCAGGAGGTCGCAGGTGCGACCCAGTCGGCAACATTTTTTTGTGGAGATTGATCATGAAGTCCTTTCTACAGTCATTCTCTCCCTTCCTCTGATTCAAGAAGGGCAGTTGTCAGTTTCTGGCAAAAGAATGTGACATTACTGGTTAACTGCTTAGAGGACTAAGCCTGACGAGTAAAAGTGTGGTAGGTAAACTGACACGATCGACATGACCCCATAGGGTTGACTGGGCCTTAAAACCTCAACACAAACGATTTCCCAACAAAATCATATTTTGTGGGTACTCATTAGAATCACTTTGACAAAACAACTTTAATGAGTACCCACAGTGTACAGTCAAACTGTCTTAAGCAGCCACCCATGGGAAGCTTAAAATGTGGCTGCTGAAGGCAGGTGGCTGCTTAATACAGTTCAAATATATAAATCTATGAATTTGGGGGCAACTTTCCTTTGGCTGCTTAATACAGGTTGGCTGCTTAATAGAGGTGACCACTAGCACAGGTTTGACTGTATGTTATTATAGAGAACTGGAGAAAATTATCCCATAATTATCATCAAATACTCCTCCTTAACAAGTCCATTGATCGAGATGCTTTTACTTTACCATTCTCTGGGCAAATTCAGCAGTTGAGAAATTGATGATATTTTTCCCAGAAATCAGGATTTGACATTTCATTGGATCCATTGGAGACAACCTGCATGAAATGTCAAATCCTGTTTTCTGGCAAAAATAAGAAAAATATTTCAAAATGTCGTCTGTTGAAAATTTTACCCAGAATGCTAAGCGATAACAATTCCACTGGTCTGGATATTACCTATGTCTCGTTTATTTATGGATTTCTATTTTCAGTTTGTGTCAGTGACACTGATGACAGACAGCAGGAGGTACGTTGCGGATATTTCTTTTGTGCTATTTCATCTTATGTAGCACTTAACTGCACAGATTTACAGCACTAAGTTTCCATTGTCTTGATATGACTTAAATAATGTTGAGAGGGATGTAAAACCATCATCATTCTGTTGTGCTATAATTGTCACAATGCTCTTGATAAAATGTTTTATTATATAGCTATGAATATTAAATGATTAAAATAACAAAAAACAAACTATAGCTCATCCTAGTTGTCCCCCCTACCAAGCGTCCAGTTGCTAGGTGACCAAGATCGGGTACCAGTCACGCACTGGTATCCTTCCGCCACGCCACCGTAAGCAACCAATCAGGACGTGCCAGATATATTCCCGCCAGTGCATGCGGGACGCATGCAACTTGCCTAACGCATGCAGTCCGCCGAACGCATGCAGCCGTCCATTGTTACTATAAATTTGTGCTGGTAAGTGTCTGGGCCCAGTTGTTCAAAACTAACGACATCGTTAGTTAACGATTCGTTAAAATTTACATCGAATGATGCGCAAATGTGCTGAAATTTTTTGCTGAAAAAATGTGAGTAGCTTTTGCAGTGCAAAAGCTACTCACATTTTTTCAGCAAAAAATATCAGAATACTGTATATTTAATCCGCTAAAACAGTTAACGAAATGACCCTTAACGAGCTCGTTAAGCTAACGATGCTTTGAACAACTGGGCCCTGGATAATAATGAGCTTTTATATCATGAAGACCATATATTTACTTTTTTATATCATGAAGACCATATATTTACTTTTTTATATCATGAAGACCATATATTTACTTCCCTAAAATTCTAGACACTAATTTTTTTTTTGAGCCTTTGTATTTGAATGCTTACACACAGATACACGCATATGAACAAAATAAAGGTCTTGCATTTATTGATGGCATGATTGTTAAATTTCAATCCTTGAAGAGGGGAGACTCAGAAATATTGAGAGAAGCCTCCGTCTATGTCAGTTTTGTAATTCGGGAGTTATAGAAGATGAATTTCATTTTCTTTTAACTTGCCCTGCATATAGGGAATTAAGAACATCAATTTTGCCAAGATATTATTGTAGATGGCCGACAAAGCAAAAGTTCATAAAACTCCTAAATGAAACACAAGCTGGTATTTTGAAAAAAGTTGGAAAGTTTGTATATTTAGCAAATGAAAAACGTAAAGGTCTATTAAGGACTTAGCCAGGACCACATTGTCTAAACGTTCACTATGTCGTGACTATGTACGTTTCTGTAATTTTGATTGAATTGTAGTGCTGTGCTCTTCTCGTGCCGCCATTGCTTTGTTTATTTGGACGAGAAACACTGTGTGTTTATGTTCAATAAAGTTTCTTGACTTGACTTGACTTGACTTGTATAGTTTTCATTCTGGTAGCAAAAATATGGTAAATAATAATTGTTGTATAACAGTAGCAAAGTACAGTTGCCATGCTAACTGAAAATAATGATTGCTAATAGAAAATAATGTTTAACATGTTGGTATCAAATTAGTAAGACTAAATATGCCATATTAACAGTATAGAGAAATTGGTCTACTATGGTAAATGTCCTAAAATTTCATACATCAAAGTTGCTGACAAAATGGCATATACAAACAGTGCAGATCCAGATCAGACTGCTCCAGAGCAGTTTGATCAGGGTTTACACTGTTATTTCATAAAATGTTTTAAGTAACAACTGCATAAAAAGCAAACTTAAGGCCAGAATTGTATAAAAAAAAGTGTTCGAAATTTTAGGACATTTACCGTAATAAAAATTAATTATTACCATGTTTACCCTAAATCTTGGGACACTTTAATTCATAGCTTCAGATTAGATGAGTAACATGAAAATGAATTTTCTATTTTCTCCATGAAAACATATTTTGGATACTCATTAGAAGTGCCAATATGATACACTTCTAGTCAGTATGCAGAACTTAGTTTTTCATGGAGAATTAAAAAAAATCATACTTTTTGGTAATAAAAAAGTCTTATCTGGAGCTTTGTTAGATTCTTATCATACTGGGCCCAGTTGTTCAAAGTATCGTTAGCTTAATTAGTTTGTTAATGACAAACTCGTTAACTGTTGTAGCTAAGGTATTTTCAAATACATTGATATTTTTGCTGCAAAAATGTGAGTAGCTTTTGCAATGCAAAAGCTACTCACATTTTTTTTCAGCAAAAAATATCAGTATTTGCCATATTTCAAGATAGAAATTTTAACATTACGTTAGCTAATAACTTCATTAAGTTTTGAACAGCTGGGCTCTGATCCGAAAATTTGACTTAAGTCCATTTTACTACAGTGTACTTGCTCATGTGTCTAAAACTGCTGAATGAGTGGCAAACAGTGTAACCCTTGATAAGCTGCTATTTCTTTGGCATCTGGTCTGGGTCTACACTGTTTGCTCAGACCGTTCAGTTCTAATACTTAGTGTTGTTATGGTAACAGGAGCTGCCATGTTAATAGTAATGAATGATTACTGTATTTACCAGTAAGTATTCAGTCAGACAGGCCTGAGCTAACAGTGTAGACCCAGATTACACTTTACTATTCAGTGAGATTTTAGATACACTTCCAGGTAGTAGTGGACTTGTTTACATTTTAACATAAGTATGATAAGGAATTTATGTGTCCAAATATTTAGTGTAAATAAATGTATGGTACAGTAAATGTCTTAACATTTCAAACACTTTATTCTGTACTTTTTGGCTTAAATTTTGCTTTTTATGCAGTTCTTTCTAAAAATGGGTAATGGAATGGCAAACAGTGTAGATCCTAATCAGACTGAAGGAGCAGTCTGATTTAGATCTGCACTGTTTGCATTCATGGCATTTTGTCAGAAACATTGGTGTTCGAAATTTTAGGACATTTATGATACTAGTTGAAAAAAATTCCTTCTTTTCAGATTGATCAGACTATATCAATTCTGGTACACCGCTTGATTGACCATCAAGAACAACAAAACCCAAACAAATGCCTGGAAGAATGCAAGAAAAAGTGTGTACAGAGAGCTTACTCTTTGGATGGGGGAACCAGCCAGACTTCCAGTGCACACTGCACCAATTCTGGATCATCAACATCTCAGCCAATCAATTCTAACCTTTTATTTACCTCTGACTGCACTACAAATAAAGAAACCACTCCCACACCATTCATTCTAAACCTTGGCTCGGTGGTTAACAATAACTTGATGCTGGTTGCTGGACAATCGGCAAGTCTTTCAATGTTATCTACCTGTAACTCCAATAAAAGGCAGCAGCAGTATTCAGGAAAATGTAACTCTCAACCAAATTCACGAAACGCTTCATTTGCTACTGATGACCAAGCAGATTTTCAGTCAAGGAGTCATTCTTTGTCTCAAGATTTAAGTGATATTCAGCTTTGTGAGCAGAATTCCAGATCATCATTTTCATTGTCTAAAATTGATTCATTTCCAGCTGCAGGTAACTCATTCTGTAATAACTATCAGCAGATTCAGGACAGACCTCAACTGCTGCAGAATTTGAACAATGATATAAGTGGCCCTGCTAATGTTGCCCCTCATATCAATGCAAATAAACAATTTGGAATTATGAGTAATGAAAAGACTGAAACTGTTGCTCAAATTGAACCATGTACTGATTCTCAGATGACCACACCAGATGTTCAGAAACTTTCAAGTGCTGAAAACTTATCACTGGAAGATTTTAATTTAGATCTCATGAGTGGAGATAAGGAAAGTCCCACGGACAGCCACCGAAAAGAGGGTCTGTCAAACATCACAGACTGTTTTGACGGATACCACACAAATCTTTCACCAATCCATGGATCTGATATTCTTGTTAATCTTGATCAGTTAGAATCCTTAGATTTGCCTGATATTGAAAAGATCTGTAATGACATATCCAATGAAAGCAATTCCCCGACTTCTCAGGAAAACCATCTTCATATTGTTCACAAAGGAAATATATGTACAGATTTAAATCAAGTTACTATTCAAAATGGTTGTGTTAGTGAGAGAAACTTGGCAAATGGCAATAATAATATAGAATGTACTAGCACTGGTAAAAGTGATTTTGAAACCGTGACAACACGAGAATGTTTGATGATGTCAGAAGTTACACCTATCTGTCATTCAAGGGCGGGTAATGCTCAACACCCTGTGGAGTCCCCAAGTACCATAGCTGTAATAACGGATTTCTGTCCGGACTGGGCATATTCAGAGGTAGGTCATAGTCATGTCTGACTAAAGGGTGGCCGGCCTCGGTGGCTCAGTTGGATGCTCCGTCCGACTGGAGACCAGGAGGTCGCGGGTTCAACCCCCACCGAGGTCGGCAACATTCTTTCGTGGAGATTGATCATTAAATATTTTCTACGGTCATTCTCTCCCTTCCACTGATTCAAGAAGGGCAGTTGTCAGTTTCTGGCGAAAGAATGTGCACAATACTGATTAACCGCTTAGAGGACTAAGCCTGCCCAGTAAACGTGTGATTAGGTAAACTGACCACGCTCGACATGACCCCATTGGGTTGAATGGGCCGTAAAACCTCAACACAAACAAAAGACTAAAGGGTGATCTAGGCTCATAGATATCACCCGATAAGGTACATTTTTCAGCAAAAAATTATTGCGACTGTAAGCAGGAGCGACATAGGGATCATCTTCTAGCAGCATTGTTGGGGTTTTCATTATCCGTGTCAATACTGTAAAGTCTGTGTTTAGCTCCATTTCTCAAAACCAATGCATCCAGGCTAATGAAACTTCATGCACACATCCACCAAAATGCACCCTGCCCATTGCCGGCCTCGGTGGCTCAGTTGGAACCGCCGTCCGACTGGAGACCAGGAGGTCGCGGGTTCAACCCCCGCCGAGGTCGGCAACATTCTTTCATGGAGATTGATCATGAAATATTTTCTACGGTCATTCTCTCCCTTCCGCTGATTCAAGAAGGGCAGTTGTCAGTTTCTGGAGAAAGAATGTGCACAATACTGGTTAACCGCTTAGAGGACTAAGCCTGCCCAGTAAACGTGTGGTTAGGTAGACTGACCGCGCTCGACATGACCCCATTGGGTTGACTGGGCCGTAAAACCTCAACACAAACAAACAAAGCACCCTGCCCATTGCCATCAACTGTTACTGACCTAGATATACTTTTCATGCTTGACTGAACAATGTTTAGTCTGCATTTACAACAAATGTAGCTCCATTTCTTGAACACCAGAAGCAGTCATGACATAGTCATTTGGCAAATTTCTTGTCATATTTCGCCACAACATATTTGTGCTACTCACTAGAAGCCTCTTGGTGAGGCTCTTCTAGTGAGTACCTACATTTGATTTCCTGGAGAAATATGAACAATGAGCCAGCACACGACAAAACCTGCAAATAGACTTGTGCGACCAGTGGAGACTCAGATCAGCCTGCGCATCCTTACAGTCTGATCAGAGTCTTTGCTGATTGCATGTGCCTTCTATAGCCTCCAGGCTATTCAAAGAGGGATAAACAAGAACCCTTGCCATACTTGGTGGATATAGAGGCTGATCTGAGTCTTTACTGGTCACACAGGTCTTACTGTAGGTTTTGTTGTGTGCTGGCTCAAATATCAATACTTTTTGGTTAAAAAAGCGCTTTATCTGGAGCTATATAAGTACCATATTTACCCTGAGTAAATGTCCTTAAATTTCATATACAAAGATCTCTAACAGTATGGCTAAGTCAAACAGTGCAGGTCCAGATCAGACTGCTTTTGAAGGAGCCTGTTTACCATTCCACTACATGCCAGCCTTGATGGCTCAGTGGGATGCACGTCAGACTGGTGATCAGTAGGTTGGGGGGTTGATCCCTGCCGGGTTTGGCAACATTCTTTCATGGAGATTTATCATGAAATATTTTCTACAGTCATTCTCTCCCTTCCACTGATTCAAGAAGGGCAGTTGTCAGTTATGGTCATTCTCTCCCTTCCGCTGATTCAAGAAGGGCAGTTGTCAGTTTCTGGCAAAAGAATGTGCACAATACTGGTTAACCGCTTAGAGGACTAAGCCTGCCCAGTAAACGTGAGGTTAGGTAAACTGACCGCGCTTGACATGACCCAATTGGATTGACTGGGCTCAACACAAACAAACAGTTTCTGGTGAAAGAATGTGCACAAGTACTGGTTAACTGCTTAGAGGGCTAAGCCTGTCCAGGAAAACGTGTTGTTAGGTAAAGTGACCATGCCTGACATGACCTTAATGGGTTGATTGGGCCATAAAACTCCAACACAAACAAGTAAAGCATGAAATGCAAATTAAAAAAAAAGTATGGAATAAAGTGTTTGAAATTCTAGGACATTTATCAAAATGATAGGATGCAATGAGGTCAGACTGTTCTTAGTTTGATTTGGGTCTGTGCTATTTGACATTCTGTCACAGCATTTTTACTACCTCAACATGTAGGCAAATGGATGGCCTCTTTCAAATTTTTGGGTAATTACTGTAAATTCAGCAGATGACAAATTGATGATAGTTTATGTTATATTTCCCAGAAAATAGGCTGTGGCATTTCATGCATATTGCCTGCTGAGGAGACAAATAGCTTGAAATTACAAAACCTTTTTTCTGGGAAAAATATTTTAAAATGTCTGTTGTTGACTTTTTTCTCAGCATGCTAAGCGTTGTTTACAGTGTCTGTAATAAAGATGAACTGGGAGTTTGGTGGCTGGGAAGTGTCCCTGAGAAGAAATTTAACACTTAGCTTTCTGGCTAAAATTTTCAGCAGACAACATTTTGAAATAGTTTTCTTATTTTTCCCAGAAAACAGCATTTGACATTTCATGCAAATTGTCTCCAATGGAGACAATTTGCATGAAATGTCAAATCTTGTTTTCTTGGAAAAATAAGAAAAGTATCATTAATTTGTTGGCTGCTAAATTTGCCCAGAGAATGCTAAGAGTTAAATCTCTCAGTTTCCTTAACCTTGGCATGCTGAATAAATTAAGATTCCACACCCACTTCTAATTTTCAGCCAATCAGATTACTTGTTATTGATACAAACTCACATACTTAGTGGCAAACACATCAGATCTAGATCAGTTTGCTTTTGAAAAAGCCCTCTTATCTGGCTCTACACTGTTTGCAAAGGCAGGGCATATCTGTGTTCAGCAGAACCAAGGTTATTGGACAAAAACAGAATGATGAATTAGGGAGTAAAAACAGAATGATGGATTAGGAAGAGAAATGAAGAAAGGACAAAGTGCAGCATCTGTCTGCTAGCCCTTAAACCCCAAAATGAAATATTAGCTGATGATGTTAACACTTAGCATGCTAAGGGCAAATTCAACAGACAACAAATTTTATGGTATTTTTCTTATTTTTCCCAGAAAATTGGAGACAGTTTGCATGAAATGTTGAATCCAGTTTTCTGGGAAAAATAAGAAAGAATGTTTCAAAATGTCATCTGAATTTTTTACTTAGAGTGCTAAGCGTAAATGCTGCTCATAGTATTAGGGTTACTAAAGAAATTCCTCTTGGTGCAGATCCAAACTTCAATTTTTTTATGCAAAAAAAAGAAAAAGTCTGATACATATAACTCTGATTATCTCAATCTGAAATTATGAAGAAATTATTTGATATTTGTTATACTTGCAGTAGGTGGGGAAAGCAGCATATTAGTATATCACAGTAGTGAAAAAAGTCAGTAACTCCATTAAAATACATAAGGAGTTATTGTCTTGCTGTGCGATTGTCTACTATCCGATTATGATATATGATGTGCAAATGTGACATTTCTTCTGTTTATGCACTGTCATTCAGTTTTCCTGTCTTCTCCCTCTCTTTCAGCTTCTGTACTAGCTCTTCCCCTTTCTCTGTAAGATGATACAAAATCACCCACAAGGATTGACATGCTATTAACCCTTGTCATGCTAAACATGGATATAGCCTGCCTTTGGAAACAGTGTAGTTCTAGATCAGTTGGCTTCTTCTGAAGAAGCCAACTGATCTGGATCTGCACTGTTTGCCATTAAGTATATGAATTTCTATCAAAAATCAGGATCAAGCAATCTGATTGGCTGGAAATTAGAATTTGGCGGGGCATCTTAATTATTCAGCATGACAAGGGTTAAACAAGAACTGAAACAAGCAATTTTTCTTCTGTACAGTTAATGTCCTAAAATTTCAAACAAATATTCCAGTCTTTTTTGGCCTAAATTTTGCTTTTTATGCAGTTGCTTCTTAAGATACTAAGTGGAATGGCAAACAGTGTAGACCCTGATCAGACTGCTCCTAGAGCAGTCTGTTCTGGGTCTGCAATGTTTGGGTTTGCTATCTTGTCAGACACTTTGGTGTACAAAATTTTAAGACATTTTACTGGATTAATGTGATTAATGTAACAAGCAAATCTAGTTTTTGGTGAAATAAAGAGCCTTACACAAAGCTCTGATTATCGCAATCCCTAAAGTATAAAGAAATTATTGGATAGTTACTGTACTTGCAATAGGAGAGCAAAGGGCATGTAAGTATATCTACTCTTTCTTGTTTCTTCACTGTAATTCACTTTTCCTGTCATCCTCCTGTCTTTCCTCTCCTTAACTAGCTATTCTACCCCTTTCTCTGGGAATGGCACAAAATCACCTATAAGGGTTGACGTGTCCTTATTAACCCTTGTCCTGCTGAACCTGGATATACCCTGCCTTTGCAAACAGTGTAGATCCAGATCAGTTGGCTTCTGAAGAAGCCAACTGATCTGGATCGGCACTGTTTGCCATTAAGTAAGTGAGTTTAGAGCAATAATCTGGATCAAGTAATCTTATTGGCTGAAATTAGAAGTGGGCATGGCATCTTAATTTATTCAGCAGGACAAGGGTTAATTAACAAGAACTCAAAACATTTTTTTTTTCTGTATTGATAAATGTCACAAGCAAATTCAATTTTCACTGCAAAAAAAAAAAAAAAAAAAGAGTCTCATACAAACTCTGATTATCACAAGCCTTACCATAGGTCCAGATAAGAGGGGGTACGGTAAATCGTCCTAAAATTTAGTACACCAAATGGCTGACATAATGGCATGTGCAAACAGTGCAGACCCAGATTAGACTGGAAGGAGCAGTCTGATCAGGGTCTACACTGTTTGCCATTCCACTAAGTGTTTTAAGAAACAACTGTATAACAAGCAAAAGTTAGGCCAAAACATTATAGAATAAAGTGATGGAAATTTTAGGACATTTATGTATTCACATAATAGTTTTCTTATTTCCCCACAAAAACATATGTTGTAGGTATTCATTAGAAGCGCCTTGTCAAGGCGCTTCTAATGAGTACCAGCAACATATGTTTTTATGTTGAAATAAGAAAAATATCTACTTTTCAGGCGAAAGAAGTGCCTTCTCTGTAGTAATGTCTAATAATGAAGAAATTATTTGATATTGCAGGGCCACACAAAAATGTTGGTGACAGGACCATGGCATTCTCACTCGGGGACATACACAGTTCTGATGGATGGAAGAGTTATAGCTACAACATTGGTACAACCAGGAGTTCTTAGATGTTTTGTTCCAGGTATATTTCTATTAACCTTAAACATAGCAACAAATTATGTGCATTTTTTCAGACAAACAATGCACATGAAATGTCAATATAAAAATCTAAAAGCAAACAAAGTACAAATGAACAAAAAAAAGGCAGAAATTCAGGGCCAGTTGTTCAAAGCATCATTAGCTTAACGAGCTCATTAAGGGTCATTTCGTTAACTGTTTTAGTGGATTCAATATACAATATTCTGATATTTTTTGCTGAAAAAAGTGAGTAGCTTTTGCACTGCAAAAGCTACTCACATTTTTTCGGCAAAAAATTTCCCGTAGCCTAGTGGATAAGAGATCTGACTCTTAATCCATTAGGTTTCTCACCACTGTGGTTTGAACCTCGGTTGGGTCACATGTGGGAAAGCCAAGTTCTGCGTACGGATGGTCAGGCGGTTTATCCCCAGGTTCTCTGATTTTCACCCACCTTTGATTAACGATCGGCTCGATATAAATGAAATATTCTTGAAATGGCCGTAAAACCCAAATCAAAAAAAAAAGAAAATAAGGTGCATATGATTAGCCAAGAATGGCTGAAAGTAGAAAACATCCATTTTAACATATCTTAAAAAACATTGACAGACTTTGTTAGTTAATTTTTCTTTGTTTATTTGCAAATGCATCTGACCTTCCCAGGAAAGAATAAGTTTCAAATAATTTCCAGAGAAAAGAAAGAGCACCAAAAACTTTATTCTTGCATAAAAATCCATGCATATATCTGTTTGAAACTGTGGTTGAATTGTTACAACCTAGCACTCCCACCTTCAATTATCTGCCTTGTCAGATTATGCATAGCTTATATCTCTGACAAATGCATCAGGGAGTCGACTCAGTCATTGTATATAATATATTAAATGTAACCTGTGATTTTTTGGGCTTTTTGATGAGACTTTCAAGTAAAATCATACAATATGCAAAAATAGTGATTGCACGTGTTTGTTTAATTCCGTTAATGTTTACTGGGACCCTCAGGAGATATTTCACCACTACCTGTAGGCTTGTGTTCAAACAACTTCCTCAAGACCTAGCAAATGTTAATGTATGAACAAAAATTTGTGATCCCTCTACTCTATTATATTTTAGAACACAATCCAGGACTGGTGCCGCTGCAGGTCTCTTGCGATGGCCAGGTAGTTTCTAACACAGTCATATTTGAGTACAAAGAAAAACAGCGGACAGGGATATCATTATCGTCAGACATTGAGCAAGTGAAAGATTGGTTTTCTGTCAGCGGTAAGTTAACTGGTACCATGCTATGGGCAATTTCAGCAGACAAAAAATTAATGATATTTTTCTAATTTTCCCCAGAAAACAGGCATTGACATTTCATGGAGACAATTTGCATGAAATGCCAAAGCCTGTGTACTGGGAAAAATGGGAAAATGTTGTCTGCTGAAATTTTTACCCAGCATGCAATGTTAAAAATAAATATCTTGTGTCTAAACAAAGTTTAAAAGCGGGTAATGTCAGTTTGGTAACCATGTTTGTGTGTGCATATGTGTACATCAGTATCCACGTAAGTTTTAAGTCTTATATTCTGGTCTATTTGCTCAGGCATGTCTGTCCAAAAATATTTTAGGGTACTGGACACCTGGTAGATTTTCTGCCATTTTTACAAGGGAGACAACTTTTATGATTTCCTGTTTGCTTGCCTGTACACCAAGCCCTCTTTCGAAAAGGGGTCTTCTCGAAAAGGAAAGAATTTACTCCATCAGGGAGCAAATTCTTTTCTTTCAGAGTAGACCTCTTTAGAGTATACTTTTCTTTCCTTTTAGAGTAGACCTATTTTAAGAAGAGATTCAAAACATTTTGATAGAGTTATCTAAAACATTTTGGTAGAGTTATCTCCCCCTGAAAGTATATTCATTCCCTTTATATAAAGATGAAAACATCAAAGGCTCTGACCAACCTGCAAGACAGAATCTTATGATCCTGTAGAATCTGCTAGAAAAAGGCAATGGCAGTAGTCAGTCTGTGTAACGTGTGGGGTCAGATCTCAGCTTGTACAGTTTGCTTTTACATTGTTGTACTTTCTGACTGGAAACCAGGAGGTCGCGGGTTCAGCCCCCGCCAAAGTCGGCAACATTCTTTCGTGGAGATTGATCGTGAAATATTTTCTATGGTCATTCTCTCCCTTCCGCTTATTCAAGAATGGCAGTTGGCAGTTTCTGACAAAAGAATGTGCACAATACTGGTTAACCGCTTAGAGGACTAAACCTGCCCAGTAAACATGTTGTTAGGTAAACTGACAGCACTCAACATGACCTCATTGGGTTGACTGGGCTGTAAAACCTCAACACAAACAAACATTGTTGTACTTACCCTAAAGTGTGAATTAGACTTAGGGAGTCTATTAAGTGAATTAATTTTCAGATTCAGGTATAAAAAAAAAATAGGCTGTTCTTATTAACCAAAATGTACCCTCAATAATAAATGTACCTCTTATAAATGAAAAAAAAAAAAAAAATTGAACCACTTATACAACAATAGTACATGTGTTTTTAATATACCTTGTTTTCTTTATTCTTCATTCATTCTGTGGCAAAAGACAGAAAATTGCCATACTGTTCTTTACATTGCAGGATGCTTTTTTGTTATTTTCAAATAAGGTCACATAGGCCTAACGCTGATGACGTTATCTGTAGACAGTGACTTTATTCAATTACATAGAGCGTGTTGATTAGTATACCAATACAGAAACAAATATAGAACACACTTATTTCTTTCAATGTAGATATCTATTATCATACCTAGTTTGTGTAAATTGTGACTCAGAATTAGTAGGACAAGAAAAACTGAGCAGTTAGATCAGGGTGTTCTGTGTTTGCCGTTCAGCCAGTGTGTTTTAGATGCATTACCTGGTAGTCAAATCAACCTTTTTAACCCTTGCCATGCTGAATAAATTAAGATACCATGCCCACTTCGAATTTTCAGCCAATCAGATTACTTGATTCAGGTTGCTGAAACAAATTTGAATACTTGATGACAAACAGTGCAGATCGAGATCAGTTGGCTTCTTCTGAAGCCAACTGATCTGGATCTGCAATGTTTGCGAAGACAGGGTTTATCCGGGTTCAGCAGGACAAAGGTTAATGCTCAATATTCCACAAACAGTGCAGACCGAGATCTCAGATTGGGTGAAATCTCACCAAAAATGAGGCACAAGTAGACTGAGATCTCAGATATGGTAAAAGTCTCACAAAAATGAGGCACAACAAGACTTGAAATATTTTTGGCATAAATATTTTGGTAAACAGTAACAATAAACCACAACTCTTGAGAAGAGAGTGCTATGCTGTAATCTGACAATTTTGTCCTTTTGAATTTTGTTACAGGAGATCAGTACATAATTTGTGTTTGATAATCTTTTGTTTGTAGATACACAGTTACAACAGCAATTAGTTGATAAACTAGATGCTCTGGAGACGTGCTTAACGAAGGTTCCTGATTCTCCATCACTTAGTCAGGTAAATCTGTTTATCCTTGACAAATCTCTGTTAACAGACTGTCAGAAGTAAAAACACACTATTTGATTATGAGCTTAAAAGAATGGCATCTGCCTGCTGGCTTCCATGGTGCAAACCCCATTGAGATATTCCAGAGGCTTACAGAGTTATTGAGATTTGAAGTTTTTGCTCATTTGCATCTCATTAATATTCAGGAAGAACCAATTGTGAATAATGTTAAAAATGTTTTAAAATTTTAATTTGAAAATATTTGTGAACACACAAGTAGATATATTTCCTTTATCTTTACACGTAGGGTTTTAAATATTTTTTTAAAATGCAAAATTAACTTTAAAAAGTATATCAAAGTAAAATTGATTTAACCCTATAAATGCCAAGAAAACCTGCACCTAAAAATGTATTCTTGCAAACTTTTCAAACCTGTTTTTACATACAGGCAAACAGTATGGGCCCTAGGAGCAGTCTGATCTGGGTCCATATTGTTTGCAAAAAATAACTTTTAAAATCACATGTAGATGACAAAGCAGACGACAATTGTGATTGGCGCTTTAAGGGTTAATGTCCCGTTTCTGAAGTTGCTTTTTTGAAATTTTGTATGATAATCTTTCAAAAGATAATTTTCAACCTTTACATGTATTTTTTGTTTTGTTTTGAACAGTTTTAGATATGATAGTGTTTTTGTTTTTCAGAAAGTGCTGTCAGCAACATCTCCAAATGAAATGGATGTCTGTCTGTCGCGCCATGTGGAGGGTCTATCATCTAGACTGTGGCTCTCAAAGGAAGTGACATCATCAAATGGCACCATGGGATTGAGCTTACTACATCTGGCTGCGGCTCTTGGCTATCATAGATTGGTCCAGGCACTCACTAGATGGAGGTAATATACTACAATGTTAGATAAAAGATAAGTAAGCCGCGATGTCAGAAAATTTACCTTCGGACAAGTGCCCCCAGTGAAGTTTCTGATCAGCCTGTGTATTTTTGATGGCCAAAGATGCACTGTTTCTTCATGTGGACAATGAAGATTCTGATCAGACTGCGCTGATGCACATATCAGAAGGTACATTTTCTCATGTTGTGGTTAAAATAATTCTGCCTTTCCCAGAAAATATGCAGAGGGGTAGAGGATCAAAAGTACTTTTTAAGAACTTAGCCATATAGTAAGGCTGGCTAATCAGATCTGAAAAGATAATCGATTATCAGTCCTGCCAATGTGATTGATAATCGACTGAAGATTTGGTCATAATTTTACCTGTCTGAGCACGACTCTTACTATATGTTATACTTAATTGTATATATTCGGTCAGACGGGCCTGAGCAAAAAGTGTAGACCCAGATGAGACACCGCAAATGCGGCGTCTCATCAGGGTTTACACTGTTTGCCACTCATCCAGCTATTTTTAGACACAATAGTGGGTAGTGGGTAGTAAATTGTACTTGTTCAAATCTTAATTAAAGTATGGTAAGGAGTTGAGGTGTCTGAATACTAAGGGTGAATACGGTTAAGTAACAGACAGAAATCAAATGATCCATTATTAGCAAATCTGTAATCATTTTTGTGGAATTTATCGGTCAATTAATTGATTATCCGATTAATTTTGCCAGCCTTACCATATAGCATATCAGTATAATGAAAAGATTTTACCTCCAGGAGGAGAAAATTCCTTCTTTTAACCCTTGTCCTGCTGAACCCGGATAAACCCTGCCTTTGCAACCAGTGTAGATCCAGATCAGTTGGCTTCTGAAGAAGCCAACTGATCTGGCTCTGCACTGTTTGCCATTCAGTATGTGAATCTATATCAACAAACTTTATCAAATAATCTGATTGGTTGCAAGTTATAAATGAGTGTGGCTTCTTAATTTATTCAGCAGAACAAAGGTTAAGATTAGTTCCCTTTGAGAAGGGTGGCAGATATATTCATTTCAGAAAAAGAATATTTTCTGCTTTAGCTGGATTTACATTAAACCGGATATGCCCCACTTTGCAAACAGTGTGTAGATCCAGATCAGAAGCCAACTGATCTGTAGCCGATTGGCAACATTCTTTCATGGAGATTGATCTTGAAATATTTTCTACAGTCATTCTCTCCCTTCCGCTGATTCAAGAAGGGCAGTTGTCAGTTTCTGGCGAAAGAATGTGCACAATACTGGTTAACCGCTAAGAGGACTAAGCCTGCCCAGTAAACGTGTGGTTAGGAAAATGACTACGCTCGACATGACCCAATTGGCTTGACTGGGCCGTAAAACCTCAACACATACAAACAAACTGATCTGTATCTGCACTGTTTATCATTCAGTATGTGATTTTGTATCAACAGCTGGGATCAAGTAATCTGATTGATTTAGAGATGGGCGTGGCATCTTAATTTATTGAGCATGACAAGGTCTAAATTCTTGAAGAATCAGTGGTGGATCCAGGATGATTTCTGAGTGGGTTCGCTATGATCATTCTACAGTACTTACTCTGTGTATTGGGAAAGACAGTCCTGAGTAGATCCAGATCAGATGCTGCAGAATGTGCCATCTGATCAGGGTCTATACCGTTTGCTATGCATCTTGCAATTTTAAACACATTCATAAGTAGTAAAATTGACTTGCTGAAGAGAAGTATAAGGTAAAGAGTATAAGGGATGTAAATAATATGGTATCTCAAATTTATCCAAAACTTTGTATGAAAATTAAATTTTGAGCCAAAAGGGGGTTCAGGAACCTCCTAAATCCCCTCTGATTCTGCCCCTGAAGAGTCATTGATTCAGTTTTCCATATATGTTTCAGAACTAATAATTCAAATTGGCAGCTAGATTATGAAGTTGATGCTCACAGTATGGATCTCAACACTTGCTCTCCTTTGGTGAGTACTTTTACACTATAGATATCAGCACTTGCTCTCCTTTGGTGAGTATTTTTACACTATAGATATCAGCACTTGCTCTCCTTTGGTGAGTATTTTTACACTATAGATATCAGCACTTGCTCTCCTATAGTGGGCCGGCCTCGGTGGCTCAGTTGGATGCGCTTCCGACTGGAGACCAGAAGGTCGCGGGTTCGACCCCCGCCGAGGTCGGCAACATTCTTTCATGGAGATTGATCATGAAATATTTTCTACGGTCATTCTCTCCCTTCCGCTGATTCAAGAAGGGTAGTTGTCAGTTTCTGGCGAAAGAATGTGCACAATACTGGTTAACCGCTTAGAGGACAAAGCCTGCCCAGTAAACGTGTGGTTAGGTAAACTGACCGCGCTCGACATGACCCCATTGGGTTGACTGGGCCGTAAAACCTCAACACAAACAAACTCTCCTATAGTGAGTAATTTTACTTTACAGATATCAGCACTTGCTCTCCTTCAGTGAGTAATTTTAATATGTAAATCTCAGCACTTGCCCCTCGTTTGGCAGCTAGATTATGAAGTTGATGCTTATGGTATGGATCTCAACACTTGCTCTCATTTTTATCCCCCAACCTATGGGAGGGGGACATTTTGATTTTGATGCGGATACCATTGACATCGGTGTTGGCGTTGGCATTGGCATCAGCACGACACTTTCTTGTCTGCATAATATCTTGTGAACGAGTGGTTGGAGTCTTAATAAATTTTCATGAATTTATAATTGGGACATTACAAAGAATTGATTTGATTTTGGTGGCCTTGACCTAATTTTCAAGGTCACAGCAGTAGAAAAACTGAAAATTCATGATTGGGGGATATCTGTTTTCTCTGAAAACGCCATTTCTAGTTCTATGTAATCTATACATTTTTGTTTGGATGCAACAGTTTTGGGGTCCACCTTTAAACTGTCTTACATCCTAAACCGTCTTTTAATGAACCATGTTATAAAGAGGTTTCGGTGTACTTCTCAGTTGTAAAATGTGCCTTTTCTGCAGCTGTGTGTTCACAATTAAATGGCGCATGATCATATACCATCAAATGCTCTGTCTACTTCTGAAATAGGTTAACCCATTATAGACTGAATGAACTCTTCCACACTGTATATTAGAAGATTCTAATTTCAATTTTAGTTATGTGAGCTATGTGATTTGGATATTCAGAGAGAAAAATGGTTGGACTCTTTGCAAACAGTGGAGACCTAATCAGACGCCACATGCTGCGATGTCTGATCTGTGTCTGCACTGTTTGCCAGTTACCCCTTTAAGGGTCTCCAGTCTACAATGGGTTATACTAAGTTAAGAGGATACTTTCATTCTTTTGTAGAGATTGATCATGAGATATTTTTTCATGGTTGTTCTCTCCCTTCTGCTGATTCAAGAAGGGCAGTTGTCAGTTTCTAGGAAAAGATTGTGCACAAGTACCGGTTAACTGCTTAGAGGACTAAGCCTGCCCAGGAAAACTGGTTAGGTAAACACAGTCTCACGGGCCCCCGTAGCCTAGTGGATAAGAGAGTTGACTCTTAATCCATTAGGTTTCTCACCGCTGTGGTTTGAGCCTAGCTCCGGTCATATGTGGGAAAGCCAAGTTCTGCTTACGGATGGTCAGGTGGTTTTTCTCCGGGTTCTCCGGTTTTCGCCCACCTTCGATGAACGATCGGCTCGATATAAGTGAAATATTCTTGAAAGGGCCGTAAAACCCAAATCAAAAAAAACAAAACAAAAAAAACTGACAGTCTCAGCATGATCTTAAAAGTGTTGACTGGGCCATTTAAACTCAAACCCAACCAACTAACCAACAAAAAAAAAATACTTTAAACATAACTATACTGATAGATAATTTAAGAAATAAGGAAAATATTTATTTGGACACTCAGTTTACATAGCTCCAGATAAGAGTGGCTATCAGGTAAATGTTTTTCTTATTTCTCCACAAAACATAAGTTGTGGGTACTCATTAGAAGTGCCTCCGCTTTGGCGAGGCGCTTCTAATGAGTACCCACAACATATGTTGTCATGTAGAAATAAGAAAAATATCAATATTTTTTTATTTAAAAAAAACACCTTAACTGGAGTTGGGCGGTTTGTCTTGAGCTATACTTTTTCACTGGGCCCCGCCATGCCAAAACATGTCTTTGGGCATATGCCGACAGCAAAGGCCCAGATCAGCCAACACATATGGGCAGTCTGATCAGGGCCTTCAGAATCATTGGCTGCTACAGAATGTATGAACAGTCAGGAGCATAACTTCTAAAGGTTAAAATTTTGAGAAGATTTATAACTTGGTTGAGTTAGAATTCAACTGCAAAGTTACTTCCCTTCCAAAGTGTAAGAGTTAACTTTCCTTTTGCCGACAGTTTGCTGTATGTCTACAGTCAGAATGTGAAAAAAATGGCACAAATTACAAAATGACAAGTTCAGTCCACAAACTATAGCAAAATAGTTAACTCTTTTGAGTTAAAATGATGTAACTTGTAGGATCTAGTTATTTTGTGTTTGTGTTTCTTTCCCTTTGATGTCTCTGATGGGAGGTGTGGGATAATTGTATCGATTCCTGATCATTGCCTTCCCCTCTGTTTTGTAGAAGTTATGCTTCTGACTGATGAATGGAGAGCAAACAAAAGCCAAGATAATACATTGCACTTTTTCACTTGACATGGCCCATATGTAGAGGTATGATTTTACATTTCCATTTTCAGATGTGGGCATGTGCCAGAGGTCACCTGGAGACTTCAGTTTCTTTGTACAACTGGAATAAAGGACCTCTTAATGTCTTCAACTCTGAGGGTCATCTCCCTTTGTTAGTTGCTAGGAGACATGGCCATCACCAGCTTGCCGACCACTTAGAACAAATTGACAAACAGAGCAAAAATTGTTTATCAGCTAATCTCGATATACTCAGTTCACAGCAAACATCGCCAAATTTCATCACATCTGCATCAGGAATGAAAACTGTCTCGGCCTTACGATCAACCCCGGAACGAACAAATTTTACAACGGATGCACCAGCAGCTACTTCAACACCAGTGTCAAAAGGTGTTGACGATGCAGAAAACATTTTCAAAACTCCTCATCGTGTACAAGAAAAAGCTGAAATTCACGGACAATTACATATACAGATTCCATCGGATGCTGTTAATTCTCCAGATATAACCCACGTACCTCACTCACGAGATAGTTTTGCGCGTCGACAGAGTGATCAAATGCTGACGATCGCCTCCAGTGAAAATAGCAATAACTCTAGCTCAAGACTGAAACAGAAATTGAAAAAGAGGCTCTCAGTGGATTTATTGCCTTGCGAAGGGGACCCAGAGCCTGTTCATTTTTCACCCACACATGCTTATCAGCGACCCGTACGAGAGGCAAACTCAGAGCCCCACTTGCCTGTTTACACGGAACACTTGACGTGCGAGTTGAATCCAATGTTGTCTGAACATTGTAACAATGATTCGTCACCCGACGGACTGATGCAGATTGAAGGAGTGAGCAGTCATGGCCATCCACACCATGATAAATCATCCAGTATGCCGGAAGACCGCGGTCCAGTCGATATGCCAGTGAATATGGACACAGGTATGTATTTATTAACCTTACCGGTAACGACACTCTTGGTTAATTCAGCAGACGACAAATTGACACTGTTTTTCCATTAAAAACAGGATTTTTTTTCTATAAAACATGGTCACAATAAAAACTAACCAGACACTCCTAATATAGAAATGGACCTGTCCAAAGTGATTAGGCAGAAGAGTCCACTTGGCATAAATGGGTTAAACATGCACTCATCATTATCATCCAGATGCTTAGCATTCTGGGTACACCGGCACAGTGGCTCAGTGGTAGAGCGTCCGCTTTGTGACCGGGAGGTTGCGGGTTCGATCCCCGGCCGGGTCATACCAAAGACTTTAAAAATGGTACTAGCTGCTCTTTCGCTTGGCGCTCAGCATTAAGAAAGTAGAGCTAGAACTGGTCAGCTCAGTGTCAGTATAATGTGACTGGGTGGAATATCATGTCAAAGTGTCTGGGGCGTGATATTTCAGTGAGGCAGCACTCTAAAAGTGAGCATTGAGCTCCCTGCCACATCCAGACACCGTCGCGATATGACTGAAAAAGATTGAAAGCGACGTTAAGCCCAAATCAAACAAACAAACAAAAGCATTCTGGGTAATAAATTCAACAGACAAGATTGCAAAAATCTTTCTTGTTTTCTCAGAAAATAAAACCTAACACTTCATGTACATTGTCTCCTAAGGAAACAGTTTGCTTGAAATACCATACCCTGTTTTCTGGAAAAAAAAAAAAAGAAAAGTATCAAATTATCATCTACTCAGTTTGCTCAGAGAGCACTAATTAACCATTTCTCACTAAAAACACACATTGTGAGTACTTTTTAGAATTAACTCATTGAAGCGGTTATTTTGAATACCACAAAATGCATTTGAAGATATTAGAGAGAATGTGTATCATTACTCTGGTTGAAAAGAAAAACACTTTTCTGAGCTGTGTTTTTGATTAAGGTCATGTCAAGATCTTTTGATTTATTTGTTACTATTTTTAGCTTGGCATAAGGTTGGAATTTTTAGCATATCTCTATTCATACCAAATGGAATTTGTTCAAATAAAGCGCAGAGTACACAGAAAATCAAACTCTTTTTGGTGGTGTAAGGGCTTTTCTGTGATCTGGTCTAATTCTCGAGAACATTTGAAGAATGCTTTTGCTGTCAGTCTGGGCTACCGGGACAATGTACATGAATTTTGACGAAAAACATTCTCTGAATGTTCTCAAGAATCAGATCAGATTGCAGAATAGCGAGTACACCACCAGAAAGAGCTTAATTTCAGGTGTACTCTGCGCTTTATTTGAATAAATTCCATCAGGTATAAATCGAGGTATTCTAAAAAATCCTACCTGATGTGGAGCTAAAAATAGTAACACACTTGTGCGCTTAGTCATTTGGTCACGTGGATTCCCTACACTGGGACTTAAAACGAGCCATCAGTATTTGAGTCATTGAAGTTTTACTGTAGCTGAATAATGTTCCTTTTGTATTGTAGATGATGTTTCCGACAGAAGCACTAGTCCTTTCATTGATGTTGAGAAAGTTTCTTCTGATGATGAAGATCAATTAGAGCTTATGAAGAGGAAACTTGTTGCTTGTAAGTCTTTAGTAAACTGACCAGCTTGACATGACCTTAATCATGTTGACTGGGCAATGAAACTCCAGGGCCCAGTTGTTCAAAGCTAACGACATCGTTAGGTAACGATATGTTAAAATTTACATCAAGTGATACGCAAATATACTGAAATTTTTTGCTGAAAAAATGTGAGTAGCTTTTGCAGTGCAAAAGCTACTCACATTTTTCAGCAAAAAATATCAGAATTTTGTATATTGAATCCGCTAAAACAGTTAACGAAATGACCCTTAACGAGCTCGTTAAGCTAACGACGCTTTGAACAACTGGGCCCAGACCAACTAACCAAGTCTTAAGTACAATATTCTTTGCCTCATTTTTGTTTCATTTCCTAAATATGCCCATGCAACACATGAAAGTAATAGAGAAAGTACAGAGTATGCTGGGTAAAAATATCAGATGACATTTTTAAATGTTTGTTTTTTTCCCCAGTAACATTCACATAGTGTATATAAAATCACATACTGATTAACATACTGAAGAAGTCAACTGATCTCGATTTACGCTGTTTGCAAAGGTGGGGCATATCTAGGTTCAGCAGGACTAGGGTTAACATAAGACTTTTAATATTTATCCCCGCGCTTTTCAAAGAAAAAGCGGGGATATTGTTATACAGCCCCCCCTCCGTTCATCTGTCCGTCAGTCCGTCTGTAATGTCACACCATTGCTCCTAGACCATTTAAGCTAAATTCTTGAAACTCACAGGCGATAGCCCTATGCATGAGGACTGAAGGAACACATTCGGAATTTTAATGTGACCCCTGGGGGCAGGGCCCGGGGCATGTGGCCCCGAAGGGTCCAAAATTCATTTTGTACAAACATAGTCATGTTGCATATCAAATCAAAGTTTATGAAGAGTAGAATATAGTGGTGCAAAAATTTTGCCCCAGCGGCTTGTCTTGGGGTCACTAGAGGTCAAAAAGTAGGATTCTGGGTCCTTTTTTTTTTGGTTGTCACCCATCTCCTCTTAGGCTATTATAGCCAGAATCTTGAAACTGTCACAGGTAATAGCCTAGAGGAACGCATTTGGAATTTTGATGTGACCTTTGGGGACTGGGCCAGGGGGATGCAGCCCCGAAGGGTCCAAAATTCATTTTGTGCAAACAAAGTCATGTTGCATATCAAATCGAAAGTTATGAAGAGTAGAATACAGTGATGCAAAACTTTGCCCCAGGGGTATGTCTCGGGGTCACTAGAGGTCAAAACGTTGGATTTTGGGTCCCTTTTTTTTTGATTGTCACCCAACTTCATTTTGTTCAAACATAATCATGTTGCACATCAAATGGAAGGTTATGAAGAATAGAATACAGTGGTGCAAAAATTTTGCCAGGGGGCATGTCCAGAGGTCACTAGAGGTCAAAAAGTAGGATTTTGGGTCCTATTTTTTTATTGTCACCCAACTCCTGTTAGGCTTTTTTAGCTAGAACCTTGACACTGTCACAGGTAATAGCACTGTGAATGGGGACTGGAGGAATGCATTTGGAATTTTGATGTGCAGGGAGATATGCGATGGCGCTGGCGCGGGGATATGTGATAGCGCGCTATCGGCTTGCTCTAGTTGTGGATGTCAATGCCTTGGTGAAGGTCAACATTAAAGTTGGGGCAGAGTAACAGCTTTTCCTGTGCTTTCATACAGGAAAGCTAAAATGAGTGTACTGTCAAACTAGGTAGAGATGTCAGCCTCTCTCAATCTGTGCTTTTAGCTACAGTGACAATTAGAAAGCTACAGGTAAGTTCAGCATGGTTGCATGGTTGGATTTTGTTGATACTTGGACTGTTGTTAGATACGGGTCTAAAATTTAAGTTTTACATTAAAGCTGTTGAAGATATGTGTCTCGGGAATTCCTTGATTGATTTAGTTTAAACTTAAATCGATATTAGATACTGGTCCAACATTATTTCAGTACAAGCCTCATATATGACTGAGGTCAAGGACATAAATGTATACTTAAGATTTTTTCGCACTCAAAATGTTAATGTTTTACATTTAAGTAAGATCTTGTCCACAGTTCCTGATAATGTGCATTTTAACTTCATAATACATTAACCTATAGATAATGTGCTATTCTCTTCTGTTTTCACACCTTCCACAGAAAAAAACGACCTTTCAGTCGTTAATTAAAGTCTTAAACCAGAAGGTCCCTTAGGCAGTTACCTGTGTGACGTAACTCTTCCCACTCAATTGACCACGTGTCAGTTTTCTTTTCTGTGGACAAAGAAATTCAACAAGGATTATTTACCTGTGATAGAAATTTGGATTATTTCTTTCCTCACGGATAAATTTATGTATCCTTGTGTTTCTTTTATTTATTTATCACTCCTTTCACTTTCTGTGTTATTATTTAAAATTTTCAATTTTCGATTTCATGTATTTTTTGACTGGTCTTTTTCCACATGCGTTTTTGCGACTCTCGCTATTCGGCACAACGCTCGTGCGCGATCGGTTCGATAGTCGTGTTTATATATGCAGAATATTTTTGTTCTTTTTGTTCCAGGTTATTCAGCAATTACGATATGTTTTTCCTGGACTTTTATTTGCAGAGATCTTCAGTTGGCTAAAGATTCTAATAGTGGAGAAGCTGATTGTAAAGAACTTGTCAACCCTTGATGGGTTATAAGACAATTCTTTACTGATGGGAGCCCCACCCCATATGGCTATACTGCCGGGGTAAGACCCATCAAGGTGGCATCTTTGGGTACTTAGTATCCGATAAAGTCTAAGTCCACCAGTCACCAGTCATCCAGTCACCAGTCACCAGTCAACCAGGCACCAGTCAATCAGCTTCACCAGTCACCAGTCAATCAGGTGCCAGTCAACCAGGCACCAGTCACCAGTCATCCAGGTGCCAGTCAACCAGGCACCAGTCACCAGTCAACCAGTCACCAGTCACCGATCAACCAGGCACCAGTCAACTAGTCTCCAGTCAATAATTTTTTTTTTCTGGAAAGACTTAGTTTTTGACATATTTCACCGGACAAAATAGTCACGTATACTAACTTCCGGTCATTATGTCTAATTATTAAAAAAAAAAAATTTTCACTGGGCAAAGTATCAGTAATATTTCTGATACTTATACCCGGTCATATTATTATATTATTTCTGATTTTTCACCAGGCAAACTTTTACAGAAAGTGTCTGGTCAATTTTTGCCTAATAATTAATTATCTTCGGGAAAAAGTTTCGAATACTTGTGCCCGCTCAGTTTTCATATATAATCTCCCTTTTTCATCGGACTAGAGTTACGAATACTACCATCCGATCAATTTGTCAAATTACTTGTAACTTTACCGGGCAACAGTTACGAATACTAGTGTCCGGTCATTGTGTCGGGTAACTAGTGTCAAAATAATGATCACTAATTCCCGAACAATCTATTATAGTTCATAGAGCTCCATTCACGTTTAAGTCAATGGATATAGGTTATTAAGTGAAATACATAATAACTTTTTATACAAAAAAATTCTGTACAGTCTTTCCCGAATCAGACTAGAATCTTTAATATTCCATTGACTTATTATAGGTGTGTAATTCCATTAATATTTTAAATTAACTTATTTTTTATCTCTTTTATCCGCTAGAAAGAGTTAAACTTCCGACTATAACAAAATTCTTACCGGGCAGCAGTTCGTAGACTAGTGCCAGGTCATTCAAATTATTTTTTATCTCTTTAATTCGCTAGAAAGCGGTTAAATTCCGGCTCTAACGAAAATTTCATCGGGAGGCACTTCGTAGGGTAGTGCCAGGTCATTCTAACGAAATTCCACCGGGCAGTAGTTTCGTAGACTTTGTGTCGGATTACTAGTGTCCGAGTAGTAGTCACTAGTACTCGCTCAACATATATTTATTTATTAACCACTATAGACATGTATAGTCTTGGATTATAGGTTATTGAATGACAGCGATGGATTCTAATACCTAGTAGCCATTTATATTGTTGAATTCTGTCCAGTCACTTTTGAACTTGACTTAAATTCTATATATATATTTATTATTGAAAATGAATTAAGAATTATCGGTTACGATCAAATTTGCAATTCATTCACTAAGTGTAGAAGATACTTCCAGCTATAATTATATCTCTTTTATTCGCTACAAAGAGATTAACTTCTTACATATTCACCTTATTCGGCTCTAGGGCAAAGGTGAACTATAAAACTATCGTTATTTATAAGAAGAAAAATATACACGAAATCTAAAAAATTTTCTTCTTTCCTCCCCTGTTTTTCTTCTACATGCTCCGATATGTAATCAGCATGTAATCTAAGGAGTAAATTGACAAGAAAGTAGCAATCGATCTTTTCTACTTTCTATTAATTTTTCATTCTTAAGGTATCGGAAATTTACACCAACCAGATAAATAAATTAACAGTTTATTTATTTATTCGCTACCTCTCTAGATTACTACGATTTAAAATTCTAGTTGAGGTACATATTTTCCTTTTGCCTTTTCTACATGGAAAATAGTTGATCCGATAAGCTATTATTCTATTTTATACTATCTTTTGATTGATTATATAAGAGTCTAGGTCAGTCGTGCTCTGTCTAAACTCTGCTATAAAATAATAAATAAGAAAAAAATCTTATATTTAGGCATAGATATAATTCGATACGTTCTTTACTTTGCCTGTTTTATTTTTTCTTCTGGATCATTTAAGACTACGATAGCAATATACCAGATATTTTTGCCTCAGTAAGAATCTATTACGCCGAAGATTCTTCATATTGGAATAATAATTTTATTATGATTATAATTTCTAGACCCAATTAATCCTCGTATATTATAGGTCTACTTTATCTTATTGAGGAATAGTTTTGCTTTGACTAGCTCTATACCTCTAATATTTTATTTATAACTAGAGTCCATGTCAATCAAAATTTTCTTGCACTTTGGTATTGACAATGGATACATATTTAGTAAAGGCATTAATTATTCAGTACGTGACAGATTATTATTGCCTAAATTAGATATTATATACAATACTTTCCTTTTGATATTTTGTTTTATTGACTTTGTAACTATTCAGAAACTGCCAAAGTCAATCATTTCCTTCCTCTAAACTTACCGAAGCTCTAGATTATGTTGATATATATTTTTGATATATGCTTAGAGGTTAATTAACGAGAGTTTACCTCATAATAGCAGATATTATTATATTTATATTAATCAATCTATAGTCTAGGCTTAGTCAAAAGGGAAAACATCCTTAATTACGAGCCGGTAAAGAATTAAGACACTCTTAATTATCTCTTTACCCCTTCTTTATGTTTACATTCGTTAAATGGATCATAGTAACTCTCGCTAAGAGTTCAAGTTCAGTTTGCGAATAATGCAAAGATTAATATCTTGATTTCCAGTCCGCATCAAAAATGGTCTATATATATAGATAAATATCTTTTCCAAAACTGGATATTTATTTATTTTTCCACACAATAAGTCATTTCAAGACTTCGATGATTTTGAAATGCACTGCTTCAATTTATGATATAAAATATGTTTATATTAACTTCACAACTTAGTAAGTGCTGCACCTACGTTCCTGGTCAGATCTTACTTTTGTGATACGTTTTTGAACATACTGAAAGTTTTCTCCGATTATACATTTGGTAAATAAACTTTCGAGTAGTATTTATGCTTTTAAACATTCAGATTATTTGATAATTGTTGGAGATAATATATTATTCCGATATTTATATATCTATCTTCATTATTTATCTTTCTCATCTTACTTTTAAATTAGATTGATCTTCTCGCTACGTTCCAGGTTTAAATCTAGCTAACATTGTGGACCAGTCACTTTTTTATTTCCTAAACAAGATTTTAACATTTTTCTCAGTATTCAGAGCATAACGACTTCATGAATACTTGGAAATAATTCAATTCTACGCTTGTTAAACTAAGCCTAAAACAAGCCCTAGTTTTTTAGAATGGATATTATCCTTCGATTCAGTTCATGGAGATACATCCTTTTAGATCCCATTATCTCTATTTCAATCATACAAAATTCTAATGACTAAGTACTCCTTTTCTACGTACGAATACAGAATATCGAGTCACTGTTGCTGCATATTGGTTAAAGATTAAACAAATTTTATCTTAAACCTATATGACGTTAAATTAATTATTATCTCTTTCATATACATGTTTTTACCCTTCCGTCAGGGATCGAGGTAATAATATTATTACTCTCTATGGTTTAGGCATAGATCTCGAGAGTATATATATGTATTTTCTTCCTGAACTCATTTGCGAGTACGTAATTTGATATTTCAGGAATTACCAATTATGCAGACATAGATTTTATTCTATTAATATTCAATTCTAAAAATTTGATTGAATGTTTATCTATAAAATTTCTGGGCAGTAATTTTATAGAGAGTTATATGTTTAATAATTCCTTGCTTAATAAATAGTTATGCTTAACCTATTATTTATAGCAGGAATTTTGTTCAGTAGTATAATTTTAATTTAGTATTAATATATTTCTTACTATTCTTAAATATGCATATAGAATAGTAATACTATCTCTTAACTTATAAATTAAGTGTTTTTTGAGATTATTAATCAGTATTATTGTATAATCTTTCTTCAGAGATTATCACACTATTACTTTTTCTCTGAGTCCTTCTCTTTTTATGAACATTTTGATTCGTATCAAAGTGGATTTTTTAACATTTCTTGATTTCCATGATTATTTACTCAGGAATACTTTTCATGGCAATCTTCTGGTATAGAAAGATTCTATCCAGCTTATTTATTATTGCTTAATCTTATCAATACGGTAAGATTTAGCCAAACTATGACCGTCTTACAGTTTGCTGCGATCAACCTTATTCTTATCTCTCTTATTCTCTGTCAAACTCTTAAGTTATGATGTTGACAGTTTATTCTTTATTTTTTTGTCAGGACATCAAACGCTTTTATATGTCTATGACAAAACTAATTATCAATGGTTTAGGTTGTTTTTTCTTCCCAGCAGTTATATGCAAACTCTGTATTATTTCATTGCTTGACTAAAAATTCGTAATACAATTAGTCTAGCAATAGTGTTAACCATTATGTTTGTCTATACCTTTTTCTTCTGATGGATAACTTAGTTATAGTTAAGTTAACTCTATCTACTTTTATTATCTCCCCTTCTTTAATTTGATCAAAGGGAAATAATTACATATTATGGTTATTTTAAGTCTGTGTCTGTTCATTGGAAACTGTCCTGTCGCTCCAATTAACAGAATCTGATTAGTTTATAATTCTAATCGCTTAGACTATTACAATTACATAGCTTCACATATCTAGAATTTTATCCAAAATATCTACATATGTCAGTTATCTATAGGAAACTCCACCGAGTAGACTTTTCCTTATTTATTCAAGACCCTACATAGACTACTTAGAGTGTATGGTCTTGGCTTTTTGTTTTACAAATTTTGTTTTGAAAATATTTCTATATTCCTAGCTTACTTTGCGATGGAATATTTATGTTATGTCTCAATGACTCCCTTTTCTTTTTGAAGCCAATTGTTGTTTCCCAAAAAGAAAAAAAGATGGGGGGTGGGGGGGGTGGGGGGGAGTGCCATTGTTAGGTCTCTGAGACTTAAGAACTGGCTTCCTCTAGAGTCTACTAATATATATAAGGTTGTTAGATCATAACACCTTAAAGATATGCTGTTTTGTGAATCTAGATCATTCTTTCTATTAAATATAGAATTAGAATGTATCTGATTCCTTTGAGTTTCCTGAGTCTTAACCAGAAGTGGTGAGATATTATTGGTGTTAGAATTAGGAGAGCACCGCCCTCCTATTCTGCAAATTCTAGCACATTATCTATAGGTTAATGTATTATGAAGTTAAAATGAAGTTTTTTAAAAGTAAAACATATTTTAACGAGTAATACTTAACCTATAGATAATCAATTATCTCCCTCCGCCCACCCTCGCTTATCTCTCCTAATTGTGTCTATTGTTTTACACATAAAAGAAACTGACACGTGGTCAATTGAGCGGGAAGAGTTACGTCACACAGGTAACTGCCTAAGGGACCTTCTGGTTTAAGACTAATTAACGACTGAAAGGTCGTTTTTTCTGTGGAAGGTTTGAAAACAGAAGAGAATAGCACATTATCTATAGGTTAAGTATTACTCGTTAAAATATGTTTTACTTTTAAAAAACTTCATTTTTCAACCTAAAAATATTGACACTTTTCATTTTTCCTCCATGAAAACATATGTTAACTTGTGGGTGCTCATTAGAAGCACCTTGCTGAGGTACTTCTAATGAGTACCAACAAATATGTTTTCATGAAGAAATCAGAAAAAAATATTTTGTGGATACCTCTGCTGTCTGGAGCTGTGTTTGTCTCCTGAATACCTGAATAGATTTATTTGATACTTAGATTGTGCTATTTATTGTCCCCCGACGTTAGTCGAAGGGGACTACAGTAATGGGTTCATCATCCGTCCGTCTGTCCATCCATCCATCCGAAGACACAGTCTTGTCTCCGCAACTCCTCCTACAGTTTTCAAGGGATTTTGATGAAACTTTCCAGTTATTATTCCCATGACCTGAAGATAATCATATTTTATTGAGGTCGTGCTCGACTGATTTTTACCAGAGTTATAGCCCTTTGGCAATTTTTCAACAGTAAGTTTTGTCTCTGCAACTCCTCTTGCAGTTTTCAGTGGATTTTAGTGAAACCTTCCAGTTATTGTTGCCATGACCTGAAGAGGATCGTATTATACCGAGGTCACGCTTGACTGCTTTTTACCAGACTTATGGCCCTTTGTAAGTTTTAGCCATTTATCAACAGACGTTCTTATTGTTCCACATGGTCTGAAGATGTGCGTATGGTTTTGGGTTTATCCTCCTATCATACGGATTTAAAAGTCAACTCTTTACTGACAAAGCCATGACTTTGGGGGACGCTAGCCTGCAAAGGGCTTTTATATGTTTTATTTTACACAAAATATATTCCATTTTTTTTTTCTTACAGCCTGTGAATCAGAGGATCCCAAGCATCAGATGGTCCATCTTGCTAAACAAATCATAGCTGCAATGCCTGAAAGAATCAAATCCTCTCCTAGCCGAGGTGACGAACTTCCGGTGGAGGAATTCGAGCGGGAAAGAAGTAGTTCCTACAGCTCCTTACAGTCAGCGTCACCCAGAGCATCATCATCGTATTGTGAATCATTTGGAGAAGATTCAGGGATATCGACACCCATGTTAGATAGTGTTGCCTTTGATGAATACAGGTATGGATTTAAGTGTAAAATAAATTTCTGGGCCCAGTTGTTCAAAGCATTGTTAACTTAATGAGCTTGTTAGTGGTCAAAACATTAACTGTTCTAGTAAGTACAATATCTAATTTACAGTGTAAAATAAATTTCAGGGCCCAGTTGTTCAAAGCATTGTTAGCTTAAAGAGCTTGTTAGTGGTCAAAAAGTTTTAACGATACGTTAACTAACGACATTGTTAGTTTTGAACAACTGGGTCTAGGACTTTTACTTTACTGTTCTGTACTATTTGTTTATACGCCTTTTCTCATTATGGTTTATTTGTCCTGTGACTGTCATAATCAGATATCTTGGTGAGATATTGTATTGGTAATTTTTTTTTTTTTTTAATTTTGACAAAAAAAAAAAAAAAAGAAAATACTGTAAGTCTTTTTGATAAACATCTTATCGTACAAAATTTTGTTGTATGTTACAGATATTCTGACAGATATTCAGATCTTGGAACTCCTGCTTCCTCTCTCAGTCCTGATTCTACCTGCCTACACAGTCCCTATAGTCCCTACAACTTCCACCTTGACTCGCCCCCACCCACCACAGCTGAATTCACAGAATACTTCAATGCTCCGGCTACCTTCATGGAGAAAGATTTCTCTCAGCTCACCCTCTCAGGTAAGTTTCAGAGCTCTTGATAAGAGAGATATTGAGAAATATGAGCAAAAACATGAGAAAAGGTACCTTATGACAAGCACCCAACAAAGAGTCAGATCAGCCTGAGCATGGACACATTCTGATAAGACTCCGTTGTCCACATGAAGGAACTTCACATCCTTGGCTCTCCAAAATGCACCCACCGGCCTTGGTGGCTCAGTTGGATGCGCCGTCTGACTGGAAACCAGGAGGTCGTGGGTTCAACCCCCGCCTGGGTCGGCAACATTCTTTCGTGGAGATTGATCATGAAATATTTTCTAAGGTCATTCTCTCCCTTCTGCTGATTCAAGAAGGGCAGTTGTTAGTTTCTGGCGAAAGAATGTGCACAATACTGGTCAACCGCTTAGAGGACTAAGCCTGCCCAGTACACGTGATTAGGTAAAGTGACCGCGCTCGACATGACCCCATTGGTTGACTAGGCCGTGAAACCTCAACACAGACAAACCAGTGAAGATTCTGATAAGACTGCCTAAACACGTAGGCTTATCTGAATCTTCCCTGGATGCACATGTCAAAAGGTACATTCTCTGATGTTGTGACTCATATTTTATTACAGTCGACTCTCATTATCTCGAAATCCTAGGGACTCTGATGAATATGTAATTTGACTCCTGAAATTAGAGATATATTGAAAATATTGTGGAAAAGAGAAATTGCTCCTTGTTACCTAATGTTAGATTTCCAAATGAAAACACGGACCGGATTTTCACTTTAAGATAAGCAGTTATTCGAGGTAAGCGAAGTCCAGAAAACAGGAATCTGCTGTATTTCTCAACAGGAACATATGTTGTGGGTACACAAAGATACCTTGTTAGGCAGTTCTTATGAGTACATACAATTTTTGTGGAAAAATAAGAAAAACACCAATACTTCAGTAAAAAAAAAAAAAAAAAAAAGCAAAAAAAAAAAGCATCTTACCATCTTAATTAGAGCTGTGGATCCTAATATTGGCTACTCTTTTGTAAACTGTTTAGATCAAGTGTAACATGAATTAGTTCTGACAGCTTTAATAAAGTAGAGAAGGCTCTGTGTGATGACCATAGACTGGTAAAGAATTTTTCTTGAAATATAGGTCTGCCACGCAGCAGTTTTTAGACATACAGTTGACTCTCGCTATCTCGACCTCCCTTATCTCGAATAACCGCTTATCTCAAAGTGAAAATCTGGTCCCTGCCTAAACATGAAAATCTAACATGTAAAAAATATTGTGGAAAAGAGGAGAAATTGCTCCTAAGGAGCAATTTCTCCTCTTTTCCACAATATATTCAATATATCTCTAACTTCTAGAGTCCAATTATGTCGAAGTACGGATATCTCAAAGTATTTCGGAGAGTCCCTTGGAATTCGAGATAACGAGAGTCGACTGTATCTACAGCAGGGCTCTAGAAAACCGGAAAATAGCCGGTCTGAACCAAAAATAAGAATACCAGACCAGTTTTAAACACCCAAAAACGCTAATAATGCGGTCCAACAGGGTCGTGCCTTGAACCCCATTTTTTCCCCAACCAACCAATTTTCACGAATCAATGATGTCTAAACAATCGCAAACGGTCAAGCCTTACCAAACTGATAACGTCTGTTCACCTTTTAGATGCAATATTGTGGCTCTAAACGGTCATTTTCATGTATATTGGAGAGGTCAGATGAATACAACACAAATTATTACGTCATTATCCAAACATTGTCAGAAAATTAATATGTCACTGTCCTTTATGCGGTAAAGATTAACACGAATCAATAGTGATGGTAGTCTGATAATCCGTTTGTATGACACATATGAATACACTGTGACTGCAAAACACCAGGTGCAGTCGGTGTGTCCAAAAGATCAAAGGTCGCTTTAATCCCAACTAAGAGTGATTAAAGAATGCACTGCTTGAATGCACCAGTTTTCTTCTTCTTTTTTTTTTTTTTTTGTTCAACATGGTTTGCGGTTTGTTGGTCCCAGATTTGATAAATTAATTCCCAAACCGTGTAGGTCCTGATCAGACTTTGCGTAAAATGGCATCTGATCTGGGTATTATTGTATTGTTTGCTTTTTTTTTTTTTAAATGGCCTTAACACGTGAGTATAATTCAAAGTACAAATAAGTAATGCACCACTTGCGCTAGATAAAGATTGGTCCATGCTTAAATTTAAGCAGTCTGTTCAGATCTTGAAACATCGAAAACTGCAAAACCGCCCGTGGCCCAGGCCTTTTTTATTAGACTTGAAGTAGTTTCGTTCCGTCTCTCTTGTTTCCTGCCATCTTCACGCTTACACACAAGATGACAGCCAGTTGTCTATAAATAGTTATCTAGGAAAACCCTGCGGTCAATTAATTATGGAGGTGGAATAACAACAAAATCATCCGTTTCTTTCTTTCTTTTTACATATTTATTGATGACACCATAGTGTAGAAACTTTACTGACAAACAATACACACATAACGAAGCAGCATAAACATCGGTATGTGCATTTAATGCATGAAATTTACCCTGAGGAGACGCCAGCTTTGATCATCCTCTTTATAGCATGGTTCGGTCAACGCACATTGCCCGATGCTTGGACCCGGGCTTTCGTGTTATAACGGGGTTGAGGTGTATTATTAAAAAGGATTTATAGGACTTTTCCAATTGTCATTAGTTTTCGTGACAGGTGATATTATATTTTCACTTTGGAAATTGTCTTGTTGATGATATCATCGTCATCGGCTGGACCGATTCAGATTTCAGACTTTCTAGAGCCCTGATCTACAGGTAGTAAAATGGATATAGTCAAACAGTAATGCAGTATGGAATTAAGGTGTCACATTTTTATTTTATCAATAGTTATAGCTGTACAATAAATTTGTTTACAGACCAGGAACAGCGGAAACTGTATGAAGCAGCTAAAGTGATACAGAACGCGTACCGGACATACCGAGACAAACAGTTCCAGCAGCAGAGGAAGGAGATAGAAGCCGCAGTTCTTATACAGAGCTATTACAGACGATATAAGCAGGTACAAAAATGACTGCTAGTATCCCGCCACCTCTTTATGACAATGTTGCTAGGATCCAAATAAAACTGTGTTAGTTACACAAAAATGTATAGATTATATAGAAAAATAGAATAATGACCAGAATTTTTTCTGTATAATCTATACATTTTTGTTTTATGGTCATTTTTCTTAATAATCTATACATTTTTGTTTGGATGCAAAACTTTTGGGGTCAAACTTTATATCGTCTTATATCCGAAGCCGCCTGTATCAGGAACTGTCCTATAAGGATATTTCATGGTATTGGGAGGCAGCCTCGGTAGCTTCACTTAGCAGACGTCTGGCAGCGACATTTTGGAAAAAAATATGTATACACCACGACCTCTTTATAACACGGTTCGTTATAACACGGTTTTGTATACAGCACGGTTCAAAGATGGATCCCAAAAATATATAGATTATATTGAAAAATGACCATAAATGGTCATTTTTCAATATAATCTATACATTTTTGTTTGGATATAACACGGTTGTTTAACTAACACGGTTTATGCTATGGACCCCAACAATAGTGTTATAAAGAGGTTGTAATGTATCTTTTTGTCAGAGAAAGTAAGGCTTGACAATTCACATAGAATATTAAGCCCTTACTTTCTCTGGAAAAATGATTTTTAAGATAACTAGAATATCGTCTTCTACAATTTTGCTTAGCGCCTTCTGAGTTTATTTTTAGCAATTCACCAGATGGCTCAGTGTGAGAAACTCTGTCCCTTTGTGTGTGTTATACTTACTACAATTTTGCTTGGCACTTAAACGCTTAGCATTTTGGATAAAATTTTCAGCAGACAACAAATTGGTGATATTTTTCTTATTTTTCCCAGAAAACAGGTTTTGACAGTTCATGCAAAGGAGACAGTTTGTATAAAATGTCATATCTTGTTTTCTGGTGAAAAATAAGAAAAATCACCAGTATGTCATCTGCTAAATTAGCCCAGAGAGTGATAAAGGTTATGGGAAAACTGAAAGTGAACTCTGTAAATAGATCAAAGTGTGACCCTTTTTGTGCAATAGACCTTATTATTTGTTCTTTCAATATTGCAAGTTAGCTCCACACTGGGTCTGGCAACATTCTTTTGTGGTATTGATCATGAAATATTTTCTACGGTCATTCTCTCCCTTCTAGTGATTCAAGAAGGGCAGCTGTCAGTTTCTGGTCGAAAGAATGTACACAAGTATTGGTAATCTGCTTAGAGGAGTAAACCTGCCCAGGAAAAATGTGGTTTGGTAAACTGACTGGCTCGACATGACCATAAAAGTGTTGACTGGGCCATTGAACTCCAAACCAACCAACAATCAGTGGGCACACATCTGCAGCAGATGACATTTTGAAAAAAAAAGTATATTATCATTTATCAGAGAAAATGAGGCTTGAAATAATTGGCTAGTATGAATTACTCATATGAAATAGTGAGACCTTATTTTCTCTGAAAAAGATTCAATTAATTTTAAGGGACCAGAAGTTTTTTTTTGAGATAATAGTTGTTTGAGATAAAAGGAGAAAATATAGCAAAGTAAACCTATATTATTTACTTTGACCTAAGTATTAGTTTGAGTTATCAATGTTTGAGATAATGATAGTACAGTAAATGTCTAAAATTTCGTACACCAAAGTGTCTGACAAAATGGCGTAGGCTAACAGTGCAGACCCAGATCAGACTGCTCCTGTAGGAGCAGTCTGATCTGGGTCTACACTGTTTGCCATTCTACTAAGTATTTTAAGAAACAACTGCATAAAAAGCAAAATTGAGACCAAAAAGTATGGTATAAAATGTTCGAAATTTTAGGACATTTACCGTACTCTGTCATTTAAAGAAAGTAGAATGTTCCCTGCTACAATTTTGCTAAGCAGTTTCAGCATTTATTTTTAACCAGGTTACAAATTCAGCAAATGGATCATTGAGAGAAATTATCCCTTTCTGTGTGATACAGCTGTATTATTTGAAGCCAGCCTCAGTTGCTCAGTTGGATGCGCCATCCGACTGGAGACCAGGAGGTCGTGGGTTCAACCCCCGCCGAGGTCGGCAACATTCTTTCGTGGAGATTGATCATGAAATATTTTCTACGGTCATTCCCTCCCTTCCACTGATTCAAGAAGGGCAGTTGTCAGTTTCTGGCGAAAGAATGTGCACAATACTGGTTAACCACTTAGAGGACTAAGCCTACCCAGTAAACGTGTGGTTAGGTAAACTGACCGCGCTCGACATGACCCCATTGGTTGACTGGGCCGTAAAACCTCAACACAAACTAATGTATTATTTGATCTTTCAGTATGCCTACTATAAGAAGATGACTCAAGCTGCCGTGTTGATCCAAAGTCAGTTCCGAAGTTACTATGCTCAGAAGAGGTTCAAGAAGAGTCGTGATGCAGCTGTCGTCATACAAAACCAGTACAGAAGTTACAAGGAGCATGAGAGGCTAAAGAAAGGTGGAAACAAGTCTGTGATACAGAGATACAGGTAAGTGATGCTACTGTTGTCATACAAAACCAGCACAGAAGGTACAAGGAGCATAAGAGGCTGAAGAAATGTGGAAACAAGTCTGCAATACAGAGATACAGGTAAGTGATGCCACTGTCATTATACAGAACCAATACAGAAGTTACAAGTAGCATGTGAGGTTGAAGAAAGGTGGAAACAAATCTGTGATACAGAGATACAGGTAAGTGATGCAGCTGTTGTCATATGGAACCATTACAGAAGTTACAAATAGTATGAGAGGCTGAAGAATGGTGGAAACAAATCTGTGATACAGAGATACAGGTAAGTGATGCAGCTGTTGTCATACAGAACCATTACAGAAGTTACAAATAGTATGAGAGGCTGAAGAATGGTGGAAACAAATCTGTGATACAGAGATACAGGTAAGTGATGCAGCTGTTGTCATAGGAACCGTTACAGTAGTTACAAATAGTATGAGAGGCTGAAGAATGGTGGAAACGAATCTGTGATACAGAGATACAGGTAAGTGATGCAGCTGTTGTCATTCGGAACCATTACAGTAGTTACAAATAGTATGAGAGGCTGAAGAATGGTGGAAACAAATCTGTGATACAGAGATACAGGTAAGTGATGCAGCTGTTGTCATACAGAACCATTACAGAAGTTACAAATAGTATGAGAGGCTGAAGAATGGTGGAAACAAATCTGTGATACAGAGATACTGGTAAATGATGAGCTGTTATCATATGAACCAGTACAGAAGTTACAAGGAGCAGGAGAGGTTGAAAAAAGGTGGAAACAGGTCTGTGATACAGGTAAGTGATGCCACTGTCATCATACCACTTTCATCATACAGAACCAATAAAAAAGTTACAAGGAGCATGAGAGGTCATCATACAGAACCAGTACAGAAGTTATAAGAAGCATGAGAGGTCGTCATACAGAACCAGTACAGAAGTTACAAGGAGCATGAGAGGTCGTCATACAGAACCAGTACAGAAGTTACAAGAAGCATGAGAGGTCGTCATACAGAACCAGTACAGAAGTTACAAGGATCATGAGAGTCATCATACAGAACCAGTACAAAAGTTACAAGGAGCATGAGAGGTCATCATACAGAACCAGTACATAAGTTACAAGGAGCATGAGAGTCATCATACAGAACCAGTACAGAAGTTACAAGGAGCATGAGAGGTCATCATTCAGAACCAGTACAGAAGTTACAAGGAGCATGAGAGTCATCATACAGAACCAGTACAGAAGTTACAAGAAGCATGAGAGGTCATCATTCAGAACCAGTACAGAAGTTACAAGAAGCATGAGAGTCATCATTCAGAACCAGTACAGAAGTTACAAGGAGCATGAGAGGTCATCATACAGAACCAATACAGAAGTTACAAAGAGCATGAGAGGTCATCATACAGAACCAGTACAAAAGTTACAAGAAGCATGAGAGGTCATCATACAGAACCAGTACAGAAGTTACAAGGAGCATGAGAGGTCATCATACAGAACCAGTACAAAAGTTACAAGGAACATGAGTCATCATACAGAACCAGTACAGAAGTTACAAGGAGCATGAGAGGTCATCATACAGAACCAGTACAGAAGTTACAAGAAGCATGAGAGGTTGTCATACAGAACCAGTACAGAAGTTACAAGAAGCATGAGAGGTCATCATTCAGAACCAGTACAGAAGTTACAAGGAGCATGAGAGGTCATCATACAGAACCAGTACAGAAGTTACAAGGAGCATGAGAGGTCATCATACAGAACCAGTACAGAAGTTACAAGGAGCATGAGAGGTCATCATACAGAACCAGTACAGAAGTTACAAGAAGCATGAGAGGTCATCATTCAGAACCAGTACAGAAGTTACAAGAAGCATGAGAGGTCATCATTCAGAACAAGTACAGAAGTTACAAGGAGCATGAGAGGTCGTCATACAGAACCAGTACAGAAGTTACAAGAAGCATGAGAGGTCATCATACAGAACAAGTACAGAAGTTACAAGAAGCATGAGAGGTCGTCATACAGAACCAGTACAGAAGTTACAAGGAGCATGAGAGGTCGTCATACAGAACCAGTACAGAAGTTACAAGAAGCATGAGAGGTCGTCATACAGAACCAGTACAGAAGTTACAAGAAGCATGAGAGGTCATCATACAGAACCAGTACAGAAGTTACAAGAAGCATGAGAGGTCATCATACAGAACCAGTACAGAAGTTACAAGGAGCATGAGAGGTCATCATACAGAACCAGTACAGAAGTTACAAGGAGCATGAGAGGTCATCATACAGAACCAGTACAGAAGTTACAAGAAGCATGAGAGGTCATCATACAGAACCAGTACAGAAGTTACAAGGAGCATGAGAGTCATCATACAGAACCAGTACAGAAGTTACAAGAAGCATGAGAGGTCATCATACAGAACCAGTACAGAAGTTACAAGGAGCATGAGAGTCATCATACAGAACCAGTACAGAAGTTACAAGGAGCATGAGAGGTCGTCATACAGAACCAGTACAGAAGTTACAAGAAGCATGAGAGGTTGTCATACAGAACCAGTACAGAAGTTACAAGAAGCATGAGAGGTCGTCATCCAGAACCAGTACAGAAGTTACAAGAAGCATGAGAGGTCATCATACAGAACCAGTACAGAAGTTTCAAGAAGCATGAGAGGTTGTCATACAGAACCAGTACAGAAGTTACAAGAAGCATGAGAGGTCGTCATACAGAACCAATACAGAAGTTACAAGGAGCATGAGAGGTCGTCATACAGAACCAGTACAGAAGTTACAAGAAGCATGAGAGGTCATCATACAGAACCAGTACAGAAGTTACAAGAAGCATGAGAGGTTGTCATACAGAACCAGTACAGAAGTTACAAGAAGCATGAGAGGTCGTCATACAGAACCAATACAGAAGTTACAAGGAGCATGAGAGGTCGTCATACAGAACCAGTACAGAAGTTACAAGAAGCATGAGAGGTCATCATACAGAACCAGTACAGAAGTTACAAGGAGCATGAGAGTCATCATACAGAACCAGTACAGAAGTTACAAGAAGCATGAGAGTCATCATACAGAACCAGTACAGAATTTAAAAGGAGCATGAGAGGTCGTCATACAGAACCAGTACAGAAGTTACAAGAAGCATGAGAGGTCATCATACAGAACCAGTACAGAAGTTACAAGGAGCATGAGAGGTCGTCATACAGAACCAGTACAGAAGTTGCAAGAAGCATGAGAGGTCGTCATACAGAACCAATACAGAAGTTACAAGGAGCATGAGAGGTAGTCATACAGAACCAGTACAAAAGTTGCAAGGAGCAGGAGAGGCTGAAGAAAGGTGGAAACAAGTCTATATACAGAGATAGCTGTAGGTCATAGGTGAACTTATTGTATAGACAGGTATCTGTTGTCCATCCATCTGTCTGTCATCTGTCAGCATTTTCAAATGATTTCTCTGAAGCTGCCAGGTTGATTTTTACCATATTTCACATAAGCATCTATAGGCGGTGGGAATGAATAGCTATGTTTTTTGTGCCAATCAGATAAGAAATCTGGTAGCTGTAGCAACTTATATGTTGCCATTGACTTATTTGAGCAAAAGTGGAAATTGATATTTATTGCTACAGTAAAACCTGTGTAAGACAGCCACCTTTGAAACTGACCTTTGTGGTTGATGTGGAAAGGTGGTTGTCTTATAAAGGTACATGTCATGTAATTTTGCTAGCAAAATTATATGACATGTACCTTTATAAGGCTGACAACTTTTTCCACATCAACCACTGTTTAAAGTCAGTCTCGAAGGTGGCTGTCTTACACAGGTTTTACTGTATCTTGTTTTTATGTTATCAGGAGCCACTACCAAAGAAAGTTGGCCGGAGCCGGTAAAGGATCCAGAGTTGTGCAGATAGTCCCAGAGTCAGTTGATGGGTAAGACTTTTACTTTGTTCTGTTTACTGAAACGTCAAAGTGTTTCCGTGGTCTCAGCCAGGCTTCATAGCACAGTCAGTATTGGGTTTGACTGCAATATAGCGGTCACAAGTTCAAATCCCAGCTAAACCACATAATTTTTGTGGAGATTCATCATCACCGGATTTTTTTATTAACATGCAGGTACAGGGGCAACATCCATATCAGTGGGTCAGATTGATCATAAAATAATTTCTATGGTCATTCACCCCTTCTAATGTTAAAATAATTTCTGGTAATTTCTGCTGAGTCAAAAAGAGGCAGTCTGTTGTCAGTTACTGGCAAAGGTATGTGCACAAAGTACTGATTAACCCATTGGAGGACTTCTCCTGTCCAGGAAAAGTTTAAATAGATTAACTGATGGCATAATATGTCCTTATAGGTGTGGAATGGGCCGTAAAACAAACTCAAACCAATGGCCTTAGTTCCAAATAGAAGGAGTATCAATATTGTTATTTTTCTCACTTTTCATTGATAACATGGGTACAGTAAATGTCCTTAAATTTCAAACACCAAAGTGTCCTACAAAATGACATATGCAAACAGTGCAGACCTAGATCAGACTGCTCCTGAAGGAGCAGTCTGATCAATGTCTACACTGTTTGCAATTTCACTAAGTATTTTAAGAAACAGCTACATAAAAAGCAAAATTTAGGCCAAAATAGTATGGAATAAAGTGTTTGAAATTTTAGGACACTTACCGTATTCATTAGAAGTGCCCAGGTGAGGCACTTCTGATGAGTACCCACAGTCTATGTTTGTGTTGAGCATAGCTACAGATGAGAGGGGGGTATCCACATAATATTTTTTTTTCTTTCTCGACAAAAACATATGTTGTTGGTACTCATTAGAAGTGCCTTACTGAGGCGCTTCTAATGAGTATCCACAACATACGTTTTCATTGAGAAATAAGAAAGATATCACCAGTTTTCAGATGAAAAAAGTGCCTTGTCTGTTGCTATGGTTGAGAAATAAGAAAACATGGGGAGTCTTAAAAAAGCACCTTGTCTGCAGTTGTGAGTGGTCAGGGGGCTAAAGCCCTAGGCCATGGAAATAGAGTTCTGGATAGAGACTTCCTCAGACGATTCAGTTTAAATTTTCAGAAGCACTGGAACTCTCAGTGAATCAAATCAAATGGAATTTTAAAGTACTCTGAAAAACTTGATGTTGAGTTATAATAAACAGATTTGTCAGTAAGATGGCTGTTAGATTTTTTTTGTTTTTTGGGGTTTTTTTTTATTTTATTTTATTTATTTTTTTTTTTTTCACATCAATTCATTAAAATGCAACCAGTTACAATTATTTCTAGAAATAAAGATGAATATAAAATGGTCTCAAATTGGAATAAAATTTCAAGTCTGATTTTCAACGAAGAACAAGAAAAAAATATTTTACTAATTTTATAGTGCGAGAAGATCAGGAGTATTTGAAAGCCTGTTCTGGGCTCCTTAGCACAGCCAGTAGCATGTCTGACTGCAGAGCCATAGGTTGCAAGTTTGAATCTCAGCTTGGCCACACAACTTGCGTGGCGATTGATCATGAAATAGTTTCTACAATCATTCTTACCCTTACGCTGATTCAGAAAGGGCAGCTACAGTGAACTCTCGTTACAACGACAACATTTGTTCCCAAAGATGTTGCCATTAAACTGAATTTGCTGTTGTAAAGAATCCTTAATGGACACAGTGATATGTACAAAAAAGACATTGTTTTATTCAGTAAGGCGATTCTAACAAATATCCAAAAGATATGTTGCTTGAAGTTTAATGCAATATTCTTGCATAATTTCTCATCAAATGTCACCTCTTGAGCAAAGGGTTTGTGACATTCAAATTGCCATTGTAACGATTGTCGTTGTATTGAGTGTCGGTATAAAGAGGGTTGACTGTATAAGTGACTGGCAAAAAAATGTGCACAAAGTATTCAGATGACTAAGCCTGCCCAGGAAAGTGTTAACCTACTGTCTTGACATGACCTAAAAAGTGTTAATTGGGCCATAAACACCATAGCTACAGAAAAGAGTGGGTATCCACATAATATTTTTCTTATTTCTCCACGAAAACATACGTTGTGGGTACTCATTAGAAGCGCCTCAGCGAGGCGCTACTAATGAGTACCCACAACGTATGTTTTCGTGGAGAAATAAGAAAGATATCAGCATTTTTCGGATGAAAAAAGTGCCTTATCTGTTGCTATGAATTCCAACTTAGATGAACAGTTTTAAAGCCAGCATAGAGACTTATGAGCAGTTGTACACAGATTTGTGTAATAGGTGAGAATATTTTGGCATGCAGACATGTTGCTAATAAATAAATACAGAGTTTACTGTATAAAATAAGTATAGTCTTGGAGAAATTTTACAATAGAATATATATGAGAACATGAGAAAAGTGCTTTTATTCCATATGTAAGCTGCAAAGGCCCAGATGCTGGCCTCGGTGGCTCAGTTGGATGCGCCGTCCTACTGGAGACCAGAAGGTCGCGGGTTCAACCCCCGCCGAGGTCGGAAACATTCTTTCGTGGAGATTGATCATGAAATATTTTCTACGGTCATTCTCTCCCTTCCGCTGATTCAAGAAGGGCAGTTGTCAGTTTCTGGTGAAAGAATGTGCACAATACTATTTAACCGCTTAGAGGACTAAGCCTGCCCAGTAAACGTATGGTTAGGTAAACTGACCGCGCTCGACATGACCCCATTGGGTTGACTGGGCCACAAAACCTCAACACAAACAAATAATTCAATAAAGGTCCAGATTGGACCTTGCAAATTCTTGGGCTGATCTGGGCCTGCATTGTCCACATATCTGACAAGGGCCTTTTTCTCATGTTGCATCACGTGTGTGTGTTTCTTTTCCTGCTACATTAGTGATGTTTGGACATTATGGAATATTCATAGGGTGGGTACTAACATTGGTGTCTCGTCTCACTGCATGTTTTATATCATTGAGCAGCAACATGCAAAAACATACCTTCTGAAGTTCACCCACTGAAGACTCAAATCAGCCTGCACATCTGCGCAGTCTGGTCCCAGGGTTATAAAACTTTTTTCATGCTCAACTCAGCTGAGCATGAAATTTGTCCTGCTAATAAACCTCAAATTACTAACAATTGCAAACTCTTTCTTCCTGATCATAGCTGAGCATGAAAATTTCTCTGCTTATAAATATGAAAATGCCAACTATTTTCATATTTATTGGCAGAGAAAATTTCATGCTCAGCTGAGTTGAGCATGAAAAAAGTTTTATAATCTCGGTGTCTGATCAGAGTTCTTCTTGTCTGCATGATGATGAAGGAACATTGAATCCTTGTGTATCCGAAATGCACCCAGTGAAAATTCTGATGAGACGGTGAATGCGCAGGCTAATGTGAATCTTCGCTGGGCGCACATGCCTGAAGGTACTTTGTCTGATGTTTGGGCTGGTATGTTGTTAGTCATGTATAGAATTATTGTGTGGTCATTTTCAGTTGTCCACCTTTTTTTTTTTGAAATACCCATAAAGTGTATTTTACTTCTAGTCATATAGTCGAACATCAATGGCTCGAACATCTTTGGGATCATAGAAATTTAAGACGTGGATAGTGCAAGCCACTGAGGATTAATCATGGTGCCAGGTCAGGAAGCAAATAGCTATAATTTAGGGAAATCTTTTTGATTTTCTACACAATAATTGTATGTTGAGTGTTCTTATTAGAATTGCCTCGATGAGGCAATTCTAATGAGTACACACAACATACAATTCCATGATAAAATTAGAAAATTACCCTAAATATTTGTTTGTCTTGAGCTATTGGAAGAATTTTGTAGGGACTCAAAAACAAGTTCGAATTAGCCATGGTAAACAAACCATCTGTGTTTAAGCTATTGAGGTTAGACAATATTTTGTTGTTATGATGACTCCATATTTTGTTTGGATGTACTGTAATTACCTTAAGTGTTCAGACATGAAAAAAGTGCCTATTCTCTTTTCGACATCTTTTGGAAAGTCATTCTTTGCTTGACACTTTATACAGGGGAAGTAAATTTGCAAGTTTTAGCATGACTTAATGCAAAACCATTTGTTATAACTATGAGGGATGTTCGAAATGAATTGCTTATTGTCCTCTAGCTTGATATCCACATGGGGCACGATAAAAACCAATAAATGCCTGTATAGGGCTATTCAATATCTACACAATGGTGTATAAATGTACATGTTAGACTAAGTGTAAGACATAAAATTTGCCATTTGAATACATGCAGTCACTGACCACTGCAGTAAAAATGGTTGGTAGAAGCGTCGACAAAAAAGATGAAATACGGGTTTACATCAAAGCTCGCTGAAAATTTGGTTGTTCTTTTAAGAAGCTGATGACTGAAATTTCTACTGCTTTTGGACCATCAAAAATGCACCGAAATCAGGTAGGCCAAAATCTGCATCTCGTAAAGAAATCGTTTCCGAAATAAAGGAAATCATTGAAGGAGATGCCAGATTTACAGTTCGTGATATTGCACGAAAGGTAGGCATATCACTATCAAAGGTTCACCTGATTTTGAAGAAGCATTTGAAAGTCAGAAAGATTTCTGCTAGATAGGTGCCACATCTGTTGACTGAGGAGCAAAAGAGACAACGGGTTAAAGTGGCCAAAAAGCTGCTTCAAATGTTTCCAAAATATGACAAAAAGCAGTTTGCCAATGTCGTCACAGGTGATGAAACCTTGGTCCATTATTTTGAGCCCGTCAGAAAGGTTAGCAATAAGGTCTGGGCCACTAAACACAGCAAACGCCCAATAATTGCCAAACGTTCTTTGAGTACAAAGAAGGTTTTGTATGCAATCTTCTTCTCTGGTGAAGGAGTCGCAATAAAAGTGCCAGTGAAAAAGGGCAAAAGCATCACCGGAAAGTACTACAAAGACGTAATACTGAAGAAACTGAAAAAGTATTATAAGAAACGACACCCTGCCACTGGTTTTAAACATGTCCGTCTTCTACATGACAATGCCCCAGCTCATACCTCCACAATAGTTACGGCGTTTTTGAAGAAAGAAAAAGTAACTGTTTTGCCTCACCCCCCCGTATTCCCCAGACCTTGCATTAAAGTTTACATAACTATACTATCAAGACCCTTTGATTGATTTCATTAATATTTGGCATGATGATCTTAGCGCCATCCCCAAGCAGGGCATGGGTTTGAGGTCAAGGTCACAGACTTAGATTTTTCATACAAATGTCAAAGTTTTTGGTTAAATTATAAAGACTGATTGATTTCACTGGTATTTGTTAAGTGATAGCTACAGGTCTTAAGTTTTATTTAGCTTGATCCCTGCACCCGTACCTTACCTTTGTGGTCAAGGTCATGGGCTTGGCATAATGTGTGACTAAATTCTTTCAGTGTTGTATTAATATAGCATAAAACTGCCATCTCCAGAGTAAAGCTACATACTTTGCACTTTTAAAAAGAGAGGGTAAGACTGGTTGGAGTATATGTGCCCCCACTGGGCACTTTGTCTACTTCCAATAGCAGGGTGTCTGGCTATTGTCCCTGCCTAGGCACCAGGCAAGGGACATAAAGATGTGTCTGGGTCATCAGTCTTATCACTGAGCACTGGGCACAACAAAACCTAGTAGACTTTCAATAAACAGTAGACAGGTGAAGGCCCAATAGGAGAATTTAGCACTGGCTTACTTATCTGATCCATAGGTAATATTCCCTTCAGAATATTTATTACCCCTCAGAAGGCCTCTTTTGCAAACCCTGCTGGGATCTTGTAATCACCTTTTTATGACATGCCTTTGATCTCTCTTTCCTAGTGCCTAGGAAGGTGTAATAAAATCATCAGTGAGTGTTACCACTTTTGGTCTCATTTTAGCTATGTCTTTAAATGAGCCTGTCAAGTATTGGACACGCAACATGAGGAGAAGGTTTCCAAGTAATTAACCCTAGTCCTGCTGAACCCGGATATGTCCTCTGCCTTTGCAAACAGTGTAGGTCCAGATCAGTTGGCTTCTGAAGAAGCCAACTGATCTGGATCTGCACTGTTTGCCATTAGGTTTGTGAATTTGTAGCAACTGTCTGGATCAAGTAATCTGATTGGCTGAAAATTAGAAGAGGGTTTGGCATCTTAATTTATTCAGCATGGCAAGGGTTAAGGTAATTACAGTAATTTTTCCATTGGCTGTAAGGCTTTTCTTCTTGTACTGAATATTTTTCCATAGCGCCAGATAAGAGGGGTAGCTGCATAATATTTTTTTTATTTCTGCTTGAATGAAAACATATCTTGTAGGTACTCATTAGAACCACCTGGCTGAGGCACATACATCAATATTTACAGTGAGAAATAAGAAATATATATTTACTATAATCTAAGCCTAACCATAGCCTAAATATTCAAACAGATATGCCTGAGAAAACAGAGTAGGCCCAAATCAGAAGCCACAAAATGTGGTGTCTCATCAGGGATTATACTATTTGCCTGTCATCCAGCAATTCTTAGGCTCATGAACAGGTAGTCAGGCGAACTTGTTCAAATTTTAAGACAAGTATGGTAAGTCATCAGGGTGTCCCAATAATAGAGTAAATATATTTGGGTTCTCATTAGTTCCTGGTGGAGGCTTTTCTCTTGAGTACCCACATTGTGTGTTTTTGAGGAGAAATAAGAAATCTATATTATGTGGATACCTTGCTTACCTAGAGCCGTCTTATATTAACCCTTGCCATGCTGAATAAATTAAGATGCCATGCCCATTTCTGATTTTCAGCCAATCAGGTTACTTGATCGAGGCTGTTGGTATGAAATCGCTTACTTAATGACAAACAGTGCAAATTCAGATCAGTTGGCTTCTCCAGAAGCCAGCTGATCTGTATCTACACCGTTAGCAAAGGCAGTGCATATCCAGGTTCAGCAGGACTAGGGTTAACATCTGTCAGTGTAGATGTTGTCTAGTAGCCTACAGGGACATGGCAGCTGGCTGAGGTCATTGAAGTCATCTTACAGGAAAGGGTTGTTTTTCTCAAGGCTCGCCTTAATGCTTAGCACACTGGGTAAAATATTCTGCAGACAACATTTTGAAATATTTTCTTTTTCTCATAAAACAGGTTTTGGTATTTCATGTACAATTTTCATAAACTGTCAAAGCTGTTAAGTTCTGGGAAAAACATGAAAAAAAATGTTGTCTGCTGAATTAGCCCAGATTATGGTAAAAGATTAATTTTCGTATTTTATTTGGGACAGTTTCTTAGAGTAAACTTTGTGATCTATGTATCTATAGTTTAAAGCTATAGGCTAACTATTGTTGCATATTTCATACAGTGTCAGAGTAATGATTGCAGCATGTTTTGTAACATTTCAGAGTGAAATTTGTGACATACTTCTGATAGTTTCAAAGGGAACTTTTTTGATATTCCTTGAAAGTTTCAGAGTGAACTCTGACAATTCCATAGATGTTTCAGAGTGAACTTTTTTATATTCCATGAATGTTTCAGAGTGAACTTTTTTTTTACATATTCCTTGGTATCTCTTAGTGAACTTTATGACATTCCATGAAAGTTTCAGAGTGACCTTTTTGACATTCCATGAAAGTTTTAGAGTGAACCTTTTGCCATATTCCTTGAAAGTTTCAAAGTGAACTTATTGACATTCCATGAAAGTTTCAAAGTGAATTTTTTGACATTCCATGGACGTTTCAGAGTGAACTTTTTGACATATTCCTTGATAGTTTCAAAGTATACTTTATGACATTCCATGATAGTTTCAGAGTAAACTTTTTGACCTGTTCCTTGACAGTTTGAAAGTGAACTGTATGACACATTACCTTTCTATTTCAATAATTAGACTTTAATAATATTGTATAATTAATTTAAATTTAGGCTTTTGAAAACATTTCATTTGAAATAAGTACTTTTCAGCTAAATGTTTTAGAGCGTCATAGAATAACTGATATTGTGTATTAAATAAATAATGAAATTAGGTATGTTTAAAAAAAAATGAAAAAAGAAAAAAAACTTGTGATATGGACACTTAGTAACACATTTGTGGGGGGTTTTAAATCCCCTGTTTGAAATCAAATTAAGAACATTTTTTATCTATTATTTTTATATATATATATATATATATATATATATATATATATATATATATATATATATATATATATATATATATATATATATATATATATATATATATATAAAATTTCAAAAAACCAATGTTATCACATAATAGTGCATTATGGAGAGTTTTGCTACTTAACAATGTTTGCTAAGTTGATGAATGTGCATAACATAATCATAGTAAGAACTGTTACATGTGGATTTCATTATTTCTGTGTGGAAAAAAAATACCTTTATTTTGAAATACAGTCAAACCTGTGTTAGTGATCACCTCTATTAAGCAGCCAACCTGTATTTAGCAGCCAGAGGAAAGTTGGCCGAAAATTCATAGACTTATATATTTGAACTGTATTAAGCAGCCACCTGCCTTCAGCAGCCACATTTTAAGCTTCCCATGGGTGGCTGCTTAAGACAGGTTTGACTGTATTCTAAAATTGCTGAGATACCAGCCTTTAATCTGTAAACAACAGAACAGCTTAATGCTTAGTGTGCTGGGTAAAAATGTTAGAAGATGACACTTTGAAATAATGTTCTTATTTTTTTTTTTTTTTTTTTTTTCTTCAGAAAATAGGCTTTGACATTTGGTGACAATTTGCATGAAATACCAAAGTCTATTTTCAGAGAAAAATATCCTACTCTTGTTGTCTGCTGAAACTGCCTAGAGAGTGGTAAAGGTTAAACTGTTCGGGCTGTTGGCTGTTGTAGAGAGATTACTCTGTATAGCCTAATTACTTTGTTGTACTTTTTGAATTACAGCAAAACTTGAAAAGTCATCTTCAGGTATACCGTATAGTGACATCCATTCTCTTACCTTCCATATTGTAGTTGTAGGAACTCTTGTATACTGAACCTCATTATAATACCGTTTCCTTTATAAGAATGTAAAGTGCTGTATCCACCAAAAATTGGACCCCAAAATTGCTGTATCTATTAAAAATGAATAGATTATATAGAAAATGACTGAAAAAGATCATTTAGCAAGCAAGAGCGACATAGGGTTTACTTTCTGTGGCAGTGTTGGCATTGGCATTGTCATTGGTGTTGTCCTAGGCTGTGCATTTAGCCCTGTTTCTCAAACACTAAGACTTGTAGGCTAATGAAACTTTATACACACATATGCCATGATGCACCCTGCCCCCTTCCCATTAACCATTACTGACTTGACCTGTTTTTCATGCTTGGCTGAACAGTGTTTAGTCTGTGTTTTTCCATTTCTTGAACACCACAGTCATGACATAGCCATTTGGCAAATTTCTTGTTGTATATAATCTATTCATTTTTGTTTGAATACAACATGATTGTTTAGCTAACATGGTTTATGCTTTGGATTCCAGCAATAGTGTTATAAAGAGGTTATAGAGTATTTTATAGGTCACATCAAGGAGAAAAGGTTTTTTTTAGCAAACACATCTGGGCCCATGTGTTCAAAGCTAACGATGTCGTTAGTTAAGGATTTGTTAAAATTTACATCGAGTGATACGCAAATATGCTGAAATTTTTTGCTGAAAAAATGTGAGTAGCTTTTGCACTGCAAAAGCTACCCACATTTTTTGAGCAAAAAATATCAGAATATTGTATATTGAATCCGTTAAAACAGTTAACGAAATGACCCTTAACGAGCTTGTTAAGCTAACGATGCTTTGAACAACTGGGCCCTGCTCACTTAGGTCTAGATAAGGCACTTTTTTTTTCACCCTAAAATGTTTATCTAGATATCCTTCATATTATACCCCATAGTATGCCGAGGAGATATACAAATTTTGTCTTTTGCTTGTATGTGTCTTTTTTTTAACTTGTATTTTTTTCTATCAAACATTTCTCTGGAACTTCTGCACCAAGAATCTTGAAAGTTGGTACAAAAATGTTGGATATGGCTGGTATTTTGGGTGAGAGAATGGGCCTGCTTCTCCACTTAGAAGACAAAGCCTGCCCAGGAAAAGTGTTGTTGCAAGCCCGTCGCCGAGTAGTGGAAAGTGGTCCGGCGGAGGTTAGCGGCGAGTGCCAAAGGCACGAGAGGGGGGATTTTTGAATTGTTCACAAAGGCAGTGCAAAAAATTTTTTTTGAAAATTTTTGAATTATCAACATCTGTAACGCCTGTACATGCGTTTTAATGCATTTTGGAAGCGTTTTGTGGGGCCAGAATTTCAGTCATTTTGGCCTAGAGTTTAGCCAGTTTAACATAAACAGGATGCTTCTTTGACAGTATTTCATGTATTTCACCGATGTCCCCGTAGGTTCTGGGCAAAGTCTCTACTTTAAGCACTGGCTTCTGGTGGCACTTTGAAGACTCATGTTTTCTAAAAGATACACAAGTGTCTTTCCAGTTTGAAAACCCATTAATAATGTCAGCTTTATCTAGATTTAGATTGGGCAACTTTCCGTCCCTGTAGGCCAGCTTAGAGAGATGAAAAAATGCAAGATCGTTCATTTCGTCATAATGTAACCACAGCCGACTGTTGAACCAAGACTGCCGGAAACTTATTTGTTTCTGCTTTTTTACACCAAAAGTATTTGGCTGGAACCGAAAAGTCTTAGGCTGATTTGGAACAGGCGGTACTTGTATATCCATAATGGAACAACAACATTGACATGATACTTTCGATACAGCTTCAGGATTAAGAATATTCTTGCATTCAAAGTAAAAAAGTTTTATACATAACTTGCCGAGAGCTATTGTCATTCAATGTCAGTTATGCCATGCATCTTGCGGCATCAACAACTTGCTTTAAAAGTCTACTCTTCCTACACTCCTGGGCCAATTGACTCAAAAGTTGGTAGAACCATTGACGTGTAGATCAAAAATAGCTAAAAGCATTCCAGTCGGACATTCAAGATGGCCACCATCTTGAAAATCTATTTTGTACTTCTTCTCCTGAACCCAAAGGCTGTTTGATGTATCAGGGCAACTTGCTGATAAAAAATAACTAAAATTGTTGTGATTGGAAATCCAAGATGGCCACCATGGCGGCCATCTTGAAAATCTGTTTTGCACGTCTTCTCATGAACTGAAAGGCCAAATGACTAGAAACCTGGTAGGAAGTGTAGATCAAAAATAGCTAAACTCTTTCCCATTGGAAATCCAAGATGGCCACCATCTTGAATCTATTTTGCCCTTTGTCTCCAATACCAAAAGGCGAATTGACACGAAATTCATGATGGGCATCTTGAAAATCTATTTTGCTCCTTTTCTCCTGAACTGAAAGGCCAATTGACCAGAAACTTGTTAGGAAGTGTCAAGGCAACTTGTAGATCAAAAAAAGCTAAAATCATTCAAATCGGAAATCCAAGGTGGCTGCCACCATGGCCATCTTGAAAATCTCTTTTGAACTTCTCCTGAACCAAAAGGCTACTTGCCTCGTAACTTGGTAGGAAGTATCAGGGTGACTTGCAGATGAAAAATAGCTAAAATCATTCTGATCGAAATCGTTATGATCAGAAGTCTAAGATGGCTGCCATGGCCGCCATCTTAAAAATCAATTATGAACTTCTCTAGAACTGAAAGGCCAATTGACTCAAAACTTGTCTGATAATCAGGTGAGTGATACAGGGCTATCTTAGCCCTCTTGCTTTTTCTATCCAATCAAACTGTTGAAGGATTGATGCCAATCTTGTGTATTGGTGACCCACTAGTCACTTTGTCTAGTCTAGAGCAGTGTGTGTGTGTGCGTGTGCATTTGTGTGTGTGTGTGTGTGTGTGTGTGTGTGTGTGTGTGTGTGTGTGTGTGTGTGTGTGTGTGTGTGTGTGTGTGAACACTGGTTCCAGATAAGTTTTTTTTTTCATGTCTTTCTTCTCCACTAAAACATAGTCATTACATTGCTCAGTAATGTTCCTCAGTATTTCGTCTTCATATTTTTTTTTTTATTTTTATTTGAAAGTAAGATTTTCTGTTTCAAGTCAGAAGAAAAGTTACCATATCAATAGTTTTTATGTCCCTGCCATTCAAAGATTGGTGGAAAGGGCATATATGGTTAACTCTGTCAATTCATCCGTCTCCGCCCGCGTCCAAAATTGTGTTTAAGTTTTTTAGACATTAGCAATTTGCATTTAAGTTTTTCCAGCGGGGGCATCCGTGTCCTATAGACACATTTTTAGTTTTTGTTTGTTATATTTCTTTTCCTGTTTAAAAAGAAAATGCCTTTTCTAGAGCTATATCTGAAATTAACAAGAATAGTCGTCTGCTTTGTCTTCTGCCGAATACTTTAGAAGTCATTGTTGCAAACAGTGTGGACCCAGATCAGACTGCTCCTCTAGGAGCAGTCTGATCTGGGTCCATACTGTTTGCCTATATGCAAAAAGTATGTTTGAAAAGTTTGCAAGAAGATGCAGCAGACGACATAAAGAGACAACATTTTCAGATGCAGGTTTTCTTGGCGCTTTAAGGGTTAAATAATTTAATGCTTAGCATCTAGGTGAAAATTTCAGCAGTCAGCATTTTGATTTTTTTTTCTTATTTTCCCAGAGAATAGACTTTGATATTTCATGCAATTGTCTCATAAATAGACTTTGATATTTCATGAAAATTGTCTCCTAAGCATGAAATGTCAAAGTCTATTTTTCTGGGGGAAATAAGAAAAATATCAATTTGTCATCTGCTGAATTTGCCGAGAGAGTGATAAAGGTACGGTAGATTTCCTATTAGTTCGAACAGGTAAAAAATAAATATTGATCCCGATGTTCGAATTATTAGAAAAAAAATTCAGAAAAAAAGCAACTGTTTGAACTATTTGAAATTTCGGAAAATCTCAGATAAGGACCCTCTAAATGAGACATGATCCTTCCTAAATGCTGTCTGTTGCAATTTTACTCAGAGTGCTTAATATTAAATGCTTTCCCTCGTCTTACTTCCTTGCCAGTTTTACCTAATGGACCAGTCCAAAAAGTCTGTTTAATTATTTTCGAAATTCTGGTGTACATTGTGAGTAAAAAAAGTCTTTTCAATAATATTTATGTTTTAGTGTTGAATCTTCGGGGATGGATAACATTTTGGAATCTATTATGATTTTATTAGTATGTATTAGTAAATTTCTGTCAAGGGAACGGGGGAAGTTTCTGAGGTAAACATCATTATAGCTTTCTCCCTGTTCGATGATCGGCATTTTCCATACTATGTGGCACCATCGGACTTTGCCAAAAATACCGATATGGCCCAAGACTTTTTTAATAAGCTTGGTCTGAATTTTCTGATACATTTTTTGTGTAAAAAATCCCTGTCTTAGTAGCAGATTTTAACAATATCCATGTACAGTTTACAAACCATAAGAAAGAGAGTGGGTGAACCGATTTATCAAATATATTAATGGATTAATTAACATTAAATTTTCACATGTTCGAACTATTTAAAAATCAGTTTTAAAAAAACTAAGGGACTGTTCGAACTAATAGAGCAATTTTCAAGAGGTGATTTCAAAACAATAAAGGGTGTTCGAATTATTAGAGTGTTCGAACTAATAGGAAATCTACCGTACATTCCACATTCCATATACAGATTTTAGCTTTCATAGTTCATATGCTTGAAGCCGGTTTCCACTTGTTGTGACCTGTATGAGGTACTGTAGGGGGGAAACCAATACGATTCATTGAACAATGATTCAGACATGATGGTGCATGGTACAGGACCCACACAGATGCTCAGCTGGTAGAGCATCCCCTTTCTGACCAGAAAGTTGGGGTCAGGAAAGGCAGTTGTCAGTTTCTAGAGAAAGAATGCACACAAGTACTACCGTATTCGACCTAATTACCGCACTGTGCACTCAGGTTTTTCACAATCACTGAGCAAACCTATGGTAAAATATGTATCCGCCTATATACTTAGGGTACACTTAGAAAAAGATCAGCGAAGGACTTATCTAATGATTCTTATGCAAGGTTTTTTATTATTTTTTTTTTTTTTATTCTGATTTTTTTTATAAAGCATATGTTGTGGATACTGATTTGAATTGCATCGACAAGTCGATAGAATTCAAATGGGTACCCACAACATATGCCTTATAAAGAAGTAGACAAAAATTACATTGGCTGTAATCTGAGGACTACGGAATTACTTGACCGTGCGCTTATAGGAGCATGTGCGGTAATTAGGTCGAATACGGTATTACCTTTACTGGTAGATTTTCGGAGGTGACTTCACCTTAATTGGTTATCAGCCAGTTCTGTGTAGGAGTCAGTTACTCAAGTATTTAGACCACCTTAACTCAGTATCCTACTTATCCTATTCAACCTATTTAATGCACATACCTCTATAAGCGCATAGTCAAGCAATTCTGTAGTCGTCAGTTCTAGTCTGTGTACTTTTTGTCTACTTCTTTATAAAGACATAATTATGTCGTGGGTACCCATTTGAATTGCATCAACTTGTTGATGCAATTCAGATGAGTACCCACAACATATGCTTTTATAAAGAAAATCAAAAAAAGGTAACAAAAACATCGCATAAGCATCATTTGATAAGTCCTTTGCTGATCTTTGTTTAAGTGTACCTTAGTATAGGTGGATACATATTTTACCACAAGTTTTCCCAGTAATTTTGAGAAATCTAAGCGCAAGGTGCAGTTATTAGGTTTAATACGGTATTCTAAATTTTGAGGGGAAAAAAAGAAAAAGGTTGATTACCCTGTGATTTATCCAAAGTTCTGACCAAATGCAAATAGTGTTGATCCTGATCAGAGTAGTCATGAAGGGAGCAGTTTGAGCTTGGTCTACACTTCCCAGCAGAAAAATTTCTTCAAATAATGAGTCAGTATGGTGTATAGGTTTTCCCTCAGGTGTTCCTCTTTTTTCCAACTTTTTCTCTTTTATATCAACCTTATATCGATGCTTTATCTTTTGGTGTCATTAAGCTAGTGAATTGTATAAGCAGGTACACTACAACCTCTTTATAACACAGTTCTTTATAACACAGTTTTGGATATAACACGCAAAGATGGATCCCAAAAATGTATAGATTATATTGAAAAATGACCATAAATGGTCATTTTTCAATATAATCTATACATTTTTGTTTGGATATAACACAGTTGCTTAACTAACATAGTTTATGCTATTGACCCCAACAATAGTGTTATAAAGAGGTTGTGGTGTACTATTTTACCTTGGCCGTGTCAAGCAAAAAAAGTGCCTTCGAACAAAAGTGCAAAATATGCCGATTTACATCATCCTGCTGATAGGCAGAGTCTAATCCGAGCATTTGCTGTCCATTGAAATATTCTATAGTATCCAATGATTCTGTTTGCGGACAGTGAAGGCCCTTATCAGACTGCCTGGATGCCCAGTCTGATCTGGGCTTTCGATGTCCGCATATGCCCAAAGACGCATTTTGGCATGGCACGGCCCATCTGTTAGTAAGCTACCAATGTGTCATAGCTCCAGTAAGAGGAATATCCAGATCAGCTTTATGTCCCTGGCTACCATCTAGGAGGAGGGGGACATATTGATTTTGGTGTGTATCCGTTGCGTTGGTGTCAGCATCGGCATTGGCATCACTTTCTTGTTTGCACAATATCTTGGGAACCAGTGGTTCGATTCTTACCAAATTTTCATGGATATATGATTGGGACATAACAAAAAATTATTACATTTTAATGATCTTGACCGAATTATCAAGGTCACAGCAGGAGAAAAACTGAAAATTCACTGTCTGTTTTGTCTAGGAACGTTTACTAATTTTTTTCATTTCTTCATGAGAACATGTGGTTATCTCAATGTGCATCAGGAAAACATGCCTATATAATTTTGACCCCCTTAAACCCCACTTTTATATAGTAAAACTGGGGTTTACAGGGGTATACATCATTTTTCTTATTTCTGCTCAAAACATAGATTGTGGGTATTCATTAGAACCGCCTCTGCGAGGCGGTTCTAACGAGTACCCACAATCTATGTTTTGAGCAGAAATATGAAAAATATTTGAATTTTTCGTCTGAAAATTTTCAATTTTTTGGTGATAAACTTTTCAGTATATTTGAATAGGCCTGTTTTCATAATGGGGTACTTATCAGAAGCTTCTCACTGTGGTGTTTCTGATGAGTACCCACAATAATACATTTTCATAGAGAAATAAGAAAATATCAATAATACTTTTTACTTAACCCTAGTCCTGCTGAAACTGGATATACCTTGTCTTTGCAAACAGTGTAGATCCAGATCAGTTGGCTTCTGAAGAAGCCAACTGATCTGGATCTGCACTGTTTGCCATTACTTTAAAAAGTGCCTTTCCTGGAGGTGTGACTATTATCACATGATGATAAAATATAGTGTGTGATACTTTCCTATTATAGTCGACTCTCATTATCGCGAAGTCCTATGGACTCTCTGAAACACAAGATCTCCATGGCCCTACATATTAGATTTACAGATTTGAGGAAAAAATAAATTGAACTTACGCATTTCACAAATAAATATGTAATTTGACTCTTGAAGTTAGAATTATATTGAAAGTATTATGGAAAAGAGGAGAAAAAAGGAGAAATTGCAATTTCTCCTCTTTTCCACAATATCTTGTAACAAGTTGTTAGATTTTCATGTTAAACAGGGACCAGATTTTCACTTTGAGATAAGGGGTTATTCAAGATAATCGAAGTAGAGAACGAGAGTCAACTGTATATATATATATATATATATATATATATATATATATATATATATATATATATATATATATATATATATATATATATATAAAGTCTCAGGCAACATTTTACTTGGGGCCAATGCTGTTTTTCCCACTGTGTGTCTGTTCTTGTGAAATTTTTGTTTTAGTACCTTTGAGAAACATCCATATACATACTGGAATCTCTTTATAAAACAGTTCATTATAGAATGGTTTCAGACAGAAGACGGTTTTTAGGTGGAACACCAAAAGTGTTGTATCCAAATCTCAGATCGTCGGCTCCCACTGCAGTTCCCACATAGGTCCATGCAGAGACACCTGGGCCCAGTTGTTCTAAGCGGTGTTAGCTTAACGAGCGCATTAGTGGTCAAAATGTTAACTGTTCTGCTAAGTACAGTATCTAATTCACAGTTATTTTTGCTGAAGAAATGTGAGTAGCTTTTGCATATGCAAAAGCTACTTGTGAGTAGCTTTTGCATATGCAAAAGCTACTCATATTTTTTCAGCAAAAATATTAGCATATATGCCATATTTAATGAACAAAAGTTTTAACAATACGTTAACTAACGATATCGTCAGCTTTGAACAACTGGATCCAGATTTTCTTTCAGATGGGCTTTCCAGTTCAGTGACAATTCTTTTGTTGTTTTTTTTTTTTTTTTTTATCAGGAAAATATAGAAAAGGCTAAAATTGTAAAATTATATTATATGGTGGCTGAAAGTGAGCTTCTTTTGTTAAACCCAAAGTTCTGAAGCCATTCCTGGCAGTGTGGAAAACCCCACCAAAATTATTTCCTGCATTCTGGTACATACACGGGTCCTGCAAAAAGTTTTGTCACTGGGCTCGGATTACTTCAGTGCTACGTTTTATCAAACATATTTTTATTACAAACCGTCAAAGTATTCCCCCTTTACTGAAACACATTTTTGTAACCTTTTTACCCAGTCGCGAAAAGCAGATAGTCTTCTTTTGGTATCTGTTTGAGACATTGATAAATAGCGCTGCCAAGAGAACTTCTAGACGTATACTTATTTCCAGAAAGCATTTTCTTAAGCCTTGGAAATAAGAAGAAGTCACAGGGACTCAGGTCAGGTGAATAAGGTGGATGGTTTAAAACTTTCACCTTTTCAGAAGCCAAAAAAAGACTTAACAACCTCACACTTATGAGAGGAGGCGTTGTCATGTAAAAGGTGGACTCCTGACCATCCTTTGCTTGGTCGAACTCTTTCACTTTCTTCAGTACAGAATTCTTGTAGAATCGCCCAGTGACTGTATGACCAGATGGACAAGGCACTTGAACGACTGGCCCACCTGAATTAAAGAAAATTGCGTACATCTTTTTCGAACTTATGGTTCTCTTGGCAATACATGGGTGTTTTTTATCTTTTCGCTTCCATTGCTTATTATCAGCCCTTCTTTGTGGCTCAACATGTGCACCCAGGCTTCATCACCTGTTAGCTAGTTAGAAATAACCCGACTATTACAGCCTTTGTATGTTTTCAAAAGTTCCCGAGCACATTTAAGGCGTTGTGTCTTTTGCTCCTCAGTGAGCAAATAAGGTACCCACCTAGCACAAACCTTTCTCAGGTCCAAACGCTTTTTCAGAATTGTTTGCACACTGCCTTCTGATATGCCAGTACAACTACCTGTATCTTTGACAGACAATCGCGAATCCTGTTCGACCACAATCTTTACAGCAGCGATGTTAGCCTTGATAACAGAGGTTTTAGGCCTTCCAGGACGGGTATCATCTTCAACAGAAAATTTCCCAGCTTTAAAAGCTTTAACCCACCTAAAAACTGTGTGCATTGAAATGATCTGAGGTCCATAATTACCACACAATTCATTAAATATTTGCTTTGAATCTATATTAAGCCTAATGCGGCATTTAATATAGCTACGAATTTCAGTCTTCTGGTCCATGTTCCAATGTAACAAGTAAATTGGTCAGTGTATATGACTGCATCTATTTCAATTTGAAATAACTCGGTCAGTTGGAAAGCAATTTGCATAAAATAAACCGGTATCATTAGTTATTCAACACACCATTCAAGTGCAGTGAAGCATTTTAAAATATACCTGGGATAAAACCAAGGAAGCCTATTAGTGACAGAACTTCTTGCACGACCCTTGTATCTGTGTTTAAATTTTATAGTAGTTGTCGGTATTCTACATAAACAAAAATCTCATGTAATGGAGTATTTTCCATATAAATTATTGTTATAAGTTTTTAGAAGTGCCACTAAGCTGTTGTAGTTTGGCTGTTCATTCTGTCTGTGTGATACCTTTGTGATTGTATTTCAGTATTTTAATATTCCTGTATTTCAGTATTTTAATATTCCATCAGCAGTATTGTAGTCATGGATGATAATAAGATACTGACAATATAACCTCTGTGCTGTGCAATATCATAACTGTCATAAGACAAAAATCTGTCCTAAGCAGTTATAATGAAGGCCTTGTTAGATAAACTTCAGAATATTTTACCTCCAGTTTACCTTAACTTATCCCTAATTTAGCTGTTTTCTTGTACCATAGCTACCCTAAGAATCAAATGCCTTAAGGGGACTGGAAACTCCTGATAGATTTTCTGCCCTTTCTTACAAGGGAGACCACTAGATTTTCTGCCATTTCTTACAAGGGAGACCACTAGATTTTTTGCCATTTCTTACAAGGGAGACCATTAGATTTTCTGCCATTTCTTACAAGGGAGACCATTAGATTTTCTGCCATTTCTTACAAGGGAGACCATTAGATCTTCTGCCATTTCTTAACAAGGGAGACCACCAGATTTTCTGCCATTTCTTACAAGGGAGACCATTAGATTTTCTGCCATTTCTTACAAGGGAGACCACCAGATTTTCTGCTATTTCTTACAAGGGAAACCATTAGATTTTCTGCCATTTCTTACAAGGGTGACCACTTCTATAACTTCCTGTTTATGTAAGAAAATATGTATATAAAGTCCGTTTAGAGTAGACCCCTTTTCAGAAGGGAAGTAAAATGTTTTTACAGTGGGAGCAAATTCTATTCTTTAAGAGTAGATCCTTTTCAGAAGGGCTGTTAAACAATATTTGACAGAGTTGCATCCCAGTTGGAGCAAATTCTTTTCTTTTAGAGTAGTCTTCTTTTCAGATGGGAGGTAAAACAGTTTTGACAGAGTTGTATCCCAGAAGGAGCAAATTCTTTTCTTTTAGAGTAGACTCCGTTTCAGAAGGGAGGTAGAACAGTTTTGACAGAGTTGTATCCCAGTGGGAGCAAATTCTTTTCTTTTAGAGTAGATCCCTTTTCAGAAAGGAGGTAAAACAGTTTTGACAGAGTTGTATCCAAGTAGGAGCAAATTCTTTTCTTTTAGAGTAGATCCCTTTTCAGAAGGGAGTAAAACAGTTTTGACAGAGTTGCATCCTAGTGTGATCAAATTTTTTTTCTTTTAGAGTAGATCCCTTTTCAGAAGGGAGGTAAAACAGTTTTGATAGAGTTGCATCCTAGTGGAATCAAATTCTTTTCCTTAGGGTAGACCCTTTTTCAGAAGGGAGGTAAAACAGTTTTGACAGTGTTATATCCAAGTGGGATCAAATTCTTTTCTTTTAGAGTAGATCCCTTTTCAAATAGGAGGTAAAACAATTTTTGACAGAGTTGCATCTCAGTAAGAGAAAATTCATTTCTTTTAGAGTACCCTTCTTTTCAGAAGGAAGGTAAAACAATTTTGACTGAATTGCATCCTATAAAAGTGTATACATTCACCTTAACACTGCACTATTCTTATCCTAACATAATTCCATTTCCTCATATTTCACACAATTTTGATTGGTTGAATTCATAGCAGTAATCCATCAGATCTGTTTTCCTACTGCCATATCAGAATATTAACATTTTTTGCAACTTTGTAACATTTTGATGACAAAGTTTGAATTATAAGGAATGAATTATTACTTCTGTGTATTTTATTGATGCATAAACTCTGGTGAATTACTCGCAAACTTAATATAAAGCCTGTCCTCAGAGCTTTCTGTTAAGTTCATGAGTGAGTTTACACATTGATAAAAACTACAAAAATAAAGTTCATTCCTAAAATATCCTGAAGTTTTTTTGTTTTTTTTTTTGGTGGGGATGTTCTAAGGATATATTACTGACTGGCAAATACTGCAGACCTTGATGATACTGTTCCTTTAGGAACATATTGTTCTGAGTCTACACTGTGTGCTTAGGTAAGTCTGTCGGAATATTTAGGGTAAAGATGGTACATAATTTTGTGGTATTGTAAACTTGCTAGAAGTTCCTGCTGTGTGCTTTACAGTTAGACTTTGCTTATGTATTTTCTTTTACATTACATATTAGTATCCATTGCTCCAGATAAGGCACTTTTCAGCCAAAAAGTATTGATATTTTTCTTATTTCTTCACAAAAAACATATATAGTGGGTACTCATTAGAAGTTTTCTCCATAAAAGTATATGCTGTGGGTACTCATTAGATGCATTCCCAAAAAAACATGTTGTGGGTACTCATTAGAAGCATTTTCCACAAAAACATATTGTGGGTACTCATTAGAAGCATTTTCCACAAAAACAGATTGTGGGTACTCATTAGAAGCATTCTCTACAAAAGCATATGTTGTGGGTACTCATTAGAAGCATTTTCCACAAAAGCATATGTTGTGGGTACTCATTAGAAGCATTTTCCACAAAAGCATATGTTGTGGGTACTCATTAGAAGCATTTTCCACAAAAGCATATGTTGTGGGTACTCATTAGAAGCTTTTTCCACAAAAACATATTGTAGGTACTCATTAGAAGCATTCTCTACAAAAGTATATGTTGTGGATACTCATTAGAAGCATTCTCCTCAAAAGCACACATTGTAGGTACTCATTAGAAGTGCCTCAGTGAGGCACTACTAATGAGTACCCACAATATATATTTCCATGGAGAAATAAGAAAATATTTATCTTGACACTCTTCTGGAGCTATAATAATACTGCTGGTACTTTTAACCCTTGTCCTGCTGAATAAATTAAGAGGCCATGCCCACTTATTTCAGCCAGTCAGATTACTTGATTGTTGCTATGAATTTGCATATTTATTGCAAACAGTGCAGATCCAGATCAGAAGCCAAGTGATCTGGATCTACACTGTTTGCAAAGGCAGGGTATATCCGGGTTCAGCAGGACAAGTACTAAGTATCTAAAATAGAAAAATAGACATTTCCGTCTTTGAATTTGGAAGTTCACTATTAGTTATAGCAGTTTTGTTTTGAAATTCTTACTTATCCATATCAAAGAATGGCAAAGCAGCATTTTACCATGTTAAAGTGAAACTCTGATTCTTTGAAGCTCTTGTACATGATGTTGAGTAGGATTCACTATTTGTTATTCCTTTTTTAACCCTTGTCCTGCTGAGCTTGGATATACCCTGCCTTTGCAAACAGTGTAGCTCCAGATCAGTTGGCTTCTAAAGAAGCAAACCGAAAGGGATCTGCACTGTTTGCCATCCAGTATGTCAATTTATGTTAGCAATTTGGTTCAAGTAATCTGATTGGCTGAAAATTAGAAGCAGGTATGGCATCTTAATTTATTCAACAGGACAAGGGTTAACAAAAGAGCATCTTTCCATGCATAATTGTACAAGAATTTCAAAGAATTTGAAGGCAGTTATAACTGCTATATATTATTTCTGACCTTTACAACTTCCATAGTGTAGACATATTTTAACCCTTAAAGCGCTTAGAAAACCTGCATCTGAAAATGTCGTCTGTTTATGTCGTCTGCTGAATACTCTTGCAAACTTTTCAAACCTATTTTTGCATAAAGGCAAACAGTGTGGGCCCAGATCAGATTGCTCCTAAAGGAGCAGTCTGATCTGGGTCCACATTGTTTCCAGAAATGATTTTTAAAGCAACCGGCAGAAGACAAAGCAGACGACAATAGTTGTGACTGGCGCTTTAAGGGTTAAAAGGCTTAGCATGCTAGGTGAAATTTTGAGCAGACGGCATTTTGAAATATTACTTTTCTTACTTACTTTTCTCAGAAAATAGGCTTTGACATTTCATGTGAATTGTCTCCAATGGAAACAGTTTGCATGAAACATGAAATCCTGTTTTCTGGGAAAAAATTGAAACATGCCATCAATTTGTCATCTGCGGAATTTGCCCAGAGATTGTGGTAAAGCTTATTTACAGTTGGCTATAATATAGCTTGCTGAATTAGAAAATAACATTATTTCAAAGCATTTCTCTTATATCTCACAGAAAATATATTATTAAGCATTACATTTCATAGGAATTGACCTTTTAGGAAGTAATTTACTGTATTTGATCTACTTACTACAATGTGCACTTAAGGTTTTTTCAGAATTAACAGGAAAAAAAAAACAAAAAAACTTGTAATAAATTATCCAGCTAATAAGGGCAATCTTTAAGGGTTAGGGGTTAGGGTTAGGGTTATTTAAAGAAAGATCTTTAAGGGTTAGGGGTTAGGGTTAGGGTTATTTAAAGAAAGATCTGGAAAGTACTTCAAGAGGGACTTAGTTTATTGATATACTACAACCTCTTTATAACACAGTTCATTATAACACAGTTTTGGATATAACACGGTTCAAAGATGGATCCCCCCAAAAATGTATAGATTATATTGAAAAATGATCATAAATGGTCATTTTTCAATATAATCTATACATTTTTGTTTGGATATAACACAGTTGTTTAACTATCACAGTTTATGCTATGGACCCCAACAATAGTGTTATAAAGAGATTGTGGTGTATATTGTTGGTAATCATTTGAATTGCCTTGACAAGTGAAGGCAATTCAAATGATTACCAACAACATATGAATTAAATGAGTACCAGCAACATATTCTATTATAAAGTAGATAAAGGCCGGCCTCGATGGCTCAGTTGGATGCACGTCTGACTGAAGATCAGGAGGTTGCGGGTTTGATCCCCGTAGCGTCGGCAACATTCTTTCATGGAGTGTGATCATGAAATATTTTCTATGGTCATTCTCTCCCTTCTGCTGATTCAAGAAGGGCAGTTGTCAGTTTCTTTTAAAAGAATGTGCACAATACTGGTTAACTGCTTAAAGAACTAAGCCTGCCCAGTAAAAGTGTGGCAAGATAAACTGGCTGCACTCGACATGACCCTTTTGGGTTGACTTGGCCGTAAAACCTCAACACAAAAACAAAGTAGATGAAAGGACATAGGCTATCATCTGAAGACTGAGAAATAACATGTACTTGACTGTGACTTTTAGGCATATATGCAGTAATTACATAAAATACAGTACACAAAATGACAAGCTGTGGACTGGGAAAGAATACTGTACATGTATTTATTACAAGCACTAAGACAGACAGGCCTGAGCAAACAATGCAGACCTATAGCAGATGCGGCTGAACATGATATCTGTTCTGGTCTACACTGTTTGCCACTCATCCAAGGCGCCGTCCGACTGGAGACCAGGAGGTCACTGGTTCAACCTCCGCCGAGGTCGGCTACATTCTTTTGTGGAGATTGATCATGAAATATTTTCTATGGTCATTCTCTCCCTTCCGCTGATTCAAGAAAGGCAGTTGTCAGTTGGGCACAATACTGGTTAACCACTTAGAGGGATAAATGGACTAGCCTGCCCAGTAAACGTGTGGTTAGGTAAACTGACCACGCTTGACATGACCCCATTGGGTTGACTGGGCCGTAAAACCTCAATACAATCAAATCAGTCATCCAACCAGTGGTAAAATGAACTTGTATTTTTAGGATCTCTGTGGTAAGGATTTAACCCTAGTCCTGCTGAACCCAGATTTACCCTGCCTTTGCAAACAGTGTAGATCCAGATCAGTTGGCTTCTGAAGATTCAAGAAGCCAACTGATCTGGATCTGCACTGTTTGCCATTAAGTATGTGAATTTATAGCAACAATCCTGGTCAAGTAATCTGATTGGCTTAAAATTAAAAGTGGTCGTGGCATCTTAATTTATTCAGCATGGCAAGAGTTAAGGTGTTCCAGTGATACATATTGTCTTCATTACTAATAATATTCAGTTTCTTGAAAATAATTCGCATGGCAAAGATTTTTATGCATGTCTTCTTTCATTTCATAACTGATTAACCATTGTCATTCATTGGGCTATTTCAGTAGATGGCAATTGCTATTTTCCTTGTTTTCCCCATAAAACAGAGGTTGAAATTTCATGCAAACTGTGGAGACAGTTTGCATGAAATGTGAACCTTTATTTTCTGGGAAAAATAAGCCAGAAAAAATAAGAAATTTTAACTATCATCTGCTGAAGCATGCTTAGGATTAACCATTTGGTCAAGAATTATGCATGTTTTCCTGTAAAGCATTCAAATGTTTTGCACTGAAAAAAATAATAATAAAAGTCACAGACTCACTGTCAAAAACTGCTGATCAAGAGAAAATATCAAAAGCATTCCAATATTTATGTTTTATTTTGTAGGTCCCATCCCGATCAAAACACCTCAGAAGGTCACCAAGACACTGAAGAAGATGCTGCCACAGCAACAGAACAGGAAGTGGAGGTTCTAGGAAAAGAAGAGTCTAGTCAAGGGGAATAACTTTTATATGTTTGCTAGTCATGTGATAGGAAACAACTATTGAGTACAGGAAGTGGTAGTATCTTAGAAGAACTACTATTAGTAGTGGCAAAATATGTGGTGTCAGAGCAGCTTATGGATCAGGGGTGGGGTGGTTTTAGAGTAGATATATTTTACCACAGCATAGCTCCAGATAAGGTGCTTTTTTCTGCCTAAAAGTATTGGTATTCTTCTTATTTCTCCATGAAAACATATGTTGTGGGTATTCATTAGAAGTGCCTCACTGAGGCACTTCTAATGAGTACCTTAACATTTTTTTTCATGGAAAAATAAAGGCACTTTACCTACAGCATATGTTTTCATAGAGAAATAAAGGCACTTCTGATGAGTACCCACAAAATATGTTTTCATGGAGAAATAAGAAAAACATTTACCTAATATCCCACCCCTTATCTAGAGCTATGGAAAAGGGGCTGGAATGGACTATAACAGAAGAGTGAGTAGAGTATAAACTAGTCAGTAAAGAAGACAAATATCAAAGTTGTAGGTTGATTACAGTTATATGCCATAAATGAAGGTCTAAAAATAGTAATATTGTGTAGACTCATTTCTTCAGCTACTTTGTCATGGACATATACATCAGGGCTCAGTTGTTCAAAGCGTTGTTAGCTTAATGAGCTTGTTAGTGGTCAAAATCTTAACTGTTCTGGTAAGTACAATATCTAATTCATAGGTATTTTTGCAAATGCAAAAGCTACTCACATTTTTTCAGCAAAAATATTAGCATATATGCCATATTTATTGGTCAAAGATTTAACAATACGTTAACTAACAACATCGTTAGTTTTGAACAACTGGGCCCAGAGGAATTGTTAAAAAGGAATATTTGATGATAATAGTGGGATAATTTTCTTAGTGTTCCATAAAAGCATAATTCTTGCACACCAGATAAGGAAATCCTGGGTTTTACCCTGAGATAGAAATTCTTGTCCTACCCAGGGTAAGATAAAAATAAAAAATTCTCAAGTTTGATATACACCGGTTGTATAAGACGTCACAAATGCCATCGTTAAGGTTGACCTTACGGAAAAAGAAAGAAAAAAAAAAAAAAAAAAGGTTGACGTAAGTGACCTTAATGATGTTACTAAACATCACATAATGTTATCACAATATGGCGGACGTCTGCAATCGAAGTGACTACATTATTAAAAATCAGTAATGGGGGTCACTGTCTGGCATCATATGGCTTGAGGATAGATTCTTATATCATGTTATGAGTACTCACTAAAAATGCCTCAGCAAGTCACTTCTTTTGAGTACCCACAACATATATTTTATGGAGAAAGAAAGCAAATATCCCATAATCATCACCAAATATTCCTATTTAATCCTTGTCCTGCTGAACCCGGATATACCCTGCTTTTGCAAATAGTGTAGATCCAGATCAGTTGGCTTCTGAAGAAGAAGCCAACTGATCTGGATCTGCACTGTTTGTCATTCAGCATGTGATTTTTTATCGACAATCTGGATCAAGTAATCTGCATCTGAAAATTAGAAATGGGCATGGCATCTTAATTTATTCAGCATTTTAAGGGTTATCAAGTGCTCTGATACAAGATATGTTTTGGTGCAAAAATAGCAAACAGGATCAAGTCATATCTTGGGCTATGCATTATGAGAAGTTTTGTTCTGACACAGCCTGCAATATTTACTCTCAGTCTTCAGACAAGACTTCAGACAACACTCCAGAAAATGTTGGATGAAATGCATTGTTTGTGTTTCATCCGACATTTTCTATAGACATTACTAGGTAATCAAATGACAGACTTGTACTAATATTTAGATTAGTTTGCTGAAGACTTGTTAACCCTGGTCCTGCTGAACCCAGATATACCCTGCCTTTACAAACAGTGTAGATCCAGATCAGTCGGCTTCTAAAGATCTGGATCTGCACTGTTTGTCATTAAGTATATGAATTGGTATGAACAACTTGGTTTGAGTAATCTGATTGGCTGAAAATTAGAAGTGGGCATGGCATCTTAATTTATTCAGCATGATAAGGGTTAAGGAGCAGTATCTGATGGTAATTCAAGGTAATTCAAGATAATTCAAGGTTATTTTTTCTTATTTCTCTTAACTGTTGTTGGTACTCTTTGGATGTGCCTCGGCAAGATGTTTCTAATGAGTACCCACAACATATGTTTTTGTGGAGAACTGGAGAAAAATTATCTGAGAATAATCACCAAATACTCCTCCTAACAAGCCCTCTGAGCATGTTAGAAATTAAGGTATCTGAATATATTGAGAGTAAATGTGTTACATGTACTTACTGTTTACCTACCATTTTGGCACATAACTATACCATAGGGCTTAGATTCATTGTCTCAATTTTGTATTTCTTTTGCATTTTTCCTGTTAATTAACCCTGCTCATGCTGAACTAGGAGATGCCCTGCCTTTGCAAACAGTGTAGATCCAGATCAGTTGGCTTCTTAAGAAGCCAACTGATCTGGATCTGCACTGTTTGCCATTCAGTTTGTGAATTTGTATCAGCAATCCAGATCAATTAATCTGATTGGCTGAAAATTTGAAGTGGGTGTGGCATCTTAATTTATTCAGCATGGCAAGGGTTGATTAAAGTTTCATTGTATTTGCTCGACTGTTTTGAAGGAATTTTAATGTTAGCACTGTGGGTAAAATTTTCATCAGAAGACATTTTGAAATATTTTTCTCTTTTTTCTCAGAAAACAGGCATGTAATGTCAAATCCTGTTTTCTGGGGGAAAAAAAATATATACCACCAATTTGTCATCTGTTGTATTAGCCCAGAGCGTGATCAAAGTAATAATTAAATTAATCTAATAATATTGTATAGTAATAAGCAACTAATTATACTTTTGTTTCTTTACTAAACAACTTTATCTCTTACAAATTATTTGAGACACAATGCCAGAAAGTGAACCTTCAGATATGTGGGTACACAAATTCTTCATAAAAACGTATGTTTTGGGTATGGAAATGATGTGCCTTGGTGAGAACCCACAACATATCTTCCTATGGAGAAATAAGATAAAAGTACCCCAGAATTATCACCAAATTAGCCTTAACCCTGGTCCTGCTGAACCCGGATATGTCCTGCCTTTGCAAACAGTGCAGATCCAGATCAGTTGGCTTCTGAAGAAGCCAACTGATCTGGATCTGCACAGTTTGCCATTAAGTATGTGAATTTATATCAACAATCTGGATAAAGTAATCTGATTGGCTGAAAATTAGAAATGGGCTCGGCATCTTAATTTATTCAGCAGGACAAGGGTTAATATCAGAAAAAGTATCTTCAGAGGTGCGCCCTGTGAAGATTCAGATCAGCTTGTGCATTTGCACAGTCTGATCAGTATCCTCACTGGGCGTATTTTGAATAACCAAGGATGCAAAGTTTCTTCATCATAGGTCTAGATAAGAGTGGGTATCAGGTAAATATTTTTCTTATTTCTCGACAAAAACATATTTTGTGGGTACTCGTTTGAAGCGCCTCGCCGAGGCGCTTCTAATGAGTACCCACAACATAGGTTTTTGTCGAGATACAAGAAAAGTACAGATACTTTTTGGTTGAGAAAAGTGCCTTATCAAGAGCTATGCTTCACACAGAAGATTGATCATACTGATTGATGCACAGGCTGATTTAAGTCTTTGTTTGGTGTACATGTCAGAAGGTACATGTACATTTTCTCATATTGTGGCTCACTTGGACATTTTAGTCACTTCTTATACATGTACTTGTTCTGAATTTTGTCTACCTTGTAATTTGTCTGTAAAGTATTAGTGGAATGATAAATAGCACACACAGTGAAACCTGTGTAAGAGAGCCACTTCTGAGACGGACTTTATAAAGTGAGGGTTGATGAGGAAAGCGGGCTGTCTTATAAAGGTGCATGTCAAGTAAATTGCATGACATGTACCTTTATAAGATAGCCACCTTTCCACATCAACCACTAAAGTCAGTCTCAAAGGTGGCTTTCTTACACAGGTTTCACATACTCTGATCAGGCTATTCCTTTAACCCATTGTAGACTGAATAGACTCTCCCACACTATATAGTGGAAGAATCCAATTCCAATTTTAGATATGTCCGGCTTTGAGATTTACATATTCCTAGAGAAAAATGGCTAGACTATTTGCAAACAGGAGACCCTGATCAGACGCCGCATTTTGCTGGGTCTGCACTGTTTGCCAGTTACCCTTGTATGGGTCTCCCGACTACAATGGGTTAAGAACAGTTTCTTCCAGAATAGTACAACATAACATAACATTCTTTATTAGATTATACATTCTGACATATGAGGAAAATAGAAATATAATGAATACAAACCACTGAATTGATTTTGGACAGATTTGATACAGGTTTAAGGTTTTACACAGTACATGCACCCCTCCCATCCCCCACTACACACATAGCCCATCCCACCTGCACCTGAACACACATATATGTTCAAATATGGCTTATTGCTTCATATATCCCAGATAAAGAAAAACACGGCTCACTTAACCCTAGCTCTATTGAATGCAGATATGCCCTGACTTTGCAAACAATCTAGATCTAGATCATCTGGCTTCTTCAGACGCAAACTGATCTGGATCTGCACTGTTTGTCATTTAGTATGTGAATTCGCATCAATAACCTGGATCAAGGAATCTGGCTGGCTAAAAAATAGAAGTGGATGTGGCATCGCAATTTATCCACATGACAAGGGTTGTGGTATAACATCCAGGATAAAGTAATCTGATTGGCTAAAAATTAGAAGTGGGCATGGCATCATAATTTATTTAGCATGGCAAGGGTTAAGGTATAAAAAGGAGGCATTATTTTCCAAATCTGTATTTTTATGCCCTGCTACAAAAAAGTGGCGAGAGTAGTATGTTATACCGTCTAAAATTTGAGTGTCCATCCGCCCATCCATCCATCTGAGCCCACGAATGGGCATATAACTCTGGTTAACCTACTTTTGGCCGGCCTCGGTGGCTCAGTTGGATGCGCCGTCCGACTGGAGACCAGGAGGTCGCGGGTTCAACCCCTGCAGAGGTCGGCAGCATTCTTTTGTGGAAATTGATTATAAAATATTTCTGCGGTCATTCTCTCCCTTCCACTGATTCAAGAAGGGCAGTTGTCAGTTTCTGGCAAAAGAATGTGCACAATACTAGTTAACCGCTTAGAGGACTGTCTGCTCAGTAAACGTGTGGTTAGGTAAACTGACCGTGCTCGACATGACCCCACTGGGTTGACTGGGCTGTAAAACCTCAACACAAACAAATAACCTACTTTTGGAGTTGCGCCCATATGAACATAGTAAATATTGAAAATAATCATTTCTACTATGTACTCATGTCTGCTCTGTATGTTGAAAACTATTCCAGATAGTTTGATGAAACTTCACCCAATTGTAAAGCATCATGAAACGAGGTGCAGAACTTAAAAACTGTAACTCTGGTTAACCTACTTTTGGAGTTATGGCCCTTTGAACTTTGAAAAAAAATTATTTCTGTAATATATATCTGTCCACTCTGTAACTTGAAAACTGTTTGAAATATTTTCTTGAAACTTATGCAAATGTATATCACCATGATATGATAAGCAAAACACAAGAACCATACATGAAATACCTTCTTTTGGAGTTACCTCCTTTTGGATATTGTCAGTAGTGATCCCAGTCATATACGTATGCCCTTCCTATAACTCGAAAACAGTTTCAGAGATTTTTCTTGAAAACGTTAAGGGACATAAGATAACATGTAGAAAACATCTTATTTTTGACAGATTTATGGCACTTGCTTGATGTAAGTGCAGTGGCGGGGCATGTTGCAGTGCTTGCAGTGCTTTATTTAAAGGGGTAGTCTGTGAAATGATTAGTGAAATAAGTTTTCAGCAAATGCTGAGATAGCCAAAATAAGTAAAGAAAGCAAAAGAAAACAGTGAACAATCTTAACAAACTGGACAGATCGAGGGTTGAGCGCAAGACTATGGTAACTCAAACATATTTTTGAAACCCTTGTTTAGGGGCAACTTGGACCCCTTTGTAAAAACAATGCAAATTTAGGTGCCATTGCTCATACGAGCAATGGCACCTAAATTTTCATTGTTTACAGAAAGAAATATTGTAATCTTCATAACGCCTTCATGGTGAGGAGATTAGGTTTGGGGAAAAACAACCATCTGACTTACGCCAGTCTTGCGCTCAACCCTCGAGATATGCAGGTATGGTAAATGTCCAAAAAATTTTGAACATTGTATACCAAACATTTGTGGCCTAAATTTTACTTTTTATGCAGTTGTTTCTTACAATACTTAGTGAAATGGCAAACAGTGTAGACCCTGTTCAGACTGCTCCTTCTGGAGCAGTCTGATCTGTGACTACACTGTTTGTATATGCCATTTTATTAGAAACTTTGGTTTACAAAACTTTAGGACATTTACCGTACATAGTAACAAAGTTAGATTGTCTCCCTTGGCTTGTCTTGTGATACACTTTATATTTAGCACAATTGAATAATTCCCATGTATATTCATGACATTAGTGTTATTAACCTTTTCAGCCCTACAGACCAAAACAGATCCTGTGCAAACAGTTTAGATCCAGATGAGATGGCTTGAAACCAGTAGTCTCATCAGGATCTACACTGTTTGCCATTCTGTTTTTGATTTTAAACTTAAATCCCTGTTTTCATCAATGGACGTCAAATTAGGGACAGAAGGGTGCATTTCAGAAACTCAGGGTTGAATGAATTAACCCTTCTCTTGCTGAACACGACATGCCCTGTCTTAGCAAACAGTGTAGATCCAGACCATTTGGCTTCTGAAGAAGTCAACTGATCTGGATCTGCATTGTTTGCCAATAAATATGTGAATATCTGTCAAAAACACAGATCAAATAATCTGATTGGCTGGAAATTAGAAGTGGGCATGGCATCTTAATTTATTCAGCATGACAAGGGTTATATTTGTACATACAGTGAATGTTTACTGTATTTACTGTAAAAATTAGGTCACATAACTCACTACCATACTTGTCCTATAATTTGTAAAAATCTTTTCCCCTATCTGGGCCTTTACTGCCTGTGTATTGCATGAGGCTCTGTTTCTTGGATTGCACAAATTATGAAAAGGTTCACTGTGAGAATCCATCATACATATATAATGGCACTATTCACTTACTTGGAAATAGTTATTTGGCATGATAATACAAAACAACGTTCTAACATATAGATACAGTGCCTAGCTTGTGTAAATTAACCCACTCATCCCCAAGTTTCTAAAGTGGACTCTTCCATTCTTGAATTTGGACTTGTCCACTGATGCAAATAGGGGTTTCAGTCTAAAATCAAGAACAGAATGGCAAACAGATTAGATCCTGATGAGACGGCTTGTCATGTGCTGTCTCATCTAGATCTACACTGCTTGCAAAAGTATCTGTTTTAGTCTACAGGACTGAAATGGTTAAATGTAGATACAGCATCGAGTTTGTGTAAATTCATTACGAAAACACGCCTATTCAAATATATTGAAATTTTCATCTCCAAAAACAGAAAATTTTTAGACAAAAAATCTGATATTTTTTTCTTATTTTTGCTCAAAACATAGATTGTGGGTACTCGTTAGAACCGCCTCACCGAGGCGGTACTCTAAGGAGTACCCACAATCTATGTTTTGAGCAAAAATAAGAAAAATAATATATACCCCTGTAAACCCCAGTTTTTCTATATAAAAGTGTGGTTCAAGGGGGTCAAAATTATATAGGCATGTTTTCGTGAATTAACCCATTGTATACTGAATAGACTCTACCACACTATATAGTGGAAGAGTCCAATTTCAGTTTTAGATAGGTGAGGCTATGAGATTTAGATATTTCTAGAGAAAGCTGAAGTATGTGCAAACAGTGAAGACCCTGATCAGATGCTGCATTCTGCGGCATCTGATCTGGGTCTGCACGGTTTGCCAAATACCCTTTTAGGGGTCTTCCGACTACAATGGGTTAAGATCCTGATTTAGACCACAGAAAAGATTACCCCAAATATGTCAGTTTTTCCTTCTTTTACATGTTCTCGGAATAACATGATTTCTCACAGGTAGTCACTGGTTCTTATGACTTTTTGCCTTAAATTATTTATCTTCTTCATTTTTGTTGAAATAATTGTTGGTAATTGTTTGTGATGTTAGAAATTTTGTACAAAATATTTATATACCTCATCATTTAAAAGGTACCTTATGATATATGTGACCAGTAAAAACCTTTATCCGCTGTGGTAAAAACCTTTACAAATTGTCTGAGTGGTTAGGGCTCCAGACTTCACATCACGAGGTCCTTAGGTTTGAATCCCGCAGGATGTGGAATCCAGCTCATGTCTGTACGGTTGGTGCTTCATTGCACAGAGCCTTTCATTATCACCCTTCCATTGTCTCAATATGACTTAAGATAATGTTGAAAGAGATAAAGTACCAAGCAATCATCATCATCAAAGACCCTTATTTCTAACTGGATGGATATTGTGTTATTTGGCCCTTAAAACATAGCAGATGGTATTCTAATTGTTTTGTATTATTTTTCAGAGAAAATAATGACTTGGCTTTTCATGTGAATCATCTGCTAGGCAGATGATTCACATGAAATGTCAAGCCTTATTTTCTATAAACAATACAAAAAAAAAGATTAAAATGTTTTCTGTTGCAGTGGTGCTTACCACTTTTAGAGTTGTTCTTTTTCTGTTTGTGTATGTCATAAGGTGCAGTTTTTTTGGTTTGTACATGTCATAAGGGGCAGTTTTAATGATGAGGAGGACTATGGAATGTAATTATAGGGCATATAATTTTTTATAAATAGAAAATAACATCATGAAATATGTGACCAGCAGAGACCATGTGACCAGTGTAGACCAAGGTAAAAAAGAACATGAGAAGTCAAAATATTTGTTATAAATCCACATGCTGACTTGAGTCTGCACTGGTTGCATATTGGCCATGTTATGTGAAAACGTGGCTTCGGCACATGCTGATAGCAAAGGCCCAGATCAGCCTGCGCAACTGTGCAGTCTGAGCAGAAACGTCTCTGTCCCCTAACAGAATCATTGGATAACACAGAATGCAGGAATGGAGAGCAAAGACCTGGGCCCAGTTGTTCAAAGTGTCGTTAGCTTAACGAGCTCGTTAAGGGTCATTTCGTTAACTGTTTTAGTGGAGTGAATATACAATATTCTGATATTTTTTGCTGAAAAAATGTGAGTAGCTTTTGCAAAAGCTACTCACATTTATTTCAGCAAAAAATTTCAGCATATTTGCGTATCACTCGATGTAAATTTTAACGAATCGTTAACTAACGATGTCGTTTGTTTTGAACAACTGGGCCCAGGTTGATACTTTGCACATGCACAGGATGATCTGAATCTGAGCATTTTGTGCATGTCGGAAGTCGCTTTTTTGCTTGACGCTTCCCGTATAATAGCTGCAGATGAGAGATTTATCCAGAAAACTATTTTTTTTTCCTTCTCTAAAACATATGTTGTGGGTACTCATAAGAAGCAACTGAGATGCTTCTAATAAGTACCCACACCATATGTTTTCAAGGAGAAATAAGAAAAACATCACTTTTTGACTATAAAATTACCTTATCTTGACTTGCACATCCATGCAGTCTAATCATATGGTTTGTTTACCGACTCTTTAACCCATTGTAGTCTGGAGACATCTAAAAGTGTAATTGGCAAACAGTGCAGACCCAGATCAGATCCCACAGAATGGGGCTTCTGATCAGGGTCTCCACTGCTTGCGAATAGTTCAACCATTTTTCTCTAGGAATATCTAAATCACATAGCTTGACAAACTTTAAATCAAAATTAGAATCTTTCAATATATTGTGTAGGGGAGCTTATTCAGTCTACAATAGGTTAACTCATTTATGCCTAGCGTACCATAAAAGGGACATTGGTAAACAGTGTAGACCCAGTGCAGAATGCGGCGTCTGATCAGAGTCTACACTGTTTGCATTAAATACAGGAATTTCTGTATTACATATGGTATCAATAAAAGCTATTCAGACACCCCTTCTACGTGCAATGGATCCATCCATAGAGTTGAGGTAGAAGAGGCAATTAGGCATAAATGGGTGAAGGGGGCCTGAAACATGTGGTAGATTTTCTGCCATTTTTTACAAGGGAGACAAGTTTTGTGACTTCCTGTTTGTTTCCTGCATACAAGTTGCTTCTGCAAAGTCTTTTCAAAAAGGAAAAATTTAGACTTGACCCCTTTTCAGAAGGGAGGCAAGAATAATTTTTAGCTCGCCTGTACGAAGTACAAGGAGAGCTATTGTAGTCACCCCGGTCGTCCACGTTTGCGTTTGCGTTTGCGTTTGCGTTTGCGTTTTCGTTTGCGTTTGCGTTTGCGTTTGCGTTCCCGTTCCCGTCACACTGTGTTAAAGTTTTTCAAATGCTTATATCTCAACAGTCACTCCTCACAGAGGCATCAAATTTGGAACTTAGGTACCTTGGAGGGTCTTCTGAGATTCCAAGAGAATAAACCCCTGGGTTCATGCCCCTGGGTGGGGCTAGGGGTCAGAATCTAGGACACCTTTGTAATACTGTGTTAAAGTTTTTCAAATTCTTATATCTTGACTTTCACTCCTCATAGAGCATTCATATTTAGAATTTGGGTACCTGGACGAGTCTTCTGAGATTCCAAAAGAACATACCCCTGGGTTCATACCTCAGGGTGGGCCTTGGGGTGGGGCTAGGGGTCAAAATCTAGGACACATTTGTAAAATCTTATATGCCTACAGGTTATAGACACAACTGGTTATACATCAGCTAACTATGTGACATCAGTTTAAGTGTAAGAGAGTGAAGCTCATGGTGACCTACATTTTACGGTCAAGGTCACCTACATTTCACGGTCCAGTGATTTTGCCTTATATCTTGAATACTATTTGTTGGATAAATGTCACACCTGGGATATTACTTCCATGTGACCCAATGAATGACCACTTACTATATCTAGGTCATTGTGACCTATATTTCATGGTTCAGTGATTTTGCCTTATATCTTGAATACTTTTTGTTGGTTAAATGTCACACCTGGGATATTACTTCCATGTGACCCAATGAATGACCACTTACTATATCTAGGTCATTGTGACCTATATTTCATGGTTCAGTGATTTTGCCTTATATCTTGAATACTATTTGTTGGATAAATGTCACACCTGGGATATTAGTTCCATGTGACCCAATGAATGACCACTTACTATATCTAGGTCATTGTGACCTATATTTCATGGTTCAGTGATTTTGCCTTATATCTTGAATACTATTTGTTGGATAAATGTCACACCCGGGATATTAGTTCCATGTGACCCAATGAATGACCACTTACTATATCTAGGTCATTGTGACCTATATTTCATGGTTCAGTGATTTTGCCTTATATCTTGAATACTATTTGTTGGATAAATGTCACACCTGGGATATTAGTTCCATGTGACCCAATGAATGACCACTTACTATATCTAGGTCATTGTGACCTATATTTCATGGTTCAGTGTTTTTGCCTTATATCTTGAATACTATTTGTTGGATAAATGTCACACCTGGGATATTAGTTCCTTGTGACCCGATTCTTGACGTCAAAATATATCTCTGTTGGTGTGACCTATATTTCATGGTTCAGTGATTTTGCCTTATATCTTGAATACTATTTGTTGGATAAATGTCACACCTGGGATATTAGTTCCTTGTGACCCGATTATTGACGTCAAAATATATCTCTGTTGGTGTGACCTATATTTCATGGTTCAGTGATTTTGCCTTATATCTTGAATACTATTTGTTGGATAAATGTCACACCTGGGATATTACTTCCATGTGACCCAATGAATGACCACTTACTATATCTAGGTCATTGTGACCTATATTTCATGGTTCAGTGATTTTGCCTTATATCTTGAATACTATTTGTTGGATAAATGTCACACCTGGGATATTAGTTCCTTGTGACCCGATTATTGACGTCAAAATATATCTCTGTTGGTGTGACCTATATTTCATGGTTCAGTGATTTTGCCTTATATCTTGAATATTTGTTGGATAAATGTCACACCTGGGATATTAGTTCCATGTGACCCAATGAATGACCACTTACTATATCTAGGTCATTGTGACCTATATTTCATGCTTCAGTGATTTTGCCTTTTATTTTTATTACTATTTTATGGAGAATTGTCATACCTGGATTATTATATCTAAGTGACAAAATGATTTAAATACAAATACATCTAGGTCAGTGTGACCTATATTATATGGCTTAATGATAAAAATGTTACAATATAAAATGTACCCAGCAGGCGAGCTCGCTGTCCTCCGACAGCTCTTGTTGACAGTAGTTGCCTCCCTGAAACTGTAACCCTTTCCCCTTAACCCATTTTATTTGGAAATCCCCCAAAATATAATTGCCAAACAGTGCAGACCCAGATCAGACACTGCAGAATGCCGTGTCTGATCAGGGTCTGCACTGTTTGCATTAAAAACGAATTTCAATAAAATAGTACAGTCAAACCTGTCTTAAGCAGCCACCCATGGGAAGCTTAAAATGTGGCTGCTGAAGGCAGGTGGCTGCTTAATACAGTTCAAATATATAAGTCTATGAATTTTGGGGCAACTTTCCTCTGGCTGCTTAATACAGGTTGGCTGCTTAATAGAGGTGACCACTAACACAGGTTTGACTGTAATTATAGAAACTGACGAAACATCCTGCTGTTGAAAATAGATCCATCCAAGGAGTTGTGGTAGAAGAGTCTACTTGATGTAAATAGGTTAATACCATATTTGACCTAATTACCGCACTGTGCGCTTAGATTTTTCGAAATATCTGAACAAACTTGTAGCAAAATATCAACCCAATAAGGGCACTCTTTAAAGAAAGATCAGCAGAGGACTTAATGAGTAGCGTATTAAATGATGCTTTTGCAACATTATTTTCTTATTTTCTTTATAAAAAAACATATGTTGTGGGTACTCGTTTGAATTGCCTCGACTTGTCGAGGCAATTCAAATGAGTTCCCATAACATATGTTTTTTTTTTTTTATAAAAAAAAGTAGATAAAAGTACACTGACTGTAATCTAAAGGATACTTAATTGCTTTACTGTGCGCTTATAGGAGCATGTGCGGTAATTAGGTCGAATACGGTATTTACATAGAATCTAGTGGTGAAAAGGTGAAGGCCCTTATCAGACTGACTGAATAGGCAGATTGATGTGGACCTTTTCACCCCTGACTTTCTGGAATGGAATCTTCCATCTCTGAATTTAGACACGTCCATTATTGCAAATAGGGGTTTTGAGAAAAACTCAATAATGGAATGGCAAACATTGTGGATCCTGATGAGACCAGGCCCTGAGGTTATAAAACTTTTTTTTCATGCTCAACTCAGCTGAGCATGAAATTTTCTCTGCTAATAAGTATGAAAATGCCAACAATAGTTGGCATTTTCATATTTATTAGCAGAGAAATTTTCATGCTCAGCTATGAATAGCAAGAAAGAATTTGCAATTGTTAGTAATTTGAGATTTAATAGCAGGATAAATTTCATACTCAGCTGAGTTGAGCATGAAAAAAGGTTTATAACTTTGGGACCTGATCTGTACTATTTGCAGTGGTATTTGTATTGGTCTGGAGGGTTGAAAGGGTTACCAGTTTCCATCAGTGCTCTAGCTAGCCCTGTACAGAGGGTGGGCTGCCCCTCTTGCCCATTTCTGCCACTCCTGTCCTTTTAAAGCTGCCCTCTGCCTTATTTCAATTCCAGTCACCAAACCCTACATTTTGGTGAAAATTTAATGAAAATTAGTCCAAAATTAAAAAAGTTATCAATATTTAACTTTTACCACGGATTCTCTGGGCTAATTCAGCAGACAACAGATTGATGATATTTTTCTTATTTTTCCCAGAAAACTGGATTTGTCATTTCATGCAAATTGTCTCCATTGGAGACAATTTGCATGAAATATCAAAACCGGTTTTCTGGAAAAAATAAGAAAAAAAAAATTCAGTATGTCATCTGCTGAAAATTTTACCCAAATTACTAAGTGTTAAAGGTCAGTTTTATGTGTATTCTGGTTTGAGGCATTTATTATGAAGTGGGATTATATTTTGTAACATGTCTTGATTCTAAGCATATCACATGACACATGGTGTCCTACCTGGCACCCCTCGGCCTTTAAATCCTAGCTGGAGCACTGTCCTTGCTTTGAGTAAATTCATCAGATAACAAACTGAAGGTGTTTTCTTAATTTTCCTTGAAAAAGAATTGGACACTTCATGAGAAATATTTCAAAATTTTGTCTGTTGAAATTTTTGCCCAGCATGCAAAGTGGTAAACTAACCTTTTGGATGACATCAATTGTTCTAGAAACTTTTCCATAGTCTCCCACCATTCATCTTGTATGCACAGGGCTTTTTCATGTACATGGATAATGTTTAATGCTTAGCACTCGGGGTGAAATTTTCAGCAGACAACATACTGACATTTTTCTTATTTTTTCCTGAAAACAGAATTTTGACGTTTCATGCAAATTGTCTCCACTGAATACTATTTGCATGAAATGTCAAAACCTAATTTCTGTAAAAAATAAATAAAAACTATATCATCAGTGTATTTTCTGCTGAATCAGTTTAGAGAGTTGTAATGGTTAAAACATGTTTATATTGCTGCTTTTTGTTGGAGGAATTTTTAATAATTCTGCAATATTAAAAACATTTTGTCATTGAATATCTCTGTTTGAAATTCATAGTTTGAAGTAAGGTGGAAAGGTATTTTATTGAACAGAGGGCAAGGTTAGTAATCTAATTTTCAGCTTCCAGGTGCAAAATCAAAAGTGTAAATAAAAAAAAAAAAATATATATATATATATAGTAAATGTTCTCAAATTTAAAACACTTTATTCCATACTTTTTTGGCCAAAATTTTGTTGTTTTTTTATGCAGTTGTTTCTTAAAATACTTAGTGGAATGGCAAACAGTGTAGACCTTGTTCAGACTGGTCTTTCAGGAGCAGTCTGATCTGGGTCCACACCATTTTCATTTGCCATTTTGTCAAACTTTGGTGTATGAAATTTTCAGACATTAATCGTACCCAAGATAGCCAAACAAAAACAAAACAGTTTCCAGTTACTTTGGTTTTTGGTTCTAACTGAATCCAGAATATGATTGGAACTTATTTTGAATTATCACTGATCATTATCTGTAAAATAAACTTGAACAGCCCATAATTAGAACTAATAATGGGCTGTTCAAGCTATTCCACTATATGTTTTTATGCCCCCGCCATTTTCAGTGGGGTGGCACATAGTATAACCACTGTCCGTACGTACGTCCCGTCCGTTCCATACGTAACACGTTTGGTTCCCGTGCGATATCTTTTGAAAGGATTGGTGTATTGGGTTGAAATTTTATAACACAGGTATATAATCATAAAATGTAGGTCAAGTTCTATTTAGGGTAAAGTCCACCAAGTATTTTTGGAGTTATGGTCCTTTTCAACTTTAAAAAATGGTTTCCATGCGATATCTTTTGAAAAGATTGGTGTATTGGATTGAAATTTTGTACACAGGTATATTATCCATAAAATGTAGGTCAAGTTCAATTTAGAGTAAAATCCATCTGTTATTTTGGGGGTTATGGCCCTTTTTCAACTTTGAAAAATGATTTTCGTTCCATAACTTCTGAAAAGATTAGTGAATTGGATTCATATTTTATACACAAGCATAAAATTATAAAATATAGGTCAAGTTCGATTTAGGGTAAAATCCACCAATTATTTATGGAGTTACGGCCCTTTATCAGTGTTGAAAAATGGTTTCCGTTCGATATCTTTTGAAAAGATTAGTGAATTGGATTCAAATTTATACTAAAGCATTTAATTATAAAATATAGGTCAAGTTTGATTTAGGGTAAAATCGACCAATTATTTATGGAGTTACGGCCCTTTATCAATGTTGAAAAATAGTTGAAAAATGGTTTCCGTTCGATATCTTTTGAAAAGATTAGTGAATTGGATTCATATTTATACTAAAGCATATAATTATAAAATATAGGTCAAGTTTGATTTGGGGTAAAATCCACCAATTATTTATGGAGTTACGGCCCTTTATCAATGTTGAAAAATAGTTGGAAAATGGTTTCCGTACAATATCTTTTGAAAAGATTAGTGTATTGGATTCAAATTTTATACACAGGTATATAATCATAAAATATAGGTCAAGTACAATTTAGAGTAAAATCCACCAATTATTTTTGGAGTTATGGCCCTTTTTCAACTTTGAAAAATGGTTTCCGTTCCATAACATTTGAAAAGATAAGTGAATTGGATTCATATTTTATACACAAGCATATAATAATAAAATATAGGTCAGGTTTGATTTAGGGTAAAATCCACCAATTAGTTTTGGAGTTACGGCCTTTCATCAGTGTTGAAAAATAGTTGAAAAATGGTTTTTGTTCAATATCTTTTGAAAAGATTAGTGTATTGGATTCAAATTTTATACATAGGTATATAATCATAAAATGTATGTCAAGTTGGATTTAGGGTAAAATCCACCAATTATATTTGGAGTTATGGCCCTTTTTCAACTTTGAAAAATGGTTTACGTTCCATAACTTTTGATAAGATTAGTGAATTGGATTCACATTTTATACACAAGCATATAATTATAAAATATAGGTCAGGTTTGATTTAGGGTAAAATCCACCAATTATATTTGGAGTTACAGCCCTTTTTCAAGTTGAAAAATAGTTTCAGTTTGATATCTTTTGAAAACATTAGTATATTGAATTCAAATTTAGCACACAGGTATATAGTCATAAAATAGAGGTCAGGTTCCAATTAGGGAAAAATCAACCCATTATTACGGGAGTTATGGCCCATTTTCACCTTCAAAAGATGTCTTCCTTCCGATATTGTTTTAAAAAAGATTGATTTATGTTGGATTCATATTTTATACCCAGGTATATAATCATAAAATATGGTCATTTGTTTTAGGGTAAAATCTGCCAATTATTATGAGAGTTATTGCCCTTTTTTTCAACTTCATTTTTTGCAAAATCCCTGCGTGTGGGAGAGGATGGCCCTAGGCAGGGGTATATGTGTCATTGACACATTTCTAGTTCTCCTTTAGGAGCAGTTTGATTGGAGTCTGCACTGTTTGCATAGGCCATTTTGTCAGCAATTTTGGTGTACGAAATTTTAGGATATTTACTGTATTTTGTACCTGTAGTAAGATGCCTTCCTACTTTGTGACATACAACCATTTTGTTTTTTAATCTTTAAAGCACAGTCACAACTGCAGCAGACAAGTTTTGAAATATTGTTTTTACTTTTTTTTAACAGAGAAAATAAAGATTGACATATCATGTGAATCAACTCATATTAAATGTCAAGCTTTATTTTCTTTGAAAAATAATGATAAAAAATTAGACTGTCATCTATCTGCTACGTTTGCGCTTGGCTTTTAATGGGTCAACACTTAGCATGCTGGGTAAAAATGTTTTCATTACGAAAACACGCCTATTAAAATATATTGAAAATTTTACAACCTAAAAAAGAAAACTTTCAGATAAAAAAATTCTGATATTTTTCATATTTCTGTTCAAAACATAGATTGTGGTTACTCATTAGAACTGCCTCAGTGAGGTGGTTCTAATGAGTACCCATAATCTATGTTTTGTTTTTGCAAAATAAGAAAAATAATGTATACCCCTGTAAACCTCAGTTTTACTATATAAAAGTGGGTTTTAAGGGGGTCAGGCGTGTTTTCATGATGTTCACTAGAAAGTAGGGGTTAACATTTCAGTTAAATCATCTCCTTTTGAGACAGTTTACATGAAATGTCGATTTGTATTTTCTTGGAAATTGTTTTTAAAAAAAAAACAACCTATTTGTCGTCAGTTGAATTTACCCAGAGAGTGCACAAGGTTAAAAACCATGTTGTGACGCATTGTACTGGTACTTGTTGATTTTTTAATTAACTTTATAGTTAATATGTATATAGCGTAATAACCCTAAATATTGGGACAGACAGGCCTGAGCAAACAGTGCAGACCCAGATCAGATGCTGCAGAATGCAGCATCTGATCAGGGTCTACACTGCTTGCCACTTATCCAGCACTATATTAGACACATTGGCAGGTAGTAAAATATATATTTTTTTTTATTTTAGGATAAGTATGGTAAGGAGTTAAGGTGTCCCAATACTTAAGATAAATACGGTACTTTGTTCTTTTGTATTTCTATTTGGTCTGTATATATTGTTCTATTTATAGTTAATATGTATATTTTTGTTCTTTTTGTATTTATCACACCCACCCATCCATTGTCTTGTTAATATTTCTTCCTATTTGCATTTACATAAAATGTTTATTGTCTTTCTCCACAGCTTTATGTTATTATTTTGTTTTTGTATATAAGTTATAAATTTTATGATCCATGTACCGTATTCAATCTAATTACCACACATACACCAATAAATGCACAGTCAAACAGTTTCATAGTCTTCAGATTGTAGCCCGTGTTCTTTTACAATGTATCTACTTCTTTATAAAAGCATATGTTGTTGGTATTCATTTGAATTCCTTGACAACCTATGCTTTTATAATGAAAATTCGAAAAAAGTAAAAAAAATACTTAAGCAACATCAAATACACCAAACATGAAGTCCTGCTGGTCTTTCTTTGAAATGGACCCTTATTGGATGGAAATGTTACCATAAGTTTTCCCAGTAATTTTGAAAAAACCCAAGCACACAGTATAATAATTAGGTTGAATACAATAATTGTATTTTTGTTCCAAAGTCCAAAATAAGTCAAACAGTGAGAAATAGGGTTTTGGGACATATCTAGAAGCAACAGCACAGCCTGGGACTCTGTGGAAGTCTGATCAACTCTTCTGTGTTTTATTGACACTGGTGAAACCCTTAACCCTTGTCATGCTGAATACGCCTGCATCCAGTTTTCAGCCAATCAGATCACTAGATCCAGGTTTTTGATATAAATTCACATACTGAATGGCAAACAGTGCAGATCCAGATCAGTTGGCTTCTTCAACTGATCAGGATCTACACTGTTTGCAAAGGCAGGGTATATCCTGGTTCAGCAGGACAAGGGTTAATACTGAGACACAACTCAGTCTACCATAGTTCCAAAACTTATAAATTGAATGTGTTTTTTGACACTAAGTTTACATGTAGCAAACAGTGAAGACCTTGTCCAGACGGCTCCTTAGGAGCAGTCTGATGTGTGTCTACACTGTCTGCTCAGGTACATGCTACAGTGTGCAGTCTTTCTGTAAGTTGATGATGGAGGTCTTGATTAGACTGCCTTAATGTGCAGGCTGACTTTGCCCTTTGGTATCCTCACATGAATTGCTATGTGGTGTCCTCACATGAACTGCAGTGTGATGTTCTCACATGAATTATAATATAGTATCCTTACTTGATTTGCAATGTGGCATCCCCACTTGAATTGCAGTGTGGTTTCCTCACATGAACTGCAATGTTGTGTCCTGGCATGAACTGCAATGTGCTGTCCTCTTATAAATTGCAATGTGGTATCTTATGAACTGCAATGTGGTGTCCTCACAGGAAATGCAGTTTGGTGTCTACACATTAACTACGTACAATGTTTTGTGTTCACATGAACTGCAATGTGGATTCTCTTATGAACTGCAATGTGGTGTCCTCACAGGAAATGCAGTTTAGTGTCTACACATTAACTACAACGTTTTGTGTTCACATGAACTGCAATGTGGATCCTCTTATGAACTGCAATGTGGTGTCCTCACAGGAAATGCAGTTTGGTGTCTACCCATTAACTACAATGTTTTGTGTTCACATGATCTGCAATGTGGATCCTCTTATGAACTGCAATGTGGTGTCCTCACAGGAAATGCAGTTTGGTGTCTACACATTAACTACAATGTTTTGTGCTCACATGAACTGCAATATGTATCCTCTTATGAACTGCAATGAGGTGTCCTCACATGAACTGCAATGTGATGTCAACACACAAACTACAATGTGGATAGTGTCTGCATATGAAATACAGTGTGGTGTCTGCACATGATCTGGGTCTGCATTGTTTGCATATGCCAATTTGTCAGACATTTTGGTGTACAAAACAGCTGATTGAACTTTGTCTTTAAAGGGAATAGATATACATTCATGGGAGGCAACTCTGTCAAAACTGATTTGTCCCACTTTTGAAGGGATCTACTCTAAAAGGAAAGAATTTGAATCAAAACATTGTTAAAAGATATGTTTTAAGGTATTTACACTTAGTATTCTGACTGACAGACTGGAGTGAATAGAGATGACAATTGTTTGCCTCTTGTTCAACAGTTTGTTAGACTTATTAATGTACATGTAGTGAAAAGGACTTGTTCTAATTTAGGTTCAAGTATGTTAACCCTTGTCCTGCTGAATAAATTAAGATGTCACACCCACTTCTAATTTTCAGCCAATCAGAATACTTGATTCAGGCTGTCAATACAAACTTACATACTTAATGACAAAGAGTGCAGCTCCAGATCAGTTGGCTTCAGAAGCCAACTGATCTGGATCTACACTGTTTGCCAAGACAGGTCCTGTCGTGTTTAGCAAGAGAAGGGTTAACCTTATCTTTCACTAGTTCACTTATTCCTTTCTCTCTGTATCTTTCACTACTGCATTTCTTTCTTTCTTTATCATTCACTACGTACTTTACTTATTCCTTTCTTTTTTCCACTTGTTTCTTTCTTTATCATTCTGCATTACTTTCTTTCTTGCTTTATAATTCACTAGTTCACTTATTCCCTCCTTTCTTTCTTTATCTTTCACTGCTGCATTTCTTTCTTTCTTTATCATTCACTAGTTCACTTATTCCTTTCTTTTTTCCACTTGTTTTTTCTTTATGATTTATTATTTACTTCTGCATTACTTTCTTTCTTGCTTTATAATTCACTAGTTCACTTATTCCTTTCTTTCTTTATCTTTCACTGCTGCATATTTTCTTTCTTTATCATTCACTTCTGTACTATTTTCTTGCTGTATCTTTCACTAATTCACATTTCTTTCTTTATCTTTCACATCTGCTTGTTTCTTAAGCATTCACTTCTTCACTGCATTGTTTATCATTCACTTCTGCACTATTTTGTGTATCATTCAATTCTGCAATATCATACATTTTTTATCATTTAATCACTTTAGCACTAGTTCTTTCTTGCTTTATCTTTTACTAGTGCACTTATTTCTTTCTTTTTTATCTTTCACTGCTGCACTTGCCTCTTTCTTTATCATTTACTTGTGCACCTTTCTTTCTTTAGCAATCACTGCAGCACTACTTTCATTCTTGCTTTATCTTTCACTATTCTACTTGTTTCCTTCTTTGTCATTCATTTCTGCACTTGCTTCTTTCTTTCTTTATCTTCTGCACAACTGTTTTTTCATGATTTATGTTTCATTATCATACTTGTTTCTTTGTTTCTTGATTTGTACTGCTGCATTTCTTCCTTCCTCCCTTCCATCTTGTTTACTACAGCACCAGTTTCTTTCCTGCTTTATCTGTCAATGCTGTATATGTTTCTTTATGTGGTTTTTCACTTCTGAGTTCATCAAGATCACTATTTTTATGTATCTGATGTAGAATTATGGTAATCCCTGAGTAAACTTTCATGATTCAACCTAATAATGCTAATCATATTTATCCCTAGTACACAGGAACATCTTTATAAGATGGTGGTGGATATAAGACAGGTTATCACAAAAACATGCCTATATAATTTTGACCCCCTTAAACCCCACTTTTATATAGTAAAACTGGGGTTTACAGGGGTATACATTATTTTTCTTATTTTGCTAAGAAACATAGATTGTTGGTACTCATTAGAACTGCCTCCCTGAGGTAGTTCTAACGCGTACCCACAATCTATGCTTTGAACAGAAATATGAAAAATATGAGATTTTTTTATATGAACATTTTCATATTAAGTGATAAAATTTTCAGTACATTTGAATAGGCATGTTTTCATAATGTTAACGCTTAGTACTCTGGGTTAAATCTTCAGCAGACAAGATATTGAAATATTTTCCTTCTTTTTACCAGAAAACAGGATTGACATTCCCATTAGACACAATTTGCATGAAATGTCAAATCCTATTTTCTGGAAAAAATATCTACATTCAACTTGTCATCTGCTGAATTAGCCCAGAGAATTGTAAAAGATAAAGGTGGACTCCAGAAATGTTGTATCCAAACAAAAAAAGTATAAATATATAAATGAAAAAGACCATTTACAGTCATTTTTCTACATAATCCAAACTTTTTTGTTTGGAAACAATGCGGTTGTAAAGCTAACATTGTTTTTTCGCTTTGGATCACAGCAATAGTGTTGTGATATATTGGGACAGACAGGCCCGAGCAAACAGTGTAGATCCGTATCAGATGCCACAGAGCTGCTTGCCGGTCCTCCAACAATTTTTCAGGCCTACCAAGTGGCACATGCAGGGATGGGAAACTTCAGCATTAATCCTGATTACAGGATTGAGAACTTCATTTTATGCATAACATATCACTATTAACTTGTTCACAATACCATCTTTTTGTGTCAGAAGTAGATATTTTGGTTAATATGTGCCTGAAATAACTTTAAAAACTAATTATTAAACTAATTATCAGTTGTATAGCTCCAGATAAGAGGGAGTATCTACAAAATTAGTTTCTTATTTCTGAATAGAAACATATGTTGTGGATACTCATTAGAATTGCCTCTGGGAGGCACTTCCAATGAGTACACACAAAATATGTTGTGGGTATTAGAAGTGCCTCCCTGAAGCATTTCGAATGAGTACACACAACAAATGTTTTTATTCAGAAATAAGAAAAATGTTAATAGTTTTTGGACTGAAATTTTTAGATTTCAGGATTGAATATTAGCGACTATTCTCACCCCTGCACATGGTCTTGTTCAAGTTTTAGGACACAGATGCTCAAGAGGCCAAATATTTAGGGTGTATATGGTGATTGCTAAGTTATGTTTCGAGGGTTGAGCGCAAGACTATTGTAACTCAAACATATTTTTGAAACCCTTGTTTAGGGGCAACTTGGACCCCTTTGTACACAATGCAAATTTAGGTGCCATTGCTCATACGAGCAATGGCACCTAAATTTTCATTGTTTACAGAAAGAAATGTTGTAATCTTCATAATGCCTTCATGGTGAGGAGATTAGGTTTGGGGAAAAACAACCATCTGAGTTACGCTAGTCTTGCGCTCAACCCTCGGTTTCATGGTTTAATCTAATATTGCTTAGCTTGCTTTGGAAACAGTGTAGACCCAGATCTAATGCTGCAACAGGGTTTGTACTTTTTGCAGTGACATTAACAATTTACAATAATGCAATTTACACTTTCTACTCTCTCGACTAATTCAGCAGATGACAAATTGATGACATTTTTCTTATTTTTCCCAGAAAACAGGATTTGACATTTCATACAAATTGTCTTTATCCATTGGAAACAATTTGAATGAATTTCAAACTCTGCTGTTTGAGGAAATTAAGAAAAATGTCATCATTTTGTTGTCTGCTGAATTTGCCCAAAATGACATCTGCTAAAATTTTTACCCAGAATGCTAAGCGTTAACCCTTAATTTTCAGCAGACATTTTGAAATATTTTTCTGATGATGACCTTTGTTTTCCACTCATAGAATCATGTGATAGTGTAGGAAATAACAGTGTTTAGAGAAGGTCCTTATCAGGTTGTGTGGTTAAGCCTACTGATCTGGATCTTGATGTTTGTGCAACCTAGAAGATCTATTTTCTTGTGGCGTGGCTCATAGTTTTGGCCTTCTAGGCAAGATCTGCAGGTTGAAATTGTTTGTTGCCATTCCTGCTAAAAAAAATGTTTGATGTTTCATTCAAAGGAGACCTTTACCTGACAAGTTGAGCACAATTTTCCCTGAGAAAAAAAAAAAAAAAAAAAAAAAGAATTCTGGAATGAGCAGTCGAGTGCACTGCTTATAATGACTGACTCTCTCTCGCAAACCCTCCGCCCAGTGGTTTGGGAGAAGCTAGCATGATGGACGGACAGACGAAGGCTTCATGGACTGTTAAGTAATATTACTCTCAAACACTGTAACCATGAGGGGAGTTCATACTCATGTAGCAAGTTTGGTTAAATTCCACCCAGTGGTTAGGAGGAGATAGTGTGATGGATAGACACTGGACGGACGGACTAGAAAATAATATTGTTCCTGCACACCCTTACAATGAGGGGAGATCTTGTAGCAAGTTTGGTTAAATTGCGTCCAGTGGTTTAGAAGGAGATAGCGTGAAGGACAGATTGGTGGATGCAGAAACGTACGGAAACACACGCTTCCCTTAAGATGAAGTCACGTAGCAAGTTTGGTTAAATTCCGTCCACTGGTTTAGGAGATAGCGGAACAAACAGACAGATAACAAACAGACAGATGGACTGGGGCAATCACAACACCCACATCATTTTTTTATACCCCGCCACACAATAGTGGCGGGGTATTTTGGTTTCACGTTGGATGTCCGTGTGTCCGTCAGTCGTACGTCTGTTCGTCAGTCATACGTCCGTCCGTCTGTCTGTTTTTCGTTTCTGGATGATAACTTGAATAAACTTCAATGGATTTTCACCAAACTTGGTATGTGCATTGATATTGTAGATATCCGATTTGGGATTGCTAAAGGGCAAATTTCGTCAAATTTTTACGGAGTTATCTGCCTGAGACACACCCATATTTTCGTTTCCGGATCTTAACCAGCTATATGCATTGACATTAAGGAGATCTGGTTTGGGATTGCTACTGGGCAAATTTCGTCAAATTTTTACAGAGTTATCTGCCCGAAACGCGCCTATATTTACGTTTCCGGACGATAACTTGAGTAAATAACAAGGTCTTTTAACCAAACTTGCTATATGCATTGATATTATCAAGATCTGGTTTAGGATTGTTATCTGTCTATTGATATTATCAAGATCTGGTTTAGGATTGTTATCTGTCCCTCAGTCATTTTCTTTCCAGACATTTTCGCAATGATAACTTTAATACATAAACAAATAATTGCTGTGGTGGGGTATTATGCTTGTGGTGCTTTTATTAAAAGCATGGGGATAAAAATGTATTACAAATATTGTCAGCTTATATTTAAATGCAATATGCCAAGGGTTAAATCTGTATCAGACTGGTTCCCTGTCTGGTATTGAAAATATGTTGCATGCTTTATGAAACATTTAGTGGACAGCGTTTTAAAATAATTGTCTCTCAACTATGATTAACATCAAATGTCAGGTCCTTTTCTCTGAAAAAAAGCAAAAAAAACAAAAAAAGCATTCCTTTGTCACCTGCTGGATTCTCTTTTGTCCTGCAAAGAGTTAATGCTTAGTGCTCTGGGTCAAATTTTCAGCAGACGACATCATTGAAATATTTTATAGTTACATTTCCCAGAAAAAAGGATTTGACATTTCATGCAAATTGCCCCTGAAGACAATTTGTATGAAATGTCAAATCTGTTTTCTGGAAAAAATAAATAAAATGTCTTCAATTTGTCGTCTGTTGTATTTGCCCAGAGAATGGTAAAGAGTAAATCTTGACTTTGTTTTGTTGTTGATTTCAATTTGTCGGATACTTTTTACTTATTGTGATATTTTTACTATTTAATATTTTTTCTTTGTGATAATGTGATGAAAAATGAAAAAAAAATAAAGATTAAAATGCTATGCATATGTTTTGGTTTTTCTTTAGGTTCCTCCACAATATTAACTTAGAAAATTTGCTGGCACAGATTTTTAACTAATCAGAACCTTACTGAAAGATTATGCCGGCCTCGGTGGCTCAGTTGGATGCGCCGTCCGACTGGAGACCAGGAGGTCGCGGGTTCAACCCCCGCCGAGGTCGGCAACATTCTTTCGTGGAGATTGATCATGAAATATTTTCTACGGTCATTCTCTCACTTCCGCTGATTCAAGAAGGGCAGTTGTCAGTTTCTGGCGAAAGAATGTGCACAATACTGGTTAACCGCTTAGAGGACTAAGCCTGCCCAGTAAACGTGTGGTTAGGTAAACTGACCGCGCTCGACATGACCCCACTGGGTTGACTGGGCCGTAAAACCTCAACACAAACAAATACTGAAAGATTATTATGAACTCAAATTTGGATATCAAATGCCAATGATGGTCTATCCATGAAGAGCCTGAACAAAATAACAGATCACTGCATTAAGAAGCATTTGTGTCGAAAAACATGTCGGTGCAAGTGTTCAATTTCTTTGTACTTGAGAATGTTTTTGAAACATACCCTTGCTGTATTGGCGATAACCATATCTGCGTTACATGATAAATTATCGTATGCGTCACTGGGATAGGTCATATAACACACTTGTACTGCTGGCTTTTATAGCGATGCGGTAGAGTTCAGGACTTCCAGTCAAGCAGACCTGGTTTGTTTCCGCGGGGAAATTGTGATTTACATTTTTTTTCACCCGTTACACTAACAAACATGAACACTTTAGAAAACCAGAACTTTACGCATTATTTCTAGACGCTAGCACTTTATTTATGAAGCCAGTATTCCATCTGGCCATCAATTGTTTTGGCATGCAAGCAAATAGACTTACCATGTCAAAATCAACACAATGACACGCGTACCCAAAAAAAAGTCTCCACTCAGCTGACCGATGTTTCGCTGTGGGCTTAGTGGATTAACAAACATGCAGGATTTTTTTCTGCAGACAGCAAAGGGCCCTGATCAGACTGATTGCACAGGCTGATCTGAGTCATTCGCTGGAAATACAGATTGTGTTATTTTTGTCATGCTTGGCTCATTTAAGAAGTAAAAAGGTTTAAATATTATTGAGATAACATGACTCCGTTGGATTCTGTTAAACAGTGTCATGCCACTTCCTGTCCTATACTGATCTTGATTTACGCACATGGTGAAAACACAGGTATTACCTTTACATGTAGCATCCTTTGAATTTAGGTAAAATTTTTATATCACCATATCTAAAAAAAACTACTGCAGATTTTTATGCCCTCCCCAGCATCGGAGATGCCAGGGGCATATAGTTTTTCGCTTTTCCATACGTTGGTACGTGCGTATGAATGTCCATCCATCTGTACAAATGTGTGTACGTACTATGTACGTACATAAGTACGTACGTGGTGATCCTGTTAGACTTCAGTTAAGGCATTTGTACCAGGTAGAACCTGAACTTTTAAGAGCTCATATTTTCCAAACCATCTCATATATTTGATTCATATTTGGTTTGCTGATAGATATAGGTCCAAAGTTCCATTCAGCAATACCCCCACCCATGCCCATGACCTTAAGGTCAAGGTCATGGACTTTGAAGTTTTTAATGTTAAAGACTCGGGTTAAGGTATTTGTACCAGGTAGAACCTGAACTTTTATGATTTGTTTGGTTCATATTTGTTATGATGATAGATACAGGCTCCAAAGTGATATTCAGCAATACACTCGTCCATGTATATGACCTCAAGGTCAAGGTCACGGAAATTTTTAACATTAAAGTTTTTAAAAAGCTCATATTTTCCAAACCATATGATGGATTTGCTTTGTATTTGCTATGATGACAGATATAGGTCCAAAGGTTTATTTGACAATACCCCCACTCCTGCTTATCACTTCAAGGTCAAGGTCACAGAAATTTTTAATGCTAATGTTTTTAAGAGTTCATATTTTCCGAACCATATGATGGATTGGGTTTATATTTGATACGAGATAGATACAGGTCATAAGTGATATCAGTAATACCCCCACGCATGCCTCAAGGTCAAGGTCACACATAGAAATTTTAAATTTAAAGTATGTTTAGAACTCATATATTCCAAACCATACAATGGATTTGCTTTATATTTGGTAGGATGATAGTTACAGGTCCAAAGTTTTATTCAGGCATACCCCCGACCCTGACCTCAAGGTCAAGGTCAAGGTCACAGACTTAGATGTTAAAGTTTTCAAGAGCTCATATTTTCCAAACCATACAATGGATTCGCTTCATATTTTGTTAGATGATAGATATACAGGTCAAAGGTTTTATTCAGCAATACCCGTGCCCATGCCTATGACCTCAGGATCAAGGTCATAGACTTACAAATTTTGATTGTGAACATTTTAAAAGCTCATATTTTTCGAACCATATAATGGGTTTGGTTCATATTTGGTATGATGATAGATACAGGTTCAGAGTTCTATTCAATGATACCCCAGCCTATGCCCATGACCTTAGGGTCAAGGTCACAGGCTTAACAATGTTTGGTGTGTTGGATTCATAATTTATACGCAGGAATACAATCATAAAATATAGTTTGATTTAGGGTAAAATCTGCCAATTATTATGAGAGTTATGGCCCTTTTTTCAACTTCATTTTTTTGCAAAATGCCTGCATGTGGATGAGGATGGCCCTGGGCAGGGGCATCTGTGTCATAGAGATATCACTGATGGAAATGTCAAGATTTTAAGCACCTTTTAATAAGCGCCTGGCAATGTTTTCACCTAGTAGATATGTGCAGCTCTTCACCTGGAAACAACATTTGGTCCCAATACAAGACGAGACACCCAGATTACTAAACAAGAGCCCGAATGCCGAGGTTGAACAATTTCCTTCTTCACAGAAAACCATATTCCTTTAGTTCATAGTTTTGATAGTACAGCCGAAAATTGACCTCACAATTCGCAGAATTTTGATTGTTACTTTTGATTGGGTCACTTGTCCGAAACTATGCTAAGTGACCCAATTTTAATTGTTTCTGATTTATTTTAAAATCAGGAAAATTACAGACCTCCGGTCCCTGATAATTTATGCAAAGATTCAGCCATAAGGCATCCTCGATTCTAGAGAAGAAGATTTTTAAAGGTTTTTACCATAAATGGGCATGGCGGCCATCTTGGTCAATGGACGGCAACCATTTTAGCTATCTTTCATTTCCCTGCCCCAGGGAGGCTCCAAATGAAATTTGAGCAACACTGGCCCAGAGGCTCCAGAGGAGAAGTAGTTTGAAATTTTGAACATTTTCCCATACAAATGTATAGGGAAGCAAACTTGACCTTGCCGTAAAAAGGTCAAATGTCAATGTACGACCAATATTTTAGCAATTTTGGTAGACCTCTTGTTCCTGATGATTTCTGCAAAGATTCAGCCACTCGGTTCTGGAGAAGAAGATTTTAAAAGGTTTTTACCATATATGGGTATGGCGGCCATCTTGGTCAACGGATCGCAACCATTTTAGCAATCTTTCGTTCCCCTAACCTAAGGAGACTCCATATGAAATTTGAGCAAAATTGGCTCAGGATTTCAGGGAAGAAGTCGTTTGAAAATGTTAACGGACGGATGGACGCACGCATGGACGGACGTACAGACGAAAAGTGATCACTATAGCTCATCCTGTGCAGGACTGCATGTCACAATACTTAGGGTTATTACCGTATTATCATTTATGAATGGTAGCTAATGCAAGCTGTCCTTGGGTGTGAAATGACCCATTTCATATTCGGACACATATCATTACTGTAAGTAGAAGTAGTAGCGGTAGTAGTTGTAGTAGTAGTAGTAGCAGAGGCAGTATTAATATAAATCGACGTAGGAGAAAAGGGCCAACCTGACATATGTAAACAATGAATACTCCGAACCATATGTACATCCGCGCTGTCAGCAAAGGGATCTTCTATTTGACGACGTTTGGTTTATTTGCCTATTTGCCATGCTTTCCATACGAAATGAATAATGATGGATAATAAGGGAAACAAGTACACCAAAAAGGTAAAACCAGACCAACTTCTTTAAGTGTGATCTTGGTCTACACTGGTTGCTGGATGAGTGGCAAACAGTGTAAACCCTGATCGGACCGGATTCTGCGGAGTCTGATCAAGGTCTAAACTGTTTTCTCAGGTTTGCCTGTCTCAATACTTAGGGTTATTGCGGTATTTCGGTATGTGAAAAGTGCAATATGCCGATGCGATCAACAAAGACCCAAATCATACGCATCCGAATGCGGGGTCGCGGAACATAAACGCTTAATACTCTGGGTATTTATTCATTTTTTTTTTTTTTTCAGCAAAACAACATTTTTAACTATTTTTCTTATTTTTCCCAGAAACGGGATTTGACATTTCTCCAGACAATTTGCAATGAAATGTCAAATTCTGTTTTCTGGTAAAAAAATAAGAAAAATATCATCAATTTGTCGTCTGCTGAATTAGCCCAGGGAGTGGTAAATGTTAAAAGGTGTGCATTGCGAGAAAATAATATATATGGAACATTTGAGTCTAGTACCTGCAGACCTTTTTCAAACCTGCATTCTGCTTCACTCATTAGGGTAAAATAAATTAAATGTTCAATTAATGTAGGCATGTAGTTCATTTTTATTTACAACACTAATCCAAGGGGAGGGGACCATAATGCGCGAAAGGCACGCTAGCTCCTCAATACACGTACATGTCGTCAAGTTTATAAAATGCTTAAATTATTACATTTCTGCACGTTTGTCTGTATTGGGTGGAAACAAAGAGCTCTCGTCTTTCCAATGAAGTTAAGCAACGCCAACCCGGTAAGTACTTGGATGGGTAATATGTTCTGTAGAATGTTCGTGTATTATATATATATTTTTATTTTATTTTATTTTATTTTTTTTCCTCATTACTTTGTCACTTCTATCAATGATTATGTGTTCCGAGTTTCAGGATGGATTATTAGCGACTATTCTCACCCCTAATTATATTTTTCTTGAACAAGTCCATTTTATTTCATGTTTACTGTGAGTATTTGTAAAATTGTTGGGTGAGTGTCAAACAGTGCATACCCTGATCAGACACCACATCTGATCTAGATCTACACTGTTTGCTCAGGCCTCCATCACGAAAACATACCTATATAATTTTGACCCCTTTAAACCCCATTTTTATACAGTAAAACTGGAGTTTACAGGGGATATACATTATTTTTCCTTATTTCTGCTCAAAAACATAAATTGTGGGTACTCGTTAGAACCGCCTCGGCGAGGCGGTTCTAATGAGTACCCACAATCTGTTTTGAGGAGAAATATGAAAAATGTCAGAAATTTTATCTGAAAACTTGAAGATTTTGGTGGTGAAATTTTCAATATATTTGTATAGGAGTGTTTTCGTAATGTCTGTCCGAATATGTAGAGTAAGTTGATCAAATTGAACACCCTCAAGTACCATCCTGGATCCGCCCCAGCTTTCCTTGATAATTAGCCAGCTCGAGGGCCCGGACTTCCGTTAATTACATATCTTTTCATAATCTTGACCATCTCAGACTGTTCCTTCAACGCTGAATAATTTGTTTAATTAGTTCCGTGTTTTCTCCTGTCAATTAGCTGAAAGTTTTTCTCACCTATCAATGACGTAATCATCAGCTAGAAGGCATGTAAGTCAGTTATCTCTGAAAATGAGATATTTTATTCCATGTACGCATTACAGCTGTGTCTCAGACAGTTTGTTTTGGATTATTTTAGAGTTTTTCTCACCTGTCATTGAGCTAGTCATTGACCGCATCACGAAAACATACCTATATCATTTTGACCCCATTAAACCCCACTTTTATAAAGTAAAACTGGGGTTTACAGGGGTATATATTATTTTTCTTATTTCTGCTCAAAAACATAGATTGTGGGTACTCATTAGAACCGCCTCATCGAAATGAGAAAAATAATGTATACCCCTGCAAACCTCAATTTTACTATATAAAAGTGGGGTTTCAGGGGTCAAAATTATATAGGCGTGTTTTCGTGATGATGTACAGTCGAACATCAATAGCTCGTACACCGATGGCTCGTTTACTATGGCTAATTCAAACTCGTTTTTGAGTCCCTACGAAATTCTTTCGATAGCTCAAGAAAACAAATATCTAGGGAACTTTTCTGATTTTATCATGAAATTGTGTTATGTGTACTCATTAGAATTGCTTCTTCAATTATTGTATGTTAAATGTGAGGCGCGAAGTCAGAAAAAGTACTTTTACACATGTGCGCCCAGCGGAGATTCAGATCAGCCTGCGCATTCGCATTAGGTTTCTTAATGCTGTCAACGAAGACTCTGATCAGACTAGGCGGATGCACAGACTAGAGTCTTCCTTTGTGGTGACGTTTTCGCAAAATTTCAGCAGAATCCGTGGCTAAGTTCCATTTTTGTTGAGCTGTTTTCCTCCCGCATTTAACAAATTTTATTACGATTTTGGCAAAATAAAAATAATAAAATAGAATAAAATTAAATAAATAAATTAATAAAATATTAAAATCATAAATAAAAAAATGAGCAAATCTCAAAACATTGGCTTATTCCAGAATGAACTCCACGTCATACTGAAGCGTCTGCAGGTAGTCTTTTTTTTTTTTTTTTTTTTTTTTATTTTTTTTATATAGAACTCGAGAAACAACTGCTGCCTAGAATGGTCTAGTCTGTCTCCAGACTCTATCTTTTCTGTCTTTTTCTCTTTTCTTTTCAAATGTTTACAATCTAGTAGTTTATATGATTTAATCAGTTATGTCCCTTAGTGGAAGATGTGTCTTCTGTTTCTGTTGTAAACTGTGAAATGGGATTAGAGACAAAATTTGCTACAGCTACAGGAAGTAATAAAGAATGACCAATAAAAAAGTGCAGAAACGACTGGAGCCAGTCTAAGAATGGTCAAAATCCAAAAGTGTCAAAATTCAAGGGCTCTACACAAAAGAAAAGCTCAGATTTCATATTTACCGTATGATTTCGGACAGACAGGCCCGAGCAAACAGTATAGACTCTGATGAGACACCGCAGAACGCGGCGTCTCATCAGGGTCTACACTGTTTGCCACACATCCAGTATTTTTTTAGACACACCATCGGGTAGTTAATGGTCTGATAAAGACTACATAGTGAAGCAGTCAAACGCATGTATTTGCAGGGTTGTGGTCGGTATCCGCTTATTGGTGCTCTTTCCAATTTGAGGCGTACTTTCTTATATGCCGCTGCGTCAGAAATCGTGCTTCGGACATGTACACCCAGAGAAGATTCAGATCCGCCTGTGCATTCGCAGTCTAATCAGAATCTTCATTGTGCACATTTTTGATAGCAAAAAGACAGTGTCTTCATGCGGAGAACGACTGATCAGACTGCGCGCCCATCACAATGTATGTTTCCGCACGATGCGGCATATATGTAACTCACATCTACAGATGACTTGATGTAATAAAATATATATTTGGACAAACATATCTAGATGAAAATGTGCGCCCAGATCAAAGTGCTCTTCGAGGAACAGTCTGGCAGAGTTTTGCCAAGAGACTCACAAGGAAAGCGTTCGTGTCAGTTAACATGTTTTGTTTTCTTGCAAAACGTATGCAACGAACTGAGAACTTGGGCGGGTTCAGAAGGATTAGGTAATGCAATGGGGATGGGGTTCAGTCTAAATCTGCTTTAACTCTTTACATTATTCTTCTCAATAACAAGTCCATTTTACCTCCTTTGAATGCGTGTAGAATTGCTGGATGAGTGGCAAACAGTGTAGACCCTGATCAGACGCCGTTCTGCTGCGTCTGATCTGGGTCTACTCTGTTTGCTCAGACCTGTCTGTCCGAAGACGTATAGTAAATACTGTAATTGGTCAAATCGGACCCTCATAAATCATCCTGGATCCACCCTTGAAGAAGCTGTAAAAGCAGTAGATGTACAAGCTGATCGGGATGTGTGACTGCGATTCTCCAACTGCCCTAATAGGAAAGTTAACAATATAAAGAAAACTCAGAACAATGATCCCTCATTTCAATAAATTTATTTACAACAGAATAAAATAACAACTAATAACAACTTGCCATTTAACTAGAAATAGAGTTTCTAAAATATATAATAAATATAATCGACTCTCATTATCTCAAATTCCAAGGGATCAGAATTTTCAGTTTGAGGTAGCAGCAGTTTGAGATTAAAGTAGATGAAATATAAGAAAAGTACATAGCAAACTAAATGAATATTGCTCCTTATTTAGCTTGTCTTTAGTAGTTTGAGTAATCAGTGTTTGAGATAAGAAGAGTCAACTGTAGAGTAAAACATGGTAAACACCAATAAAGTACATACAACAAAAGTTTTAGTCCAAAAATAACAAACACCCAACGATTGATGAATTCGTTAACACTAATCCCGCTATGGGCAGATTCAGCAGAGATAAACTGATTATAGTTTTCTTAATTTTTCCTAGAAAATAGGATCTGACAAGTCATGCAAATTGTCTCATGAAGTGTCAGATCCTATTTTCTAGGAAAAATAAGAAAAGTATTTCAAAATGTCGTCTGCTGAAAAGTTTACGCAGCTAAGATATATAAGTCGTGACGTCAGAAAACTTACCATCCGGGCAATTTAATCAGTGTTAATTATCCGCCTGTAGAAGTTTTGCATCCTTGTCTATCACAAATACGCCCAGAGAAGATTGTGATCAGAGCACGCATATGCGCTGGCTGATCTGAATCTTCACTGAACGCACAGGTCCGGAGGCACATTCTCTGACATTGCGGCTTACGTCTTTATAAATACCTAGCAGTCACAATTCAGGTACTATGTGAGTTAAAGTGCATTCAAACATGTGTTCTTGGCGAAGACTCAGATCAGATGCACATCCGGATTATGTGCTGCCCGCCTGAAGACAGATTCTCGGATCTTCAAAGGGCACAGTGCGTGGATCTGCAGAGTGTACAGTGAAGACTCTAATCAGATTGCCAGGATGTACAGGTCGGGCTGAATCTTCCATGGGTGCACATATTTTCATGGGTGCACATGTCCTATCCAAAAATATATAATATCCGGCACCTCTAGCTACGAATCACAGAAGCACAATACAGTAAAACCTCGACGACTCGAACATCTATGGCTCGTTTACCTTGGGGTGATTCGTACTCGTTTTTGAGTCCCTACGAAATTCTTCCGACAGCTCAAGAAAACAAATATTTAGGGGAAAGTTATTATTTTATGATGAAATTTTATGTTGCGTGCACTCATTATAATAGTCTCGTCGATTCTAATGAGAAGACACAATATATCATTATTGTATAGAAGATCAAAAAAGACTTCACTGCATTATCACTATTTGCTTCCTGACATGGCGCCATGATTAACCCTCAGTGACTCGAACTACCCATGTCTAGAATAAATTTCCATAGTCTCAAAGATGTTCGAGCAATTAAGCTTTTACTGTATTCTCACATTTGTGTTGTGGCTAAAACAGGGTCAACAAACTACGTCATCAACCTGGAGATATGCACATAATTGCGACTGTAGCATTTGTTCGTATTTATGACAAAACTCATGAAGATTGCATAATGTAGGGAAAAATCATCGTGCACAAATGATTTCCATTTTAGTACTACCTTTATTAAAAATGAGAACTCCATACGTATTTTAGTATTGTAGATACTTCGACCAAGTGTGCTTGACTTAATAGTACTATTGAATATCAATCACGGATGGTCGAAGTGTCTGACAATCCATTGCGCACCAAAGACCAGTCAGACAATCCATTGCGCAGCAATGACCAGTTTGTTTTTTTTTTTTGTTTTTTTTTCGAAAGGCAGACAGTCCAAATGACAGTGAATTTGGTGCACTAAAAAAACAGTCTGATTTTCATAAAACCCCAGTTAGTTCGGAAAGACTTCGTTAAACTTGTTAATGACGAAAATAGGTGTTTTCACCATTGGTATGACGTAGGTTGTAATTATGAAAACACGCCTATTCAAGTACAGTAAATTGAGAGAGAGAGAGAAAAAAAATACAACCAAAAAAAAAAGACTCGGAGCTATTCATGAGAAATTGTAGTCGCGAGGCAAAGATTAACGCCCAGGGCCCAGTTGTTCAAAGCGTCGTTAGCTTAACGAGCTCGTTAAGGATCATTTCGTTAACTGTTTTAGCGGATTCAATATACAATATTCTGATATTTTTTGCTGAAAAAATGTGAGTAGCTTTTGTACTGCAAAAGCTACTCATATTTTTTCAGCAAAAAATTTCAGCATATTTGCGTATCACTCAATTAGAATTTTAACGAATCGTTAACTAACGACATCGTTAGTTTTGAACAACTGGGCCCAAATATCGTACAGAAAGACTGAATAGTAAGAACAAAGTGTCGATAGAATACCAAGCAAAATTGCATTACGAAAACACGCCTATTCAAGTATATAGAAAACTTCACCCCCAAAAACTTGATATTTTTCATATTTCTACTCAAAACACAGATTGTGGGTCCTCATTAGAACCGCCTCGGCGAGGCAGTTCTTATGAGTATACTGTTGTTTTTTTTCGCAAAATTAAAAAATTAATGTATATCCTGTAAATCCCAGTTTTACAATATAAAAGTGGGGGTTTAAGGGGGTCAAAATTATATAGGCGTATTTCGTGATGTAGGGGTGTAACAGTACCGCTCTCTGCTTACTGAATCATTTATTATTGTTATACAATAAAAAAAAAAAATCGGGATATTTCAGGGACAGTTTTTATTTTATTTTCATTAAAAGTATGTGAGTACTCATTAAAACCGCATCCTTAAGGCAAATTAGCATTAGGGATTTAACAATCATCCTCGTTATATTCTTTTGGTTGAAAAGGGCCAAACAAACAAAATCTTTTGAGTTGGCCAAGGAAAAGAGTAGCATTGTGGGATCTGAGAAGCCTCAGAGCAGTCGGCAGTGTTCAGGAAAGCTTACAACCTGTAAGGTAACTTCTTACAGCTCTGCACTCCTAGCTTAACTAGATAGTTAGCATTTTATCGAGGATACATATCCTCCTTCAACATTAATTATCGGACGGACGGATGAACATTGACAGGACTCAAAGTCTTAGTATATATTAATTTTGTGATATTTACATCGTAATTTCCTGTAGGTATTCTCATTTGTTAACTATTTCTCAATTAAAGGTTTTGCAGATATACCAACAACTTACCAACTGAGAAACTAAGAACGAGAAACAGAGAACCTACCAACCTCCATAGGTTCAAATAAGCTTTTGATTTCTGATTATGTTCTGCAACAAATAAATCGCTAATGAAACTATACGATCTTCCTTTTACTGAACTAGCATAGTGTTAAAGTGTTAATGCATCGTATGCGGAAGAAAAAAATAACAGACTTCAAAGTAGGGCAACCCGTCTACCTTAAGAAACAAAAGAAACAACAAAATGGATAAAAAATGGAGCCCATATTATAGGATAATAAAACAACTTGGGGAGAAGACTTGGGAACTTCGGGATCAACTAACTGGGGAAGTAATAAAAAGCAGTGCTGACACTATGAGACTAGCTAATATAGATGAGTGGGAAATCCCAAAGTCACAAAATTAGCGAAAATTTCGCCGAGCTCACTATGCAATAACGCCTGATGGTACCGAGAGCGAGACCATGACGTCCGACTCAGAATCGGAAAGTCCTGAAGCTCGTCTGGCAAAGAAGTACCGGAAAGTGAGATCAGATTCAGAAGAGGAAGATCATATTCCTTAAGCTGAACTCGCCCGCAGATTAAAAGCTAGGAAAGCTAGGCTAAAACAAGAAAACGCAGATTTAGGGTCAAGGGAAATAACTCAAAATAAAGAGGTTAAGGAAAATAAATCTGAATTTAGCACAAATAAGATGGAAACATCTTCTGAAAACACCAGCGTTTCAAATACTGAAGACAGTGACGTAAGCGGTCCAACAGATAGCTCTGATGAGGATCGTGTCATTAAGATGGACGTCAATAACGTCTTCAGGAAAAAACACAAGAGGTACCATAAAGTTAAAACGGGAAAGAGAAATGTTAAAAAATTTCTTGAAAGTCTCATTGATGTATTATAAAGCTGCCAAGAGATAATATAAACAAAATGTACAGATATTATAATTGGGTGATGTGCTAAATTGTTGTTGTTTTACATTGCAGAAAGAGAGAGGAAATGCATACAGATATATAAATACACACACACCTAAAAACACCAGTCATCACCTAAGAATTACCTCTTTGAAACTTACGTAATTTTGGGAAAAAAAATAAAAATGGCTTCTGACAAGGTTAGCCCTGCTCCACTCTTCGGATTGGACAAATACCTGACACTGATTGCGGAATCGGACGTTCCTAGATTGGTTAAAATGGAACTTGGTAATTGTAACAATATTGATACCTTCAATATAGTTTTTAACATTTGTCCAACAGTATAAAAAGTTGTTCGTAACAAGTGGCCGCAGGTATACCATAAAGGCATACCTGCATTCTGCACTATCATGACTGACAGTTGATGGACAGTTTATGACCAGGTTTACTGTGGCTACTTTTATGACCAATATTTGAGTGACAATTAATGACTGCATTTTATGAGTCTATTTTTATGACCAGCTTTCTGGTGGACAAGTCATGTCCATAAAGATTTTATGACCTGTCAGCTGTTCTGTATAAATACTGGGAGTTTCAGAGCAGTGGGCAGTGTTCAGGAAAGCTTGCAACCTGTAAGATAACTTCTTACGGATCCCCTCACTCCTATCCTAACTGGATAGTTTCTGTTGGAACCTGGGACTGAGAAATATTATTTGTTTACTTGTGCTAAAGTCCGAAAATAAAAACTATATAACTTCTTGTGTGTCTTTATTCGAAGTACTACACTAGGATTTCTGGCGCCGTGACCAAAGGATCACAGAAACTTCAGCCAGTGGCAGAAATATCAACGCAAATCTGGTGAGTAGAACATTTTTCACTTTGCTCTCTTTCTCTTGTTACAATGGCCGGTGTTGAAGAATTAGCAGTTATTTTTCAAACCTTTTCCAACCAAATAACGGGGCTTACTAATCAACTGTCAAATGCGACTAACAGTATTGGGTCTATTAGCTCGTCTTTAATTGTACCGTCATATTCAGGCGACCCAAAAGAATTCCAAAATTGGATAAAAACAATCGAGAAACAAGCTCTTTTAGACAATCTGTCAGATGAAGGGATTAAACGTTTAACATTCCGTTCCAGTAGAGAGGCTGTCTCAGATTTTATAGAACGCTTTTTGCATGATTACCCTCAGGAAAACTGGGCTAGGTTAAAGCAAGAATTACCTGCCCGATTTTGTGACGTCACTGACCAAATGCATGCATTTACCCTTCTAAGAAATGTACGGCAAAAAGTAGGAGAAAATGTCCAAATTTATGCAGAGAGGTTACTTACTTTAGGCAAAGATAGTTTTCCCCCAGACACTGATAGACAAACAGTCGAAAGACAATTAATAGGCTTCTTTGTGGATGGGTTGCTGCAAGATAGTCTCAAAATGAAATTAATGAGAGATAATCCAAATACTTTTCAAGCTGCAGTCAATACAGCCTTACAAGAACAAAATCTTAGGCGGAGATTCAATCTAAGAACAAATCAAGGTGAAACATTAGGTCGTAGGGATGCGCCAATGGAAGTTGATGATATGCACCATTCACGCCATCCAAGACATCAAGGGACTGGGGATAGATCAAATCATTATCGAAAAGCACAACATATTCATGCTGTAAATCAAAGAAATGCTGTAAATCAAAGTAATAGACCGCATAACAAAACGGGGGTAATCTGCTATAATTGCGGGAGACGGGGGCACTACAAACGCGAGTGCAGGGCCGAACAAAACAATTCGGAAAACTAGAAGATCCTTTTTGCGCAGGGGCTGACAAAAGGGAGAACGTTGATTTAAATACACCTATATATAAAGTAGAGTTAAGTGGTAGTCCGAGTTCGTGTCTATTAAAAATTGAAAAACAGAAATTAAGAGCACTAGTTGATAGTGGTGCCGAGATCAGTCTTATGCATGTACGTGTATTTAAATCACTTAAACAGGCTCCAAAACTAACCAAGAAATCTTTAAATTTACAATCTGTCAATGGAAGCCTACTTTCTGTCTTAGGTTGTGCAGACATTGACTTTGATATTAAGGGCACAAAACAAAAACATAATTTTTGCATTGTAGATAATATGAACAGAAATTTAATCTTGGGTCGTGATTGGATGACTCAAAATGGTGTCAGGTTATATTTTGATTTGGGATGTCTACGGGTTGGCAAAACGTATGCACCTCTAGAAGAAGACATACACATAGCTTCCATCGCACGTCTTACATCAAAAACGTTAATTAAGCCTCAAACATCAAAAATATGCTGGGCAAGAATTAAAAATAACACAGCTTTTCCATCATTTGAGACTTACCAAATTTCACCAGTAGAACAAGGCCACATTGCAAACGAACCAGGTCTCATGGTGACCAACTCAATCGGAAAGCTAAATAAGGCAAGAAAAATTCCAGTCTTTATTGTTAACAATACAAACAAAACTATTAACTTACGTAAAGGCAGTGTAGTAGGGAAAGTAACACTTGTTAAAACAGGGGAAATTGCCTCTGTGAGTAAATCCAATGACAATGGGGAGACATACAACTCCACTGACATCAATGTGCCTCCACAACATAGAGATGTTATTTCAAAATTGGTCGATGATAACTCGGATATATTTGCGTCAAAAGATTCCGATTTAGGGCACCCAGATACCATTAAAATGAAAATAGATACTGGAAAAGAGCCTCCCATTAAGCTTAAGGCCTATAATGCACCTTTAAACAACCGAAGAGTCATTGACAATGCCGTCAAGGAAATGTTGGATGCTGGGGTCATACGACGGTCCCGCTCACCCTGGTCGTTCCCCGTAGTCATTGTAAACAAGAAAGATAACACTAAACGATTTTGTGTAGATTTTAGGCAACTTAATAAAATCACAAAGAGAAATTCTTATCCCCTCCCTGTAATTGATGAAAGTTTAGCCCTGCTAGGGAAAGCGCAATATTTCACCACACTTGATTTGAAATCTGGATACTGGCAAGTTGCCATGGACGAATCTGACCGAGAAAAAACGGCATTTACCTGCCACGCCGGTTTATTTGAATTTAATGTTATGCCATTTGGCCTCGCAAATGCCCCTTCTATGTTTCTAGAACTCATGTCTGAGGTCCTACAAGGACTTGACTTCTGTTTCGCATATATAGATGACATCTTGATTCATTCCAGCACCCTAGAGGAACATTTCAATCACATTGAACAAGTTTTTGGAAGATTAAGGCAACATGGTTTGAACTTAAAACTTAAGAAATGTAATTTTGTTCAGAAGGAGACAAACTATCTTGGTTTTGTGATTGGTGAAAATGGCATTAAGCCAGACGCAGACAAGGTGGAAGCGATACAACAAATGCAAACTCCAACCACGGTCAAACATGTTCGAAGCTTTATCGGCATGCGCAGTTATTACCGGAGGTTCTTACCAAACTTCTCAGGGATTGCTTCCCCTTTAATAGCTCTTACAAAGAAACATGCAAGGTTTAACTGGACAAATGTATGTCAAACAGCGTTTGATGAACTGAAGAAGCATTTAACTAGCATTCCTTTATTGGCTCACCCTGACCTCAACAAACCATATGTATTATATACAAATGCCAGTGACAAAGCTATTGGTGCATGTCTCACACAACCATGTGAATCTTCGAATAGCTTTATACCAGGTATAAAAGATGAAGTTTCCATCCATTTCCTTTCACACAAACTTAGTGACACCCAAACAAGGTGGTCGACTATTGAAAAAGAAGCATTCACAATCCACTTTGCCTTACACCGCCTTGACCACTACTTACACAATGCTGAGTTTGTGATACGTACTGATCACAAACCCCTTAAATATCTTCTGGCTGTGCCTATGCAGAATAGAAAAATACAGCTGTGGGCACTTGGTATTGCAGGGTACAATTGCACGATAGAATATATTGCAGGCAAGGCTAACACGTGCGCTGATCTTCTTTCACGTCCTGTTGAAGCATACAACAGTGTTACAGCTGACACTGTTATAGAGCCCGATATTAATGATAATACCCTTGAAATAAATGCTCTGAATTCGAACGGCTTTGACCCTAAGGCATTTGCAAGCTACACTGCTGAAATTGAAGATACTCATACACCCGAAAAAGGCTGCTTAGGTTTTGACATTGTTTCAGAACAAGATAAGGACACTGAGATATCTGCTGTTAAGACACTTTTAATAAATGGTAAGGCTAGTAAATCCCAAGAAAGGAAACACATTCTGCTTGAAGATGTCCTTTACTATATTAGTAGCCCGGATGACCAACCAATCCTTAGATTGTATGTGCCACAAAGTCTGAAGCAAAAGGTCCTGTTGCAATTTCATGACAGCAATGGTCACATGGGGGTCGACAAGACGTTTGATGCCATAGCTTCTAGTACTACTGGCCTACCTTATACAAAGAAGTGGCAGAGTTTGTTTCAAAATGTATAACATGTCAAAAGATGGGTCTTAGGAAACAAAAACCATCACTACAAGAGACTGACAGTCCTCCATTTGCTTTTGCAAAGATTGGCTTAGATCTTTCAGGCCCATACCCAATGACACTTTCAGGCAATAAGTATATAGCAACCTTTGTAGATTGGTACTCTGGTTGGCCAGAAGCATTCCCAATTCCTGATAAGAAAGGTGAAACAATTTCTCACCTACTTCTTGAGGAAATATTTCCACGCTATGGTACGTGCCTTCAAATTGTAACAGATAATGGCTCAGAATTTGAAAACAGAGTAGTAAATGAAACTCTGGAAGCTTTAAATATTGATCATGTAACAACGTCCTTTTATCATCCGCAAAGTAAAGCCAAGGTAGAACGCTTTCATCGAACAATGCATGACATACTTTCCAAGCTGATAGATGATAATCTTAATAGGTGGGACCTTTATCTGAATCAAGCCCTAGCTGCAGTGAGATTCAATATAAGTGAATCCTCCAAATTTTCCCCTTATTTCCTCTTATATAACAGAGACGTGGTGTTGCCTTTGGACAATTTGCTTCAACCTAGGCGAAAGTATCAAGGTGAGGAAACCCATAAAATTGCCCTGGAACAACAACATAAAACATTTATGCTTGTGCACAAACATTTAAAACGGGCAGAACGAAGACAGGCAAGATATGCTGATCAACACAGCAAAGATACCTCATTTAACATAGGGGACCCTGTGTACTATGAGAATTTCCGCAAGACCAGCAAACTGCAAAGCAACTGGCGCCCTTATTTCCGTATAATTGAACAGAAAGGACCAGTAAGCTTTGTTATAAAGGACCAGTTGAGTGGGCAGACGGTAAAAGTCCATGCTGAACAATTGCGGTTAGCAAATATAGAAGAATGGGAAATCCCCAAAGACAATTTAGGTAGAAATTTAAGGCAACCTGCTTATGTGGTTCCTCCCAATGGTCCAGATTCTAACTCATCTGATGAGTCAGAAATGGAGCAAGAACCCACTCAGAAAATGATAAAGAGACGTAGACAAGAAAGAGACGCTTCCACCGATGAGGATGACATTCCTCTAATGGAACTAGCGAAACGGCTCAAAGAAAGAGATGCCAGAAATAAGGCAGTTAAAAACACTGATAAAAACTCTCATCAGGCACGGAGTTAGATGATTCGAACCCAGAATCTGATGGGTCTGACATCAGTGATGACAAAATGTCAGTGAATGCATTATTTGGAAATCTTAAGAAGCCAAAGACACGCAGTCAAAGCAAGCGAAAGTCGAAACAAAAGACTGACAAAGACAGAAACATGAAAGATTTACTTTTGGCAGTAGATGGCCTTTTAGACAAAGATTAACATATTTTTTTTTGTTTTGTTTATTGCAGGATAAACATGCGTCTCTCCCTAATGCTACTATTTTATGGCCTCAGCGAATCAGTTTTGGTCAAAAGAAATGTTGTCTTTCAAAAATTAAACGAAATTACCACAACCAGATCAAGATGGCTCGTTACATTTGTAATTGACCTTAACCCTTATGAACAATTTTTAATAAAGTTGGAAAATGATTTCGTAACAGTTGAGGAATCGCTTGGAACTATAGAGAAAATGTTCGCGACAACAAATTCAAGAGGATTCCTCCATCCCGAAACTTTCTTTATTGGAGCTCTCGATAATTTCAGACATGAACTACAATCACTAAAAATTTCAGAGGCTCATCTTAAAAACATGTTTGCAACTGTTAAATCACTAAAGGTGAGAAATAAAAAATCTATATTGCCATTCATTGGCTCAGCATTAAGTTTTTTGTTTGGAACGGTTTCAGAACAAGATCTAGGCTCAATCAGACGTAACGTAAAAACATTAAGCAAAAATCAAAATAAGATAGCACATGTCGTAGAGGACAGCTTGACAATATTGAATTCAACTCGAACAGCAGTTGGGGAAAATCGTAAGGCCATAAACACGTTAACTGACGCCTTACAAACACTTGATGATAAAATAGACGGGGAAAAAGATGTACTTATTAAGGGTATAACTGAATTGGCTTCTTTCGTCCAAGCTTATGCACAAATGGATAGGCTACTGGCCGCTCTAAAAGAAATTTTACACAAAGCCCAGTTAGATATGGAACATCTTCAAAGCCAACTAAATATGCTTTCATTAGGTCACTTATCTCCCATTACAGTAACGCCAGATGAATTTAGGCGGATACTGGAGGAAATTCAAACCCATTTACCATTTTATTTGAAGCTACCAAGCAATCCAGAAACAAACTTATGGGACTTCTATAACATTCTAACCTGCCGCACAGTCTTAGATAAAAATCACATTTATATTGTGGTATCTATTCCCTTACTTGATGAAAACTCTAAATATGAAATCTATAAAATCCACAATCTACCAATACCACTTAATACTTCTTCTAAAGCCCAAAGCTTAGGCATGATGGCTAAATACTCCTTGGAATCCCATGCTATTGCTGTTAATGGAGATAAAAGCAAATATGTATTATTAAACGATTACGAACTCCAACATTGTGCAAACCCTTTGCAAACATTTTGCAAAATTGAGAGTCCTATTTGTCCAATTAATCTTAGTGAGTTATGTATCGTCGCTTTGTATCTAGACAATGAGGACAGTATAAACAACTTTTGCAAAACCGTAATCAGCCCATCTTCAAAGAAACCTTTAGCACATTATCTAGTTAATGGAATATGGATTATAGCTGCTACTAAGTCATTACAATTTACCGTTGTTTGTCAAAAATCAAACCTACGAGATTCTACAGTAAAAGCCAATCCGCCGCTGGGTACTGTAAAACTACCCATTTCATGCACTGCGTCTAATAATTACTTATACCTCCCAGCATTTTATCAAAACGAATCGAAGTATGAAATCTATGACCCATTTGATGATATCACTGCCGTTTTCAACATTTCTGATATTAATTTATGGAAACCTCTGACATCAAAGTTAACCAATTTCAATGTCACGTCATTGCCTAAACATCTGAAATCTTTAGATAGCATCCCCATGGATGGTCTCATAAAAGAGCTTGATTCTTTAAATTCAATCTTACCTGATGACTCAGGGAACATTTCTGTGTGGGTTTGGTTCTTAATTGGCATTGGAGCTTTAATACTTATCCTCGTTATTCTGTTTTGGTTGAAAAGGGTTAAGCAAATAAAAAGTTTTGGGTTGGCCAAGGAAAAGAGTAGCATTGTGAGATCTGTGACGCTTGCTGGACGACGAGTGATGCCCAAAGATGTTGGCTCTGGCGAAGGTCTCGAGGGAAGGACGGTAGAATTACCTTCTGCACCACTATTAGTTACTGATACCAACACCAGCACAAGTGTAGAGGAACTTAAGACAATGTATCCCAGTTAGATTTATTAACTGTGAAGTCGTAAATGTATATCAACAGAATCACTGAAATTAAGAATGGAGTCCTTGGTGTCAACCTTAAGTTACACTAGGGTGAAGATCATATAAAAATAAAAAAAAAAAAAAAAAAAAAAAAAAACATAAAGTCCTTTGTGTTTAACCTGAAGTTGCGCATAGGTGAAGAAAATAAATTCTATAAGTTCCTAAATGTATTTAACATTAGTAAATTCTTATGCTCCGACTTTGGATGCTTCTTTTCTGGTCGCAGGAAAAACCAATTATGCAACGGGAGTATGCAAGGAGCTGTTCAGACGAACCTTGGCCTACTTTTATGGTTAAGAACAAGCATTGCCTGGACGATACGGAGGAGGACACCGTTTACAAACCCAATGTAAAACATCAGGTACCTTTCATCGACATCCCGGAGAAGCTGACAACAACAGAAAGAAGAGTAGACAAGTCTTCAACAAACCGAAAGAAATGTCAAAACTATGGGAAGACAGGTTGACATTTGATGTGTCGTCATCAACCGATGATTCCCGGCGATGGACTGGGAATGGAGGATGAACTCTCACCTCTTAGACACCGCGTGGCAGAAAAGGAAGAAGACTGTTGTTAAATGACAGACTATATTTCTTATGTGTTAAAGGAATAACTATTTTTTTTATTTTATTTGTTAATGTGTTCTTTCCTCTAGATGACATTAATACCTATGTGTTTTAATTCTGAGATGACTTCTGTACAGGAATAATGAAATTATTCTGTCAGGCAAATCACATTGTATGACTGTTGACTGATTTTTTTTTTGTATAATTCTTATCACTAATGTTAAAATCGTTTAAAATTTAACTTTTGTGAAAAAAAAAAAAAAAAAAAAAAAAAAAAAAAATTTAAGGGAAGGAGTGTAACAATATTGATACCTTCAATATTGTTCTTTTAACATTTGTCCAACAGTATAAAAAGTTGTTCGTAACAAGTGGCCGCAGGTATATCATAAAGGCATACCTGCATTCTGCACTATCATGACTGACAGTTGATGGACGGTTTATGACCAGGTTTACTGTGGCTACTTTTATGACCAATATTTGAGTGACAATTAATGACTGCATTTTATGAGTCTATTTTTATGACCAGCTTTCTGGTGGACAAGTCATGTCCATAAAGATTTTATGACCTGTCAGCTGTTCTGTATAAATACTGGGAGTTTCAGAGCAGTGGGCAGTGTTCAGGAAAGCTTGCAACCTGTAAGATAATTTCTTACGGATCCGCTCACTCCTATCCTAACTGAATAGTTTCTGTTGGAACCTGGGACTGAGAAATATTATTTGTTTACTTGTGCTAAAGTCCGAAAATAAAAACTATAAAACTTCTTGTGTGTCTTTATTCGAAGTACTACAGTAATCTCATAACTTGGGGAGAATTTATGGTAAACGAGCACAAGCCGGACTTCCTGTTTTATTTATTAGAAACTCTGATAGTTTCCAAAGCGTGCAACGCCTAGCTAAGGCCGGGTTGAGTGCTGACAGTGTATGGGAAATTGAACGATGCAAGGGAGTAATCCTGGATTATCTGACCCAGGAAAAAGAATATGGGGCAGAGAATTTGAGCAGTCCAACTTCTCTGTACATGAGGCATATCCAGTATAGCGTATACGGAACCGATCCTGACGCGGATGACCAACACAGGCGGGTCATTACCGAGTCTGATTCGGTTTCACGTCGAATATTATAGGGAGGAAGAGCGTGGATATTGATACTGTGAAGAAATCATTGATGATATATGCTACTTGATGAGTCGACACGGGACAGACCTGGTCTACAAGTCTTCTGCTTTTCGTACGTTTGTTCGGTTTGTGCTTGTTTAGATTTGTCGGTTTCCTCTTCCTCTTGGGGTCTGGGAAGGGCTGCGGTTTGTGATTGTGGCACTCGGTGGACTTTTCTCTTACCTTTTTTTTCTTATCTAAAGCGTTTTTTTTTTTTTGTTGTTGTTTTTTTTTTTTAAATAGAAAAAAAGAAGGTGGCCTATGACGTGATCCCCTGGTTGGGATCATTGGGGATCTCAGATTGTTTTATAAAATTGCTTGACCGGAAATATACAGAGGTCTGGGACATATTGATAAATGATCAGTTCGTGTATGACCCTCTTGGGGACAACCTCTTACTAAGGGCAGTGAAATACGCCCGCAGACATCTATTTGACCCTGAAGATGACGGAGAAGTGGTGGCGTGATTACGCCGCTTGGAAAAGTTTTATATGTGTTATAAAATGGAACTTTTTAATGAAGCAGAGTGCATATACGAACGGTCTCGGGGTATATGTAGACTCTGATCGCTGCATTCCCTGACCTGTCCCAAAACCTAACAGGCAGGTCGAACTAAGCCATTGTATTTGTGTCTTTCAGGTGGCAATGGCTCAAGAGATGCTCTTTTTCCTTACTGGACTCTTAAGTTTGGTTTTCGTTGGATCGGATCCGGCAGTCAATCATTCAATAATTCACGAAAATGTCTTGTTCTATAAAGAAGGAGAGATATCCCTCTCTAGTTTTCGATGGATTTTAACTTTAGTATTGGATATAGGGGTTTATGAAAGGTTTATTGATAAACTTACTTCTGATCTAAAGATGGCTAAGAATCTGATAGTTTGGATGTCGAAACATTACAGTAGTGACAAAATGGCCGGGTACTTATCTGTTTTTCAGTCTCTTCAAGACCAGCTCATAATGTTACTGCTACTAAAACGTAATAAACGTTTTTGGCTTTCTGAAACTCTTGTGTATTTTTTGTCCGTACGACTGTGCTTCAGAGAGAGAAAATAAAAAAAAATAAATAAAGTAAAACGACCCTTAGCAAGTAAGTAATTTTTCGTGAGAATATAAAAGTAAACTTTGTCTTCTTCTAGAGTTTTCGTCGCTGAGCGTTTTGAATTTAAGAGAGAGATCTTGCTCTCATAGAAGGGTGTGACCTTCCCAGATTGATAAAAATGGAACTAAGCAACCTGATAAATTGAGGAGATGTAACATAGCAGCGGTTCTTGTATGCATTTTGTTCTTGTATAAATGTATGCTAATTATTGTATGCAGACGAGACAACTGTTCAGCATATTTCTTAAAGATAGAGCGTTTGTTTGTGTTTAGGTTTTACGGCCCAGTCAACCCAGTGGGGTCATGTCGAGCGCAGTCAGTTTACCTAACATCACGTTTACTGGGCAGGCTTAGTCCTCTAAGCGGTTAATCAGTATTGTGCACATTCTTTCGCCAGAAACTGACAACTGCCCTTCTTGAATCAGCGGAAGGGAGAGAATGACCGTAGAAAATATTTCATGATCAATCTCCACGAAAGAATGTTGCCGACCTCGGCGGGGGTTGAACCCGCGACCTCCTGGTCTCCAGTCGGACGGCGCATCCAACTGAGCCACCGAGGCCGGCAAAAATAGAGCGTAGAAATGACAAACAGTACATGTATGCATCTGACACTGGTGACCCAGGATCGTGACCAAAATGAAGACTTTTATTACTATTGGCTATTGAACCAGAATGGTACTATCTCAAGAAGAAGGGACAAAATAGGCCTTATTTGCCACTTCATGAGTTTACCAATGGGTCAGCAAGTACTGGTGATGTACGGTCGAAGTTTATGTCACGATCTGCGCATTTCTCGAACGTTTGAAGGCTATATATATATATATATATATATATATATATATATATATATATATATATATATATATATATATATATATATACTGAGCAGGTTCTCTCGTTCTTCAGTCAGTGCTTCAGCAAGCAATAAGTCTGCTACTGTACGCATTAAATGTTGTCTTTCTGAATTTCTTGTGCGTTGTTATTTTCTGTCGGACGACTGTGCAACAAAAGTTGAATTGGTGCCGTGACCAGGATCTGAAGAAAAGGAGAAGAACTAAGATTTGTTTGTGTTGAGGTTTTACGGCCCAGTCAATCCAATGGGGTCATTCGAGCGCGGCCAGTTTACTTAATCATACATTTACTGGGCAGGCTTAGTCCTCTTAGCGGTTTACCAGTATTGCACACATTCTTTTGCCAGAAACTGACAACTTCCCTTCTTGAATCAGCGGAAGGGAGAGACTGACCGTAAAAAATATTTCATGATCAATCTCGACGAAAGAATGTTGCCTACCTCGGCGGGGTTGAACCCGGGAATCCTGGTCTCCAGTCGCATGGCGCATCCAACTGAGCCACCGAGGCCGGCAAAATAGAACTTGGTAATCTCATAACTTGGGGAGAATTTAAGGTAGACGAGCACGAGCCGGACTTCCTGTTCTACTTACTAGAAACTCTGATAGTTTCCAAGGTCGTAAAACGCCTAGCTAAGGCCGGGTTGAGTGCTAACAGTGTATGGGAAATTGAACGAAGCAAGGGAGTAATCCGGGATTATCTGACCCTGGAAAAAGAATATGGGGCAGAGAATTTTATCAGACCAATTTGTCTATACATGAGAGGCATATCCAGTATAGCTTATACGGAATCGACTCTGATGTGGATTATCGACATAGGCAGGTCACTGCCAAGTCTAATTCGGTTTCACAGCTGGTATTACAGGGAACTGAGGAGGAGCATGGATATAAATACTATAAAGTCTGACCTATCAAGGGAGGTCATTGACGATTTATGCTCCTTAATGAACCAACATGGAACAGACTATGTTAGTCTTCTTATTTAAAATGTTTTGAATTAATAGTGAGCAAGGTGGCGTAACGTTTTAAAATAATAGAGAGCAAGGTGGCCTATGACGTGATCCCCTGGTTGGGATCATTGGGGATCTCAGACTGTTTCATAAAATTGCTTGACCGGAAATATACAGAGGTCTGGGACATTGATAAATGAACAGTTCGGGATTGACCCGCTTGGGGGCGACCTCTTCCTAAAGTCAGTTAAATATGCCAGCAGACATCAACAAGACCCTGAAGATGATGGGGAAGTGGTGGCACGATTACGCCACTAGGCGAAATTCCATAAGCTTTTTAGAAGGGAATGGTTCGGTGAGGCAGAATGCATAAATGTTCGTTCTCAGAGCTATTTATAGACTCTGATCACAACATCAAGTGGTTGTCCCAAGGACCTAACAGGCGGGTCGAACTAAGCCATTGTATTTGTGTCTTTCAGGTGGCAATGGCTCGAGTGATGTTCTTTTTCCTCTCTGGACTCTTAAGTTTGGTTTATGATGGATCCGATCCGGCAGTCGATCACTCAATCATTCATGAGAATGTTTTGTTTTATAAAGAAGGAGCGATATCCCTCTCTAGTTCTCGATGGATTTTAACTTTGGTATTGGATACAGGGGTCTACGAAAGGCTTATCGATAAACTTACGTCTGATTTAGATGGCCAAGAATATGACGGTTTTGGATGTCAAAACATTACAGTAGTGATAAAATGGCTGGGTACTTGACTGTTTTTCAATCTCTTCAAGACCAGCTCATAATGTTGGAAAATATTAATACTAACAGTAAACATAGTTTCTCAAACATGAAAACATTAAAAAGTATGCCAAAGAGGGTTTTGTTTGGATTTATGTCAGGAATATTAGGCTACTTGTTTGGCACTTTAAGCAGCTCCGACCTAAATCGCATAAGAGGTAACATTAATATGTTAGCTAAGAGCCATCTCTTGATGTCGTATACTCTAGAGAGAAAAGTCTCTCAGTTTTAAACGTTACACGTTCTGAAATTGTCCAGAACCGACAAAGCATAAATGACATAGTAGATGCGATTGCAAAAATCTATAAGGAACCAGATTTTGTGGCTGAAGAATTAGGACAACAAGTGTTTGAATAACAAGAATTTGTGCATTTGTTTGCCACTGCAGAATGGGTAGTGGAGGAAATGAGAATTGCGATCCAACAGTCAATGTACTATTTCCTTCGGCTGCAAGTGCAACTGAATGCACTATCTGTGAACAGACTGTCTCCCAGCATCATAGAACCTGCTGCATTTAAGACGGTTTTAAAGGACATCGAGACAGAATTACCTAAGTCTTTTGGATAACCTGTAGATCTCGATACCGAAGTTTGGTTATTATACAAACACCTATATTGTCAAACATTAATGGAAAATAAAATAATAATAATAATAATAATAATAATAATACCTATACCATTAATAAATTACACTAAACAAACGGACCTTTACAAGGTGTATAACGTACCCTTGCCAATGAGTACTGTTTATCAGGTCAATAATAAAACGCAAACGGAAATGTTGACTTATTATAAACTCGAGTCTGACTACATTGCTATCAATCCTGAACGCATTCAATATATGCTCTTAAGTTAACATGATAGAGAAGTATGTAAAGTAGGGTTTCATAAGCTTTGCACCTTAAGGAAACCCATTCATCAAACAAATCTAGCAAGCATGTGCATTGTAGCAGTGTTGAGTAACGATAAGGAAAAAATCAGACGCATGTGCACTACTGTAGTAACTTTCACCGCATGTGCAATATTTAAGTAATGACACCTACATAATAATAACTAGGGCACCCTTGACATTTGATTTTTAGCGGGCCCAGTTGTTCAGAGCTAACGATGTCGTTAGTTAATAGCAGCTCCGACCTAAATCGCATAAGAGGTAACATTAATATGTTAGCTAAGAGCCATCTCTTGATGTCGTATACTCTAGAGAGAAAAGTCTCTCAGTTTTAAACGTTACACGTTCTGAAATTGTCCAGAACCGACAAAGCATAAATGACATAGTAGATGCGATTGCAAAAATCTATAAGGAACCAGATTTTGTGGCTGAAGAATTAGGACAACAAGTGTTTGAATAACAAGAATTTGTGCATTTGTTTGCCACTGCAGAATGGGTAGTGGAGGAAATGAGAATTGCGATCCAACAGTCAATGTACTATTTCCTTCGGCTGCAAGTGCAACTGAATGCACTATCTGTGAACAGACTGTCTCCCAGCATCATAGAACCTGCTGCATTTAAGACGGTTTTAAAGGACATCGAGACAGAATTACCTAAGTCTTTTGGATAACCTGTAGATCTCGATACCGAAGTTTGGTTATTATACAAACACCTATATTGTCAAACATTAATGGAAAATAAAATAATAATAATAATAATAATAATAATAATACCTATACCATTAATAAATTACACTAAACAAACGGACCTTTACAAGGTGTATAACGTACCCTTGCCAATGAGTACTGTTTATCAGGTCAATAATAAAACGCAAACGGAAATGTTGACTTATTATAAACTCGAGTCTGACTACATTGCTATCAATCCTGAACGCATTCAATATATGCTCTTAAGTTAACATGATAGAGAAGTATGTAAAGTAGGGTTTCATAAGCTTTGCACCTTAAGGAAACCCATTCATCAAACAAATCTAGCAAGCATGTGCATTGTAGCAGTGTTGAGTAACGATAAGGAAAAAATCAGACGCATGTGCACTACTGTAGTAACTTTCACCGCATGTGCAATATTTAAGTAATGACACCTACATAATAATAACTAGGGCACCCTTGACATTTGATTTTTAGCGGGCCCAGTTGTTCAGAGCTAACGATGTCGTTAGTTAATGATTCGTTAAAATTTACATCGAGGGATACGCAAATATACTGAAATTTTATGCTGAAAAAATGTAAGTAGCAGCTCACATTTTTCAGCAAAAAATATCAGAATATTGTATATTGAATCCGCTAAAACAGTTAACGAAATGACCCTTAACGAGTTCGTTAAGCTAACGACGCTTTGAACAACTGGGCCCTGAGTAGTATTAGAAGGAGCACTATGTTAAGTGAATGGGCAAAAGAGGTCTAAAAGTGAGCAGTTTATTTTTGAGCAGAGTCGGTCGTCAAGGAGGATTAATAAAGAGTAGTTGCGGTCATTATTCATAAGATTTTAAGTAAACTGTTTATTTGAACCAAACCAATATTTTGGAATCATCGTGACATAAAGGGATATATTATTTTTGTTGCAATTGTTAACATTTTGGTATAATTACGATTTATCAGGTATGTCCTGTAGTTGAACTCTTGGAACCCGGGTACACCTTATATCTATCCTCATCATAGTCCCATTGTTCAAATTTCATGTTAAAAATTGATTATCTTTTGCATTAGCAGATAGTGCAGTAAGACAGTCATTGTTAATCATCATTAGCACCTCTGTTCATAGACATTGTTACAACATTGTTTCAACGAAAGCGCTTAATCAGGCACAGCTGTCACTCTACTCCACGTTTTACATTTACTGAGTATATCCAAGGTTAAATTCTATAACGTGTCTATCTTATCGAGAAATAGATTTTATTAGGGATCTCGAAACGGGTAATATGGATGAGTTCATTAATTGAAGGGATATTAGGTAATTGTTATTAATGTATTTTTTTTTTTTTTTTTTCAAATAAAGTACAAAACGCGATTTCTTACTAATTTTAAGATGAAAAGATAGGTTTAAAAAAGAGGGTGTGTTAATTAGTTAAATCTTTGATGCGAAAGAATTCAACATTTGTCAACATGATTTCTATGTATCCCACAGAAGCTAGTAAGCTCATCGTGTCGTAACTTTTGGAAGTTTACATATAGGGTAATGCTGGACGCGTGCGTGAGATACTCGAAAATGATATACCTGATTAATTTAATTGTGTTTGCACTAATGGTTGTTTGCTCTGGGAACACGGGAAATATCCCCATTAACCAACACAAATGTAATGTGCAAGGTATCAGCTTAGAATGCAACTTCACAGTGCCTGATGTGGACTTTTACCGACCATTTCTTCAGTTGAATTTGGCTTTTTCGGGAAGGCCTCTATCGAAATTGACGAGAAAGAAATGCCAGATCTAATTATGGTTTAAATCAAAGAAGTCCATGATTGGAAAGCTGTTTGCCGTAGCGTTCATGTGTGACAGAGTTAAAGTAGTTGTAGGAGGAAAAGAATGTGTAAGTGCTTATAGTCTTGTCGTCTACATGTATCTACTCTTCCATGCTTTCCAGCAATTTTAACGAAGGGGAACAACTTTTGTGACTTCCTCATGGCTTTCTCGGTTGACAAAGCTCTTCCAAAATGGGTTCAACTCATATAAAGGAAACGAAATTGCTCTTATGGGATCAAATTTATTTAAGAGTTGACCCCAGTTGAGAGGGGAGGCAAAAAGCAAGGGTTGCTTCCCTTGAAAGTGTACCCTTTTCACCGTTATGTTTAACCATTAGATAACATTATGCGGTTACGAGATGATAGTCTCTACGATAACTGAGATAGAGTCAGGCGATTCCATTTCTGTAATATATGTCATATTCAGACATTTTAATATTATTCTTAGTATCAACTACTGCACTTAATTGAACCTAATGCTGTATGTTTTGACTCAAAAGTGCATATATATATATATATATTGTTTTTTGGTGTTTTTTGTGCATTAAGAGAGAAGAAGAAGAAGAAATCACTTTGTCAGCCACAGAGACCAGTGAGGCAGTCTTGTCTACAACATCCGTATCACATGAATCAAAAAAAACACCCCCAGCAATATCCAGAACCTCGAGCCAGAATGTCATGAATGATGATGAACAAACAGTAAGTACCTACAGGATTGTTGTTATTGTTTCATCAGGTATGTATAGATGTAAGTGTTCGGAAATTAATGCAAGTCTTCTTTCCTTTTATTTTTTTATCAGAATTGGAAACTTCGCTTTAACATTAAGCAAAATTATATATATATATATATATATATATATATATATATATATATATATATATATATATATATATATATATATATAACCAGAGAAATCCATTTCCAGACTGGGTATTTTGTTTGTGTTGAGGTTTTACGGCCCAATCAACCCAATAGGGTCATGTCGAGCGCAGTCAGTTTACCTAGCCACACATTTACTGGGTAGGCTTAGTCCTCCTCTAAGCGGTTAACCAGTATTGTGCACATTCTTTCGCCAGAAACTGACAACTGCCCTTCTTGAATCAGCGGAAGGGAGAGAATGACCGTAGAAAATATTTCGTGATCAATCTCCAGACTGGGTATGATTAAACAGTTGATATTATAATACGGTAAAATATGTTAAGAAAAACTGACATTCACCCTCTTTTTTTTTTTTTTTTTTTTTTTCTCTCACTAGGTTTTATTGGATGCATGGTTCTCTTGCTCATTCTGATAATAATTGCGAAAGCGTTTACAGACACGTCCATACAAAAAAAAAACAACAAAAAAAAAAAAACAAAAAAAAAAACAAAACATGTCTGTAAAATTATCAGGAGAAGAAGTGTCTTCATCAAGTGTTTCTAAGATTATTAAATTAGGGGACACTTCAGAAATTCTAGACGATGTGGATGTGGCTGAGTGGAAGATTAAGGATGATGGCAGTATTTAAATGCAAATGACCTATGACAGTATGTATGAAGACTTTTTTGTGGCCATCACACAATCGGATGCTCAAAAAGAGAAAAAATCATATTAGACATGAACTGCCTAAGTCGTCTTTATGGACACCTGGGAAAGATAACATTGCTGCACCAACGATACTCTAAGGGTGGGAAGATGGTAACATTCACTTTTGACGTCGGGCAAGATGTGTGACTTACTTTGGACAACAAGTTTTCTGGAAGTATGTCACTAGACATCAGGAAACATTTCAGCTTCAGTAAGAGTTAATTTATTACTAACTTCTTTTAATTAAATGGGAACTTCTATTATGTCCATTTTGAAAGCTGAGTGTTAGAGAGCTGCCATCGAGTGTGGAAAGTCTTGGGATCGAATCGCATAACATAACTAGACGTATAAGCTTCCCTGTCTGTTACTGACTAACTTGTCTGCAGGTAACCGCTAATGATAATATGTCGCAACAATAGCACTACTCTGTTTCCAAAATCCTATAGTTTTTTACCCTTTCTTCTAAATTTCTTTAAATCAATGATAATTTCGTATAAAATGAAATCTGCGTCATAGAGAAAACAACCGTTTTCTTGTATGAAATCATTCATTCATTTTGTCAGAAAGGGATATAACTTATATTGGTAGATTACTTCTTTTTGTGTGAGTATTT